>CM035125.1:14056711-15256711 GCA_020205555.1 Panax stipuleanatus | reverse complement strand
TGGAAGAAAAGTCTTGCCTATTAATTCTTTAGATGTGAGGGATGGGGATAAAGAGTAAAGAGGTAATCTGTAAAGGAGCTATTCCTAATTTTATTGAAAGATGCATATCTTGAGAAAATTATTTGAAAGAGGAAATTAAAGACAAACTCGTCCAATTCCTTCAGAACAATAAGGATGTGTTTGCTTGGACAACAATTGATATGTTAGTATTGATACCCAATATATACGTTATCGTTCACAAGTTAAATTTAGATACGAAAAGGAGACTCAAAAAACAAAAGAAGAAGAGTTTTGCACGAAGGCCCAAAATCAAAGCCATTAAGGTTGGAATCAAGGCCATAGAACCTAGAATTAAAGTTGTGGAGGCCAGAATCAAAGCCATAGAGACCCATAATTAAGGGTATGGAGACCCACAATTAAGGTTATTTAGGCCATAATCAAGGCTATGAAGGCCCAAAATTAAGGTTATGGAGGATAGAATTAAAGAAATGGATGTTAGAATCAAGACCATGAAGGTCTAGAATTCAAGCCATGGAGGCCCTGAATCAAGGTCATAGCGGCCTAGAATGGCTGAATGACAATTTTGACTCTCCAAGTTACTACCCACTTTTAAAGTCGTCCCTAAACTTTATTTTTCGTCAATTAAGTCCTTAAAGTGACATTTTTTGTTGATTTTGTTCCTTAAACTTGATTTGACCCCAATCCGACCCATTCTGACCAAATTTTAACTCACCTGACCTAGTTAGACCCGACCCTAATTTCACTAATTAATTTTTTGTTAAAAAACTAAAAAGTTTTAAATCTATTTTCAAAATAATTATTCTTTTAAAATTATTATTTTATTTTAAAATATTAAAAATAATATTTTATTTTAAAATATTACAAAAATATTTTATTTTAAAATATTAAAAATAATTATTATTTTAAAGTAAAAATATTTAGAAAATTTTATTTTATTTCAAAAATGACTGAAGTTTCATAAAATTTAGATTAAAAAAAAATTAAAGTTTAAAATTTTTAATTCTTAATTATTTTTATAAAAATTTACACATCTTTTAAATAATAAAAATTTTTGATTTTGTTTTATGAAAATAAAGTTTTTTTATTTATTATTTTTGAATCTATATTTTATAAAACTTTACTCATATTTTTTTAAAAAATAAAATTTTCAATTTTTTTCTAAAAATAAAGTTTTATTTTTTTATTTTAATTTTAATTTTTAGTTTTTGTTTCAAAATTTCTAATATTAAGAATACATATAATAATGGGAAAGACATAAACATTTTTTTTTTGAAAATAAATTTTTACATAAAAAATAAAAAAAATCATCACCTTATTTTATTTTCTAATATTTTTTCTAGAAAATAGATATTATTTTTAAAATAATTATTATTTTAATATTAAGTTACTCATTTTATGAAAAAAATAAAAGTTTTAAATTTTTTTTTCTTGAAAATAATAATATTTTTTAATATTACTTTATTCATTTTATGAAAAAATAAAAGTTTCTAATATTTTTCCTAAAAATAATAATTATTTTTAATATTCTAAAATAAAAATTATTTTTGAAATAATTATTATTTTTTAAATAATTTTCAAACTTCTTAGTTCTTTTTTAAAAAAATTAATTATTGAAATTGGGGTCGGGTCAAACTGGGTCGGATTGGGTCAAACTTTGGTCGAAATGGGTCGGTTGTTGTCAAATAGGGGAAAAAAAATAGAATCGACAAAAACAGACAATTTAAGTACCTAATTGAAGAAAAATGAAGTTTAGTGATGACTTTAAAAGTGGGTGGCAACTTAAAGGGTCAAAAGTGTTATTCAAGCGCTTAGAATTATGGCCATGGAGACCCAAAATTAGCGTCATGGATGCCAAAAATTAAAGCCATAAATAGCAGAATCAAAGTAATAATGGTTCAAAATTAAGGCCATGGAGGCCTAGAATCAAGACCATGATGATCTACTATATTAATGTTATGGAGGCCAAAAAATTAGCATCATGGGCTCCAAGAATTAAGACTATATAAGCCATAATTAAGGGTATGTGGCTTTGAATTAATGCCATGGGTGTGAAAAAAAACTCTATTATTATTTATTTACTCCTTTAAAAATATATTTTGAAAGGAGTAAGAGGCAAATAATGTAAGTAAAAATAGCCCACTAATGAAGATTTTCACGTGCTATTTCTAGAACTTTGTTAATCGGTAATATACTAATTTTGCTCATTGAGTATTAAAGAAGTATAATCCGAAAAGTATTCCCAGAAAGTTTAACCAACTAATGATTGACAACTTGGAAGGTATCTTAAGCCAATTTTAACTCTAATTCCTAACTCCCGAAGGAGGTGATTTTCATGCTATAAATAAGAGATATTCCAGCATAATTAAGGTATAAAATCTTGACTCCCATTATAATTCTCTATGTCCATATTAGTATTCTAACATAAGCATCGAAGAGTCCTCTCGGAGCCCCCTCCCTAATTTCGGTGGACTTTTTGCAAGTTTTTCGGAGAAGTCACGGCGGTCAAGCGATGATCAAACTCAAAGTTCGAGAGTTGACCAAAATTCTAATTTTGAACTGTTGATTGATGCATCAAATATCCAAATATATAATTCTAACATGTAATTAAATCTTATTATTTGTGACACTCCCAAATTCGGGTACTTCATTTTCACGGGATTTGGTGTTCACTATCTAAATAAAACATAACTACTGCCCATAAATAAGGAATGTAAAATAAATTACAACCTTGATAATTAAATAAAATCTTCCTTATAAAAAGGATTACAACCTTGTCCAAAAACATTCCCTGGGTTGTCTAACCTTAACATTAACAAATAAGGAAAATAAAACATCACATAATAAAATTTATGTCTTATTACAAATCATGTCATAAATATAAACAAGTTTTCACTTGGTCATCTCGTTCTTTTCTTTACTAGTTGACGGTTCGTCAACTCTTTCGACTTTAGCTGCAATGGTTGTATAAATACAAGAGTGAGCAAACAAAAGCTCACTTGAAATAGTAATCAATAGTGATGACATATACTGAATAACTTTAACTGAATTGAATAATATTTCTATCAATGATAATCAAGAATAAGATTTAGAATTCATCTGAGGGTCATAAGACCTTGAACTATGTCCCAGGTTATAAATATTTCTATTTAAACCTTTAACGGTTGTTAGACAATATGGACTCTTAACTCGTACTTAGGGGGATCAGCCCTTCGTACCATATATTGTGCACAAACATCTTAACGCTTTCGCATGGTAATCCCCTATTAAAAGGGTTGTTCATCTCAGTATTTAATAACAAGTCCGCACGAAAGAAAGTTCGGTTTGGATAATCTCCAAGGGTAATTTAGAGTTCAACTATCATCAACTAAGGAGTAGTTGAATCAACTTACAATAATTAAGAATTCAATAATAAAAGAATTACAAAATAGCTATGAGTCATAACAATAGACATTATATGCAACAGTCATGTTTTAGAAATAACTTAAATCATTTGAAAGATACAATCAACCTTGCTTGAACAATTAAGTCAAGGTTACATTAATTCAATAATGACTTCAACAATATACTTGCTCAATATGAAATTTAGAGAATAATATAACTTGCATGATCATAACAAGAAAGAATAGAACAACTTGCTCAATAAAATAAGGATTAGAAAACTTGCTCAATAAAAATAAAGTTTGAGTTTAGAACACTTGCGTAGTGTAAAAGAAAGGTTTAGAAACTTGCCTCGTGCACAAGATACAATTTACAATCACGTTTCACAATTATCCTACATATTACATTACGTTTACAATATCGATTAGTTTCATAACCACTACGTTTAACCGTTGAACTTCTCACTTAAGTTCAACTTAACAACGTGGTTCGTAAACTTAACTTGCTAACTAACCACATAATGTGAATTTAAACTCACAACATGTATAACACACGTGTCTAATCTTTTAAACCATCATAATCATACCTTACAACAATAATATCCAAATACACACATAACTTGTTAATATAAGACTTCAAATTATCTTACACATGTCAACAATATGTTATATTATTGTTTTATATACTTAACTTGTCATCAAATTCATTACATTCAATTAGTTCATCATGTTAGGACTTAAAAAATACAACACAAAATTTTGGACAGCAGGAAAGCCCGCTGGGGTGGGTAAATGCCCGCTGGGGCGAGTATTTATGCTGATGAAAAATTCAGCTCGCGAACTGTGCAGAGTAAAAGCCAATTTGGCTTATTTCCTCGCACCAAACTCAAATTTTTGTACTTATAATGCATTTAAAACTTTATAAAACCATAGCTTTAAGCTTTTAACATGTTTTAACATATATAATCATCACAACACATAATCAAACACCCTTAATTTTATGATTTTGAAAAAACACCATTGTTAAGCGTTCTTGAAGAAAATAAATACTGTGACTTTATTTTTAAACCAAGTCAAACAATTCAAAGCATGTTAATTTTGTTTCTTAATATATTGTTATAATCTAAATTCAATTTATATAATATATCACAATCAAACTTTAATTTTAATGCTTAAGAACTTATCTTTTCAAAATAGTTCACTGTAAATTGCTATGAACATGATTTCTTCATGTTTATCATATTTACGTGAATTGAACCACATAAACAATCATATAAATCATATATAAGCATGTTATAACACAAATTACATATAATATTCATGTTTACATCAAATTTATAAAAACTCAAATACAGAGAACTAACTACGAAGAAATAATGAAGAACATAATTAAAAAAAATAGTTTATACCTTTGATTCTAGAGGAAGAAGATGAAGATGGTGATAAGGATGTTTTGATTATTTGTTTTGATTTCTCAAAGCTCTTCTTCCTCTTCCTTCCTTCTTCTCTCTTTTCTCTCTAGCTCTCTGTTCTGTTCTTCTATTCTAACTCTGACTAACTTAACTTAACGTATAATGTAATATACATATAACTGATATACATATAATATAACATAATTACATATAATATAACTGACAAAATATTTAATCCCTCTACTAAATACATATCAGTTATATATTTTTGAAAATCAAAAGCCACTAGGGCTTGTTGGCAAAAACTCTTTAAATTTAAAAATAAATTTTTAGGACTAAGGTCTTGTTTGGTAAAACAGGATTAAAATAGGTTAAGGGCCTTGTTTGGTAAAAACAGAATTAAAACCCTTTTATTTTATTTTCATAAATCATTTAACACATAGTTTTCATTGTCACACTTTATTTAATTAAATTCCAACACTATAATTTAATTAAATACAAGCTAACATTCATTCATTAATTAAAATTGCCACATAAATCAATTTGTTACACAATTATAATTTATTCATTAAGCATAATTTGATATAACAACTTAGTAACTCTTTATTAACAAATACCACATAATATTCATCTAATTTAATTATCTCAATTAAATTAGAACTACACCACAAAATTATTACATATCAATTTAATTAACATATTGCACTTAATTAAATTACTCCATACATAATCACATCAATTATTTATTTAACTCAATAAATAAATCAATTAAGATATTTATTTAATTCAATAAATATTTAAAATTAATATACAAAATTCTCGTTTGTTACATTATCATATAGTTTAATGAGGACGGATCTAAAACATAAATCTTAAATAGCATACCTCTCTTAAATAGCATATCTTTATTAAAACTACGTCGTTTTGGAGATTCTTTTAAAAAATAAGTGGGATCGTGAATGACATTTTTATAAATAAAAGGAAAACAAGTGGTGTCACTCTCTTTTAATATTATTTTGTTTTTAAAAAACTCTCCAGAACGACGTAGTTTTAATAAAGATATGTTATTTAAGAAAAATATGTTATTTAAGAGTTATGTTTTAAATCCGTCCTCATAGTTTGATTATTACTAGTTTGTTACCTTAAACAATAATTTAATCATCATTAATGAAATTATGACAATCTATAATGCCGACAAACAATAGTATAACTATAACCTCTCTAGCTAGTACTTTTTAAAGGTTTTTTTTAGAGAATTTTTTCTTTCTTTTTGTCACTATATCGTTTTGCCAGAACAATTAATTACTTGATTTTTATATTACTTTTTTATGCGTTCTTTGTTTTAAAATTAAAGATACATTTGTAAAGCGATCACTTTTAAGGATAATTATATGTTCTCAAAATATAACCTAAGTATTGGCTAGGAGTTGGTTGTGGTGGTGTGATATTAAAAAGGATAGTGAAAAATTAAAAATAATTTCACTTTATAGTCTTAAAATATAAATGTATCTCTAATTTTGAAATAAACTAGAAATATATATATATATATATATATATATATATATATAATTTTGAAATATGGGGAGTATATATTTGTTTCCCAATGATATAAAATTATCTCTTCTCTCTCTCTTATTTTTAAAGGGCCCACATACATATAGTATTAATATCTTACACTTATTCTAATTAATTCATAAAACCAGTAATTACACTAATTAATTCATAAAACCAGTAATTACACTTCTTTTTTAATCTGCCTACTCTTAAAATGTTATTAATTGTCCCCTTTCCCCACCCCCCCCCCCCCCCCCCCCCCCGCCCCTCCATTACCATTTAGTCATTTTAGGGAAATATATTTTCTTATATATGTGGTGTAAACACATTTTAGGAGGCATTAACTATATATTTTGTTCATATTGCTTTCGTAATTTCTCTCTCATCTATCCATCGCAACTTCTTTTTTCTTTTTTTTTGCAAATTTAGCATGACCCTATATAATTATTATTTTTAATTTATGCAGTTGTAATAATAATATCAATCTTAATGGTAAAATTATATAAAATTAGAGTAATAAATGTGCAACACTCTAAAATGTCAAATAAATAAAAATATGTACCTATAAAGGAAATGAGTACCTTCTAATTAATTTGGCCATTGATATCGTACTAGTGTATTGATTTTGTCCATCTAAAGAGTATCTCCAAGAGTAATGGTAAAAAAACTCTTCAAATTGAAGTTTGTTGACTTACGTGGCAATTTGAAAAGTATTATTTGCTATTTTAATATTTTGTATCTCATTAGTCTCTTCAATTCAATTAATGCACTATTTGACTTAAAACAATGATAATTGATAACATTTGAAATAATTAATAACATTCATTTTTAAAAAAGATAACATTCTGAAAAATAAATTATATTTAAAAATTAATATTTAATTAAAACTTGATTATCCAAGGTCATTGGAAAATTTTTAATTCACGTGATTATCCAGAAGGTCATATTAAATAAACCAGATTGTCATAATTAATGTGATTATCCAAAGGGTAATCAAAATAATATTTTGTCCAATATGATAAATAAATAAATAAAAAAGAATGATATTAGATTTTAAAATGAGTTGTACATCAAACTCATCAAGCAAAATAAATGTTTTTAGTCTTTTTCATATGATTTTGATTCTCCCAAAATAAAATAAATGTTTTGAAGAGACAATGTCAACTTACGAGTTCTGAAGAGAGAGAATCAGGTTGCAGATTTAATGACTAAAGTTGGAGAGACTGTTGAAGATAATTTTTCTGATGTGGCTCACCCATTTTAATTTTCCAAAGAGATTGAAGATACTGTTAAAGATGCTACACCAAATCAATAGAATGACATAGCCAAATTATCCCCCAATTCAAACTTTTTCCCAACATTAATTGACTAAAAATAATTGAATGAGGTTGTTTGACTTTTTCTTAACTTGCATGGCATTGATATATATATATATATATGCCAATGACCAAATGGCTATAAATAAGTGCAGCACTCTCTGGGACTATTAACTAGCTCCCTACAAGAGACTTTTCAATTAGGAGCAAGAAAATACAGGAGAAAAAGAAAATCTTGTTTTATTCTTAACTATCACCCTTTCTCTTTTGGGTTTTGAGAGTTTTCTTTTTGTTGCTCTTTCATTTGGGGGTCAATTTGCTTAATTCCTCAAGTATATATATACACATATATATATATATATATATATAGAAAGAGAATGATGAGTGTTTTTGATGAAAATCTTTACCAAGAGGTGTGTGAATCTGGTTTTGACATTCAACAGGTGATAAATAGAGAGTTGGATGATGATCTGAAGCCTAGAAGAACTGGTATGTTTGAATTTGCTTGATAATACAATATTTTCCATATATACACATTAGATTTTTGTAAAATATAATTAATTTCACTTTTATGATTTAATTTCTGACTCTGTTGCATGAGTGAGTGTGTGTGTATATATATATATATACACACACAAACGCACTCATGCCAAATTATGATACGAGTTTTCTATATTTTTAAGAGTCTTGTTATGAAAGTTATACTGAATTATAATTACAAAATATATTGATATATGAGATTAGATAAGACTATAAAGGTCACCTACCATATTAAATGTTTTTGAAAGGATGATACATAAATTTGTGAAACATATTTAAAAAAATTGTATAATAATTATTGGGATATAGACCACATAAATTGATAGTCTCAGACTCTAATATGCATTAAATAGTTATGTACAATTATTAAAGAAGTTAAATACACTCTAAATCTTTGGCTAAGATTTATGTGTTATATTAAAAACACCCTTGTACCGATAAAAATATAGTTGAAGTGTAGGGGCACTAGTTAGATTATATATGTAATAATACTTTGGTGACAAAAGATAAGATATAATCGGATACACAATACTTTGGTGACAAAAGATTGATATTTCCGCAAGTACTCTCTCATATATATGTGAAACTCATTTATTATTTATGTGAGAGGGACATTATGAAACTATCACTTTTACTTGTAAAAATATTAATACTCTTTTAAAAAATAAATAAATTATTCCCCTCTTTTTTCTTTATTTAGTAGTTGGGCCCGCAATGCTTGAAAGATTTTGGTTAACCGTGATTTTAAATTCAGAATTAATTGTACTTTAACATATTTTAGATATGAAATTGATATTTTCACAAGTAAAAATTATAAATCCACAAGTTTCCTATCACATAAATAGTGGATGGATCCCACACTCATGAGAGAGCTTGTGAAAATATCAAATTTCATTTATAAAAATAGCAATTCCCTTTATTTATTACAGAACTTCATTACTTTAGGGGTTAAAGTGAAAAGGTTAAGGTGCATTTAGTAGTATTATTACTCGATCCATTTTTCTTAATTATATACTCACTCCGTCCTTTAATATAAATCGTTTTAGAGTTGTGCACAAGTATTAAGAAAATGATTGTATAACATTAAATATAATATCAATTGTCTATATTGTTCTTGTATTAAAAAAAGAGAGTGTTATTTATTGGGTAAAACATAGTGAGAGAACCAAAGTTATATTTAATATTTGAGGTAATATTAGAAATCAAGCAATTACTGAACGATTTATATTAAGGGACAAAAACACTTCGCTAAAACGACTTATATTAAGGGACGAAGGGAATAATATGTTAGAACATCTCCAACACCCTCTTCAACTACTTAAATAGGTGAGCCACATCAGAAAAATCCTCTCCAACAGCCTCTTCAACCTCACTCATCAAATCTGTAACCTCATTCTCACTCTTCAAATATGCAATTAAATGCTAAAAATATTTATTACGCTTAATGGGTTTGATGTACAACTCATTAAACTGAAGAGACTGATGAGACACAAAATATGAAAGTAGCAAATAATGCTCTTTAAATTGTCACGTAGGTCAGCAAACTTCAATTTGAAGAGTTTTATTTGTTACTACTCTTGGAGATGCTCTTAGATGAAATATAATTAATACTTTGTCTGATTGATCAAATTAGATAGAAAAATAAAGTCTTAATACTACCTTTCTAAAATTTGTTAGAAAAATGAAAGTAAAACAAATTACTCCCTCTATTCTAATATATTAGTCGTTTTAGGACCCTCTTTTTTTTTCTTTGTGTTTCTATATATTAGTCGTTCTCTTCTAACCAAGATAAAGAGTTCTCTTTACTCTTTCTCATAATTAAAAATACTACTAGCATACTACTAGCATTCTCTTTACTCTTTCTTATTAAAAATACTACTAGCATTCTCTTTACTCTTTCTTATTTAACGTTTTCCAACAAAAAAATAAAGGGACAAATATAATAATATAAAGTAATGACATTCTTAATAGTATGTTTTATGTATAACCACTAATAAATTACTAGAATAGAGGGAGTAGTATTTAATATAGTAAAAAAAATACGAGAAATTGATTGGTTGGCTTTTAATGTGCATGTTAGACAAACGATGTCGTAAAAGTCAATGAAAGTAAAAATGAATTACTCTAACGTTACATAAAAGATTTCTTAAGTAAATCTTTCACATAAATTAATAAATTAAAATTAAAGTGGAGAAGAGAGTATTAATAAATTTCAATTTTAACTATAATGGATCTCATACAAATATATAGGATTTGTATCCCTTTCGTTATACCTTCTCTCCAATTTCATACAATTCATTATATTTTTATAGCTGTGAATAGTATAATTGAAATCGATACCGATCAACTAATGTATTATATTGAATAGCATAATTGTTTCAAAAAATGAAAGCAATGCGGCACTTTTTCACCATTTGATGAACATGTAAAATTTTTATCAAAATTGTAATGGATGAATATTTTTTTATATTTTTAACGGTGGAAATATTTTTTATGATTCTAATTTTTTGTAGGATTGATTTTAATATTATCAACTATCTATCAACATATTTTGATCATTACTATCAAAATTATTAAGATTAAATAATTGATGTATCGAATGATATTAGAGGAAATATATAATAGAGGAGAGCAAAATCCAAATATATATAATTCTTTTCACTTTTTATTTAAAAAATAGGTCATGCTTAAATACTTTTAATGATTAATTAATCTTTATATAATATTTTGAACAGTATACTAGAGTTTAGACATATTTTAGAGGATTAATTCTTTTGTAGTTTAGACTATTTTTTTGTGGGACATACCATTTGTAATAACTCAGCTACATGTCCAGGTGAAATATAGGGCATGGTTCATGTGCATATAAATGGTTCTAGCTAAATATCTATTAGGTTGATCGATTATACACAATTACATGTAAAGATGACAATGGTGCGGTACGATTTTAGTTTTTTAATGATTTGGAACCACATTAGTCTTAAAAAATCTTGAACTAAAATTGCACTGATATCGGTTCAAGATTTTTCTACACCAAAATCGAGTCGGTCTATTTATATTTTGAACCACACCGCACCGACTTGCACCAATTAAAAACTAATAATACTTTTTACTTAATTTTTATTAAATTAGTTTAATACTTTTACAACACATATTATAATAATATTGAAAAAAATAGTTCAAAATAAATTAATAAGTAATATAAAAATATATATATGTTCAATTAAATTTAAGATAGAATCATTAAAATTTTAACATTATTATAGTTTTAATATATCAACTATATATAAAAAAAATTCATAAATTAACTTATGATATGTACAAGTAAAAAATAGTAAAAATATATGTTTGACTAACTCTATGATTATATATAATACTATAAAATATGGAGATATTATTACAATTATACAAGTACATCTAGAGAGGATCAAGGACTGGTGCATCACCGGTTTAAGAAGCGATGTAGTACGGTACATCGCCGATTCAGAAGCAAATACCAAAACAACACCGTATTGCTCCCGATTTAAATTTGTTTGCACTAAAATCGCACCGACGAGACCAACGGTTTGGACAAAAATCACCCGGTTCGATGCTACAAAAATCGCACGGGTTACCGATCAAGTATATATAATTATCCTTCGGTTAAATTACGAGTGTGTTACATTTGTATGTAGGAACTCAATGGACCGCAAGTGCCCACATTATAACAGCCATTATAGGCTCTGGAGTTCTCTCTTTAGCCTGGGCTGTGGCTCAGCTCGGATGGATCATCGGAGTCACCACTCTCGTCATCTTTTCCGCCATCACTTTATACGCTTCCGGTCTCTTAGCCGATTGTTATCGATTCCCGGATCCCGTCTCCGGCAAGAGAAATTATACTTACATGGAAGTGGTCAAAGCCCACTTAGGTATTTCAACCAATTCAATTATTTCAAGTGTTTTTTGCTGATGCTAATTAATTTTTAATTTAGATGGGGAAATGTACATGCTTTGTGGTGTTGCTCAATATACAAACCTCACCGGGATGGTGATTGGCTATACGATCACTGCATCAATAAGCATGGAGTATGTAATCTATTTCTTCGCGATTGTATTTATTCTTCCTGTCACAAAATAAATGTATAGTTTTGACATTTTTTTATTAAATGACTTTAATTTATGATTATATTCATTTCAGGGCTATATTTAGGTCAAATTGCTTCCACAAAGAAGGACATGAAGCTCCATGCAGTAATTCTGTATATCCTTACATGATTGGATTGGGGATTCTTGAAATTTTTGTGTCACAAATTCCAAATTTACACAAACTTTCATTAGTCTCAGTTGTTGCGGCAGTCATGTCCTTTGGGTACTCATCCATAGGAATGGGGTTAGCTTTTGCACAAGTTGTTTCTGGTGAGTTTTTAAGCACTTTAGTAATTGTGATAAAATGCACAAAAAATGCACAAATGTTTTACTAGTAAGTAGTGATTTGTGACAAAAATAAAAATAAAAATTGGGACTTGACAGGGCATGGGAAAAGGACCACCTTAACAGGAGTGGAAGTTTCTGGTAATGTAACACCAGCTGAAAAGACCTGGAGAATGTTCCAAGCATTGGGCAACATTGCATTTGCTTACTCATATTCTCAAGTCCTCGTTGAAATTCAAGTAAGATATATATATATATATATATATATATATATGTGTGTGTGTGTGTGTGTGTGTGTGTGTGTGTTTGTGTTTGTGTGTGTGTGTGTGTGTTTATCGACATAGAAACTTATCTCCTTAAACTCAACGTCTGCGGGAGGGAGTTTAGCAGTTCTCAGCGAATGACGCTCAAAAGATGTGTATTGCAGGATGTATTTTGTGCGTACAACTATGTATGCACCGGTAGAGTAGATGTTTTTTTGTTAGAAATTGTTGAACTCTCGTTTTCTTAAGATTCTGCTCATGTATATATTTATTTATCTACATAAAAATATCTATTTAAACTCAAGTAAGTATTTAGGGTTCGCAAGAGCTCAATAGTTCCTAACTAGAGAAGGTCAGCAGTTGCAAGTTGTACTTTGTGCGTACTATGTATGCACAAGGTAGAGTAGACTGTTGATTATTTATTTTTTGTCAGAAACAAATAAACGTTTGAACTCTTGTTCTCTCAAATTTTTTATTCATTTTCCACTATACGTATTTTTTTTCTGTTCAGAATACACTGAAATCTTCACCACCAGAAAACATAGTGATGAAGAAAGCTAATGTGATTGGAGTGCTAACAACAACAGTCTTCTACATGATGTGTGGTTGCTTTGGCTATGCTGCATTTGGGAACAACGCGCCAGGCAACTTGCTAACGGGCTTTGGATTTTACGAGCCATTTTGGTTGGTAGACTTGGCCAATATGTGCATAGTGGTGCACTTGGTGGGAGCATATCAGGTCCAATTCTAAATTCGCCTTATTCATCATGATATACGGGTCACCATTTCATGTTTTTTAATTACCTTTTCCATGAAACAAATAGCCGCATTTCATAAGAAATCCAAATAAATCTTAGTCGATTAAGAGCTTGTTTGTTTTGGCACTAAAAAGTGCGTTTAGGCGGGTTTCAAGCCCAAAACTCACCGCACCATAGTTTGAGGGTTAAAAGTTATATTATCTTCTTTATGATTTTGTGCAGATTTTTTCACAGCCATTGTTTAGCGCAGTTGAACAAAAGGTGAGGAACAAATGGCCTAATTCAAAATTTGTGGTACGAGAATACAAAATGAACATAGACTTGGGAAAGAAATACGCAATCCGCCTCAACCTCTTCAGGTTTACTTGGAGAACTGCATTTGTGATACTAGTAACAATCGTAGCAATGGCATTGCCCTTTTTCAACAACGTTCTGGCGCTGCTTGGAGCCCTAGGATTCTGGCCACTAACAGTTTTTTTCCCCACACAAATGTACATTACCAAGAAGAATATCCGCAAGTGGAGTTCAAAATGGTTAGTACTTAATTCAATGAACTTGATCTGTTTCCTTGTTGCAGTGGCTGCAACCTGTGGCTCACTCCAAGGTCTAGGCAAGGCTCTCAGTACTTTCAAGCCTTTCAACCTTTAAGAACAATATGGTGACATTATGTAGCATGTCTAAGCAAGTAGAAGCTTGTTATGGAGCATATTTATATTTCACTTTTCGGTATTACAATCATTAAGTGGTAATTGAGAATGTTTTATGAGATCATTAAAAAATTGTTCAATATTTGCAGTCTTAGGCCCCATTTGTTGCTGACTTGTTTTTGTTTGATTTTTACATGTAGATTGAAATAAGCTGATGCTATAGATTTCTTGCAGATGATGCAAAAAAGCAATAAACTTCAGAAAAATAATCTTGAATTTTTAGTGGAAACTTGTAATTAATATCCATAAATATATTATTGGTATACATATACCTTGAACTACTATGTTAAATTATGTTTATAGGAAGGGATTAAAGGCTTAAAAGTGATGCTTATTTAATTAATAAATTATTAGTTCTTATGAGGCTGTCTTCTCAAACTATTAGGGATTTAGGAGTAATTACTTGAGTGCTTATTCAGGGATTCGAGCTAACTTCTAGTTTTGAGTTGATTAGACTTCAAAACAGATTATTTTTTTTTAAATTATAACTAGAAAAGGAGATTAGAAACTTTGAAAATGAATGAATGAAAATGTGAGGGATTCTAAGAAATGGCGAGGGCATTTTAGACATTTGGGATGCTCGGAAAGTTTCTCCGGTTCTCCGGAAAGTAGACATGCCGACACCAAGAGCTGCATAATAAAGACGACTTGAGTCATGACCTTTAATGTAATTAAACATGGGCAAAGCTGCATAATTTTTCCTTCATGTTTGGGCGGGTAGGCCCATTTAGCCCTTGAACTTCTTTTTTTTCTCTAGATGCCCCTAACATTGTAACACGTAGCTCAATTGTCTATATTATCCTTGTATTAGAAAAAGAGAGTGTTATTTATTAGGCAAAAAATAGTGAGAGAACCAAAGTTATATTTAATACTTGGGGTAATATTAAAAATTAAGCAATAAATGTTTAGTTGAAATTCTCAAACGACTTATATTAAGGGACAAAAATACTTCTTTAAAACGATTTATATTAAGAGACGGATGAAATATTTTTTGATATCGCATTAAAATATAATCAAAAAGTCAAATATTCTCATACAAAAATAAACGTGTAGGCATGTAACGTACTCGCGAGGAAGTACAGTTGTGCGCCTCTACATAGCCTTACTATACTCATTAGGGATCCAGTTAGGGTGAAGTTTTATATAACTTTTCATTGTATTGGGTATAAAAAATAAATTTTTTTGTGCTAATTTAAGATCGAATTTAAACTCACACTACTTTGTCGCTGCAAATCCCATCCTTGCACTACCACCCTTTTGATACACAAGGGATGAGAATAATCATTAAATTTGACAAACGGGCTGGGCTGGCCCAAACGGGTCTGGCCATTGTCAGGCTGGACCAATGGCAGGCCTGAAAAGTAAAACCCAAAATCCGTTTTTTGACGGGCGGGGGCCTAGATTGATTTCTGACCACATCTTGACACATTTCTGGGTCGGCCCCAAACGAGCCGGGCTATCGTCGGGCCAGGCCAAAATGACCCAAATTTTGATGGGCTAAAAAATTGAAACCCAAAGCCCGCCCGCAGGCTTGGACCAATTTTACCAGGTCTAATAATCATTAAGCCAAGGCCCTAGGTTAGAAAATGTTGCATTAACCATTGTAACAAAAAATTGTAAAACTTATCAATTCAATTTTGTCTAGACCGAATGTAATAATACCTATAAAACTTACTAGAGAGAAGTTGGTGTCAACTTTATCCTAACCGGATCCACTCATTAGAGTTTTTGAGAAGGCTATGGACTTGGAGGCTATTTGATGGTCTCTTTTTGCCTCTTTTTGGCCTATCTATTTTTTTAAAAAACAAAGACTAAACTTGTTTGCTAAAAATTTATCAACCTCTTTTTGTCTCTTAAACAAATAGAAATTGAGGCAATTTTATTTTTATTTTTTTTAAAAAAAGAAAAAGAAAATTCTCATTATCCTTTCCTCAATACTCTAATTTTATTTTATTTTTCATATAAGCCCTTGTTACACAATTTTAACTCATCACACACCACCTTAACTACATTATTCTTCCCATTTCAAGAGAAGAAGTAGCCCCGCTGATGGCAGCAGACTCAATAGGAATATATTTTATGTTTTTTAATTACTGAGTGTGTTTTATTCTTTTTTTCCTACTTCAACATATTTTATCATATTAATTTTAACTCTACCTTCCCGGAATTCATTCTCTGTGGAACTCGATTTAAATTATTCTGGTGAATTCTTTTTATTCTATTTAGGATTTCTTTACAAAGCGTGTTAATATTGTAAATTATTTAAACAATATTAATAAGTAAAAAATGGTTGTTTCAAAAATAAAAATAAAAATCGCGGCACAATTTAAATTTTAATATTTCTCACTAAAACCAAACAATAAAAAAAAATTGCCTATGAGAAAAATTATCATCTAGTTCTATATATTATCAGAACTCAAGTTGAATAGCATCATTGCAGCAAATATTTTAGAATTTTTAGATCATTAATTTTAAATCAAACAATCAAAAAAAAAAATTTAACTAATTATTGAATCTTTAATCATAGCTTCTTGGAAAGTTTGTTGGAGCAAAGCCCAAGAGGCCTAGAGGCCAAGACTAACAGCAAATAACACAATTTTGGACTTTGGAGAGGGTTATTGAAGATAACAGGATCTGAAAATTTTATCTATTTTTGTGTAGAGTAAAATTTATTCCTTTTTATAGATTTCAAAAAAAAATTATATTACTAACTTAATTTTTCATAATATCCTTACATTAAATTTTAATTTATTTCTCTTTCATCTTTTCCAATGAGTTTAGAAGGATAAAGTCGAGATTTTGTAACAGTTTTAATCAATCAACAAACTATTAATTAAATTTCTTAATCATTGTGTTCAAAAATACGTGAGTGGTTAGAGAATTGATATTTTCACAAGTAAATTTGATAATTCTACAAACTCTTCCTCACATGAATAGTAGTAAGTGGGGTCCACCTTATGTGAGAGAAGACCTTGTGCAACTATCAAATTTATTTGTGTAAATATCAATTCTCGAGTGGTTATACTCTCGAGTTGAACAAAAACAAAATAATGTCGTCCCTGACAAGTTTATCAGTTCTTCTAGGGGGACCAGGAACTTCCGACCCGTCTTCTGTGCAACACTGTTTTTTATATGTATCTAAATTACACTTAAATTATTGAATTCTGTAAAAAAATTAATTAGAATAAATACTATACATTTTTTGGGAGTCGAAACAAAACAAAAAAATTGGACCGGTCGGAAGTTCCGGTCCACCTAAGATTATTGCAAGTTTATACATACTTCCATACCTCAAGGAACAAATGACATTTCAACCATTTTTTTTTGTGACATTTCAATGCAAGCTTGTTTATAAAAAAAAAAGATTTGCAATCTCCATAAAATACACCCCAGCTGACCATGCCTTAGGTCCGCCACTGTTTTTAATTGTAGATAACCCTAGTTCTCTAGGGTTTAAAAATTAGTAGAAGCCAAGCCATTAGAATCAATAAAAATAAATTTATTTTAAAAAAACAAGCAATAATGGATTATCTACCTTGAAAAAGGACCCAAATGAAATGAAATGATAACAAAGGAAAGTGCAACTTTGATTACAAACTACTATTAAATTAAACCACTGAATTGCAAGTAGAATTGAACTTTTCTAGATTCACCTAAGCTTTCAATTTCACCTATGTGAAATTAGGTCACCTACCCTACCCTTTAAAAACTGATGGAACATTACCAATTTACCATGCCCATAAGCTATGATTGGCCTAAAGTAATGGCCTGAAGGCTGTATTAAGTAGCCTCCTTTTGACTAGAGCATGCATCTATTAACTTTTTTATGTAGTCAACAACATTTTAATACTCTTTCCATCTCAGGATAAAAATTATTATTATTATTTTAGTTAATTTCAAATTAAATATTTACTTATTTTAAATAATTTATTTTTTTATAATAATTTGTATATAATGCATGCCTTTAGTACTAATTGTCATATTTTTATTGTCTATACATATTTATGAAATCATCAGTCATGTGTAGAAAACTATGCAATCAAACGAGAATTTAAATATGGATAATATTATCATTTTATCCTCTTTTTTAATATGCATAAAAAGTTTATCAAAACTTTTATCATCAGACCGGGGGGAGGGGGGAGTGGGTGGGTGGCGGCGGGGGGGGGGGGGGTAGCTGAAATTTGTATACAACCGGCCCCTTCCCATGTAAATTCACGAGTTATATTGTTGAGCGGTTAAAGTAGGAGGTTATTGGAGGAAAGGTTTTGTAGTTTTCTCCTTCTGCTTTTGGTGTTTTCTTATTAAGCAAGTTATATATCGTCCGCTTTTAATGATTTGGGTGCGCAAATAAATTCAGTAATGGTTGCATTTCTAATCCCCTAATGTGTTCTTGAAAGTAGCATGAAGGGTCTAAATAAAATATTTTAAAACTTAATTTTGTAGAGTTGCGTAGAATCTCTCCAAAATAATAGTAATAAAAAAAAGAATAATGAGAAGTCGGACCAAATGAATTAATAAATGAACAAGAACACATTAGTTAGTATATATATATATATATATATATATATATGGAGGAATGATTCATAGGAAGCATGGGCGGAACTAGTGGGGGGTGCCCAACTCTAGAATTTGAAGCATGCTAATATTAGTTAAATTTGATCGTTATTATGAGGTAGTATTAATTCATTTGCTTTCTCATGTCATTCCACCTATAATATATTAACAATATTACTATAAGATAAAATAATATTAAATAAGTTTGATGATTAATTAATTAATATTGCACTAATTTGTCTTATTAACTTAATCAAAGATTGGTATTAATTTTTTTGTAAATGAGAATAACTTAATTTATTTTTTTGCTTTGAGTGGCTCATCTCAGTTGTCTCCAAAGAATATTACCAGAACCACAATATAAAGTTTTGAATATATAATATTATAATTTATAATTTATCTATAAAAGTAGCTAATCAATTGACTAAAAACTTTAAAGTCTGATTAATAGTCCCATAGTTCGGGGGAAATTAGAATGTATATATATATATATGTATGTATGTTGTGAAATACTATAATTGGGCAAAATGAATTTGAAAGAAGGACTCCAAGCGTCAATAAATAATTTTTTTTACTGATGTATTTTGACCCCCCTCTAAAAATATTCTGGTTCCGCCACTGATAGCAAGTACTTGTTATTAATCAATAATAGACAAAAACCATCATTAACGTTCAATACAAGAACCAACGCTCGAGATTAGAATTGAAAAATTCACGGCTGCTATTTTTAGTAGCGGACGACTGGTTACGTCCGTTATTGATAATAGCGGATGACAGGTGTCGTCCGCTACTAATTCGTCATCCGTTACTAATAGTAGTGAATGTCGCTGAAAATAGTACAATCATCCACTATTATTATAAGCGAACATAAATTTTTCAGTTCTAATCTCGGCCGTTAGTTCTTGTATTGAACGATAGAGAAGATGTATGTCATATATAAGTATATACACACACATAACAAATTGTACATTGAAATTGATTAGTAGTAATAATTAAGGAATGAAGATCAATTACTTGCCAATTGCCAACTTCGTGCATCCCTCTATCTTTAGTTTATTGTCTCCATACCCCAGTGTCTTTTAAATGTTATCACGAGGTCAAAGTCCATTGATATATAGGCATAATTTGGTACTACTATGATATTTTAATTTTGAATAAATTATATTAATCAAATGAAATAAATTTACATTAATTTTGAATTTTAAAATTTTTTAAATTGACTAAAAAATTAATTAAATGGGACTGACTTTTGTGTAATTTGGTTTCGTTAGGCAACTAACTGACATATATATCATAGAAAAATCAGCATTTCTTTAATTAGGCCGACTCCATCACTCTCACTACCATAACTAATGTGCACATTTATAATGAAATAATGATAAACAATACACATATATTTATTTATAAGATTTGATATATATATATAGGATAAGGCTCTGGAACGAACAGTTCGTTTACGAACATATGTAGGGCTCAGTGTTGAAGGTTGTTGATTGAATGAGAATATTTAACACTAATTACGAATATATGATGGTATTTAATTGGGCCAATCAACAACCTTCAACACTGGGCTCTACATATGTTCGTAAACGAACTGTTCGTTCCAGAGCCTTATTCTATATATATATATGTCCAATATACTATTTTATTATAATTTGGTGCCTAAATCTTCCAGAAAAAACACGGGGTTGAGGGTGATGTTAGCATTCATTATCAAGTGCTTGACAAGTCAAATTGTGAGATTTGTGACTCATTTTATTTTGTCCAACTTCCAGAAAACCACTTGTTGCTTTCCTTAGGGTCTTCCAATTATTAGACAACAAAAATGGAAGGACAAAACATGACATTAATTAATTCTTTTGTTTGTGAGAAATAATTTAAAATGGTGAAGGTGCCTAATCATTGTTGAAACTAAGGGAAAAAGCAAGGAACAATATATATATATACACAGTCCGGATCTTAAGCTTACTTTTTATTCAACATATCTTGCTTACCCTCCTTTAGCGACAGATCAGGCGACAATTTGGTCTGTCGCTATATATACAACCGTCGTCTAAGCTTTTAGCGACTGACAACATATAGACGACGGTTGTCTATATAGCGACGGATCAAACCGTCGCCCGATCCGTCGTTAAAAGGGGGTAAAAAATGTATGTTGGATAAAGAGTAAGCTTAAGATCCGGACCGATATATATATATAGGATAAGGCTCACAAACGGACTGTTCGTTTACGAATAATTTTTTTGTCGTATACTTTTAAATTGAATAAGTGGGCCCAATCTCAATTATGTATTAAAAGTATACGGCAAAAAAATTATTCGTAAACGAACAGTCCGTTTGTGAGCCTTATCCTATACATCTCGAATCAATCAATATACATCTCGAATCAATATTCATCTTTGCACTACAGGCCAAAGATATTCATTTGTATCATCAGTGGTCATATTCATCTCAACACCTGTCATCTTTGCACTACAGGCCAAAGATATTCATCAGGTAATCATTCATCTTTGCTCTACAGGCCAAAGATATTCATCAAGTAATCATTCATCTTTGCTCTACAGGCCAAAGATATTCAGTTACATCACCTTTTAGGACAGAGAATAATGAAAAATATTTAAAAAAAACGAATCCAGTGAGATAAAAGACAAAGATTAAGGATTCCAATTCAAAAATACCTCGTAATAATCAATTATGGAGCAAAATTCAAGAATAGAGCTCAAAATTTGGATACAATCAAAGATAGTAACCTTAACAAGCAATTTGGACAAATAGAAGAAAATTTAATTTTTCCGTGAATAGTGTCGTATACGTGAATAGTGCCGTATACGTGAATAGTGTCGTATACGTGAATAGTAACCCCGACGAAAAAAGTAAGAATTTCATAACAAAATTCATGACAATATTTCTGTATAATGATATTGAAAAGAATAACATCATTTACAAAAAAAAATAACATCCCTTACCTCAAAAAGATAGTACCTCTGACTGGAATATCGGATATAATACCGAAGGAAACTTGTACTGAATAGTAATACTTAAAGTATTGAAATACTCACAAAAATACGCTCGATATTATAGAGAGAGAAAACTTCTGATTCTGGTGTGATTTTCAATTCTAACCTAAGCACCCTATTTATAGGAAAAGCTTAGGATGCCAAAGGAGACTAAAATAATATTATTTTTTCAAAATTTTCGCCGCCTGGCAGCTAAAAATTTCAGATTTTTCAACAACAAAAGTGGGACCCACCATTTTATAATATATATATTTTTCGAAACTTCAATAATTCATAACAAATAGCCCATTTGTCAGAAAAATACAAATTCTATATCCTTCCATAGGAAATTTAATTCTCTACAACTTTGCAGAAGGAAGTTTTTCCAAATTCCAAACATAAATTATTCGAAATCCAAAAACAGATGATTTCTCACACCAAAATATTGATAAAAACTCACCAGCGCCAATTCCTTCTTTAATATCCACAAAATAAATATTTTCTTATCATATAAATCAATAATTAATTATTCACAAATAATATTATAGAACTACAATATTAACAACCAGGTCGTTCCCAAGACAGAGGGGACCTTCCGATAAGGACTTCTCCTTACTGGCGCGCAATTAAATAACCCCTCCTAGACAGAACTTCCTTAGACATTGTCAATAATGCTATCTAATAATATTATTCAAATAATATGAATTATTGAGTTGATAACGTGAAATACTGTGCAACGACAATTATTGAATCAATACTACAAAATATCAACTGTAGTCATTATTGAATCAATCATATAAAATGGAAACGTAGCAATTATTGAGTCAATAAAATATCAATGTAACAATTATTGAGTCAATAATATAAAATACCAACGTAGCAATTATTGAGTCAATAATATAAAATACCAACGTAGCAATTATTGAGTCAATAATATAAAATATTGAACAGTAATTACTGTAACAATAATTGAGTAATGGCTTCTCACGTAAGACTCAATAATTCGAAATACTGTGCAATACCGTGTGCTACTATGCAACACCGTGTATCACTGTATTTTAACCACCGGGTATTTCAACAGTACTAACGGTAACAACCACGCCGTTATTTTGTAAAAAGTTATTTCTGTCGCTTTCTATATCCGACAGTTATTCCGTTGTGGGGGCCCACAAATAGCTGCGCCGTCGTACGAATATTCCCCGACAACAAGAATATTCCACGACCAAACGAATATTCCCCGACAACAAGAATATTTTATAACCACTTGCTCATTTTAAAAATGTTTGCACATTTCACCCATAACTTTCGTATTTATCAAAACAACACCTTACTGTTTCGAAATAATATATAAAGAAAACTAAATCTTTATTCATAAAAGTTGGGCTCTTACAACCTCCCCTCCTTATGAAATTTCGTCCTCGAAATTGACGTACGTACCTGGTATGTCAAAAAGGTGAGGATACCTCGCTTTCATTTTCGATTCCAATTCCCACGTCATTTCCTCAATTGCATGGTTTCTCCACAAAACTTTAACTTGAGGTATAATTTTCGAGCGTAGGACATGCTCCTTCCTATCCAAGATCTTGACAGGTACCTCCTCGTACGTTAAATCTTCAGCTATCTCGTCTGGTTCTAACTCAATAATGCGGTTTGGATCATTCACATATTTACGTAACACGGATATGTGAAACACGTTATGAACACGAGACATGCTTGGAGATAAAGCGAGTCTATAGGCCACATTTCCTACTCGGTCAAGAATCTCAAATGGACCAATAAATCGTGGATTGAGCTTTCCTCTCTTTCCAAACCTTGTAACTCCTTTCCATGGAGCAACACGTAATAACACATGGTCTCCAACATTAAATTCCACGTCCTTTCGATGAAGATCCGCATAACTCTTTTGTCGATCCCGTGCCGTTTGTATACGTTGTCGGATTATTTGGATCTTTTCCGTAGTCATACGTACTAACTCCGGTCCCAATAATGTTGTTTCACCCACCTCGTTCCATCATACTGGAGAGCGACACTTTCTCCCATACAATGCCTCGAATGGAGCCACGCTTATACTTGCCTAATAACTGTTGTTGTAGGAGAATTCCACCAATGATAAATACTTATCCCAACTCCCTTTGAAGTCTAGAACACAAAGTCTCAATAGATCTTCAAGAGTTTGGATAGTCCTTTCCGATTGTCCGTCTGTTTGAGGATGATAAGCCGAACTGAATCGTAAATCCGTACCCATAGCTTTCTGCAAACTGATCCAAAATCGTGAAGTAAATCTGGGATCACAATCCGAAACTATGGATACTGGCATGCCATGCAATCTCACAATCTCATTCACGTACATATGAGCAAGACGTTCAAGGGAATAAGTCTCTCGTATCGGCAAGAAATGAGCAGACTTGGTTAATTTATCAACAATAACCCAAATCGCATCTAAGCCTTGAGAAACCTTGGGAAGACCCGTAACGAAATCCATCGTAATGTGTTCCCACCTCCATTTCGGAATCTCCAGTGGTTGCAATGGACCCTTCGGCACTTGATGCTCCGCCTTTACACGTTGACAAATTAAACATCTCGAAATGAACTCCGCGATCTCTCTCTTCATATTGCTCCACCAAAATGTATGTCTAAGATCACGATACATTTTAGTACTTCCAGGATGGATCGCAAACGGTGTGTTGTGTGCCTCCATCATGATTCTATGCTTCAAGTCGGAATCGTTAGGAACACAAAGTCTGGAGTTGACTCGAAGTATTCCATCTTCATCGATTCTTGCTTCTGGAATTGCACCTTCTTGCACCTTCTTCTTCATCTTCATCAGCTTCGTATCCGTAGCTTGAGCAGCTTTAACTTTATCAATCAAAGCTGGTTCTACGCGTATACTTGACATCATCGCACTCGTTCCCACATATGATCTTCTACTCAACGCGTCAGCTGCCACGTTCGCTTTTTCAGGATGGTATTGGATGGTATGATCGTAATCTTTCAACAGCTCAAGCCAACGTCGTTGCCGCATGTTGAGTTCCTTCTGAGTGAAGAAATATTTAAGGCTCTTATGATCCGTATAAATCTCCACTTTCTCTCCGTACAAGTAATGTCTCCAGATCTTCAACGCGAAAATGACTGTTGCCAACTCTAGATCATGAGTAGGATAATTCCTCTCATATTCTTTGAGTTGTCGCGAGGCATAGGCTATGACTTTTCCATGTTGCATGAGAACACATCCTAACCCTTTGCCCGAAGCATCGCTGTAAATAACAAATCCATCCGAACCAGATGGTATTGTCAGAACAGGTGCCGAAATAAGTCTCCTCTTGAGCTCTTGGAAGCTCTTCTCGCATTCCTCTCTCCAAACGAATTTCATATCTTTCCGAGTCAACTTAGTTAATGGAGTAGCGATTCGAGAAAATTCCTCTACGAACCTCCTATAATAACCAGCTAAGCCCAGAAAGCTTCGTACCTCAGTCACCGACTTAGGTTGCTCCCAGCTTTGTATTGCTTCAATCTTCGCCGGGTCCACAGATACTCCATGTTTCGATACCACGTGCCCAAAGAATGCTACTTTCTCAAGCCAGAACTCGCATTTCTTTAACTTGGCGTATAGCTTGTTCTCACGAAGCTTTTGAAGTACTAACTTCAAATGGTGTTCATGATCTTCACGGCTTTTAGAATAGATGAGGATGTCATCAATAAAGACAACAACGAATTGATCTAAATACTCCTTAAATACACGGTTCATCATATCCATGAAAGCAGCAGGAGCATTAGTCAATCCAAAAGACATGACTAAGAACTTATAATGCCCGTATCGTGTTCTGAAAGCAGTCTTTGGAATATCCTCAGTTTTAATCTTCAACTGATGATATCCAGAACGAAGATCGATCTTTGAAAAGAATTGCGCTCCTTGCAACTGGTCGAACAGGTCATCAATACGAGGTAACGGATACCTATTCTTGATGGTGACATGGTTCAACTCCTGATAGTCAATACAAAGTCGCATACTCCCGTCTTTCTTCTTTACGAATAAAACAGGAGCACCCCAAGGAGACGTACTAGGACGAATAAAACCGATGTCTAACAATTCTTGTAATTGGATCTTTAACTCCTGAAGTTCAATAGGAGCCATTCGATATGGGATTTTAGAAATTGGCTTTGTACCGGGCTCAAGGTCAATAAAAATTCAACTTCACGTTCTGGGGGGTAGACCGAGAAGTTCTTCGGGAAATACATCAGGAAACTCATTAACAACGAAAATATCATTCAAATCTGATGTATTCTGATTTAGATCAGTGACATGAGCTAAGAAAGCTTGACATCCGTTTTTCAATAAACGAATAGCCTTGGGATTTGAAATGATATTGACTGATTTTAGTGGTTTGGTGATTTGGATTCGCACAACAGGTTGATTAGGAATATAAAAACTAACAACCTTACGAAAACATTCAATTTTGGCATGGTAAGTGGTTAACCAGTCAATTCCTAAAATCACGTCAAATGCAAGTATTTTCAAAGATATAAGATCGACAGGTAAGGTAAGGATCCAATCTGAATCAAGCAAGATTTATAAACTGTAGATGTAACAAAGGTTTCTCCTAACGGAGTTTCAACAGATAAGTCAAAGTCTAATTTATCAGAAGTCAAGTTCAAACGTTGAGCACAAGCAGGTGAAATAAAGGAATGGGTAGCACCGGTATCTAACAAGGTGTAAACTTCGCAAGAGTTTATGATCAGCTTACCCGTAATCACCTCGTGTGGATTCCTCGTGTTTTGGGCTATCACGACAAACGCTCTTCCAGGAATCACCGACTTTGACTTGTCTGCAACCGCCTTTGGAATCACCACCCCCGCTGAACTTGGTTTCGTAACAGGACAATCTCGAGCTATATGTCCTTCTTTTCCACAGTTATAGCATCCTTTGAATTGTTGTGGGCAGTTTGGGCTGATATGTCTCTCTTTCCCGCATTTAAAGCATACGACCGGTGGTCGTTCTCCTCCCCTCGAAACAGTTGATGCTGATGCTGATGTCGACGTCTTCGTGTTCTCATTGTTGTACCTTCTCTTCTTGAAATCTCCTCCCGATTCGCTTCTTCTACTATCATGGCCACGATAACCACTGGAGTGGTTACCGCTTCTGTCATACTTTTCTCCTCGCTGGTTGTCATTGCTCCGATGACTGCTGCCACCGGTACGACCTTGGTTGTGGTCCCTCGGTTGAACATAATCATTATCTCGTTCTAATAACTGGACCCTATTTACTACATCCGAATATAAAGAAAATTTATGAGAAATGAGGTATTGACGTATTTCGGGTTTCAAACCTCTTAGAAACATCCGCGTCATACGTTCCTCATTCTCCACCAAATGAGGTGCAAACCTGGACAGCTCCGCGAACTTAGCCTCGTACTGGGATACCGTCATGTTGTTTTGTTCGAGTCTAATAAATTCTACCTCCTTCATATGACGAATACTTTCAGGAAAGTACTTGTCATTAAACAGTTTCTGGAACGCTTCCCAAGACATCTTGAGTGCGGTAGGCTGGGTACGCTTCACGGATTTCCACCAGTAATCTGCCTCTCCACGGAACATTAACGTGGCGAATGGAACCTTCTGTTCCTCCGTACATCCCAAGACATCAAATATCTTGGTAATTTTTTTAATCCACGTCTCCGCCTTGATCGGATCTGGCTTTCCCAGAAACTCTGGTGGTCTCAATTCTTTGAACTGCTTGGCAGTGACAGCTCCCGTGTTATTATTATCTACACCTGTATGTTGCACACGAGTCTCCCTCGTCTGGTTTTGCATAAACTGCAAAAAACTTCTAAACATCTCATCGTTTATCGTCTGACCAGCGTTATTTTCAGGATGAACATTGCCTTCTTGTTGCATGTTCTCCTGGTTAACGATTAAAGGTGTCTCCACGGTCTCATTCACTTCGTTGTTAACATTCTCAGCTGCCATTCTCAAATACTGCCATAAAACAAGGGTTAATTAAACAAATTAACATATCCCATATTAACTCTATGCTCCGACTGACCAATTAAATACCACATAAGCTTAGATAGGACACACTAGCGAAGGATTTACTCGTCTCTCCCCTCCTAGTTCTATTCCCCGATCTCCGCCAGAGATCATATCCCTAAGCTCTGATACCAACTGTGACGCCCCCCAGAATAGGTCCATTCAACCCAACCCATTCTGAGTCGCCAAATACATGGTACAGAATTCAAATACAAACTTTATATCATACGGTCGTGCAAAATACGACCACACAACTGTGAATGTCAATACAAATATGTAGAAAATATTAAGATTCAAACTAAGTCCTCATTACAATTATTATCACACTCTTTATCAGAAATAGTGAGGACTACTACTGCTCTAACTCGGACCATCACTCTGTCCCCTGACTAGTTCCCGCAACATTCTCATTTCCTGAAGAGGACAACAGATGAAAAGGGTGAGCTCAACTAGCTCAGTAAAGAATATTATGACTAAGATAATGAAAAATAAATTATCGTTAGTCTTCAATAAATCAGATAAAATATAATGGACAACCAATCTTAGATCAATATTCGCAGCGGAAATAACAATTCATTAGAAGAATTAAGCAGAGAATGAAGTCTACTATCTTCTATGATTTAAAAGTCCATCATCAATATTTTATCCCTGTAACATCAATCAATATACATCTCGAATCAATATTCATCTTTGCACTACAGGCCAAAGATATTCATTTGTATCATCAGTGGTCATATTCATCTCAACACCTGTCATCTTTGCACTACAGGCCAAAGATATTCATCAGGTAATCATTCATCTTTGCTTTACAGGCCAAAGATATTCATCAAGTAATCATTCATCTTTGCTCTACAGGCCAAAAATATTCAGTTACATCACCTTTTAGGACTGAGAATGATGAAAAATATTTAAAAAAAAATGAATCCAGTGAGATAAAAGACAAAGATTAAGGATTCCAATTCAAAAATACCTCGTAATAATCAATTATGGAGCAAAATTCAAGAATAGAGCTCAAAACTTGGATACAATCAAAGATAGTAACCTTAACAAGCAATTTGGACAAATAGAAGAAAATTTAATTTTTCCGTGAATAGTGTCGTATACGTGAATAGTAACCCCGACGAAAAAAGTAAGAATTTCATAACAAAATTCATGACAATATTTCTGTATAATGATATTGAAAAGAATAACATCATTTACAAAAAAAAATAACATCCCTTACCTCAAAAAGATAGTACCTCTGACTGGAATATCGGATATAATACCGAAGGAAACTTGTACTGAATAGTAATACTTAAAGTATTGAAATACTCACAAAAATACGCTCGATATTATAGAGAGAGAAAACTTCTGATTCTGGTGTGATTTTCAATTCTAACCTAAGCACCCTATTTATAGGAAAAGCTTAGGATGCCAAAGGAGACTAAAATAATATTATTTTTTCAAAATTTTCGCCGCCTGGCAGCTAAAAATTTTAGATTTTTCAACAACAAAAGTGGGACCCACCATTTTATAATATATATATTTTTCGAAACTTCAATAATTCATAACAAATAGCCCATTTGTCAGAAAAATACAAATTCTATATCCTTCCATAGGAAATTTAATTCTCTACAACTTTGCAGAAGGAAGTTTTTCCAAATTCCAAACATAAATTATTCGAAATCCAAAAACAGATGATTTCTCACACCAAAATATTGATAAAAACTCACCAGCGCCAATTCCTTCTTTAATATCCACAAAATAAATATTTTCTTATCATATAAATCAATAATTAATTATTCACAAATAATATTATAGAACTACAATATTAACAACCAGGTCGTTCCCAAGACAGAGGGGACCTTCCGATAAGGACTTCTCCTTACTGGCGCGCAATTAAATAACCCCTCCTAGACAGAACTTCCTTAGACATTGTCAATAATGCTATCTAATAATATTATTCAAATAATATGAATTATTGAGTTGATAACGTGAAATACTGTGCAACGACAATTATTGAATCAATACTACAAAATATCAACTGTAGTCATTATTGAATCAATCATATAAAATGGCAACGTAGCAATTATTGAGTCAATAAAATATCAATGTAACAATTATTGAGTCAATAATATAAAATACCAACGTAGCAATTATTGAGTCAATAATATAAAATACCAACGTAGCAATTATTGAGTCAATAATATAAAATATTGAACAGTAATTACTGTAACAATAATTGAGTAATGGCTTCTCACGTAAGACTCAATAATTCGAAATACTGTGCAATACCGTGTGCTACTATGCAACACCGTGTATCACTGTATTTTAACCACCGGGTATTTCAACAGTACTAACGGTAACAACCACGCCGTTATTTTGTAAAAAGTTATTTCTGTCGCTTTCTATATCCGACAGTTATTCCGTTGTGGGGGCCCACAAATAGCTGCGCCGTCGTACGAATATTCCCCGACAACAAGAATATTCCACGACCAAACGAATATTCCCCGATAACAAGAATATTTTATAACCACTTGCTCATTTTAAAAATGTTTGCACATTTCACCCATAACTTTCGTATTTATCAAAACAACACCTTACTGTTTCGAAATAATATATAAAGAAAACTAAATCTTTATTCATAAAAGTTGGGGTCATACATCCGCGAACTTAGCCTCATACTGGGATATCGTCATGTTATTTTGCTCGAGTCTGATAAACTCTATCTCCTTCATATGACGAATACTTTCAGGAAAGTACTTGTCATTGAACAGTTTCTGGAACGTTTCCCAAGACATCTTGAGTGCAGCAAGCTGGGTACGCTTCACGAATTCCCACTAGTAATCTGCCTCTTCACGGAACATAAACGTAGCGAATGGAACCTTCTGTTCCTCCGTGCATCCCAAGACATAAAATATCTTGGTAATTTGTTTAATCCACGTCTCCGCCTTGATCGGATCTGGCTTTCCCAAAAATTCTGGTGGTCCCAACTCTTTGAACTACTTGGCAGTGACAAGCCGCGAGTTGTTATTATCTCCACCTGTATTTTGCACACGAGTCTCCTTCGTCTGATTTTGCATGAACTGCAAAAAATTTCTAAATATCTCATCGTTTATCGTCTGACCAGCGTTGTTTTCAGGATGAACATTGTCTTCTTGTTGCACGTTCTCCTGTTTAGTGATTAAAGGTGTCTCCACGGTCTCATTCACTTCGTTGTTAACATTCTCAGCTGTCATTCTCAAATACTGCCATAAAACAAGGGTTAATTAAACAAATCAACATATCACATATTAACTCTATGCTCCGACTGATCAATTAAATATCACATAAGTTTAGGTAGGACATACTAGTGAAGGATTTACTCGTCTCTTTCCTCCTAGTCCTATTCCCCGATCTCCGCCAGAGATCATATCCCTAAGCTCTGATATCAACTGTGACGCCCCCAGAATAGGTCTAGTCAACCCAACCCATTCTGAATCGTCAAATACATGGTACAGAATTCAAATACAAACTTTTATATCACACGGTCGTACAAAATACGACCACACAACTGTGAGTGTCAATACAAACATGTAGAAAATATTAATATTCAAACTAAGTCCTCATTACAATTATTATCACACTATTTATCAAAAATAGTGAGGACTACTACAGCTCTAACTCGGACCATCACTCTGTCCCCCGACTAATCCCTGCGACATTCTCATTTTCTGAATAGGACAACAGATGAAAAGGGTGAGCTCAACTAACTCAGTAAAGAATATTATGACTAAGATAATGAAAAATAAATTATCGTTAGTCTTCAACAATTCAGATAAAATATTATTGACAATAAATTTTAGATCAATATTCGCAGCGGAAATAACCATTCATCATCAATATTTTATCCCTGTAATATCAATCAATATACATCTCAAATTAAATATTCATCTTTGCACTACAGGCCAAAGATATTCATTTGTATCATCAGTGGTCATGTTCATCTCAACACCTGTCATCTTTGCACTACGGCCAAAGATATTCATCAGGTAATCATTCATCTTTGCTCTACAGGCCAAAGATATTCAGTTATATCACTTTTTAGGACTGAGGATGATGAAAAACCATATAAATAATAAATTTAGTGAAATAAAGGATAAGATTAAGTATTCGCAATCTAATTTATCCAAGTTCAAGAATACTCCATAATAACACTTTGTGGAGCAAAATTCAAGAATAAAGCTCAAAACTTAAATCCAATCAAAGATAGTAACCATAATAGACAATTTGGACAAATAAAAAAAATTTTAATTTTTTCGTGAATAGTGCCGTATACATGAATAGTGCCGTATACGTGAATAGTAACTCCGACGAAAAAAGTAAGAATTTTTTAATAAAATTCATGACAATATTTTGGTATAATGATATTGAGAAGAATAACATCATTTACGAAAGAAAATAACATCCTTTACCTCAAAAGAATAATACTTCTGACTGGAATATCGAAGATAATACCAAAGAAAACTTGCACTGAATAGTAACACTCAAAGTATCTAAATACTCACAAAAATATGCTCGATATTATAGAGAGAGAAAACTTCTGATTCTGGTGTGATTTTCAATTCTAACCTAAGCACCCTATTTATAGAAAAAACTTAGGATGCCAAAGTAGACTTTTTGAATAAAATAAATTTTTTTTTTTTAAATTCCGCCGCCTGGCGTCTATCAAAACATCAGAATTTTTCAACAAAAGTGGGGCCCACCCATTAAAAAAATATTTATTTTCCGAAACTTCAATAATTCATAATAAATAGCCCTTTTGTCGGAAAAATACAAATTCTATATCCTTCTAAAGAAAATTTAATTCTCTACAACTTTGTAGAAGAAAATTTTTTCAAATTTCAAACATAAATTATCCGAAATTCATAAACGGGTGATTTTTCACACCAAAATACTGATAAAAACACATCAGCGCTAATTCCTTTTTTTATATCCACAAAATAAATATTTTCTTATCATATAAATCAATAATTAATTATTCATAAATAATATTACAGAACTACAATATTGACAACCAGGTCATTCCCAAGAAAGAGGGGGCCTTCCGATAAGGATTTCTCCTTACGGACGCACAATTAAATAATCCCTCCTAGACAGAACTTACTTAGACATTGTCGATAATGCTATCTAATAATATTATTCAAATAATATGAATTATTGAGTTGATAATGTGAAATACTGTACAATGACAATTATTGAATCAATAATACAAAATATCAACTGTAGCCATTATTGAATCAATCGTATAAAATAGCAACGTAACAATTATTGAGTCAATAAAATATCAATGTAATAATTATTGAGTCAATAATATAAAATATTGAACAGTAATTACTGTAACAATAATTGAGTAAGTGCATTCTCACGTAAGAATCAATAATTCGAAATACTGTGCAATACCGTATGCTACTGTGCAACACCGCGTATTACTGTATTTTAACCACCGGGTATTTTAACAGTACTAACGGTAACAACTACGCCGTTATTTATAAAAAGATTATTTCTGTCGTTTTTTATATCCGACAGTTATTCCGTTGTGGGGCCCACAAATAACTGCGCCGTCGTACGAATATTCCCCGACAACAAGAATATTCCACGACCAAACGAATATTTCCCGACAACAATAATATTTTATAACCACTTGTTCATTTTAAAATATTTGCACATTTCACCCATAACTTTTCACATTTATCAAAACAACACCTTACTATTTTGAAATAATATATAAAAAAAATTAAATATTTATTCGTAAAAGTTAGGGTCTTACAATTACTGTAACAATAATTGAGTAAGTGTCTTCCTACGTAAGAATCAATAATTCGAAATACTGTGCAATACCGTGTGCTACTGTGCAACACCACGTATTACTGTATTTTAACCACCGGGTATTTCAACAGTACTAACGGTAACTGTTTTGCCGTTATTATATAAAAAGGTTATTTCTGTCGCTTTCTATATCCGACATTCATTCCGTTGTGGGATCTACCAATGACTGCGCCGTCGTACGAATATTCTCCGATAAAAAGAATATTCCTCGACCAAACGAATATTCCCCGACACAACGAATATTTTATATCCACTTGCTTACTTTGTAAACTTTGCACATTTCACCCATAACTTATCACATTTATCAAATCAACACCTTACTATTTCAAAATAATATATAAAGAAAATTAAATCGTATTCATAAAATTTGAGGTTTTACATGTACAGTCTGTGCAACTCTATTTTTTACGTGTATCCAAATTACATCAAAATCACTTAATTCTATAAAAATTTCAGTTTCAATAAATATTATAAATATTTTGACAGTTAAAAAAAATTGATCGGTCACTAGACCGATCACTTTAAACTGATTCCCCAAAATTTATTCTTATAAACTTCTAGTAAGCAGACAAGATACTTGCTTTCACCAACCCAAATACATCGCCCTTTCAAAAGTATAAGATCAATTTAATTTAGAAGTAGTACAAAATTCAATGTAATTTCTTATTGTTATATTTCTTATACTTATATTTAAAGAAGAAGAAAAAATACTTATATTTCAAGCATATTAATTGTTGTTATAGATGCAAGAATATAGTAGTAATATTCATCATGCTATCTAACATTTCAATGCAGGCTTGTTATGAAAAAGATTTTCAATCTCCATAAAATACACCCTAGCTAGCTGATTCTTTATGATTATAGATAGTTGTTTACTCATTTCTACTAATATACAGGTTTATATTATTTCCTTACCTAGACAATATCTGTCATTATGTCGGGATAAATTAATGTAATAAATTAGAACGTTAAAAAAAATTTATTTTATGGTAATGCTTCTAAGACAAGGGAATACACGTGAGATTTAATACGTCGATTTAATTAAAATACACAAGTCAATTAAGTTGTGAACTTATTTATTTGTATTAATCAAGTTGTCTTCCTTTACTTAATTTTACATGATGAACACTTCACTTTCCATCATTAAAGTACACTAATTCTTACTCCCTCCATTTTTAAATAAGTGACGTTTTAGAGGGTTTCACACTTGTTAAGGAAATTATTTATTGCTTTAATTCTGTCATTAAGATTGATATGTATTACCACAATTATCCTTACATTAATTAAGAAAATATGTATAAAGTTGCATAAATAAACGAGATAGAAAGATACTTGAGGGCAATAAAAAAAAATTATAATTAATGCTTCCTAGAAATTTGATAACGTTAAATATATTGAAAAATTTTGAACTCCCTAAAACTGTAATTTCGTGTATATGCACACCTAAAGGGGGGTGAATAGGTGTCTAAACTAAAACGTGTTTAACAATTACTAATTTTTAATTTTCTGTTTCAGTACTAAAACAGGCAGTTGGAACTAGTGTTTGATAGTGTCTACTTTAAAGTAAATTCTACTTTTCTTATAATGCAGACAGTAGAAAGCAAAGAAGAATAGTGTCTGAATTAGATCAAATTATATTTTAGTTATAATGCAGACAGATGAAGCGAATGAGAAATAGTGTCTGGATTAATACATTTTGTTCTATCAGGAGATTACTTTTTACGTGAATATGTTTAAATGCAAAGTGATACTCAAACAAACAAATCACAAGCAATAACAAACCACAGACACAGAGATTTTTACGTAGTTCAGCCCTTAACCTCTAATGGCTTAATCCACGTCAATACCAACCGATATTAAAGACTCTTTTTATTAATTTTAAAATTCAATTTAAATACAAAAAAAGTACTCCCTGTTCAAATGGACCTTTCCACTGCGATGGTCACCTCTATCCATTTTGCACCTCTGCAACCTTGAAAGCTTATTTTGAACAAAACCTATCCACTAGTGGAACTTACAAGCCTAACAATGCTTGAACTTAGAATTTGTTTACAAAGTATTTTGAATACACTGTTGTGTTTTTTCAACTAATGAAAGTCTAACAATATCACACAGACTAGCCGGAAAGAATAAATAATAATAGCTCTCAATAGAAGTATAAAGTTGATCTTTGCTTTGAGTTTTTCTTCACTGATATATCCTTCCTAGTATTCTTGTTATAGCCGAAAAAGATAGTATATATATATATAACAGGGACCCAACGGCTATATTTGGAGTATCCTTAACTGATCTCTCTCTCTGATAGTACCATCGGATACAAAATAAGAGATTAGCATGAATATCTCATTCACAGTTGATATATCACAAGTTTTCAACAATTTTAAAGACCCAACGGATATAACATCAGATATCAAAAATATATAATATCCTAGTCAAACTAAAATAGTTGAAATAGAGGAACAAAAAATATACCTGCTAGAGTTTTAAATCTAAATCCAATAATAAGTCAGACCTTATCAAAACAGTTGCTTATAGGACTCCTTTTCAAAATATATAACACTTTATTATTAAAAGAAATCTCTTCAGAATCATGGATTCAAATATAAAGTATCCAATGAACTATAATACCAAATTAGGCTAAATACATCAACATAATAAACATATTTAAATCAGCCCAAATAATAATCAACTCAAATAATTAAAACGCAAGTCCATTAAATAATACAAACTCAATAATATTATCATCATTAAAATCATAAACCAACATCATTTTGTAGCGGAATTGAACGATCCACATCCCACATCAATTCATCAGACTGGCCCAATAAGTATGTTGTACCACCTCCTTACCTAAAAGGTTAACCTATTAGGTTAAGACTTCACCATACTTATTAAATCATTTACACTATTGAATTTACCCGATGCAGAATTCATGTGAAATATCCTAACAAAAACGTCACTTATTTAGAAATGAATGGGTTATTAAAATTTTTTGCATCGACGGCCTTTTAATTTGATCCTTCCATCGAGATCTAGAGGTCTGATCATTGACTTTTAAAAAGAGTCCTCATTTATTGGAGATGGATCTAATATACTAAATTTAAAACATTAAATCTTGAGCACAAAACTCATTTTTATTATGTTTTTCGACTCGTTTCATTATATATATGTTATTGTTGAGAATTTGAGATACTTCCCAAATTTTATTTGAAAATAAATTTATTTATATTAGGAGTTTTATTTTAGAATAATCCTATATGTGTTCAATATTTAGTGTATGTTAAAGTCCTATTTTGAATATAAAGAAGACAGTTATGAATGAGATGTTTAGTTATTGAAGTGTAGCATAATAAAAAATTATGTAACATTCTAAGAGTTAAGAAATGTTGAATGAATTTTTTATTTGTGAGTGAAGGTTTTTGCAGTTTTTGTATTTCGTGTAAAAGAGTTGTATTATTAAAATGAGGATTTTTAGGACTTTTATGTGATATGAAAAAAAAACTGTAATAGTGGAACGAGGGTTCTGTAACTTTTATTATGTGCAAAAAAATTATACCGTCGAGTAGTGTTAATGCCAATATTTCGTCAACGCGCCCAATCACCAATAACATGTCTAATCTGCACAGAAATAAAATCACACGTAAAGCTTTGAGTTATCGGAGGATAGTTTCGGTGTGAAAATAAGTACAGAATGAATAAAGGTTAACAATGGAGGTTTAAAGCTTTAGTGTTGAAAAGTATGAAATACTTATGAATTATAGTAATCACACCTCCTTAAACGCTATGTCCCTGTATGAATTGAATTTCTCATTATGAGGGATACCATAATGGGATGAAAGTGAATCTTCTTAAAAAATGGAAGTCGAATGTTATTCTGACTTTTTCCTTAGGAGTTGGAAATTAAATATAGTTAGAAATCATAGAATCCTTAAAGTTTTCTCACTACCGAAAACAGACTTCTACGTGGAAAGACTTTCTCCACGTGGACTATGACCCCCGAATCATTCGGACCCAAATAAACATGCCCCAACATTTTCTTCAATCTTTTATTACAATTGGACATTTAATAAAAACAGTTCAAAAATTAAAACTCAATAATTGAATATTAAATGAAAAAGCACAACCACCAAGGTCGGGCAAACATTCCCGTACCATACACTTCGCCCAAGCCTCATCATTATGGTCCCATTTAATGCGTCGTTCTCGGGAAGACGCACGAAGATAAAAAGTTGTCCACTTTAAAACTTTTCTTCCCCAAAATTAACCGCCATATTTTTAGATCTAGAATTTCAAACGCTCTGTGCTTTCTTCCTCCTGCAAATCCTCCTCTCTATTGAAGCCTATCTTTGACCGGACCTCTGGGTTGAGACAAATTGGCTATTGATTTGTCACGTGCTGAGACTGTTTTCACCTTGCTTGTCGCCATTACTCCGATCAAACTCCTGGGTGATTGAACAATTAACTAGCAATAAAGAGCCCTTATTCTAGCACTAATGTTAACGTCAAGATTTGTCCATCCGCCTAATCACCAACAGTACATCCAATCCTGCACAAAAACGAAATCACACATAGAGCTTGACGACTTGGGCCGTCGGAGAATAGTCCCGGTGTGAGAATACGTACATGCTGAATAAATGTTAACAATGCAGATTTAAAGCTTTAGAGTTGAAAAGTAATGAGATACCTGTGAATCAGGATGTAACCTTGTATTTTTAGTGATCACACCTCCTTAAAGGCATTGTCCCCATATGAGAATAGAATTCCTTATTATGGGGGATACCATAATGGGATAAAAGTGAATATCCTTAAAGAATAGAAGTCGGGCGCTATCCTGACTCTTTCCTTAAGAGTTGAAAATTAAATATGATTAAGAATCCTAAATTTTTTAAAATTTTCTCACTGTCCAAAACAGACTCTTACGTGAGGAGACTTCCTCAACGTAAACTACGACTCACTAAATCACTAAATCATCCAGTCCAAGTAAACATACCCCAACAAATAGTTTCTGTTGTAGGTCATTTGAGGAATGGTTTCTGTAGTAGGTCATTGGATGAAGGGTTTTGTAGTTTTCTCGTTGTGCTTTTGGTGTTTTCTCTTTATGAAAATTATCGTTCGCTTTTAATGATTTTGTGCATAAACAAATTCAAGCATTAACAGTCATGAACAGTATTTTCTTATTTTTATGCTATGTTGGTTTACAAGATAATACTTCGAATTGGACAATTAATCTTAAATCACTTTGTTTGTTTTAAAAGTTGGACTTAAGACTATTAGTCCAGGTATTAATATCATGTTCAACCAGGTGTTATAATTATTATCATTTAAGATTAAAAATTTGTGAACAAAATTAATTTTTACCTTTTTAAAAAATGATCGGTGCATTCTATTATATTTATATATACTCACACTACTGAGAATACGATCTCTTTGTTATTACTGGTAAAGGTAAAATAGTCGAAACAATAATTTTTATCCAATCTCTTAAATAATCCTGAATAACAACATAACATATATATGATTAATTAAAATTATCCCTTAAATAATTTCATTCTAAACAAACATATGACCATAATTATTTAATTCTATAATTAATAGTCTTAAAATTAATTAACCAATGTGAATATAGTTTCGAGATTATAATCATTTGCAAACAAATATGATCTTAATTTGTTCTTGAAAGTAGCATAATGGGTCTAATACTTTAAAAATTAATTGTAGAGTTGCGTAGAATCTCTCCAAAATAATACTCCCTCCGTCTCATAATATAAATCGTTTTAGAAAAATATTTATGTCTCTTAATATTTGTAGTTTGAGAATTTCAAGTTAGCAATAATTTTTTAGTTTTCAATATTATCCTAAATATTAAAGATAATTTTAGTTCTCTCACTATTTTATATCCAATAAATAACACTCTCTTTTTTAAATAAAAGGACAATATAAGTAATTGGTATTATATTTAACGGTATAAAATTATTTTCTTAATATTTGTGCACAATTCTAAAACGATTTATATTAAAGAACGGAAAGAGTAAAAATTTAAGAATATGGGAAGTCGGACCAAATGAATTAATAAATAAATAAGAACACATTACACAACAATTACTTGCCACTTGCCAACTTCGTGCCGGACTAGGATCATCTCCATTTCAAATGATTGAAGAGTCTCAATTCGTTGTATATTTTTCATCATCATCATCTCTCTTCTATCAGCGTGACATCATATTCCAACACAATTTAAATCTCAACGATGAAATGAAGACTCTCCATTTAAATGAAATGGAGAGGATCCTAATTAAAATCAATATATATATATATATATGGGCATAATTGGGTACTATATACTATGATATTCTATACACTATCGAGAGATTGGACATCCCAGCCACGGAGAGCCCTTCCGTCGAACTGGACACATTCATCTTCTTGGATGAAGATAACTAATCATAATTAAGTGGTTGCAAATAAATTCTAAAATATAAGTTAGATTCATCTTATGAATAAACAAAAAAAATTAAAATATATGCTTAAAAAAAGTCATTTGATCATTTATTTTGAAACAAAATCAAATTAAGTTATTATTTTTGTTGTTTTGTATTTTAAAACAAAACGAGTATTATCACAATTTTTATACTTCAAATATGAAATAAATCTTCTTAATCTAGATTTAGGGGCCATCCTTAATACTTAAAATTCTATTACTATGCTAGCTTTCAAAATGATATGATATTAAAATGATCTACACCTCCTATCCCAAAAGAAAAAAAGAAAAAAAACTTTTGATTTTTATTCAATCGATTTGTAAAATTAATTCTAAAATTTAAACTTGTGGTGTGAATTTATAACAAAACAATTTTGTATTGAATAATATTTTTTAAATAGTTTATGATATTAAGTACTCCCTCTAACCTAAGATTTTTTAAAACAAATTTTCAAGCTCAAAATTGAGACGATTCATTAAAAATATTTAAACAAAATGAATCTTATAATGATTTATATTTTAAATAGTCTACAATATTTATCACTGTATTGACTAAAATTAAAAGAAATCATAACAACTTTAACATTGAAAATATCTTAAGTTGATTTTAAAAAGTCAATAATAATATTACAATATGGAATGGTAAAAATGTTAAATTTTAATCAAATCAAATAAATTAACAAGTTTGAATATTAGAACTTTATAATTTAACAAGATAAAAATATTAAATGGGACTGACTCCTTTTTTTTTGTAGTTTGGTTTCGTTAGGCAACTAACATATTATAGAAAAATCAACCATTCTTTACTAATTAATATTAGGGACACAAATTATACATAAAAATTGTGCACAAATAGTATAAAAAAGAGAAAAATAGGAAGTAAGAGTTACAATTAAATGTTTTATACATTTTCATTGGTAAACACAGGGGCGGATTCAGTCTCTTAGATCAGTGGGGTCAAATTTTAAATAAATAGATTCCCGTAAAAAAATAAAAAATATAGTAAAATAAATTACAATGCTAAATAATGCCCAAATATTATTTATAGTAACATTTTTTGAGACTTTATTATTTAAAATTGTTGTATGATAGTCTCATTTTTATTAGTTACAAAAATTTATAAGCAATTACAAAAAAAACGCAAGTAATTACAAAAAATCTCAAAATAATTATTAAATTTGTGAAATTATAAATAAAAAAATACAACATTATCGAATTTTCTCTAAAGTCGAACTAAAAGGAAAAATTAGGTCAAGCCGCTAGACGAGAAACAGAGAAACAAAGAATATTGTAGTGACTAAGATAGTATATGATATATGAACTTTGAAGAATTTAATACTACCTCTATTTCAAAATTAGATATACAATTTGAATTTTTAAAGTCAATTCGCGAAATCATAAAACTCAAATTGATATAAGTTAGTTAAAATTTTGAAAACAACAAAGATTATAATTTGTAGTATTTTACAGTTAGTTTACAATTATTATATTTGTTGTATTAAAACTAAATAATTTCATATCAATTTTGAATTTATAGATTTCATGAATAGACTTTAAAAAGTCAAAATGTATTTTTAATTTTGGAACGAAAATAGTATTTTTAATCTAAACTTTAAAATTTTTATTAAACATCCTAAAATTTTACTCTCTTTCTTTGACCTTTGAAAATTCAATGGAGTCAATTGACCCCACTACCCCAAGCTAGATCATCCCCTGGGTAAACAATACATAAATCATACTCTTTGTACACAACTTTTATTGTACAGTTTGCATCAGGGGCGGAGGAAGGGGGGTCCACGGATCCCCCGGTCGTCAAAAAAATTAGTATGTAGTAAGTATGTGAGTGAGTCCAGCTTGAAATTCGGCAATGACGGAAGATCCGGGGAGCTCTGCGTGAGCTGGGAAGAAGGAAGGGGAAGAAGAAGAAGAAAAAGAAATAAAAATATATAACTTTATAATTAAGTAGCCTACATATAATATCAATACTGACATATTAATAAATTTTTATCCGTTTGCAATTTTAAAATGGTCAAAGAAATGAATCTCTAATTTAAAAAGGAAAAAGTACTAATTTACCTAGATTTTTTGCATCTTTTTGACACTTTTGGAGACAAATCGTCTAACAAACTTTATTATATAATCTATCTATTTTGCAACATTTATAAATTTTGCAAACACTAACTACTTTTTATTTTATATATGTATACTTTTTAAAATAATAAGGTGTTCATTCATTAATAATGGCATTATATACATGAATATAATTAAGTGATAGGATTTATTTTTTTTAAAACGAAAGGAGTATTTCTGTTATTTAAAAATAATAATTACTTCGTTTCACAAAAATAACTTTATTTATAAAATTTATCAATATTAAATATGTATTTTTATTTTATATCTATCTCAAGTGAATAAGTTGTTAGGTTAACATTAACCACACTATATTAAAATATGATGATAATTTATACTCATCACTACAAAAATAATTATTTTTATACTCTTTTTAAAAAAGAATAAGGGACGTGTCTGATCTTTTCAATGCTTTTCTATTTGTGAAACGAAGTAAATAACCGAGAAAGTCTGTATATTGGAGGGTCTGATAAAAATAGAGGAGGAGAGGAGAGGAGAGAAGAGAGCCGCCGCTGCTGCCGGCGGTCGCCACTGCCGGTTGCCGCTCTGACGCCCGCCCGCCCCCGGCCGCCCAGGCTTAAAATCTCTGGTTCTGCCACTGGTTTGCATGATATTATTCTTCTTTAATTAAGTTGACTCCATCACTCTCACTAGCATAACTAATGCGCATATATATAATGATAAACAATATACATATATTTCCTCCGTTCTAATTTATAATATCATTATTAACTATTTAAAAGTCAAATTGAGATACTTTCAAACTCGAAATTGATATAGATTCACTTAAATTTAGTCGAACAATGATGAATATTTTAAACTATTAAAAAAATACTACTAGTTAGAAAATTTATCAATTCATAATTTTAAATGAATCTATATCAATTTTGTATTTGAAAATATTTTAAATTAATTTTTAAAAAGTTAATAATGATCTTATAAATTAGAACGGAATGAGTATTTATTTATAAGATTTGATAGATATTAATTATGCTATTTTATTTTATTATAATTCGGTGCCTAAATCTTCAAGCAAAACATGGGGAAAAGGTGGGGTGTAACATTCGTTATCAAGTGCTTAACATGTCGAATTGTGAGATTTGTGACTCATTTTAATTATTTTGTCCAACTTCTAGAAAACCACTTGGAAGGACAAAACATGAAATTAATTTCTTTTGTTTGAGTGAGAAATAATTTGAAAAGATATGAAGGTGCCTAATTATTGTTGAAACTTAAGGGAAAAAGAAAGGACCAAAAATATATATATATATAGGGGTTAATGGAACTAGATAGTTGTGCAGACTCTCAAATGTACATTGTCACTCTACGATTGTAAAGTATTCACCCTCCTATTTGAGAATTCACTTTATCTACGATCGTAGGGTGATTTAACTCTACGATTGTAGAATGTGTACATTTGAAACTTGCATAGCTGTATACCTCTATTATATATATATATATATATATATATATATATATATATATGTGTGTGTGTGTGTGTGTGTGTGTGTGTGTGTGTGTGTGTGTGTGTGTGTGTGTGTGTGTGTGTGTGTAAAAGAAGAAAAAGAAAGCTACTTTTGATTAGTTGGACGTTCATAATAAAAAATGATTCTTTTACCAACTTAAGCAAAATTAATTATGAAAACTAGAGAAAAAGTTATGGAAATGACAAGGATTTGTCTTTTGATTGGCTTGTATATATGTGAATAATTTCTTGTCATAACTAAATGACAAGAAAATTACAAAATTTTTGTAGGCTTGCATGTGAAGACATGCATATTAAAGAATAAGTATCTTTTAATCGTGAGAAATTAGTGTAAATTTAGGTGTCATGGCATTGGCACCCATTAAATGCTCCCGATCAAAAAACACGCGTGTAAATATATGACAAAAAAGATGAATATTATATATATATAGGGTTTTTATCCGTGACAATCGGTTGCCACGGATACTATTCAGCAACCATAAGCGCTGAGTTTGAAAAAAGAAAGCTCCAGCCGCTATAAGTTGTAGCGGCTTTTACATCACTTTTATCAGCATAGTAATTTATCAAAAAATCCCTCTTTATTAATAATATAATTATTATATTGAACCTGCCGCTTCCAAATAGAAAAACTTCAATCATTTCCTTTTAACTCTCTGCCACTCTCTATCTCTTCTGCCACTCTCTCTCTCCTCTTTAATATAAATAAATTAGAATATTTTTAAAAAATTTATATAAATAAATAGATAGATGAAAAATATTTTTCAAACGTGTGTAAAATCTATATAAAAAATATTTAAATTTTAAATTTTAAAAATATGGAGATTTTGAAATATTCTAATTTATTTATATTAAATCTTAAAAAATATAATTTTTTAATATATTTTTAATATATCTTAAAATTTATAATTTCGTACTACGTACATTAAAAAAAGACTATTAAAAATATTCTAATTTATTTATATTAAAGAGGAGAGAGAGAGTTGCAGAGGAGAGAGAGAGTGGCAGAGGAGAGTTAAAAGAAGAAGTCAGCCGTTATTACAAGTAGCGGCAAGTTCAATATAATAATTATATTATTAATAAGGAGGGACTTTTTGATAAATTATTATGCTGATAAAAGTGATGTAACAGCCACAACAACTTGTAGCAGCTGGAGCTTTCTTATTTCAATCTCAGCACTTAATTTTATTGATTAATGGTTGCTGAATAGTATCCGTGGCAACCGGTTGTCACGGATGGAGACCCATATATATATATATATATATATATATATATATATATATATATATATATATATATATATATATATAGTGTGTGTGTGTGTGTGTGTGTGTGTGTGAGACAAAGAAGATGAATATTTTTTATTCACGAAGAAGAAGAATATTGAATTGCCATAATTTAACAGTTAAATTAACATTATAGGAGTGAAAAAAGTAGGATTGATCAAATATAATATGTTATACAATAAATAATATAGAGATTTTTTTCCGCATCATAACATTCTTTTTCTTTCTTTTTTTTGTTGAACGGTAAGGATATTATCGGACTAACTTAAGCGTCAACCGAGACTAAATTTCTCCCCGAACAATCTTAAGAGCGCACCCTCGTACATCGTCTGATGCATTCAAATTTTTGAGGTTGATCATGTATAATAAACTTTAGAATTCTACATGCAGGTATTCTTTTTGAGGTTGATAATCAGAACAAATATATATTTAACCACATTTCAAATTTTTAACTAAATTTATTGACTTAACAGTATAATTGTGACTATGATATTAGCAATGATCATTCTTTTTCTCTTTATTTTAATAAGTAATTAATGGTTAATGGTTGTATTTGACGGCTAGGGTTTATAAATTATCAAAATCAAGCCAATTTGTGGAAACAATTAATTAGATTCTCTTAAAATTTTCAGCTACTCGACATATTTCTTGAATTATTGTAATATAAAAAAAGTCACTTAAAATCATTCGTCAAACTGTTTGATAGTCTACAAACTATTTAACGGAGACAACTTTTGAACTATATCTATTTTTCATCTGTAATTTAATATAATTTCTTTTATAAACAGCAATAAACACTATAATATACTCTTTTTTGCCCTAAATAAAAGAAGTATATACGTGTGTGTGTGTATATATATATATATATATATATGTATGGATATATGGATACTTTTTTAGGTCTTTACTGACATGGGGTCTAAATAAAATAATTAGGTTTATCAAAAAAGGTCCATATATAATAAGTACTTAATTAATCAGCCTTAAATAATCAAAACAAACAGTACTAGGTAGAGCCTAGAGGAGGTGTTACATACAATATATGGACCATCTAAAAAGTGCCTTTTCCAAGTTAGAATAATCAAATAAAGTACTTAGAACTTGTGACCAACTTTTGTCCAGCTTCTAGAAAATAAGCTGCTACTACTACTAGTCAAAGAAGAAAGAAGAAAGAAGAAAGAAGAAAGAAGTTCCATTTAATTGTTCCTCCCTTCCAAACATTGGATACCAGAAAAGGCTGGGAAAAAATGACATTATTGCTGAGACTTAAAAGGAAAAGGGGAATATGATATTCCTATTGATTAGTTGGTTGATAATTTGAAATTATTCTCCTCTACAAACTCATGCATGCATGAATATATTGCTTTATAATTTTTGATTTGTTAGTTTATTCCTTAAAAATGTATTTACTTATTGACAAAGGTAAAGAGCTAGAAAACGACCTAAAAAAAAGTCACTAGAAAAGTTAGAAATGTTGAGTATGTGAAACAAGGGGCGGATCTAGTAGTGTGCCTATGACAATTAAGACTGTAAAATGAATAAATCTCGCTCGATTAAAGTTTATATTCGAATCTTCTGATCAAATTGTAATTTTTAATTAATACTTGGATCATATTCGTTCGAAAAGTTCAAACTGTTCACGCTTGATTTGAGATCGTGCTCGACTCGGTAGCTAAACGAGCCTTAATCAAACCTTATTTTATACTCGATAAATTTTGTGAACCAAATATAAGCAACTCAATACTTGGCTGACTCAATTCATTTACACCTTTAAATCTTAATGACAATCGCCATAGCTGTTTTTTTTTATAAAAAAAGTTTATATCATATATATAATATATATATATATATATATATATATATATATGTATGTATGTATATATGAATTTTCAAAAATAACAAAATATTATAATCATATATATACATTATGATTATAATATTTTGTTATTTTTGAAAATTCATACATATATTAAGAACTTCCAAACTATCATACCCATTAAATTGGTAATCGTGACTATTTTCTTATATCCATACCTTGCAATCATTTTTATTTTCTTACAATATATACCTATGTATTATTTTCAATTAAAAATCATTTGGCCATGCTCTAATGCAATATTAATTAATATCTACTATATGCGACGTTTACTCAATATTAATAAACAGTAACATACAATATTTCTATTTCTATTTTTTTTTTGGAACATATTTTACATAAACATATGATATGATATTATGTAATATTTTTCCAAATTTGAGGATTCAAAGAATGTTACTGTGAACAATATTATTCTGTTTTAATATTAAGTATTCATTAATTTTGGATATATATATATATATATATATATATATATATATATATATATATATATATATATATATAATATTAATCATTTTACGTTAAATTTTTTTTAAAATATGTTGTCATAGCTGAATTAATTTTCTAGATCCGCCCGTGTGGAACACACGTAGAATATATTCCCTTGAAATGCAATTTCAGTTTTGGAAATGAAAAGAAGAAATAAATAAATAAATAAATAAATCTGGAAAAGAGAAAATCTGGAGCTACTATTATAAATAAAAAAATATTGTGAAACAGTCTTGCATATTTCCTTAAGGTAACATAGATATTTAACTATATTAATTAAAACATTATACAATGACTGACTTTTTTTAAAAATAAATATTAAAAGGTAGTGTAGTTTCTCGTTTTTAAAAGTAAAAGTTTCACAGTAATTTATTTTTACAGAAACCATTATTTTCTCAAATTTTATCTTATATTTTTGAACAAGAATTTGCGTCATTATTAGAAGGTTTTTAAGTCTTATTTTCTTAAAATTGTAATGTCAATTAAATATTTATAATTTGTTTTAGTGGAGAATGTTGTAAACTTCTCAAAATATCGAGTAATAAAATCTTTAATATGATTAAATTCACGTAATTATTTGAAAACTATAAATAAATAAATATTTTTACTATATTTTTTTTTATTTAAAACACTCATCAATCATTTTAATGCATTATTATCAAACACAAAAAACTTGTGAGTTCGAAAGACTTTGAGAATGATGAAGCCAAATATAAATAAAATGAGTTCACGGTTTTCAAGTTACAGATTGTGTATATATATACAATTATAAATTTATTAGTTAAATTATATATATATATATATATATATATATATATATATATAACCATGTATATAAAAAATATAAAATTGTTATTCTTTTGGAAGGGCTGAGTTAATACATTCTGTTAGGGATGACAATTTGTCGCGTTTTCACAGTGATTCTCACGCCCCGTTTCGAATGAAGACGGTAATTTTGACCCTGATAGGGGATCAGGTCGGAGATGGAAATCACTGAATGTACAAGGTCCATCTCAATTACCGCATCATACTCACCCTCGAATAGTTATATACTAATTAAATTAATATATATGTTATTATATACTATATAATTAAAATATATGTCCTTATGTGTATATATATTATTATTTGATTTTTTCTTAATTTTATCATTATGTACTAAAAGATGATTAATTTTTATGTATGTATTATTATAAATATAATTAAAATTAATTATTTTTTATTTAAAAAATTCACAAAATATTAATTCACACTGTAAATTCTCCACGAGGGTTTAAATTTCTCACGAGAATTAGAGAAGATAATTAAATTATAATCCTCTTGTGAAAAATAAAGCGAGTATAGAGAATTTTAATAAGATTGAAGACAAAGATGAGATGTGTAATTTCTGCTCCGCCCTGCTCCGGCCCGACCCCGGTCCTCAGGGCCGGCTCTGAGTTTTTAAGGGCTTAAAGCGACAACAAAAAAATGAGTTTTTTGCGAATTGCTATTAAGATAGGCCAAAAAAATGAATTTTTTGCGAATTGCTATTAAAATTTGTCAATTTTAATAGACCTAAAGCCCGAATGCCTTGGACTTTAGTCCAGGGCCGTCTCTGCCGACCCCGGCCCCGGCCCCTTGGCTTCTATACATCCCACAGACTTTTGGTACCAAAACAAATGGAAACAATAATCCCCGACAAACTTTTTTGGCCTACCAAACATAGATTCCAATTTAATCACAAGAAGTATTTTGAAAGTTTGATATTTTTATAAGGTCTTTCTTACGTGATTGTGGGATCCGTTTATTATTTATGTGAGACGAATCTGGTGGAACTGTTATTTTTATTTGTGAGAAAATATCAATTAACAAAAAATACAGTACTCTCTCTCGCTGTCCTGCAAAAGGATTTTCTTTTTCTTTTTTTGATTTTTTATTTTAGTAATTTCCAAGACTTAAAATTTAAAATTGATGTAATTTATTTATTTTGATTAATTTAATAACTAATAATTCAAATTATTAAAAAATTTAAAGCTATTATTTCAAAAAAATAAAATAAATTTACATCATAATACAAATTAAGTAACATCAAAATCAAATAAAAACACGAACTCCTCCCTCCACTTATGTGCCCTCTCTTATTACTCCATCTGCCAACTCTTTCACCGACCCAACAAATATGGATTCCAATTTACTCACAAGTCACAAGTACTTTAAAAGAAGTTTTAGAGTAAAAATAAAAAAATTAAATTTTATTTTAATTAATACAATAGTTATTAATACAAATTACCCTATTTAAATTTTATAAAATAAACTAAGATCAAAAATCAAATGAGGGAAGAGTGTCATACTGTGGGACTATTTGCACGTGATTCGGTACCCTCACACAGTTAAAAAAGTGTCAAGTTTGTGGGACCCATAAGACTGTAATTTTGACTTTAAATACTCCCATTCAAAACCAGTCAAATCCTTATAAGTGGCAATATCGTAATTTAACATTCAAATCAAATGATAAAACCAACCCCCTTAGCTCGCCACATTTGAACTCAACGATACCTTTAATAGTCACTTTTTCTACTCTTCCCAAAGTTTCCCGGCAAAAACAGCGCCTCCACGGCGCCGCCGTAGCCACCACAAAATGACTGAACTACCCCAGCATTTTAAAAAATTCCCACTCATTTTCCTCACCATGTCCCTCGCCCTCCTGTCCTTCCAAGTAAAATCACAGAACTCCACGGCGGCGGAACTTGCCACCCTGCTGAACCTCCGGCGACAGTTCGGCAACCCATCCGCCCTCGACCACTGGAACAACTCCACGTCGTCGCCGTGTGACTGGACGGAAATTTCCTGCTCCGGTTCCGGCGCCGTCAATGGCCTGAATCTTACCGGCAAAGACATCACCGAACCGATACCGGCGTCAATCTGTGACCTTAAAGACCTCGAAGTTGTCGACCTGTCCTTGAATTACATCCCTGGTGAGTTCCCTACGGTTTTGTATAATTGCTCAAAGCTCTTAAAACTCAACCTCTCTCAAAACTTTTTCATCGGCAAAATTCCGGCGGATATCGACCGGATTCCCACTCTCACTTGGCTCCGCCTCGAAGCCAATAACTTCACTGGCGACATTCCTCCGGCGATCGGCCGGTTACCGGACCTTCAAGTTCTATATTTGCAGGCAAACTTGTTCACCGGAAAAATCCCAGCTGAAATCGGAAACTTGAGCAACCTTGAAATTTTGGGTTTGGCGTTTAACGATTTCTCCCCGTCGGCGATACCGCCGGAGTTCGGAAATTTGAAGAAGTTGACTTTTATGTGGATGACGGAGACGCGTCTGATAGGAGAAATACCGGCAAATTTCTCGGGACTATCAAGTCTTGAGCATTTGGATTTGAGCTCAAATAATTTGGAAGGTTCAATTCCAAATGGGTTGTTTTTATTGAAGAATTTGACTGATGTATTGTTGTTCAAGAATCAATTATCAGGCTCAATTCCTTCAGCAGTTGAATCACTCAACTTGATTCAACTCGATATTTCGAATAACAATTTGACTGGACAAATCCCGGAAGAATTCTCAAAATTACAGCAATTGAAGCTCATGAATCTGTTTTCAAATCAGTTATCCGGTGAAATCCCATCAAAAATAGCCCTAATTCCATCCCTGACAGACTTCAGAGTATTTCGCAACAATTTGAGCGGCGATTTTCCACCTGAATTAGGCCTGCATTCCAAGCTTGAAGCATTTGAAGCCTCCGACAACCGGTTCACCGGAAACTTGCCGGCGAATTTATGCGCCGGAGGGGCTTTATTGGGTATTGTTGCTTTTTCTAACAACCTGACCGGAGAAATTCCTAAATCATTAGGAAGTTGTGGGAGTTTGAGAAGTGTTCAGCTGTATGATAATAATTTTGTGGGTGAGGTTCCATTAGGCCTTTGGACATCAGCGAATATGATAAGCTTGATGTTGAGCAATAACTCATTTTCCGGTGAGCTGCCGAGCAGGTTTCGGAATATGTCGAGGTTGGAGATTAATGATAACAAGTTTTCCGGGCAAATTCCTGGTGGGATTTCTACTTTGGTGAGTTTAGTTGTGTTTAAAGCTAGCAATAATCTGTTTTCTGGTGTTATTCCACTTGAGCTCACTAATCTTTCTCAGCTGACAACCCTTTTTCTTGATGGAAATTTGCTTTCCGGTGAGTTTCCCCCGGAAATCAAATCATGGAAATCTCTCAATACCTTGAGTTTAGCAAGAAACAAACTCTCCGGTCCAATTCCTCCGGTGATTGGTACTTTACCAAACCTTATTGATCTTGATTTATCCCAAAACCAATTTTCGGGTTCAATTCCATCTCAATTAGGCCATTTGAAGCTCATTTCATTGAATTTGTCCTCCAATGAGCTTACTGGGAAAATCCCGGGTGAGTTTGATAATATGGCATATGATAAAAGTTTCTTGAACAATTCCAAACTTTGTGCCATTACATCAGATTTGAATCTTGCTAGTTGTTACACCAAACTCCCCAACTCCAGCAGGCTGTCGAACAAAATCCTTGCCATGATTTTAGTCCTTGCAGTAATTGTTTTACTAGCTGCAGTCGTATCGACTGTGGTTTTGGTTAGAGATTATCGCATGAAAAAGCACAAACGCGATTTAGCAACATGGAAATTGACCTCATTTCATAGATTGGATTTTACTGAGGCTAATATTTTGTCGAGTTTAACCGAGAGTAACATGATTGGAAGTGGTGGCTCAGGAAAAGTTTATCAAATTCCCATTGGTCGAGTTGGAGAATATGTTGCTGTTAAGAGGATTTGGAGCAACCATAAACTAGACCACACCCTTGAGAAAGAGTTTCTAGCTGAGGTTGAAATCTTGGGCTCTATTCGACATTCCAATATAGTGAAGCTCTTGTGTTGTATTTCTAGTGACAACTCCAAGCTTCTTGTTTACGAGTACATGGAGAATCAGAGTCTAGATAAATGGCTACATGGGAAGAGGAGAATGGGGTCGAATAGGTCAGCTCAGCATTTTGCATTGGATTGGCCGAGAAGAATGCAAATCGCCATTGGCGCTGCACAAGGCCTGTGCTATATGCACCATGACTGCTCCCCGGCCATCATTCATCGCGATGTGAAGACTAGTAATATTTTGTTGGACTCCGAGTTCCAGGCTAGAATAGCAGATTTTGGACTGGCCAAGATTTTAGTCAAGCGCGGTGAGGCTAACACCATGTCTGCTATTGCTGGCTCATTTGGTTACATTGCTCCTGGTAAGAACATTGCCTTGTTTTGGATAATCTATTTTCAGTCTTCAAATTACCTTTTTGTGTTAATTTTTCTAGATCCTTACTGGTTTTTAAGAAAATCTAGCATAACAATAATCTCCATAACATAAATATATCAAAAGTTTGTTTACATTTCAAGTTAACATTAGTTCAACTATGCAAGCTTTGTAACACTTACAAATGTTGGAATGTTTTTCAACGACTAAAACGCAAAATTGTTACCTAACTTTACAACATAGCAAACCGCTTCCTCGTAGTACAATTATTACTGCAAAACTACACCTTTTGGAATTTTGCACCACTAATTACAGTTTTACACTCGTAATCGCACTTTGACGGGGAATTTTCTAATTAGTCACACGAACACAAAAACGAACATAGGGTAGAATTTTGCACTTTAGTCTTTTTCACAAGTTTTAAACCTATCTATACTGAAAACCCAACTTTCTTTCATCATTGGCTTGTAATTATGATTTGATGAAATGAAGTTCTTATCGATTAACAGAAGAACTATTTATACGGGTATGTGTGTTAAAATTTGCAAGTTGTAATGATTGCAGAGTACGCTTACACAACGAAAGTCAATGAAAAAATCGACGTTTTTAGCTTTGGAGTGGTACTTCTAGAACTGGTGACAGGAAGAGAACCTAACGACGGGAATGATAACAACAACATAAACCTCGCGGAGTGGGCGTGGAGGCACTTTTCAGAGGGAAACTCCATTGCTGAAGTCTTGGATAAGGAGATCAAGGAAGAATGCTACTTGGAGGAAATGGGTGCTATTTTTAGACTGGGGCTAGCTTGTACTAGCACCTTGCCTGCTAGCAGGCCTTCTATGAAGGAGGTTCTGCAGATTCTTCGTCATTCAAGTCCTCAGGAAGCTGGTAATGACGGAAAGAAAGGAGGGGAGTACGATGTTGCACCCCTCCTCGGGAGTGGTGGTGCTACCTGGGATACATACCTGTCCAGTTACCGGAAAAGCAAGAAGGTATTGGATGATGATGAAAGTAGTTTCGTTCACATACTATAATCTTTTTTAGAGAAACTGCTAGGTGACTAGTCAGACATAAGTTTTCTAGTTTATCTAGACAAAACTTTACAGGAGCCGTTATATATATAGTAGGGCATTTTATGTGATGGCAAGAGCGCGAGTACAGTTGAGTTTGTCGTGCTTCGAGTGTATTGTGTTATAATCATGTCCAGTGCTGTTACATTGCACGCATGTAAAATGAGTCTTTATTTTAGGGCATTACTAGTGTGTGAATTTTTAAGTAACTAGGGAGATTTGCTACCGTCGATGACAAGAGATGCAGCTGCAGTGCATCAACTGCAAGCAGTGTACTAAAGATGTCATCTTTTTGGGTTGAAAACTGGATATATATATATATATATATATATATATATATATATATATATATATATATATATATATATATATATATATACGTGTGTGTGTGTGTGTGAAGATTTCTCAACTTTTAAGCGTTGCACGCCTTGAGTCATTTGTTAATCTCTCTCTGTTCCAAGTCCGAAGGATAATGGTAATTGATCAATACAATGCCGACACACAGAAAGTGATCATCAGAGATCACCTCCCGCTTGTATGTCGACACTGTATTAGTCAATTGAACAAAGTTAATCGCATGTTAACCACTCCCGTTTAAAAGACTACTACACATTTGAGACCCAAAAATTTGGGACAAATTACCCCAAGTCCGGAAAGTGTAACCTATTTTGTTGGCATATTGAAAGGTAGACAAAACCTATTGTTTTAGCAACTACCATCAGCTTTGAATAACCGTTTAATCTCACTTAACCCACAACATACAAGCACCTACATATCTCAAAAGGAACCTGGTACAATTTGCTGAGCTGACTCACAGATCAAGTCTTGCAATAATGTATAATGCAAAGACGCAAAGTTGTATTGTAACATTAGAGTATCATCAAGTACAAAGGATGAAGGTAATAAAAGTCAGCAGCCTGAAATAGAGGCATTTGCCATTCTTCACAACTCAACTCACATGTCACCCATTTCTTCAGATTAGCTGTTCTGAATCCTCTTGACTCACAAATCCCACAACCCCCTTCATATTCTCCTTGTGGGTTTTTTTTTTCCTTTACCGCTTTTCTATTTGTTCATAATCAAAAGGAAAATAAAACATGGAAGTCTTGAAAACTTCCAACACCAACAAATACAAAGTAAAAAATAGCTTATATAAGCCAAGCTCCCTTCAGAAAGCCAGAGCAGTGCTCAAAGTTTCAACAGTTCTTCAAAAACAACGTTCCCTTGCATCCCCCCGCACCGAGATGAAACGAGTTTGCCATGTGAACCACCACGACAAAGTCGGGAATTCACGAGGGATCCGCCAAAGAGGCTGCCTCTCTCTCTCCTTAAAAGTTGAATAATCCACCTTTGCAGCCTCTACGCTGACGATTCCAAACTCAACCTGCTAGGAGAAATTCAAACCAGACAAGACAGTATAATTAGGGAAATGATATTCCCACAAGTGAAAATGTTGGTTCCACAAATTCCTCTCTCTCAAGAGTGTGGACCCCCACTTACAGATCTTGTTAGGGGAACTTGTGGAACTAACAATTTTATTTGTGAAAATATCAATTCCCAATTAGGGTATAACATGTATCAAAAATAATTCAAGGTTTTAGAGAACATGCCTTGTCACTGGCTGTTGCACCGGTTCAGAACTTGATCCATCCTGCGACTCCCTGACCATCCCGAGTGCAATATTTGGCTTAGACAACATAAATAAAAAGAAAATGAGCAAGTTTAGTGCCAACAAAAGAAATGGGAATTTTAAGAGAGGAGAAATCATGAACCCAAGCCCGGAAAACAAAGTATGGTCAAGCACTTGAGCCATAATCATTGGAGATGAACACCATGCATACACCAAGTTATGAGTGCACAGAAATTAATAATTTAATATGAACATTTTGAAAACATCTACTCAAATGAAGTGGCAAATTTGGTACAAAAGAAATCGGCACATTAAAGATTTTACTAAAATCAGACTATGTTCCAAAATCATCTGATATCCTTGCTCTTCCAATCCTAAAATCCTGTTGACGTGACAAATAAGACTCACTCTGCATGGTTATAAAATCTAAGCACCAATGTTCTTTTTTTTTTCCAATAATCTTCATCACTGCCAAATTGATTCCTCAAATAATAGGAAGAATGAAAAAGAAAAACCAAGCAGTATATAAACAACAGTATTTCTCTGCATGAAAAGTAAAGAATAAACTAAGAAACCAAGGGTTAAATGCACAACCTTCAACTCTTCTGCAGGTAGTTTTTGTATGCCTCAAAGAAGATATAAGGCTCAAACAGAGTACTCCATTGCGCTTTGTTCAACTCAATCTCCTGGATACACAAGAGAAACAGAATTCAGAACCAAAGAGGCTTGGTAAGAAAAGAAAAGGAAGAAAATAATATTATATGAATTACCGCTTTATGTCTCACCTCACATATCTTATTACCAATATGAAACTGGTCCATCAGAACCCGAAGAGTACTAGAAAAGAAAATGTCATATGGATGAATGAGAAAATATAAAACAAAACAAAATGTAGATGATAATTTATAGCTTACATTTGAATAAAGACCTCTTCTTTTTGCCCAAAATTTCAAACATCTAAGGGTTTTGCAGAAGTGCACCAATATTTAAAATCAATTCATGTTTAAGTCGGCAAAAATTGTTAAAAGAACCAAGGTGAAGAATAGACTATATCCACCTCAACATTTGGAACAAGCTTAAGAATTTGATCAGCAACCCGGCATCCATTAAAACTTCTCACAGTTTTCTCATCAACATTGTACAGCACAGAACCATGTGAGATGTCCAAGTCCTGTCCAGAACAATAAAGAAAAATGAATTAGATATTACCAACAATAGCTAAATGTTAAAAATATGTAATGACTTTTCAACTACACAACATTTTGAAATGACAAGATATCAATCACCAAAAAAATTGTTGAGAAAAAAAATTGGATCTGACAGGTATGGAGAACATCAACCTTCACTTATTCCAAAAATAGTTGCATACATAGTAATGACTGCTAGATTTCAAATAGGAACAACACATCATGACAATTACACATTAGCAACCACTAAATTTTACATGGAAATAGAAATCCCATACATATAACTATACAAGCAACCACAGAGATCTCATACTTTTTCCCGTCAATCTCCTTTAGTAGATTCCATACTAAACTTATAATTATAATTAGTTTTTTATATCATCCAAAAAGACTACATGAGAAATGACTACAATGCTGTGAAACTACTGCATCTAATATATACATGTAGGTTCTGGTTCAACATATTAATGTGTCGAGGGTCTTTCAGAATGAAGATATAAATGGCATACATCACGGGTACAATACTCCGCAAAGGTAATGATTGTCAAAAAGGATCCAACTCAGAATCAAACCAAAGACCATTGTTGAATCACAGAAAATTGAGGCCGGGCACCAGGAAAAATATAAAATATTTGACGAAAATAAAAATAACATATAAACATGTTATGTGAATTAAATTGCAACTCTACTTGGCAACCCATAGCAATAATAATATACTAAGGAAATCCTATCATCAAACATGAGCTCGTCCTGAAACCACCAAAAGATGTTCAAAATGTCAGAGTAATAAGTACCTCCAAACAGCTCTCAAGAAGGTCAATCTTCAACCAACATACCAATTCTATGGCACGACTCAATCTATATATACATATATATATATATACATATATATATATATATATATATCTAAAGAAAAAAGATAAAATTCACATACTAGAAAATTTAATGACTGCAGAAAAGGAGGGAGCCCTGTTTTATGATTTTTCCTTTATTGCATGCATTATAATCTAAGAAGTAAGGATTCGAGAGCGGCGGGGAAACGGCATATTTAATTAATAATTTATTAAAAAAATACAAGTATATGTATATATATTACTACCTCCGTCCCATAATAAGTGATGTTTTAGAGTTGGGCACAATCATTAAGAAAATGATTGTATAGCATTAAATATAGTATCATTTGTCTATAATACCCTTTGTGTTAATAAGGAGAGAGAGAGACTTAAAAGCATATGGGTATTGAAGTAGGAGTAATGAGAGTTAATTTTGAAAATATTGTAATTAATGCTCCTAGATTTTCTAAAACATCAAATAATTTGGGACAAATGAAATCACCTAAAACATCACTTATTATGGGACGGAGGTAGTATAATCTAATAGTACATTAATATTTTACTAGTTGATGAAAGTCTTGTATTATACATTTATATTTAAGTTTGTATACAACTAAAGTGTCGGGAGTGATGTGCAAAGACATAAAAATATGGGACTATAATCTGAAATGTATAAAGCATAAAGGATTTAACTGTAATTTTGTTATTTAATAAAAAAAATGGCCCATTCATCAGATACATATCATGTACAGAAGATAGAGAGTAAAAAAAAGAAAGAGACGGGAAAGAGCAAAGCCATGAAGAGAGAGAAGAGTCGCAAAGAGAGAAAGAAAAAGATTCGGGAAGAGAGAGAAAGCAACAACGACTCCTTTGTAAGAATCTATGATCTATCTTATTGCCCATCAGCCGCACCCCTGCTTCTTAGATTATAGTTAACTTCGAAACTAAGTACACAGCTAATCAATCGAGCGCAAACACAAACATAAGATGCATTTCACAAAACAAAATATAGATACTTTTTTTCTTATGTCAATTACCCAAAAGGGGACATCACCCATTTTACATTCATAATATAGAGTGCTTTCTGTCTGCATCCAAAAGTACAGTATCCAATTAACACGTGAAAATAGAGATTCTCAATCTATCTAGTACTGCCGTATATTTTAATCATTTACTGTGTTTTTTCTCATATCTTGTGCGTTACAAACATATCATCCGTGTCAGCGGATTTATGATTCATATTGGACTATGTAAGTTTCAAACACTTTCTAGGTGTTTCCAATAAGTGTTAGTCCCTCAATCAGATTAAATACGATGATATTTATTAAAAATCTATGAAGCATTGAAGTAACTGATTAAAAAAAATAGACATACTAATTCATGGACCAAGTACGTAATAGTAGTTTGAAGGGATTGTCTTGGAACTTACTTCTGGAACAACTAAAAGAGATATAGCAGCATAAAGGAGATCAATTGATATTCCCTGGAACTTGAATTTCATTACTGGGACGTGAGCATCCGACACTGGTTGAAGTTCGGTAACTTCATCCATTTCAGCCAAAATATCATGCAAAATAATGAAGAAATCTTCCTGAGGAAGGAAATGCATAGATTAGCAAAATGTTTAAACAAAAGGCTGGATTCACCATGATGACTAAATAAAATTTAGGAAGTTTATAATTCACCTCTCGATTCACATAAGAAGGCCCAACACACAAGGTGTCCATGTCAGCTCCAGGCCCATGTACCTGTTACAACATGCATTGTCAATCATATGCCAGATTTTATTATTTAAAAAAACAAAGTAGAACAGAAGACATTTCAACAAAGGTTAACACTCCCGCCTTCCTGGAGTGGGGGGAGGTATTTCTATTTCTTGCATTATTTTTGGTTAACATCACTTTGCTTGTCATCTTAATGCCTGAAACCACATTGGCAACAGCTAATGCAACTGACCTATTACAGTCAACACTCTCAACGTTAACACAAGTTTAATAATATATAGGGCTAAATACACTTATGTTACACCAATTATCACCAAATTCATAATTCGGCCCCCAAAATAATTGGCATTGCAAATTGCGACATAAACTACCAAAATCATTTTCCAGCGAAAATTGGTCGGAATACTCCATTTTCCAGCAACTCATTTGATTTCTACGGTTTGACCGTTTTTAGATACAGTTTGACTTCATTATACAATAAAAATACTAACTTAAGGAATTATTTTATAATAACTAATTTAAAGACTTAATAATGTAAAATTAAAAATAAAAAATATCACCACACAACTGTCGCCCCTTATCACCACCACCGCCGCACCACCACTATCACTAACACCACCAACACCATTACCAACTCCTCCATCTCCATCATCAATCAAGCACCTCTTTCTTTCCTAAACTCCAATCGTATCTCGAATTACTTCACAATCACAATACAATCTTCAAAATTTTCACCTTCAAATAAATAAATTTGAGCACAAAATTGAAAGCAAAGAGTGTATCAAAAAAATTTTGAACCCAGATTTGGATGATTTTCTTCTTTCACGATGTGAAATTTTTGGATGGTGGTGAGAACTGAAAGAGATTCCATGAAAGGTGAAGAAGAAATTAGAGCTCATAAGAAGAAGATGAAAGATGAGGATGAAGAGGATTTCTAGAAATTTTACCCCTTAGTTCAATAGGCGCATTCTAGATGAAGAATAGGATGTGATTGCCGTCATGATTGAATCAGAGCGATGTGAATTTTTCCGTCACTGCAAATGGGTCCTCTAACAAATTCCTCCATAATCACAAAATCGATTTTGTGGCTCATAATTCTCTCCCTTACGCGATTCTAATGGAGCTGCAAATGATGTTTACGTTTTTGTCCAATCAATCAGTAAAATTTAATTTGGATTATAATCATTATGTAATTTCAAATTTGGATCTGGTGTATTCGAGAAAGGAGCTTGGAGTTAGTTATGTGAAGAAGCAGAGCTTGGAGTTACCATGAAAAGATTAGGAAGCAAATGATTTAACTAGATACAATATTAATTACTAATTTTTTGTTCATTTTATAAGCGCTAAATACACTTTTATTACACCAAATATCACCGAATTTATAATTCAGCCCCCAAAATAATTGAGCTTGCAAATTGCTACATAAACAACCTTATTGCATATAATGTCAACCCCAAAATCATTTTTCGGTGGAAATTGACCGGAATACTCTATTTGTCAGCAACTCATTTGATTTTATACGGTTTGACCCTATTCAGATACGGTTTTGACTGCATTAAACAATTAAAAACTAATTTAAGAATTATTTCTATAATATCTAATTTAAAGACTTAATAATGTTTAAAAAAACCACCATAATCACAACTAATGTGGAGGTGGGAGTTGACGAAATGGGGGTTTGAGATTAGGGATTTTCATGGCTTGCAAACAATACGGAATTGGAGAGATTTCGCGGGCAATCGTGAGAGTGATTTGCACCTCTAAACCCTTAAAATCACAACCACCATCATCCCCGCCTTCAAAACTCTTAAAATAAAAATCATCATCCCCGCCTCTTGAAACCCTTAAAAACAAAATCACCATCCAGCGTTCTAAAAATCCCCGCCTAGGTCCGCTTAGGCCCCGCCTAGGCGCTAGGCTCCCCTATGGCGCCCCGCCTAGGCTCTAGGCCCCCTCTTGGCGTCTCGCCTAAGCACTAAGCTCCCCTGGCACTAGGCTCCCCTGGAACCTCGCCTAAGCCTAAGGCGGCAAAAAAATCCCTTCAAAAAATTAGGCGGGGCCTAGGCGAAGAGATTTTTTTTTATTTTAATAACTACCAAAATCAAACCTTGATATATTTATTTTTCTAATGATTTACCATATTCATAATGCAGTTTGTAGCATATCAAATCACAACAAAAAGTGAACATGATCAAGTTAAAATGGATAATTTTATTATAGTTGTAATTTTTTGAACTTGTATCAACTTCAAATTATATAAATAATGATACATTTGTAATATTTAGTTTAATTCAATATAATTCTTAAATTTATATTTAGTTTATTGAGTTTTAATATTGAAATGAATTCTTGAAATTTTATTATTTAATGACAATCTTGTTTATGAATAAAACTAATACGTTAAAGATATGTTTGAACTTTGAACAATTGCATGTTTGTGTTTGAACTTTGACATTGACAATATGGGTATGTGTTTGAACTTTAAGTAAATGCCTTTATTATTATAGATTGTTTTGCTTTATATTATTGTTTTGTTTGGATAAATGTAAGATAAAATATTAAAATTGGCTTAAAATAAAAAATTCCACCTAGGCTCTGCCTAGGCCCCGCCTAGCCCCCTAGGCACTAGCCCCCCTGGCCGCCCGCCGCCTGCCTCCCGCCTAGCACTTTTTAGAACATTGTCACCATCATCACATTCACAACCACCATCATCCCCACCATCAAAACTCTTAAAATAGAAATCACCATCATCCCCACCTTTTGAAACCCATATAATCAAAACCACCATTATCACAATCTCCACCTTAAGATTTGCAAAATTTATGCGAATATAAATCTCACTCTCCAATCTTATCTCCAACTTCACAATCACAACACAATATTCAAAATTTTCACATTTAAATATATAGATATGAGCACAAAATCAACGATATCATTCTAGAAAATATAGATCTCATTCTAGTAAATATAGATCACACTCACCAATTAAGTATATGAGAGACTTTTCAATAGAGAGAAAAGAGAGAGGAGCTAGCATATATGGGAAAAGGACAAGAGGCAGAGGAAGGGGATGGTGTTGGTGGTGCATGGCCAGACCGGTGGGGATGGGGTTGGGAGGACTGATGGTGATGGTTTTGGCGGTATATGGCTAAATTGGTGGTGTTGGTGGGTGAACTGTTACTACTGGTGATTGGGTTGATAATTAATTAGACAAACAGCACTAATGGTTAAAAGGATAAAACCAATTTTGTTTATATAATTTCATCTAAATGTTATTTAGTTTTGTTATAATTTATTTTTATATACAATTTGATTTTAATTAATTCAAATTTAACGTTAATGATCATGAAATATATTAGTTAAGTTATTATTCTTGATGATAATTGTATTTAGAAGTATTTTAATTTTTTAATGAAGTCAACATGTATCTAAATATGGTCAAACAGTATAAAACCAATTGGATCCAATCGGGTTACTGCTCGTGTCGGGTATTCCGACCAATTTTCGCCAAAAAATGATTTTAGGGTCAACATTGTATGCAATTAGATAGTTTATGCTGACAATTACCTTAGTAGCTGAATTATGAATTTGGTGATACTTTGCGTAACATGTGTATTTAGCCCATTTTAAAATTTGTTTTTTTATTTGTTAAACATTATTTGGTATAATCTTATATTTTAAATTTTAAAGTCAACATTATTTGGGGTGGATTGTATTTAGAAGTATTTTAATTTGGGGTCAATTGTATTTAGAAGTATTTAATTTGAGATTAATTGTATTTAGAAGTATTTAAGTTTTTAATGAAGACAAACCATATTCTGAATACAGTCAAACCGTATAAAACCAAAAGGGTTGCCGGCCAAGTCAGGTATTTCGGTCAATTTCCGCAAAAAAATGATTTTGAAGTCAACATTGTATGAAATTAGGTAGTTTATATAGTAATTTGTAAGCCCAGTTACTTTGGGGACTGAATTATGAATTTGGTGATGCTTGGTGTAAGGATGTGTATTTAGACTTGAAATCTATTAATAGGAAAAATATCTATTGAATCAATAATAATTTTATTACCTCGTAATTTATAGAATTTCTAGAAAATAGATGATAAGATCAAAATATTAGGTACCTTTATAGATATCCAAGACATTTTTCATACATTGTGAATGTAAGTACTTATAGTCGAGCTAGAATCTCCACAGCCGATTTTAGATATTCAAAAGAGTGCAACAGTTGCCAGATCTTTTACAATTGGATTGTGATCAGCAGGAGTGGAGATCGTTATAGGTTGATTATCTTCTTGGTGTTAAATTATGGAAAGTTCAGACCATATTTCTGATGTTGGCTGTTAAGTATATACAAGTAAAAACATTTTGGGGCGGGGGGACAGGTGTTTTGAATATGCTCCATTATATAACAGATTTCCAGAATTATACAGGATCACTATGTATTGTGTATAAAGGGCAGGCAGTCGCTGATTGTAACTCGAACGAAGGGGCCAAGCTCACTTGGAAAAGGATAAGAACTGAGAAGATAGTTTCAGGACAGGGAGGCAACATTTCGAATGAGTTGTATAAGGTGAATTTATCAGAAGGCCAAGAATATTCTGAGGTGGTTAGATCATGCAAGTGGCACTTTTCTGTCAAATCGGATTATGTTTTATTTTCTGATGGTTCACACTAGAATTTCCCATGGGAAAAATATGATTTATTTATCTAGAGTTTGGACAGCAGCGCTCTAACCTGAACATTAATAATGGGTCAAGTACTTAACTTCTTACTGATATCTATCTGTAAAATTGTGGAGGGAGTAGAATAGTAGATTATCTTTTTTCTTTTTCATTGTGCCAGTGGCTAGCAGTTGTGGTAGTTCATTCATTATTTTGGCATGCAGTGGGTCAGGTTCCTGTGTGCAAAAAGAGCTCAAAAGAAGAGGAACACTATTCCTATTTGTTTGATGTGGTCTATTTGGAGAAGAAATGAGTAATAGGATGAATTTAGCAGCAGTGGAGTTATTAGCAACACATTTGCATTCATCCACGTCAAAACTACTTTTTATTTATTTTTGTTTTAGAAGGATTTTCCTGAATATGATTTTGTTTTTCTTGATTTTCAAGGGATTCGGTGATGTAGAACGAGCCCGTGAAAATTGGTTAGAACAATATAAGAGGCTTTGGAAACCCATGAATTAGAAGTTGTTTAGTTTGCAATTATCTTATTTAATTTGTAATTATCTTATTAGAGTCCTAGTTAGGTTAGGAAAGTTGTCTAGAAGTATTATAAATAGTGGTGTACTTCATTATTTTGCTACATTGAATGATTAATTGATTAAGTTTTGTGTGAGAATTATGTTTGTGATATTTATCCTTCATCCCTAAACCTTTGTCCCTATCATTTTGGTATTAAAGCCCAACCCCAAACCACCTTCAGCCGCCCATACCTCTGTCCCAAAATCATTTTCCCATCATCTCATCATCATATATATATATATATATATATATATATATATATATATAAATAAAACAGCCAATCAAACGAAGCTTTATCCAAACCCTAAACCAACTTCCAAATCCCAGCCAATCAAACGAAGCTTTATCCAAACCCTAAACCAACTTCCAAATCCAAAACGTAACATCACATCATCGCCTACAACGTACTACCATCGTTAACGTTCATAATCCCCAACTCCAAATTTCAGCCCCAATCCAAATCAAGGAACCCGAGATTGCATCCCACTTTTTTATTTTTAAAACAGACCAACAAAAAAAAATAGAAGAAAAGAGAGAACGAAAAACTGAAAGAGAAGAAATGAAAACTCGCCGCGATTGCACGTCGCCATCTTTACTGATGCTTCCCGCCGACAAAGTCATTCATCTTCACCATTAGTCTTTCATCTGCTGCTTGCCTGCTGCTTGCCAAACTCACGCTAATAATATAAAGTTAAGAGACCAAATCTGGGAGTTTAAAATATCTCCCAGCAAATTACAGTTAGGTACTCCATAGTTTTTATAGTTTTTTAGTTTAATCCCCAAGTTTTCTTAAATTTTAAAATACCCCTGACAATTTTACATATCAGTCCTAGTACTTTCATTTTCAATTCCAGCCCTTGAAGTTTCATTAGTTTCAATTCAGTCTCTGTTTCTTTATACTTTCTACACTTAAGCTCTAAAGCAAGTCAAAAAAAGAGTATTTTTATTTGCAGTAATCAAGGTAAATATCGGATAAATCAACGCCAAACTTGATACTTATATGTTACAACAAGATGAGCATATTAAAAAGATTTAAGATTCAATCACAACACTTATTGCAAATGCGACAAATGTTCAAACTTCTAATACAGCACTTAAAGTAAAAGTTGATGTACTCACGGAACGCGTAGATAAGAGACAAGAAGATGCTCATAAGAATTTTGAAGACCCCATCTCGGATCTTAATCATTTGAGACTACAGTAGCATAACCCTAATTCATGAGTTAATCCTCATGTTCTAGATCTTAGGATGAATGCAGTGGATAGAGGAGCAAAATTAGATGTTGGAAATTTTAATGGCGATGATAATGGTCCAGAAACATTATTCGATTGGATTCACAGCTTGGAGAGTTTTTTTCGATGGAACGAATTATTTGATGAAAGAAAACTGTCCTATGTTGAAGCGAAATTGAAAGGGACAACTCGTACTTGGTGGGATCAACATCAGCGAAATTTATATATAACAGCGAGAAGATGGGAAGATATGAAAGTTATATTGATACGACGTTATGTACTTTCGGATTATAAGCAGCGAGCATATTTGAAGTTAACTGAGTTGGTACAAGGAAGTAAATCTGTAGTCGAGTATACTTCACTGTTTTATAGTTTCGTTACACGATCTGAATTCCCTTGGGTAGTTAGGTTGTACCATCGAGGATTGAATCTGAAAATTGCAGGTGGTGTAGCTTCAGGTAAACTCTTGCTCTTGGATGATGTTCAAGTTGTCACCCAAGTAGAGGATAATTTGAAAAGGAATTCTGTTAGGTGTCCGATAAAATCCAAACTCGAAGGGAGCGTACTTTTGTGGAGCCTATTTTAAATAAGTCAGTGGAAAGGTCATCAGCAAGCCCTTCAGCTACTAGCTGGCCTAATCGTACCCCAAGTTCTTCTAATGCTAGCAACAACCATACGTCTAGGTGCTACAACTGTCGTGGTTTTGGTCATATGTCTTTTGATTGTCCTTACCCGAAGATGAATATTGCCTCTTCTCCCTCTAAGCAGCATGCTATTGTTGACAAAGAGTGCGGAAAAACTAACTTAAATGAAGAGGTTTGCAAGCCGTTAGACGTCGAATATGAGCCCGATGAGCAAGATTTGGAAGTTGATGCTCATTTGGAAGGATTTTAGGTGTTCTTCGAACCTTTACCTGTTACTCAGAAACATAAGGATGATCCTAAAATCTATCGTGGGCGAATTTTTCAGACGAGAGTCATGTCCGAGACAGGTGTGCTCTCTTGTGATTGATACTGGGAGTTGTACGAATGTTATCTCTAAGGAAGTAGTTAAGAAACTTAGGTTAAAAGTTGAGTCTCACCCGAAACCGTATGATACTGTATAGATTACCAATACAAGGTTGTGGGTTACCAAGAGGTATTTGGTTGCATTTCCCGTTGGCAAGCTTAAGAAAACTGTTATGTGTGATGTTCTACCCCTTAAGATTTGTCACATTATCTTAGGGCGTAAATTAGTTATGGGATCGTCATGCGCAACATGATGCTCGTGCTAATATCTATTAGATTATCAAAGGCAATACCAAATTCATTCTTATTTGTGCTCACGACATGCCAAATTTGAAGCTTACAAAGACTTCCTTAGTGATCCGACGTGATTATTCTTGTGTTGATGTTCATAACTCGACGGAGTCGAGTTTTTTTTAGCGGAGAACTGATGTAGGATGAGCCAATGAAAATTGGTTAGAAAAACATAAGAGACTTTGGAAGCCCATGAATTAGAAGTTGTTTAGTTTGCAATTATCTTATTGAATTTGTATTTATCTTATTTAGAGTCCTGGTTAGGTTAGGAAAGTTGTCTAGGAATACTATAAATAGTGGCATACTTCATTATTTTGATACATTGAATGATTAATTGATTAAGTTTTGTGTGAGAATTATCTTTGTAATATTTATCCTTCATCCCAAAACCTCCGTTCCCCATCATTCGGCATTGGACTACGATGATGTATCGGTAATAGGAGACGAACAGATTTATAGTTTTAGTAAAACTTCCATAAGACGCACAGGTGTTTTTGTTTCCAGTTTTCAGTATACATCTTGTGTACATTAAATATAGTGTCATATCACTATATCAGTAACCATTCTTCACACTTAATCAACTATGGGAACAATCAGTAACACACAACAAAATAACTTTACAATTAGATCAGCCTTGTTACTATCTTTTGGGATATTCAAAATGTATTTTTACCATGATCAATATGCTCCCAAAAAAAAGTTCTCCAGATTTCTCAGAAATTTCAAAATCACATGCAATTGCTTGATTAATTAACTATGTATTGCACGTTACAATGGAACACTCAATAGAGTTCGAAACTGGTTAAAGATCCCGGAAGATCATGCACTGCTTCCGCTTAACTCAGTCTTATTCAGTTCACAAAATGAGAAAATACTGCCAAAGTTCAAAGTTTACCACTCCCAACTCGTATCCCATCTGAGCTATAATACAGTGCCATATTGGATTATGCAACTAATTAGCTTCATTCTGCGTCCCAACTCACTTTTAATTCTTGTATGAAAAGCTAGATTTATGGATTTTTACAATCCATCAGAATGAAAACATATTACTTCCAGTACCTATTTGAGAATGGGTCACATATCCATGCAATGACAAGTATATAATTAATCATCAGATCCTTACTAGAACAACTAAAAGGCCTACATCCATTCAAAGTAATGCAAACTTTCACTTACCCCTAGGCGATAAGACCCAAAAGTATAAATGACAGCATTTGCATCTTCCACCATTTGATCCGTGTACCCACTCTGGCGGGTTAATTGCTTCACCCAATATTTTACAATCTAAAGTACAAATTTAACCATTATTATAAACATATGGTACACAACTGAAATTCCAGTTAATACATCAACAAGCAAGATCATAAAAGCCACCCACAGGTTTAATGAAAATTCAAGTGTAGAGCATGTAAAGAAGTGAATATATTTAGAGTGAATAAAGATGGCCAAAGAGCATGACCATCAACATTAAAAAAGTTGTAAAACTGTTGTTTGTTATCAACAACAATACAAAATAACCGTCTGACTTTTTATCTTCCCATACTTTACGAATTCGCCAAAACAACACAAATTACAGGATATAAAATAATCCAGCAAGCCAGTTATCTTTACAAAGCTATACAATGCCAAGGAAAATGAACAGTCATCGTTAAAAATCACAAGAAAATTTGAAGGAACCACTATTGCGGGAAGACCAAATATATACACCCTCCATCCCCAAAAGGACGACGTAAGTGTTAAAAAATCTTGTCCTCGAAAGAATGACCAAAGTACTACATAAATTTTTACTTGGATAAAATTACCCTCGACTTACTATCATATTTTACTTACCTCAATAGTCAACCACTCACATCACTAATTCTCTCTACCCAAAACCCAATTAAATATATTAACGCATACAAATATTAACTAATCACACTACTCGAGGACAAGGGTAGATTGGGCAAAATATATATTCTCCTAATTTTTCACTACCTTAATTTGTGTGAAAATTGTACTTCCGTCATCCTTTTGGAGACAGAGAGAGTACTTACTTGGCACCACATATATGTAGCACAAAGAAATGAAAAAGAAATAAGATGTAAGTAACCATTTCAGACAACAGGAAAAATGTTACTAGAAAGAAAGGGAAATACACAGATGATGGACAAGGAGTCCTCCAAGAAATACATAGTGGAAAGAATTGAAAAGAACTAATGAAGAACAACCTTCCAATCTCTACGGACTAATATGATGTAGGACGGGGTAGGAAAAAAGAAGGAATAATAGCACCTATTCCTGCAGAGAATCGGTAAAGAAATACACAAAAGCACACAACTTCAATCTCAAATCAATTCATTCAATAATCTATCAAATAATGAAGTATTACAATGCTTAAATAGAAAACTCAATACTTAGAAACTAAGTAAAAACCCTAATTTAAAATGGAAACAATCTAATAATTAAAATCTACTTCTATAATTAAAACTCTCCTAATTAAAATCTACTACTATAATTAAAACTTCTAGAATATCCTACTAAAATAGTTACAATAATAATCCAATATTTATCTCTAAATAACAATACACAATTAATAATAAATTTCTTAATTTTCGTCTTCCGTACCGCATCATCATGTGCTCACATAATGACTAAAAATTAATATTAGCAAGTAAAGGGGAAAGGAAAAAAAAGGAGATGAAGAGCTCTCAGCAAATGAGACAAAGAAAACAATATATATATATATATATATATATATATATGCATATTGAATGTTCAGGGTAAAGTTGTCACATTAGAAAATTAATAAAACTTACAATAACTAAAAGTTTGATTGTTATTTTCGATTTTACCAAACAGGCCTCAAGTATGTTCAGCATTAAGCCTAATATTTTGAATTAAAATTTTAGTTATTTTTAGTTCAGGATTTAAGAAGAGCTTAATTTTTTTAAAGGATATGCTTAAAACTTATCAAACGAGCTTAATAACTTAAATCACTTAATGCTTTAAGTTTTAAGACTTAATTCACTTAACAAACAAGCTCTAAGTGATGTGCAATACAAAAAGTATGGTAAGTACCTCAGGTGCCAAAAGATCGAATGAAGTCATGTTTCAAGATGAACCAACATAAAGTAGATGTATTCTTATGAGGAAACAACAAAAACAATGTATCTTCCTCCTAGCCATCCCACAAACCATAGGCCGCCTACTGTTCAATTGACTCACATATCTACTACCCACATACCCAAATCAATTCTTTAAGCGAACAACTCTATTACCCAAAACCTTAAATGTCTTAATATAACCTCTTTTCTTAGGTTGTATTTATGGTTCAAAGTATCAGTCGTTACCCCGAAATATCGGCGTATTAGTTAGGTATCGCCTCGGTGGGTGCCAAACCGCAACTTTGACACGAATCGCAAAATTAAAAAATTATTCATGTAAAAGATAACTTTCAACGAAATTCAGTAACTGGGCGTAGCGTAGCAGTTTTGGACCAAATAAAGGAGAAATCACGACATAAAGGGGGAGAAACGCCACCAAAAAAAAGAAAGCGAATATGTTGGAAGCTATAAAAGGGAGACAACAAAAGAGAAAGAACATTTCTCTATAAATCATACTTAGGTTGTACATATGTAGTACCTAGTTAAGTATACCTTAAAAATATTTTACTTCAAATATGATTAATTAAGTTAAATTGTACTTAAAATGCAACTATATAGCGACTAGTTAAGTATAAATTAAAAATATATCAATATGAGCTTAATATATAATTAGTTAACCTAAATTGTACTTAAATTGTATATATATAGTACCTAGTTCAGTACAACTTGAAAAAATTGCACTTAATATATACTTAGTTAACAACAAGTGTGCTCTATAGAACGTGTGCTCAACTATTTGAACTAAGACAACATCAATTTCATTCAAACGTAAAATTGATCAAACATATCTGCGAGATGTCTGTTTTATCGTTTGGATAATGTTATGTGCACTAAATAGTGTTTTTCGTGTGACTTAATTGATTCATCTTGTTATTATTTAGAATTTTTTTAACCTTTTTTAGAAGTTCCTAACTAGCTAACGGTACATATCGTCCAAAATCGATACCGAGCCAAAAAATAACCTTCCGAGACATAAGTCGTACCGCGATTTTAAAGGATAAGTTAATCATACCCAATTCAGAGACAATACACAATTATTTATTTTTATAATTAATTCCAAAGAAAACATATAACAAACAAACAAAGTAAATGTAACACACATGTGTCCTATAAAAATGTAAGATAAAAGTTGCACCTTTTTCACTCATCTCAGTTTGAGACTTTGAGCTACACAACAAGCCAGTTACCTCGTTAATTCGCGAAAGAACTTCTCCTCTCCTGGCAGTCTCTTCTGTGCTCTCATATAGACCCGAAGCAGCCAAAAACTTCAAAATATACAAAACAACAATATCAGAAAAAGATGCAATTCTAGCAACAATAAACTACAAACTTCCTCTATAAAAGTAAAAAATATCTACCTTTTCCAACTCTGCATTTCTCTTAAGATCCGATTCAGTCGGCCCAGCAAGCGATATTGGCTTCGTCACCTCATACTTGATTTCTGGGGTCAGTTGAGGCGGGGGGCGTGAAGCCCCAATTATACACTCAGAGTCCAACATTTCAGTACCACAAATACCCTAACACAAACCTTTTCATCACAAACAAACAATTTTACATAAAAACCAAAAAATTAATCAAAGTAACATAAGCTAAATTTAGTTAAAAATTTGAGGCGATTAGAGCTAAGATAGTAAACCCTTGAACAAAAGGCGCTAAATCAAAGATTGAATTTTACGTAAAACCCAAAAAATTAAACAAAGAGAACAAACTCAATGTGTAAGCTAAATTTAGTTTTACAAAATGAGAAATGGTGATTATAACTAAAATAACAAATCCTTACCAAAAGGTGGTAAATCAAACAGTGGAACAGTTGTACAATACGAAGAAAGATCAAACTTTATGAATAATTAAACAAAATCCAAAATCTAAACCATAAAAGGGAATAAAATTTTGAAGATATAAATACAATTTAAAGAACAATGAGTCATCGATTAGATAATCTACCTGAGGGCAGAATCAGGGTTGAACATCGGAGGAGAATTGGGGGGAATCGAAGTGGGGTTTGTTTGAAGAGAATTCCAGCTAATGGCCTACCTATTTACGAACTGTTTGGGGGTTTGCTTATTCAAGTCAAACTGTAGATTTATTCAATTTTTATTTTTTTCCTTCAATTAATAATTTTTCGATCTCTTAGTATATCTCGTTTTAGAATTGTTTATAAAAATTAAAAAAAATAATTATATAACAATAAATTTAATATCAATTGTTTATAAAAATCATAAATTCTTATAATTATTGTACTTATCTTGTACTCCCTCTCATCGATAATATTTTTCAACTAAGGGTAATTTTAAAAAGATTGTAATTAATTTTCCTAGTTTATATAAAACGAAAAATAATTAAAGAAAAATAAAATCATCTAAAACGACGTATATTAAGGGACGGAATAAATAATACATTATTCTCTATTTTCTCTACAGCTGTTTTTTTATATAAAGTTGGGCCCCACTTCAACGAGCGATTAATTTTGAAAAAATAACAACAATAAAAAATACATGTGAAAATACTACTTTCGGATAAAATCTCTTTTGTTTTGATCTTTTTATTTATGTATAATTAATATTCTTTCAATATTTTAAATTTTTAAAATTTAAAAACATATAAGTGTGTCCTAAAAAAGTTTATAGGAAAATAGTGGATTAAAACTTTGTCTTCTTTTTTATTCTTTGTCTTTCTTAATAATAATGACATTTTAAGATATATTTGTTTTAGGGGGTGTTTGATAAAAATTAAATGAATCTGAATCTGAATAAAAAAAATTATTTGATAATTAACATGCTTGAAATATCTTAATGACATAATTTTACTATTTTACCCCTCTGAAAAAATTCAAAGTTGTTGTAAATTTATTTAATATTACTTAATATAATAGTTAATATTTTTTTTAAATTTTAATTTTTTTTAAAAAAAAATTACTTATTCAGCTGCTCATTCAGTCAAAAAAATATGACTTACCCATTCAGCTCAATCATCTGACCGATTCATTCAGACGATTTTTTTCAAAAACAAACGCACTTAATGACTGATCGATTCAGTCATTCAACTATTTAAATTTATTCAATCTTAAACAAAGAATCCTTAGTTTTTAATATTTCTCATATGCAGTATTTAAGATTCTTAATCTAATGTAACTGGGGCCTACATTCAAATTGTCCTATTTTCAAATGATGGAAGAAAAAAAAATCACGAGAGACAAATAACTAGTGACGCCCAATAGAAATCTTATTAATGGAAAAATGAAATTATCATCAGCGATAAATAATTAATTACTCAATTTTTATTTTACTTCTAAACATTAAATGCATATTTGTTTGTCTCTCATCTTTACAACTAATTTAACTCCAACAAGACATGATATTGCATATTTAATGTAATTAATTAATCAATATTAATTGTATTCATAATCTAATGACGTTTTAGACGATTTTATTTTTTTCAAATTATTTAACGTTTTATATAATTTAGGAGAATTAGCCATTATATTTCTAAAATTATTATTCATAGAAAAATATTACAGATGAGAGAGATAATATGAGATAAGTATAATAAAATAAGGCTGTAAAATGAGCAAATAGTTCGGGCTCGATTCGTACTCGCTCGACTAAAAATTCGATTCGAGCTCGACTCGAAATATAAATGAGTCAAATATGAGCATATTTTAAAGTTCGATAAATTACTCGAACATCCTTAAATTGTAATTTTCTATTGATACTCGGATCATATTCGATCGAAAAGTTCAAACTGCTCGAACTCGATTCGGAATCGTGTTCTACTCGATAGCTAAATGAACCTCAATCAAACTTTATTTTATACTCGATAAATTTTGTGAACCAAATCTGAGCAACTCAATACTCGGATCGACTCGATTCGTTTACACCCTTATGATAAAGGATATAATCATTTCCTTAATTCTTAAGTACAACTCTAAAATGTCATATATTACGGGACAGATAGATTATTTAAAAAGGAATGAAGAAAATAATTAATTTTCATTAGAAATTTGACACACAAAAAAAACAAAATATCTAAAATGACAATTAGAAAGAAATAGAGGGTAAATATGCAAACATTGGTATCTCCATGTAAATCGTAAGTAGTCATTTGGCTATTTTATATTTATTTTTACGTAGAAAATAATTTCACAAGAATAAGTGAAGACCTAATATTTTACATTTAATATTTTTTTAAGGCCTAAATATGGATTAATACACTGAATCTTTAATGTTTTTCACTTTGGAGATTGTCTTCTCAATTTTTTCAATAAGTGGATTAAACATTTAATTGTTTTCTCATTTTGGGATTGTTTTCTCAATTTTTCATTTAGGGGATTAAACTTTTAATTTTTTTTTCACTTTGAGGATTATCTTCTCAATTTTTTCCATTAGAGAATTAAAATTTTATTTTTTTATGATTACATTTAATTGATCACATAACAGCGACACGTAACTAAAAAATACTTATGTGTCATAGTGAGTCTCATTTCAACATTTATTCAATTAATTTTTTATACCAAAAAGGGTAAATATAGGACCATTATTAATTTTAAAGTAAATTATTATTATAATTTTAATATAAAACAATTATTAAAATTTTAAAGTGAATTTAATGATAGTTTCACCTTTTTGGTAAATTATTATTTTTTTGGTAAATTTAAAATTTTTAAAGTAAATTTAATGACAATTTTTTAAAATAAAATTAATAATGGTCTTATATTTATCATTTTTAGTACAAAAAATTATTTGAATAAATGTTAAAATGTGACTCAATATTCATAAGTATTTTTTAGTCATGTGTCGCTGTCATGTTATCAATTTTATGATGTGACACTATCAATTTAGACGTAATCAGAAAATTTTAAAATTTTAATCCTCTAATGGGAAAAATTGAGAAGACAACCCAAAATTGGAAAAAAAATATTAAATGTTTAATCCCTTACTTGAAAAAATTGAGAAGACAATCTCCAAAGTGGAAAAAAATTAAAAGTTTAATCCCCTAATTGAAAAGGTTGAGAAAACAGTCCCTAAAGTGATTTTTTTTTTAAAAGTTCATGTATTAATCCATATTTAGGCCTTTTTATAAGTATTTTTATTATTATTAATGTAAGGAGAGTTTTTGAAATTATCATATTTTAATTTTAAAATACCAAACTTTCCCATTTTTAATTGCTATTATAAATTGTCATATTCAAGATAGTAAGATGTATCCCTAAAGGCTCAAGAGCTTTAATTAAAATCACCAATTAGAATCACTAATTATATTTTTTTAAGTCCTCGCAAACATACTCTTAGTTGTTCTTGATATTGTAATAGTGAACAAGAGGTGTTTTTATCATAACACAATGCAGTGCAAAAAATACACAACTTCCATTCCATATTAATATTCCTGTCGTCTCACAAAAAGAGTCTCATTTGCAAAAATTCCGTTCCCCCAAATATATTCTTATTATTCGCAAATTTTGTAAACGATCGTGCCTCGGGAGCCCATCTGTACGATCTCTTTCTATATATTCTGCGAGTACACACAACTGGAGGCTTTGCCGTTGAATCCTGGAAGGTGAACTCCAGGGAGCCCATCTGTACCTAAGGTTATGACATGTGGGGCGGAACCACTTTTTAGGACAGTAGACTCGGTTTCATTCGCTTACCAGGTAAGTTATTCCAATTTTACTGTTCTGTTCGTCTTGTTAATACTGCTACTTTTCCAACAAAAGGCAGAGTAAAATGTTTTCAATACACATAAATATTGGCAGAAACCTCAAAAATTGCTTAAACGTTGTCGGAACCAAATCCCACACAACACAATTCAAGCAATGAGCTAGGAAGTTAATAATATATGGCCCCTAATGTTTCCACATTTACATAATCAACTCCTGCCATGAACATACTTGATTGAAACTAATCCCCTAAAACTTGTGTAGAGTCCTTGAAAGTGAGAGAAAAAGGAAATCCTACTAACATGGTCAACCTGATAACCACATTCATACCCCCAAGTTACAAAGAGGGAAAATACATTAACAAAGAGATGGCCGGAGGCTGATACTAAGAATTTGCAAAAAAGAAATAAAATTTTCCGAGTCTAAACATCTTAAATGATTCAAAAGATCACACAGCCATCAATTTGCCAATCTTGAATATTCAACAATAAGTCACAATTGCATATGAAGCAATCTATCCTTTGACCAATTGAGATTCTGATTTTCCCACACTGGCTATCCATATAAGAAATTCATCAAGTCAAGGCAATTCAAATTCTATTATGTACCTTGGATCAGAATGAATGTTGCCCTTCAGACTCCGAGAATCACAGCAATGACAAAATTCATATCGACAAGCTCCTATCTTGACCTACATTCATATGAAGAAACATTTATTAAGATTTAATATATCAACACTAGAAAAGGAAAATTCGCAAAAAATAGAGATGAGGAAATAATACGCTACAACCGTAAAATGAGAAAATGTTCAAGGGAATTGTTATTTCCTCAAGGATATTTGCTATTACCGCGAGGTCTTACACATGATTGTGCAACCAACTTACTATTCATGTGAGGAAGTTACCTTGTGGAAATATCCCTTCCAATGTGAACTCTGAATTCCCTAATTAAAAGGAGATCAGAAGGACTAGATGGGGAGGGAGATGCCAGGGTAAATGAGATTCACAAGAAATAATATATCTGAGATGCCAAGTAAAATTCCCTTGCACCTTTCAGCAGTGCACACAAGTATAAAATTTATTTCAAGAGGAAATATAGCCTACAGTGTAAGTCAAGAAGTTTGACACTAAATCGGAGATATTCCATGTTTTTAACGAAGAAAACCAACTACGTGTTGCATTTTCTCCATCTCAACCTGACTCGGTTACTTAGGATCGATCCTTCTTGCAAAAGTTTCTTCTAGGTATTTGATCAACTTCTGAGGATACACAACAAAAATGCTCAGCCTTTCAATTCTGTCCCCTTTAATTCTCAATGGTTTTGGAAAAATGAAAATTTCCAAGTGACAAATAAATCATAATCAGATCCTAACAAAGAGATATAACACTACTGATTCATCCTGCCCTTACTGTCAAAATATCTATGAAATTGCAACTTCATATCCTCAAAAAACTGCCATCAAACAAAGATTAGTCGTAATCATCTTCCATCCCACGTATTACTACGCTCTACCTTCTTAATGATGAGACTAAGCTGTGGTAGTCTCATCGATCACTTTAATTACGTCGTGAGAATTGCAGGCGCTGGAGTTGGCACTACTTTCCAAGCTCCGTGCTTTTCTAATTAACACGATTGGGCCTAATTACACCGGGTACTTAGATTACAGCTCAGACAAATTACACTCGAGTCAAAAACTCATAAATGGTGTCATTACCAAAGAATCAGTCTAGTTGCCCTAGTTGTGTCTTATCTTCTTCGCAATAATTCAACACAGACGTCAATAACTTCAAAATTTATGATTGCAAGTGGTTGCTAACTAGATAGACAACCGAATTCTCGCCATTTAAGTGAGAAGAATCAATATGTGGATAAATTGGAAACCTACGAAGAATCCAAGCAAAGGATTTTATTATTCATATATGCTTTTTACCAAGTTTATAAAACTAATAAACATGCTGATACTAGGGTTATACAGTACCAAAAACTAATATGCAGAGGTACTTCATTTTTCTTATGCATTTTACTTCTATCAAAATGTGGAAAAAAATTAACTAAATCTTATAGACCAACAATACATGCATAAATATAATTAGAAGCTGAAAAGTTTTACATCCAAAAACGGAACAAAAGCCTTATACCTTGCAAATTGTAAATGATAGAACCCCTTCACCAACTCAACCTGTATAGCAAGCATTAGCAATCGTAGATTATTAGGGATATAACAAAGACAAATTCAAAAAATGCCATAGTGAGCAATTCTGTACTTTCGCTGTCGACCGACTTCCACAAAGCACATTCCGTCACATTATACAGAAGCTTCCATTTGTAAAAACATTTAAGACAAACATAAAGATGACCTGGAGAACCAAACTAAGTAAAAAAAGGGGTGTAGAAACAGATCTAAATAATTTTCATCACATACGAACAGCCCAAAGCCTCCAATTGTTTCAACATTCTAGAACAAAAGTCCACATGCCACTATTTACAAGCAATGATGGCATTTATCCGCTTTTGTTTCAACATTTCACCTCCTCACTCGACGGCGTTCCATGGGTTTAGGTAAGGTTGTCAACCTCATAACCATACTCATGCCGCAACATATAGCTAAGGCTAAGCTAATCAATAGAAAGTATGTACATAAGAATGCCATACATACACATGTATTAAACATTAAGGGAGAGTTGTAATAATTTTCAATAAGTAAAATAAAGAAAGTAAATGAACCAACAATTACATATCTTTAAGCAATTTAGCAAATAGTTTTACAATATCATGGATCATGGATGTAATTGTATCACTTTCATACTAAATATAAAACTAAATGTAGGTAAGACCTTAATCTGCCACAAGGCCACCCCTTGAAACATAAACCTTCCCCCTATTTCTTTTTACATTCAACATCCTAACTGTTGTCTTCATCACAGCAAATTCGAATCCAGCTGAATTCACCTAAAGTAGACCTGCGGGTTATCAACAATCACCACCCCATTTCTCAGCAGGAACTCATCCTCTTCACCACTTGAAGCAGTTGGCAAAACCTCCCCCATTACCAGACCTCCACTAGTCTCCCCTTTCTCAGTCACTTCAGAACAAAAAGACTCGCCCAAAGATTCCTTCTCAGACTCATTTGCCCCAAAACCCATCTGGGTTTTAGCCCAATTCCCAACAGCACCCACAATTCCATTACCTTTCCCCATTTGAATTCCATTATTTTCATCAGAACCACCAATTTGCTTCCTTTTAACCTTGGCCTTGTTCCTTTTATTGTGAGACTTAGCATCAACCCCACCTACATTACTATCCCCATTTTCATCAATCACCCCAGATGAAAAAGACCCATCCAAAGATTCCCAACCCACTTCATTTCCCCCAATACTCACCTGATTTTTACCCCACTTCTTCTTCTTCTTCTTTGGCCTGCACTTGCTACTTTTTTTACCACAACTAGAATCAAACTCAGGCATGCCTCTTTTCATTTCTTCAAACTCCCTCTTTTTCGCCATATAAGCCTCTGAAGCTTCCTTGGCAGTATCAAAAGATCCCAGCCAAAGCCGGTTCTTTTTGAAAGGATCTCTAATCTCCGCCGCATACGTCCCCCATTTTCTCCGGCGAGCACCTGGGTATTTTATTTCCGGCGCCGCCGGTTTTGGTACATAACATTCACAAACAATTTTTTTTTTTTGAATCCGATGAAGAATCATCAGTAGCATCTGGGTCAGAACAAATAATTCTGACCTTTAGAAAATTCCCCTTGTTGAACTCATCCATCTCATTTTTTCTGCTTCTTCCTCCTGCCGCCGCCACTACAAAACCCATTTAGATTTAATTAACGTTTTTTATTTTTGTTTGTGCTGTGGTATTAGAGCTCAAGCCTTTGTGTGTATATATAGAGAAACCTCGTACCGGATTAGTTTATTCTAGAATCTTTGTAGTTCAAATCCTTATGGTAAACTATACGGACGACACGTGGAATCTCTTTTTTTTTAATTGATTTAATTTAATTAATTGCAGATACTATCTGACTGGACCTGCGGATAGGATTGAAAAGTAATAGTAGTACTACTATAGTATTAATTGAATCAAGGGACCGGCTCCATTAAAATAATACTACTATCACATAAAAAAGAATCACATAATATTTATATACACACGCATACATATTTGTGGGTCCCATATATTATATAGGACCCACAATTGTGTGTATGTGATCATTATGTGACCATTTTATATGTGATAGTAGCATTGTTGGGTTCATTATATTCGTTTGAATTTTTTTTTAAGTATTAATAAAAAAGTGTTTCTTCCTTCTCTTAATATAAGTCGTTTTAAAGTTGTGCACAAGTATTAAAAAAATAATTGTATAATATTAAATATAATATCAATTGTCTATATTGTCTTTGTATTAGAAACAGAAAATATTATTTATTGGGCAAAAAATAATGAGATAACCAAAGTTATATTTAATATTTAAGGTAATATTGGAAACTAAACAATTAATGCTTACTTGAAATTCTCAAACGACTTATATTAAGGGACAAAAACACTTATCTAAAACGACTTATATTAAAGGACGGAGGAAATACTATTTTTGAGGAGGGGAAAACCGATATTTTCACACGTTTTTACCGTCCTGAATGTGAATCTCATTTATTATTAATTAATACTCTTTGCGTATATAATTATGCAGAATAAAATAAAATTTTGAATCAAATAAACTACAAGAAGCATGCCAATAATTAAAAATTTGAGGGTAAGTATCATTTTCCAAATCATTTAAAAAAACAAAAACACAATCAAACATGGGAGAAGCACATGCTGATTTATTTAAGTACATTTAAAATTCAGCAGATTTTAATTTCTTAAACTCGTAAGGAAACTAAATTGTCATTAATTGTTAGTGTGCACGCTTGAGTTTATTGATATTGTAATTATGATCGTTTATCTAATCCCTTAATATAAGTTATTTTAAAGTTATGTATAAGTATTAAGAAAATAATTGTATAACATTAAATATAATATCAATTGTCTATATTGTCCTTGTATTGAAAAAGAAGAATGTTATTTATTGGACGAAAAATAGTGAGAGAACCAAAGTTATATTTACTATTTGGGGTAATATTAGAAATTAAATAATTATTGCTTAATTGAAATTCTCAAACAACTTATATTATGGGACAAAAATACTTATATAAAATGACTTATATTAAGGGACGGGGGAGTATTAATTATAAAAATGTATTGTATTTAAGTTTATTGATAGGCTATTGATAGTATTAATATGGTAAACTTGTAAAAATTTATAAATTATCCCATGTCTATCTTTACTGTCTTGTTAATAAGGTTGTAACTCGTTCGACTAAAGTTTGATTCGAGCTCGATTCGAAATATAAATGATTTAAATATAAGTAAATTTTAAAGTTCGATGAATTATTCGAACTTCCTTAAATTGTAATTTTTTATCGATATTCGGATCATATTCGTTCGAAAAATTCAAACTGTTCGGGCTCCATTCAAGATCGAACTCGACTCGTTAGCTAAACGAGCATCAATCAAACCTTATTTTATACTCGATAAATTTTGTAAACCAAATCTGAACAACTCAATACTCGACTCAACTCGGTTCATTTACACCCTTACTTGTTTATATCATTTGCCTATTGGTATTGTAATTATGATCATATACTACTTATCTAATAGTATTAATTATAAGAATTTATTGTACTTATAAATGCTCCTAAACATGGGATTATCCCCAGCCCAAAATCCGGTCAATATCAAATAAATTTCATTTTTCATATTTTTGTAATTATCTAAATGAAAGCCCATAAACCTAACATTATAAATATTAATATCATTATTTAAAATGAATTGGAAGGTTAAATTGAGATTGGATATTCATCAATTTTTCTTTAAAAAACATAACTTTTTAGTAACGAATTTATGATTTTTCCATAGAAAAGTATTTTGGTTATCTTATTTCTTTTGTATGACTTTTGTACTCTTTAGGATATGCTGATATGTATATTTAGACATTTGGGAGCTAGTCAAAAATAAAATTAAAAAATGACCCTTCCACATGTTGCTCTTTCCATCATGAATAAAATATATAATAATAAAAAAAATAATTAAAAGATAACTTATGAGTGTTTTTTTTTTGTTTTTGAATATCATACTTATTTAAATTGTATCAATATAAAAAGTGTATAACAAAGAAACTGATATTTTTACATAAAAATAAGGCATTTTCACATGAAAATATTATATTTCATGAGAACTAAATCATCAGTTAATTAAACACAATATATTTGGAGTAATTAGTCCTTTCACATGAACCTCTTATGTTAATTGTGTAAACTAACATAACTTCATTTCATCAGTTAAAAACAGTTGCAAAACAGAGAATCCCTGCATTAATCCCATCAATGTCTTTCACCTTTCATATTCATAAAAATCTGCTTTTATATGTAGAATTGAAGTTCAAGGGGGGTACACGTTGGACGCAATATTTTGAAGAGTCCGACACGGATAATCCTTAATTTTGTCATTTTTACACTAAATTGAAGTATCCATTACCCAAACCCTTGTCTAAGCGTTAGTATCAAACTCGAATACTTTAGGGTAAGGTGAAGAGTCCGTGTAACAGAGGAGCATGGGGTGATATTTAACGGGAATTACCTAGTAACGAACAAAAATTAAAAAAGAACGCTTCAGCCCCTCCTCATTCTTCGAGAACGAGAAAGATGCTTTTCAAGTTTGAATTTGTTCATTCGGGATCCAACACATTTCAGAAGTATCCCACAATCTTGAAGCATCGACCTTTTGCGGCTTAAAACCCTGCAGCTGACAGAATATACATGCATGTCAGAGCACTCAAGAAAGCTATTTATTTAAAATCAGAGGAAATAATTACATGAACAATAGAGTGAAAAGCAATTATAATGTTTGGGATCAGATATGTGCTCAAGAAAGTTCTGAACAGGTGACTTACCAGTTAGAGCCGCTTGGGCGTAAAAACCAAGCCAGACAATCATAGCAAGGTGCTAACAAAGGTTCAAGAGCTTCAGTCCTGCAGTATCTCACACGAAAAACGGCAAGTTCCAAGAAACATGTTGCTCTCGGCCAAACTTAAATATTGTGTTGCCATGTAAATCATATTTCCTATTATATTGTGGCGCTTGTTTAGCTAACCTATTCGTACAAGTAACTCAAGGACTTCTTTAATTCTTTTATAGGTTTTAACATTCTTGCAGTTCAAAATACAAGACTTGACCAATATCAGGGGCCATCCTAATATGTTATGCTTACTGAAACCGACTCTAACACGACCTTCTTGGGTTTTGGGACAGAACAAGTATCGTTTAGCTTCAGAGAACATGGTAACAAATACAATCCCACAAATAATCTTGTTATAATCCAAAATCATCAAAGTTCATCAAGGAAAAGCACAAGAAAGTAAAACTAAAACTAAGAAACCAATAAAATAACTTAATAAAACTCATATTTTAATGCTTACTAAACATTAAAAAGATACCTCTAAGAATGTCTGCCATGCTCTAACAAAATAAAAGAATGTCACATAGTGTGTATGATATATTGTGCAACAAAATGAGTGTCCCAAAAGTTTGACACATTATGTAGTCTATGTGTCAACTTATCAACAACAAGATTCATCAAAGATAATAGACCAAAAAACTTGGAATTATTACCAGCAGAAGGGCTTGCCAGATTGCTATGATGACGATCACACCTTGACTCCCAGCTAAGTGGAGTACAGGGATGCCAAGGTAGTCCAGTGTCTCTCCCTGGTAAGAGATAAAAGAACGGAAAGAAGACAAAATGAGTTGGTAATATAACCCTCCTCGCCGCACTATTTCCAAATCCTCATTCACATTCTTCATGCGAATGATGTTAAAAACTAAAGAACATAATGCAAGAAGCAAAGTTGTGCAATAAATTATCCGCCAGCAACAAGACAGACCAAACAAAATAACCAACGTGTTCAATTACGGTATCAAATTAATGTCCATAAATGCATTTAGGAAGAATGCCTAACAAACAGTTGCAGGCAAGAATCTACTATTAATATGGCCCCACTGGACTTAGGCATCGTATGCATGTACATGATATACATGTAAAATCCAAAATATAGATAAACCCACAGCCCTCTTATTTTTTTAAAAAATGAGGCTTGTAGAATAGCCAAGTTTGAACCTTGGGGATCCTCCAAATGAGGTATTAAGGGTTCATCTTGTACCTTGTGGCTTATATATATAGATTAGATTATTTCAATTACCTTCCACAGTTAAGGCAATACACCATAAGTCATGTTACAAAATCAAGACCGCATAGGCATACTTCATACAAAGGATATCTGGAATACAATTTACTTATCAAATGTCATAGCCAGAAAATAACTTGGGTAAATAGGATGTTGCCACTAGATGGAGGTAAGAGGATTACAAAATGACTTTTCCCCATTGTAGTAATCTTTACCCCTGTTTGTTTTATTTAGGAGTGGTATATTGAATCAACAAGGTATTAATGGCCTAAAAGGCAAAAGAAATCTCGAGCTTGCAGCTCTTAAGGGTTATTAAAGAGGCTGCTGGCAGTTGTTCAATTTGCCAGAGAACAATGGAGAGGTGAGGGGAATATAAAATCATCCATTCAATACTCTACTCCGTATGTCACACACGATAATATGTTACTTTTGAATCTATTAACTTTCTCTAAGTACCTTCAAAAGATTTGTTTTGGAGTTTATAATAGGTTTTCCACTCCAAATCTCCAATATGCTGATTGTGTTAGGAATGTCTTAAAATGGGTACATTGGCTTCAATAATTTTCTTTTTTGATAAGTTGGGCATCTATTATGCTAGAGAAAGAAATTATGGGAAGTCGAGTCTCCAAGATGCCATTTGCTTTCTTATAAAATTGGCTTCATTATTGGAATTTCAGTCTAGATGCCCAAGTTATTGTTTTGATCTTATTAGCAAAATTCTTCACAAAGAACTACAACTACAAAATTTATTATTGTAAGTGGTTCCTAACTACATAGACAACCGAGATCTCTCGCCATTTAAGTCATGAGAATCAATGTGCGGATAAATTAGAAACCAAAGAAGAATCCAAGCAGAAGTTTGTATTATTCATGCTTTTTACCAAGTTTATAAAACTAATATTACACATGCCGACATTAGGGGTCTATACAGTACCAAAGATAATATGTAGAGGTACTTCATTTCCCTTATGCATTTGCTTTCTATCAAAAGGTCAAAAAATGTAAAGTTCTACAGACCTTTAGTAGTCATCAAGGCTGATGCATGCATAAAAATAATTAGGAGCTGAATTTTTTTATATCAAAAGTTCAAAAACCAAAGGAAAGCCTTAAATTCCACATACCTTGCAAATTGCAAAGGATAGAACTCCTCCACCAAATCAACACGTAGACCAAGCATTAACAATCACAGCTAATTAGGGATAACAAAAACAAAGCTTGAACGCACTCACAACGAGCAATATTGTACATTCCTGCTGTCAACCTACTTTCATAAAGCACATTCGATATCATCGTACAAAAGCTTCTACTTGCAAAAACATTTAAGACATACTTAAAGAGGATTTGGAGAACCAAGAATGTAAAAACAAAAGAAAAAGATAAAAGCAGGTCTAAACAGTTTTCATCACGTACAAAAGCCCAAACCTCAAATTGCTTCAGCATTGTAGAACCAAATCTCACATACCATGAGATACAATCAATGAAGACATAGCTCCTATCAGGTTTCCACATTTCAGCTTTCCACTCAACAATGTTCCATGGGTTTATGGTATGATGTCAATTCCATAACCATATTCATGCCCCAATTGTATAGCTAAAGCTAAGCTAATCAATAAAGAGAATCTATATAGAATACTACCATATTCATGTGGAAAAGAAGGGTGGCAAACTTGGTAGAAAATAAGATTTGTAAAATAAAGCAAAGGTGTAATAATTTTCAACAAAAAAATCAAGAAAGTAAATTGAACCATCAATTAAGAATCCTGAAGAAATCTGGCAAAGAATTTACAAGTATCATGCATGTAACTGTTACAATGTCATGTTAAGTGTTGACCTTAATCTGCCATAGGGCCACATATTGAGAGTTGAGACATAAACTTCCCCTATTACTTTTAACGTACAGCATCCTAATTTCCTTCCTCATCGCAAATCCGAAGGTCATCCAACCAGCTGAATCCACCCAAGATAAACCCATGGTTATCGATAATCACCGGACCAACTCTCAGTAGAAAATTATCATCTTTACAACTTGAAGATGGCAAAACTTCCCCAATTAAGGAACCTGCACTGTTGTTTCCTTCCTCATTCACAGCTTCAGGGCTTTTTCCAAGCACCAAGGAAAAAGACTCGGTCACTGATTCACTTCCAGATTCAATGGCACCACCGATACCCAGTTGGGTTTTCAGCAAATTCTTAGAGGCAGCCGCAAGTTCTTCACTGTAAACAGGCTTCCTAATTTGGGGGTCAATTTCCTCAAAAGAAACAGATTCGCATGTGGCTAGTTCATCATAAACATCAGGCAGCACTGAAGAAGGAAACTCATTCAGTAATTCTCTTTTTGACTCCTTAGCCCTAATACCCATCTGGGTTTTAACCCAATTTTCATAAGCACCCACAATTGCTCTACGGTAAACAGGATTTTTCTTTAACTGGGTTTCAGTTTCTTCATCAAAAACATTAATGGGCTCGTTTCTTTTTCTGTGGGAAGCAACCATAGCCATACCTCCTTCCAAAGGAGTTTTAACCCAATTCTCATAAGCACCGACAATTTCTTCATTATAAACAGGATTTTTAATTTCTTCAATAAAAAATTCAATGGGTTTGTTTCTTTTTTTGTGGGAAGAAGAAACCACACCTCTTTTACTTGCATCCAATTCATTCTTTTTGGCAACATCCAATTCCTTCTTCTTGGCAAGATAAGCCTCGGAGGCTTCCTCAGGAGTTCGGAAAGTGCCCAGCCAAATCCTGCGATTGTTGGGCCTATCCTTAATCTGAGAACTCCACCTGCCCGACTTTCTCCAATGAGCCCCTGGGTATGGATTTGATTTTTTTGAGGTCATGTTCTTGAGATTCAGATGAATTTCACGGACAATACGTTTTGATGAAGGATTTTTTTCATCGGAAGAAGAATCATCGGTGGCATCTGGGTCAGAGCATATGATTCTGATGGTTCTCAAGCTCTCTCCTTTTCCCCTCTCCTCATTCTTACCAGTTACAGATATTTTGCTCCCTTCTCTCTTCCCTGCTACTGTTTTGCATCCCATATTTAACTTTTCGTCAGCTTTTCCGTTTTATAGCTCACTGTTCAGTCTATATGAGTGACGGTAGTGTTATAATTAAATCGTAATAAATCAGAAGTATGAAATAAAATAAATTTAAAATTTTTATCTAATTTCAAGAATCACTATATACGGCCATATAATTAATTGAAGAATGATAAAATACCTTGTTCAGGCTTCAACTCTTTGATATTATTGTTATTCTGCACGCTTCTTCGAATTCACAAATTAAGACCTTAATTCTCTCTTCTAACTCCTCAGATTGATTTTAGAGAATACTTGCAAGATTTACATTAGCATTAACCCTAAATCTTATGTTCTCTTTATATAAATTTTTTCTTTTCCTAAACTTTTAGGATTTAGAGTTTTAATGTAATTCCTAAACTATCTAGAAACTAAATAATTTATAATAATAATAATAATAATAATAATAAGACATCTCTTATTAATTTATAATTAATATTTTTAAAATATCTAATTATAAATATTAAGTTATTTAATTCATTTCATCAATAAATTAAATATATTTAACTTATTATTATTAAGTCAATTACTTCTAAAATTATTTTTGTCTTTTTATGGTGTGACCATTTAGGTTCAATATTATATCGGTAGTAAAAATAAATTAATTTGAATCATTTTAATATAATTTATAATGAATTAAACTTTTTAAATTCAAATATAAATAAATAATATTTATTCTACATCATTAGTGACACCTCTCATCATATCATGACTACCCAGATAATATGAAATCAACGTTTAATAACAAAGAACTTATTCAGTAAATAATTTGTAAGACCCCAACTTTTATGAATAAAGATTTAATTTTTTTTATATATTATTTTGAAATAGTAAGGTGTTGATTTGATAAATGTGATAAGTTATGGGTAAGATGTGTAAATTTTACAAAGTAAGCAAATGGTTATAAAATATTCGTTTGGTCGAAGAATATTCGTACGACGGTGTATTCATTGGTGGACCCCACGGAATGAATGTCGGAAATAGAAAGCGGCATAAGTAAATTTTTATAAAAATAACGGTAAAACTGTTACCGTTAAACTGTTGAAATACTCGGTGATAAAAGTACAGTAATGCGCGTTGTAACACAATAGCACACGGTATTGCACTATATTTCGAATTATTGATTTTTACGTAAGAAGACACTTACTCAATAATTGTTACAGTAATTACTGTTCGATATTTTATATTATTGATTCAATAATTGCTACAGTTGCATAATATTTTATTGGTTCAATAATTGTTACGTTAATATTTTATATTATTATTGATTCAATAATTGTCATAGTAACCACTGCACAGTATTTTATATTATTAAATTAATAATTTATATTATTTGAATAATATTATTAGACAGCATTATTGACAATGTCTAGGAAGTTCTGTTTAGGAAAAGGGTTAGTTAATCTAATTACGCGCCAGTAATGAGAAATTCTTATCGGAAAGCCCCTTTTTTTCTGGGAATGACCTGGTTGTCATTATTGTGGTTCTGTAATATTATTTGTGAATAATAATTATTGATAAAAAATGATAAGTAAATAATTATTCAAAGTGGATTTAAACTGAGGAATTTTAGCAAAAGTGACAATTATTGAGAATGGATATTTTATCTGTTCTGATAAAATAATTTATTTAAATATATTATTATAATATTACATTATAAGTGTATAATGTGATAATATAATAATATAATAGTGATGATATTTTTTTTATAACAAATTCACGATATATGAATAAAATGAGGAGAAAGAGAGCAAATTGGGTTCGAATTGATTTTGTTACAATAGATGCTAAAAACATGTTTTGTGAGTTGGTGGGCCCCACTTATTTTTGTAAAATGCTGATTGTTGATTTTTCAAAGTTGGTGTACGGAGATCTTTATCAGTATATATTTTGTCAGAGTGGGGGTGTAAAAAAATCATCCGCATGTAAATTTGGGTCATTTTTCGTTCGAAATTTAGAAAAAAAAAATTCTACAAAGTTGTAGAGAATTAAATTTTATATGAAATGAACATAAGGTTCATATTTTTCTGATAAAATGGCTATTTATTATGAATTATTGAAATTTCTGAATATTGTTTTAAATTAAAATATTTTGGTTGTGATTTTCTAGAATGGGTGGGCCCCACTATTGTCCTTTGTTGGTGTAAAATATGCTGAGAATTATTTCAAAAGTGTTGTGCTCATTTTTCAAATATGGGTGCTAAGAAAGCCTTTGTATGTTCAAATTGTCAGAATTGGTGTTCTGACATTTTTCTATAAATAGGGTGCTTAGTTAGAAATAAAAATCACACCAAAATAAGAAAATTTTCTCTCTATAATATTGAGCGTATTTCTTGTGAGTATAAGAATAATTTGAGTGTGGATTAAGGTGCAAGTTTTTCGCAACAAAATATCCGATATTCCAGTCAAATCTAGTATTTTCATAAGGTAAAGGATATTATTTTTCTCGTAAATGATGTTCTTTCCTTTTAATATTCATAAAGAATATTATTTTCTTTCATATTCCATATTATGAAAGTGATAATATTTTATTTCATATTCCTAAATTTGAACTTACCACGGTAAGTATTGCTTCTATAATTCCTGAAATGATCAGAATTTCTTTGAGTTTTGCGCTTCATCTAATATTATTTCACAGGAATATTGGTTTGAACTTTTTATGAAATTTTTATCTTTTCATGACGAATTACTATTCACGAGAAAAAAAATATTTTTTCCTGTCCAAATTATCTTTGATTGTATCCATGTTTTGATCTTCATTCTTGAATTTTGCTCCACAATTGATTATTATGGAGTATTCTTGAACTTGGATAAACTAAATTACGAATCCCTAATCTTTGTTCTTTATCTCACTGAATTCGTTCTTTAAAATATTTTTCATCATCCTCAGTTTTAAATGATGATACAAATGAATATCTTTGGCCTGTAGTGCAAAATAAATAATTACTTGATGAATATCTTTGGCCTGTAGTGCAAAGATGAATGATTACCGGATGAATATCTTTAGCCCGTAGTGCAAAAATGAACAGGTATTGAGATGAACATGACCGCTGGTGATACAAATGAATATCTTTGGCCCGTAGTGCAAAGATGAATATTTGATTTGAGGTATTTATTGATTGATGTTACAGAGATAAAATATTGATGATGGACTTTTAAATCATAGAAGATAGTAGACATCATTATCTACGTAACTCTTCTAATGAATTGTTAATTCCGCTGCAGTTGTTGATCTAAAACTTATTGTCCATAATATTTTATCTGATGTGTTGAAGACTAACGATAAATTATTTTTTTCTATCTTAGTCATAATATTTTTTACTGGGCTACTTGAGCTCACCATTTTCTTCCATTGTTCTCTTCAGAAAATGAGAATATCGCGGGTACTAGTCGGGGAATGGAGTGATGGTCCAAGTTAGAACTGTCGAAGTCTTCACTCTTTTTTTATAAAATAGTGTGATAATAAATATAATGAGGACTTAGTTTGAGTGTTTATATTTTCTACATGTCTGTATTGACACTCACAGTTGTGTGGTCGTATTTTACACGACCGTTTGATATAAAAGATTATATTTATATTCTGTATCATGTATTTAGCGACTCAGAATGGGTTGAGTATTGAACCTATTTTGAGTTTAGAAAGAGACATTTGTTGAAAGTTGACATTTTATCTTTTTCGATAAAATAATTCATTCAAATATATTATTATAATATTACATTATAATAATATAATGTGCTAATATAATAGTATAATTTTATAATTTAAATGATAACATTGTTATAGTAAATTCATGGTATAAAAATAAAATGAGGTGAAAGATAGCAAATTGAATTTGAATTGTATTTTTTTTTGTTATAAATGTTTAAATTAAGAAACATGTGTTTTGGATGGTGGAGGTGGAAAGATTAAATTTGATTTTGTTTTTTCAAAGTTAGCAGGCTGCATATTTTTTATCCGTAAGTTTATTTTGTCAACATTGATGTTATGACATTTTTCTATAAATAGGGTGCTTAATTAAGAAATGAAAATCACACCAGAATCATAAATTTTTTTCTCTATAATATTGAGCGTATTTCTTGTAAGTATAAGGATATTTTGAGTGTTGATAACAGTGCAAGCTTTTTTTAACATAATCTCCGTTATTCCAGTCAGAACTACTCTCCTATTAAGGTAAAGGATATTATTTTTCTCGTAAATGATGTTATTTTATTTTAATATTCGTCAAGAATATTATTTTCTTTCATATTTCATATTATGAAAATGATAATATTTCATTTCATATTCTCAAATTTAAACTTACTACGGTAACAATTGCTTCTATAATTTCTGAAATGATTAGAAATTCTTTGAGTTTTGCGCTTCATCTAATATCATTTCACCGGAATATTGGTCTGAACTTTCTTATGAAATTTTTATATTTTCATCCGGGATACTATTCATGCCGGAGTACTATTCACGACGAAATTTATTTTCTTTTCTTTGTCCAGATTATCTTTTATAGATCTTATTCTTGAAATTGGATCCATGTTTTGATCTTCATACTGACAATTTGAATATTCTTGAACTCTGGATAAATTGAATTAAAAATCTCTAATATTTATCATTTATCTCATTTGATTCGTTCTTAATATCATTGTCATAATCCTCAAACTTAAATTGTGGTGAAAGTTTTCTTTGGCCCGTAGTGCAAAGATGAGCTATTGATTGATTAATATCTTTGGCCGTAGTGCAAAGATGAGCTGTTGATTAATGAATATCTTTGACCTGTAGTGCAAAAATGGACATGTGTTTGACATGATCATGACCACTGGTGATGCAAATGAATATCTTTGACCGGTAGTGCAAAGATGAATTATTGATTTGAAATATTTATTGATTGATGTTACAGGGATAAAATATTGATGATGAACTTTTAAATCATAGAAGATTGTAGACATCATTCTCTACTTGACTCTTCTAATAGATTCTTATTTCCGCGACAGTTGTTGATCTAAAATTTATTGTCCATAATATTTTATCTAATTTATTGAATGCTAGCGATAATTTATTCTTTATTATCTTAATCATAATATTCTTTACTGGGTTAGTTGAGCTCACCCTTTTTTTCTATTGTTCTATTCAAAAAATGAGAATATCGCGGGGACTAGTCGGGGAATAGAGTGATGGTCCGAGATAGAGCTGTAGAAGTCCTCACAATTTTATAAAATAGTGTGATAATAATTATAATGAGAACTTATTTGAGTGTTTATATTTTTGTATTATATACGATATATATTGAAGCTCACAGTTGTGTGGTCGTTTTTTTCACTACCGTTTGTTATAAGAAGATTTGTATTCGAATTCTGTACCATGTATTTAACGACTCAGAATGAGTGGTGTGAATCTATTTTGGGGGCGTCACACTGATTTGGTCCAATATATATATAACTTTTAATGTTAAAAATTAAATATTAAAAACAAAAATTATAAAATAAAAACTAATAAAATTTTGTAAAAATAAATATTTAATGAAGAAATATATTAATTAAATGTATTTATAAGTCCAAATCTTTTCTCTCGATTATTATTTTATATATTATCCCACTTCATATATTATTTCTACGTATAGTTAAATTTGTAAATGTATAATGACGACAAGTCGACATGATATGATACATTTATATTTGACTGTCTGATTACATAAAATATTGGTAAGTATTACGGTATTAGGTTCCGAAACTACTTTTTGGACTCACCTTCTTGATTGTTTGCAAACATTTCAAAATATTAGTAGTGTGACCAGATGATACAAATAAAAAATTCTTTTCCACTTTGTCTTTGGAACCTAAAATAAGAAATTAAATTACATGAGTTAAATTATGTGTCTTTAGTATATAGTGGAGCAAGGAGTATAGTTTTGTCCAGGCAATTAGCTTCCAAAGAATATATAGTACTCCTTCCCTCTTTTAATATATGTTGTTTTAGATAATTTTTTTTTATCATTTTATATAATATAGGAGAATTAAATACAATCTTTTCAAAATTATCTTTTATGAGAAAATATTACAGATGAGAGAGTATGAGATAAACATGATAATTATAAGAATATAAGGGTATTATAGACAATTGATATTATATTTTAATCCTAGCAGTTGACACAGTGGTTCAAATGACGCCCCGGGACGAGCCGTGACTCGAACGCCCTGGGATCGAATTCCACCAGCAATAATTTGTCAAGGTCAGAAATGGTTCATGGGCCACGGGACTGACCCGAGTTTGTGAAAATTAGTCCGACTGCGGTTGAGAAACTCCCGATTATAAAAAAAAAATTGATATTATATTTAATATTATACAATCATTTTCTTAATTCGTGTGTACAATTCTAAAACAACATTAAAATTGTATAATCAACCTTAATGAATCAAGTATAATTCTGAGATATGTGACGAACGAGATTTTTATAATTTAATTTGAGTATTTATTGAATTAAATAAATATTTTTTGATGATTTAATTATTGGATTAAATAATTAATTGATGAAATTATGATAGATTAATTTAATTAGATGTGTTATATTAATTAAATTAATGTGGATAATTTTTATATTCAAAGTATGTATTTAATTGAACTTATTTGATTAAATTAATTATTTAATAAGCATAATGTTATTCTAATTAATTTAATAATTAATTAAAGATTTAAAGATTTGACATAATTAATAAAAGAGAATTTTAATTATGTGATAATATGATTTAATATGGAGTTATGATATTTTATTTAATTGATTTAAATAAGATTATTTGGTTTATAAAGGTGTGACATTAAAACTATGCTATAAGAAGTTAATTAAATTAAATGGAAAGGGGAGTAAGGGACAAACAAACAAAGCCTTAGTGAGAGTTGGGGCCAGTTAACCCATTATGGGATTAACAGACGACCCATCACTCCACGATTAATTATATACGTATATCATAGTAGCCTTATATCATATATCATTATATTACTTTCATCAGTTAGAGAATAAAAAGAAAAATTTGAGAGAGATTGAGAATTGAAGAAGAAGACTTAAGGTTCTAGAGTCCTTTATCATCATCTTATCAAGAAGCAAAGGGCAATTTCTTGTCTAAGATTCTAAGTTCGTGTTTTTATACCCTCTCCATGAAAACTATTTTTAAAACTCTTTGAAATTAAAGTATGGATTAATTATTGTGTATATGATGATATGTATGTTAGTATATGTTCTTAATATATTTTATATCATGTATTCATGTTTTAAAACAATCAATTTCATGAAAACATGCTTTAATCAAAGTTTCATGAATTACAGAGTATGAAAAATATGAAGAACACGTATATATGGCCTTATACAATTTGCATGCTTTAAATTGGTTGTTTAACTTAGATTTGATAATGGATTATGATTATACATGTTAAAACAAAGAAAACAAACTTTGAACGGACGGATTCGGAGTTATAACGAATCCGTGACGATGATTTTCGTGTTTTTCTTCAAAACTGTCAAGAACACCAAGAACGGTGAAATTTTATGATTTTATTCGAGTAATTGTATGATTTAAGATGTTAAAAAAATGTTAGTAGCATTGTATTATGTTTCTATGAAGTTCATACTTCATAGAAATCACTGTGTTAGTTTAATTTGCATTTAATTGGAATATTTGGGCTAAATACTATCAAAATCGCGAATTGGGGCTGAACCGCCAAGGCACGCCCACCCCAGCGGCTCTAGACCCTCCCCAACGGGCCCTATACAACACCACACCCGCCCCAGCGGGCCTAACCCCCTCCCCAGCGGGGGTAGTGCAGGGAAATTTTTTTATTTTGACCTTTTATAGTAAAATAAGCATAACTTTTTCATACGAACTCCGATTAAGACGATTCAAGATGATTCGAAAAGATAACGAGTAGACCTACAACTTTTATTCTTTAAGTTTTTCAATTTGATGTCGTTAAAATGGGTCAAAATGGCCATCTTTATAACTGATGCGTATTCGGAAGCAATCGAAGGGCGTCGAACATGCACATACGCTAGTGTAGTGCTCTCGACAATAAAAGATGTTGTTCTAAGTTCAATACATGAATATTTTATGATTTGAAGTTCATGATTAATAAATTAAGTTATTGACATGTATAAGATAATGTGAAGGTTCAAGTTAACAAACTAAGTGTGAACTTGAATATTGTGATCGTAAAACTTGATTATGATTGTTTAAAGGGTTATACATGTGTGATATGCATGTTGTGAGTTTACATTCATATTATGTGATTAATCATCGAGTAATATTATAAACCAAGTTGTAAGTTGAACTTAAGTGAATAGTTCAACAGTTAAACATGGTAGTTATGAAAACTAATCGATGTCATATACATAATGTAATATGTAGGACGTTGAGAAAGTGAATTGTAATTATATTTGTAGCTTGTGAAAGAGGCAAGTATTCTATCCCTAACTCATTATCATTAAGCAAGTTCCTTATCTAAACTCTTTAAATTGAATAAGCATTTTATTCCTTAATCTTATGTCAAGCAAGTTACTAAATTCAAAATTATTATTCAATTTGAATATCGTTTATTGCTGAACCTTGTAAGACTAGCAAACTCTTATTGATTCGACTAGTCCATAGTTGATGAGCATTCTAAATTCTAGAACTATTATTGAGCCTATCCAAACCAAACTTCCTTTGGTGCGGACTCTGATGTCAAACTGAGATGAACAACCCTGTATAAGGGATTATTTACACTTTAGCGTTGAGATATTGTGCACAGTATGGTACTAAGAGCTGATCCCCCTAAGTACGAGAAGTAGAGTCCATAGTCTTATGACTGTTAAAGATTTAAAGTATAAATACTTTACAACCTAGGTCATAGTTCAAGGTCTTATGACTCTCAGATGTTCTTTTGATTCTTATTATTCACCCTTGATTCAAAAGTCGAGTTTCTTATTTAGAGGTCTTTGATTTACTCGCATGTTATTATATTGTTGTTATATTGTTATACTTGTGGGCAATTGTGCTCACTCTTGCGTAGTAATAACATTGCAGTTAAGAACGAAAGGTCCGAAGAACCTTCTACTAGCAAAGGTAAGGGCAAGGTCAACAAGTGATGAAGACTTGTTATTTATTTGATATGATTATTTAAGACTTATGTTAAAGTTGTGTAATACTGTTTATTTGTTTACGTTTCCGCATTTAAGATTTAAGGTTAGTATGACCTAGGATTGATATATTTATATTCAGATGTTGTAACCCCATAAGGGGAGGATTTATTCCTATCTATTGCATGGTTTGCATTTTTTTATGGGTAGATAGATAGATGATATTTGTACAGTGAACACCAAATTTCGTGGAATTAAAGTACCCGAATTTGGGAGTGTCACAAGATATGGTTCTTTTGAGGTTGATCATTTGCTAGTTGGTTCAATAGGGACAAGCCCAAATTTTGTGACCACGAGATGATTTTATTTGAGGGACAATTACACTTCCTAGTATATTTTTAGAAAAAATTATAACTAAAGTGTATCCAAAAAATATTTACTCAATTAATATATTTTTAATAGTTTATTTACAAAATTAATGTATTTAGTATCCCCAACTCTCCTCTCCTCCCATCCTCTCCTCAACTCTCAGATCTCCCCAACTTTCAGATCTGACCACCTCTATTACCTCCCTCTTCCACCGTTACCACCGTCGTCTCGTCTCGCCTCCCTCCTCTCCTCCCCTCCTCTTCTCTCTTATCTATCACTTTTCAGATCTCCCTAACTCTCATATTTGTTGTTTGGATTACTAGTGCTAGAGAAGGGTCTTTTGAATCTATTGGATAGTCCCACCTAAACATTCCTTAGCAGCCACAGCACTATTGGCACTCACCTCATTCAAAGCCAAGAGTCTCGGGAAAAACAACCGCCCTTCACTTGTTATTCTCAGTGGAGCCTCCTTTAGTATGCTGCCCAACAATTTTTTTTTTTGTAGTTTGACCAATTTCCACTATAGTTTCCCCAATGGCATGCAATACTCTCACCTGTTGCTCCTCCCCAGTTCGGGATTTGGAGAATATTACCCCTCCCCAAACATCTCGACCGCCTGTTTCCACTCGTTAGTGCCAAATAGTGTCGGTACAATTTTTTTGCACAGTACAGTTGGTAGCCAAACCTTCATACAAAGGTAACCAATTCAATTTTATTGTGTTACCAATTAATTATAAAAAATTTAAGAACAAATGTAACCAATTCAATTTTATTGGGTTATGCAATGGTTGACGTTGGTACTTTTTTTTAATAGTGCATTTGAAAATCAAACCTTCATACAAAGTTAACCAATTCAGTTTTATTGGGTTCTGCAATGGTCGCCGTCGGTACATTTTTTTCATAGTGCAATTGGTAGCCAAACCTTCATACAAAGGTAATCAATTCAGTTTTATTGGGTTACCAATTAATTATAAAAAATTTAAGAACAGTTTTCAAGTGTTACATAAATTTGTTTGTTTCAACATGTGCAACCATGAACAGTTTTATTGGGTTCTGCAATGATCGTCGTCGGTATATTTTTTTTTATAGTGCAGTTGGTAACCAAACCTTCATACAAAGGTAACCAATTCAGTTTTACTGGTTACCAATTAATTATAAAAAATCTAAGAACAATTTCTAAGTGTTATAAAAATTATATAGAATGGGTTGGCGGTGGCAGAGAATAGTAGTAATATCTGAAAGCGGGTGGTGATGGTGGCGGTGGATTGTCGCACGCTGAGCACTATTTGAAACATTAATACCAGATTTGAGTTAATTGCTAGATCTCAAAGATTTGGTAACTGCCGTATATGACAGTTATTGCTCCTTGATTTCAGTTTCCATATTAATGTGAAATTGAATGATACAAATTTGTTGCTCTCTTTTGTAATTATTTTGTGGATGCACTAATACTGTAATTACTTTCTAATTGTTGTATAGTACTGTAAAGAATCCTTTATTTAATTGGCTTGGGTTTCAGTGTGGGGCCTAAGGATGTTGAATTGCATAAGTGACCGGATGTCGGACCTAAGGCGTCCAACCAGGCCAGACCAGGTCATGCCTTCATGCCTATGTCGGGCTTTTGGCTGGACCGATCTAGGCCGGATTTTTGCCTTCAAATTACGGTCTCTTTAAAGTCTCTAGGTCGGGTTTGACTGGCTTAGATCTCGATCAAATATATTTTAATCTGGTCAGACTAAGGAGGTGTTTGATAAAAATTAAATAAATATGAATCTGAATTTGAATGAGCTGAATCTGAATAAAAAAAGTTGTTTGATTATTGACATGTCTGAACCATCTGAATAACATATTTTTATTATTTTACCCCTATGAAAAATTCAAAAAAATGTTGTAAATTTATTTAATATTACTTAATATAATAGTTAATATTGTAAAAAAAAAACTCATTCAACCCATTCAGCCAAAAAAATAGGACTAAACCATTCAGCCAAAATAGTCTGAATGCCTGACAGATTCAGTCATTCAGACGATTTTTTTCCCAAATTAAACGCACTGAATGGCTGAATCGGTCAGCCATTCAGTGCTAATTAAACAGTCCCTAAGACCAGGCTGTGGACTTTTTGTGCACCTCTACAAATTTGTAGTAACTAAATGTACACTGTCCAAATTTATAAAGTATTCAAACAAAAAAAAAACTCCAACCTGCTAAGAAAAAGAAAGATGTATTTTATTTTTATTTAGATTAGAAAAGAAACTTCTAAAATAAATTTTTATTATTGGTTCTACCAATTTTATTACAAGATTCTTTTATCACAATTTTATGTAATTAAGACAATATATCTTAAAAAAAAATTATATAAGATAATTTTATTAAAATATTAAGATATCAAAAAAAATCTATTAACATATCATGTGATTTAATAATATTAATGCTAGACATGAATTTCATTATTAAATTAATGCCCAAACTAAATTAAATTCATTAAAACTTTACCAAATCACACAATCAATTATATTAATAATATTGTGATTTTTTAAAACATAATAAATATAATATTAATTGAGAAATTATAGTGAAATTATTATGAACTAATTATCATAGTTAAATTAAAAGGTAATAAATCTTGAATTTCATACATTTGGATAACAATTTCAAGCAAATTTTGTCAAAATAAACACTAATATAGAATTCCAATACAAATTTAAGTAAAAGTAACATAATTACTTTTTCATAATAATCATAACTAAATAACTCTACATCCTATTCAAATGTTTAGCTTAATAATTGGTCGAAAAAACATACAACATATAATTCAATAATTTATTATTTAAATAAATATTTAATAATTTAACCGCTACGATTATCTTTTCAAAATCTTAATTAAATATTTATCCTATATATTTGGTAGAGTATTCCCACTTGTGCTTACCTTATATTTTTGAATGTTTTCATATTATTTGGGTATGAAATTTGTAAACATGTAAATTTAAGCATTCAGTGATATAAAATCAAAACATTACAATTTTTTTTGGGGGGAGGGGTGGGGGTGGGGGTGGGGGTGGGGGTGGGGGTGGGGGTGGGGGGTTGTAAAATTTTCATATACAAGAATATCAGAGAGCTTAAGAGAGCTCTTTATGTGCAAATCAGAGGGAAATATTACATGGGCAATAGAATGGAAAGCAGATTATTATGGATGGGATCAGCTATGTGGTCAAGAAGGTTCTGAACAGGACCTTTACCAGTTAGAGCTGCCTGGGCATAAAAACCTAGCCAGGCAACCATAGCTAAGCGCCCATTTTTAATCTCTTTCACCTTCAGCTCCTCGAAAGCTATGGGGTCTTTAGAAAGACCCAAGGGATCAAAAAGGGCACCTCCGGGGTAATTCATGTCACCGGGCAAGTATATTCCCAGAGGCTCGAGAGCTTCAATCCCACAGTATCTCGCGTATTCTGGTCCAACCTAGACACGAAAAACCGCAAGTTTCATTAAAACAAATTACTCTCGGGACAAAATGAAGTGTAATGTTTACGTGTAAACGATCTTTCCTATTAGAATGTCGCCATAAAATATCTCACATAATGTCATTAGAATCAAAAAATATCAAAGTTGATTAAGAGAAAGCACAAGCAACTAAAAACTATTAGAAATCAATAAAATATATTAGTAAATACTCGTATCCTAATGCTCATTAAACATTGAATGCGTACCTCTAAGACCGTCTGCAATATTAAAACAAGATTGAATGTCACGGGGTATGTGTTTGTATTTCTTTGAAGGGATTTTTTAGACTATGCGGAACTTATTGGTGTATGAGGAATATTAGGATGTAAAGTCTCCAAACATAACGTTTTGTGGAGGATGTCGATACATTTCAACAAGTTATTCTTGAAGTCTTCAACTTTACTGTCACCCCAAAAGTATTTCATCAGTGCATCACTTATGCTTGTGCTTCAACTAATTTCCTTCTTTGAATTTCCGTTACTGTTTTCTACAATTAGCTAATAGATCAACGTGAATTCTCCTCTTTGTGAAGTGCATATGTTATACTGTGCAAGAGGATTTATGTCCCAAAAGTTTGACACATTATGTGGGGTTTATATAACTGAAAATATTCATGAAGTCATGATAGACCAAAGCTTGGGAGCATTACCATCAGAAGCACTTGGCAGATTGCTATTACGATCACGCCTTGACTTCCAGCTAAGTGGAGTCCAGGGATACCAAGGTAGTCTAGTGTCTCCCCCTGTTAAAAGATTAATGAAAGGAAAGATAAATTGAGTTAGTACTAACCCCCTCATCACACTTTCTGAATACTCATTCACACTCCTTTAAGGGTGTAAACGAGTCGAACTGAAGCGAACAGAGAACTGCTCGAAACGTTAAATTCATACTCAAATTCGACTCGAATTCGAATTGTATTTGAAAAATTCTACTTAGATTCGACTCAACTTGAATATTTATTACTTGAATTCGATCTGACTCGGATCGAGTTATATTCAAACTAATCGCAAGCTTCAAATTCAAGCTCGAATTCGAGTCTCCACATAATAACTATCTTTATAATAAATATAATTATAAATTGAATTTGTTATTTTACTTAGAAATGAGAAAAAAATTGCTATTACACGTTACAAATATAAAATAACAATTAAAATTAAAAACAAAATATAATAATAATAATAATTAATTATCCTAATTTGATTTAATTTTGTATATATTATAAAAGAATGTATCGAGTATCTAATCGAATCTGTATTAATCGAGTATGTATCGAATCACAATCTCGAGTAGTTTGAATTTTAAACGAGTCGAGTATAACATTGCTCAGATTCTATTCATATTTTTATTCGAACTATTCTGCTCAAATTTAGATCATACTATTAACGAATCTAAGTCTCGCTTCGAGTCGAGCCCGAACTGTTTGGTTCATTTACAGCCTTACTCTCCATCTCTCTTCATGTGAATAATGTTGGAATATAAAGAACATAATGCAAGATGCAAAGTTTGTGCAAGAAATTTATTACTTGAATTCGATCCGACTCGGATCGAATTATATTCAAACTAATCGCGAGCTTCAAATTCAAGCTCGAATTCGAGTCTCCACATAATAACTATCTTTATAATAAATATAATTATAAATTGAATTTGTTATTTTACTTAGAAATGAGAAAAAAAATTTGTTATTACACTTTACAAATATAAATTAACAATTAAAATTAAAAACAAAATATAATAATAATAATAATTAATTATCCTAATTTGATTTAATTTTGTATATATTATAAAAGAATGTATCGAGTACCTAATCGAATCTGTATTAATCGAGTATGTATCAAATCACAATCTCGAGTAGTTTGAATTTTAAACGAGTCGAATATAACCTTACTCAGATTCTATTCATATTTTTATTCGAACTATTCTGCTCAAATTTAGATCATATTATTAACGAATCTAAATCTCGCTAGTATTTTTTCGAATCGAGCCCGAACTATTTGGTTCGTTTACAGCCTTACTCTCCATCTCTCTTCATGTGAATAATGTTGGAATATAAAGAACATAATGCAAGATGCAAAGTTTGTGCAAGAAATTATCCGCAATAACAAGGCAGACCGACCATGTAGCAACTTGTCATGCGAGCATATCAAACTAATGCTGATGGATGCATGAAGGAAGAATGCCTAACTGGCACTTGCATGTAAGAGCCTACAATTCAAATGGCCCCACTGAACTTAGGCATCCTTTGCATATAAATGATATACACGTACACCCCCAAAATGTAGATATAGCCACACCCCCATATGGACTTGCCAAGTTTGAACCTTGGGAATCACTTTTAGGGTTAATCATGTACCTTGTGGCCTATATGTATCAATTAGACCATTTAAATTCTTTATAAATTTAAGGCAAGCTGCAATAAGTTATGCTACCAAATTTAAGACAGCATACAAAGATATCTGGAAGAGAATATTCTAATCAAAATGTCATAGTCAGGTACTAACTTGGGCTAATAGAAAGTTGCTACTAGACGGTCGTAGAAAAAATGCTTCACTGTTTCCCATGTTCAAGAACTTTATCTCGTTGTAGTAAGCTTTACCCCTTTAGACTTTCCCTTCTCTTTCAGAATATATTTTATTTGTTTATTATGTTTATTGGCTAACAAGTGGATCAACATATCAACAACGCAAACTGAATTCCTATTTTCTTTTCTTGTTCTCATTTGTTTTCTTTTAGAGTGGTATCTTGAATCAACAAGGTATAAACAGTCTAAAGGGAAAAATATCTCAAGTTTACAACTCTGTCTGGTTATTGAAGAGGCTCTTAGTTATTCCATCTGTCAGAAGATGATAACAAAGAGAGGGGATATTATTTGTATGAGCAGCAAGTTAAAATTCTGATATGAAAACTTAGACAAAAAAGACCAGAAGCTTGAGGCAGCTAAGCTAAACTTCCTAAACCACCCCGATCACACACAACCCAAAAGGAAAGGGAAAGAGATAATATTAAAGGCTTAGGAGTTAGGTCCACTTCTGTAACTAGTCAAGGCACATAGTGAGCCTACTGGATTGATTTTTTTGAATCTATTGTTTTGCAGATTTTCTTTTCTTTTTTTAAAAAAAATAGCTTTCAGACTTTTCGATTGACTTTTTGCAACAAAATAATGAGATTTTGCCAATATCAAAAAAACAGGGTTGGATTTTAGAATCTAGATTCTAGATTTTTGAGAATCAGAATAATCCAAATAAGCAATAATCAGGAGCAAATCCAAACAGGCACAACCATGCAAAGATTGTCATAATTGCTTTGGCGTGTGTGCGTGCAGGGGGAGGGGATGGAGCGGTTACGCGCAGTTGACATGACGAAAACATACTTATACATTACATTATAATAGCATTCACAATAAATTTTATGTTATCTATCAACTTTCAACTATATTGAAGATATTGCAAATTTAATTCTGTTTTCGGCATGTATTGATATCCGGTTGACAACACCGAGAAAAAGGTGGCAATCTTTGTATGGAGGTAGTATTGTTATAGTTACACATAATAGTGGAACAACAAGAAGTTAAAAGAGACAAGTTTTATAAAATATTTTACCAATCAGAACTTATTTATTCGTAAGTCTGATCAGAATACCTCATAAGAGACACTAGGATTGAAGATGCTACCTGAAGTTTTGAATAGCCTACTCTCCACCAGACAGGTTCAGCGAAGTTAAAGGCTCCTAGCAGGTTTAATAATTCTGGAATTAAAGCGCCAAGGGCAGCAAGCATAGCCCAGCGAGCATGCAAAATTTCAAAACTGCAAATACAAAGACCAAGCAAATCAATTGGCTTAAAACTTTAACAGTAGTCAGTTCAACTTCATAATAAGCAATGCTGAGCCAACCATGTCATTTCCCAATTGACAAACTATAATTTCCAATTTCCAAATTATAATGACATTTCCCAATTGCCTATTATACATTTTCGTGCCACAATATTATCATTATAGATGAGGAACTCTGTACACCAAGCATTACAAACAAATATTTTTGTACTAACATTTTATTATTGTTATGACCTCCATGATAGATATTACATAGTTATCACTTAGCAGCCCAATATCTTTTACAAAGTTCAAACAAAATGGCCTTCCATAAAGAACACCTTCATCCATGTTCACTCACGTAGTATTATCAAGGTTTATGTGGCCCCTACCATTATTGAGAAGATATCTATAAGAGCTACAAAAAAGTTATATCAAACAGGAATGATTCACATATAAATGCACAGATTGAAGAAAATAGTACATACTTAAAGAATTTCTGAAGAGCCACTGGATCCTTGCTCAAACCTGCAACATCAAAGCCATAATCTCCAGGTAGTTCTCCGGTAAGATAATCAGGATACTCGTATGGAATTGGACCAAGCCATAGAGGGCGCTCCTCTCCATACCACAAGCTGCAAATTTAATTTATAGTAGTATAGTAATAAGAAGAAAATTGCCTCAGATACTAATGAATTATTTTGGATAATTGTTGCATCAAGAAAATGAGTAAGTTATCCGAGTAATATTTGCCATTCATTAGGTACATACAAAAACTTAACTTCTCATTATCATCTCTTGCACAAAGTGCAAACCATCAAACACGATCAATAGTGATCGGATGCTATGAGAATAAAAGCTTGTAATGAGTACCTACCAATCTTCCAAATATCTTGCTGGTTCAACATTATAAAATTGTAGCCAATTATTCCATTTGAAAGTTAATGAGGCCACTCAACTGAGGAAAAAATCCAAGTACCAATCCAAGTTTACCTTATTAAAATTATCGCACTGCAACCCATTTGTAATTAAAATTGATGATCCATCATTAATTGACAATAAAAAAAATGCAGTTAATTCCTACTATTGATCACTATATCCAAAACCCAAATCTAAAGTTCGTTGGTTATAAAAGAAGGGAAAAAAAATAGGAAATGGGGTGAATGAATTCCCAAAATCCCCTTACCTAGCATAATATTACCTATCCTGTCTTGCCCTTTGAGCAAGTGCCTTGAACTTTGAAGAATTACCCACTTCAATCTTCTTCCTCTCCTCCATTCGCCTCTGTAGCGCTTCTCCAAGGGGACTGTTGGCTATGGCTTTTACCGCACTGAATGGAATCGCTGAGAATATCAAGACCCCCGCAAGCTTCAATTTCAAAATAAAAAATAAAAAATCCATCAATATAATATAGATATAGATATAGAGAGATGGCAATTTGTATTATGGATACCTCTTGCCAGGAAGCTTTGAAGCGGGTAAAAGGGTTGGTGAGATTTGGACAAACATTTTGAAATTTTATGCCTATGAACTTTGAAGGGGGTAACGAAGTAGAAGTAGAAGTAGAAGTAGAAGAAGAAGATAATGGAGGACGAAGAAGTAGAGCCATGGACAGTGTTGTTGTATGAGCTAGGGGAGTAGGGGAGAACTGATGAGTGATGGAGGTTTCTTTATTTATTATTATTATTAACCAGAAACTATAAATCAGTTAATTGAAATGTATGTGTTTTTATTATTTAAATAAAAAAATACTAGTAATAGTGCAATTGATATTTTAGTAGAGTTTTTTTTTGTCTATTAAAAAACTGAATGCATTAATAAGTTAAAATTTAAAATGACTTATAAGTCATATTAGTGCTAATTTATAAATAAAAGCGTTTGACATTCTTTTGACTTATAAATTAAAATAAAATGTGAAGGTGTATGGCTAAAATAGCTTATAAGTTAAAATAAGATATAAACACTATTAAAATACAGGCAAAATAGTTTTTATATTTGATCAAATTTACTTATTTTAAAATGACTTACAAGTTATTTTTAATAAGTCATAATTTGTTACTTATTAAAAATGACTTATAAGTCAAAAAATAAGTCACGTCCAAGCACTTCAACAGTAAAAAATAAATTATAAGTTGATTTGACCAGTTTATAAGTTGTTATCGAACAGGCTCTCTGTCATGCAAATAAAAATAAGATCACCTCTTGAAGTATTGCACATACATTTTTAAAAAAAATGAGTTTTTGATATACTGATAATATATATAGAAAATTAATATTTCTACTTGTTAAAATTATATTTTCACACGAGTCTCTCGTGTGGACCAGCCACTCACAATTCATGGAAGACGGATTATGTGGAAATATCAAATTTTTATTTGAAAATATTAGTTTCCTATATATGCAATGAATGTTAAAATCATAATACAAAAAAGAGTATTTTGTATAGCATAAATGTGTTATGAATAGTATTTTAATAAAACTCTTCAAAAAAATAAATTAATAATTGTTATATAACACAACTAATTAAGGGGTACATTCCGTTTCCCGTTATTACTAATTGCTATATATCTTTTTTAACAAATATTTGTATGATTGTTGCATGATCCAAAAGGGATTTTCAAAAGCAATGTAGATGATGCTTGTTTTATTTGTTTTAATCCTTACTTTATTGTGTTGATAATACAATATAAATTTGAATTAAATTAATATTAGTCATGTGTCATAAAGTATTGTTTAATATTAAATGTTGGAAAAACTATGGCATGATTTCTTGTATTATGACTTTTATTATATTACTCATTTGTAAATTGTGTCAAAAATAAAAATTAAAAGAAGAGGAGGAGGAGGAGGATAGTAGTAGGGGAAAAAAAGAAATTTAAATTTTTACGTGAGTCTTTCACATGAAAGTGGAACCCATCCACTATTCGTGTAAGAGAGATTATGTGAAAATATTAATTTTTAATGTGAAAATATCAGTTCTAAAAAAAATAGCGACAAACCCTTAAAATTGGCTATGAATTCGCTAATCTAATTTTCTTTTATATTCTTCTTAAAATTATATTAGTGAATGAGCAGCGCAACTATCACATAATTTGGGTCACATACACACATGCATATTTGAGGACCATGCATGTCACGCAGGGCCCACAGTATGCATATGTGTATGTGGTCATTACGTGATCCAAAAATATGTGATAGTAGCATTATTTTTAGTGAATAATTGTTCTTCAATAAATTATGTATTTTTCATTATAATTCCACGTCCTCTATTCTTCTCTTATTTTGAATGATTTGATGTGAAACTAGATCAACTAAAATTCAAATTAATTGGTCATTTTAAGGGTAATTTAGATATCACCTTGTAATTTCAAATACAAATTATATAATTAAAATAATACATATTCAAATTCAATGAATATAATTACAATTTAATATATATATATATATATATATATATATATGCATGAATCTCACAATGAAGTAAAAAAAATGTCATTAAAAACATTAATATATATATATATATATATATATATATAATCTAAAAGAATAACATACAATTGAATTATTTTGATAAATAAAAAAATATACCAATCAATACAAATATATAACAATTTAAGAAGAAATTCACATCTAAATTAATTTGCTTGGTCATTGTCTTGATGATAATTTAGTCATTAACTTATATTCATTGTATTTAAATAAATACTATATCCAAAACATGTAATTTACCTAAAACAACTCACATATATAATACACAATAATAATAATAAAATATTAAAACTTTGGTACATTATGCACCTAAAACCAATAATAACAAATCTACTAAACATTCTTTGATACATTCACAAATTAAATACAACTGAATATAAATTATGTATTAAATGACAATAGATTATAATCACTCTTTACTCATTCAAGATTATTTAAACAACACTTTAAATATAAAAAAACAACAAAAAAACAACGCTCTTTTGAAACAAGTATTTACTCTAAAGAAAACGACAAAAAGAATGAAAAAAATGTTAGTATATTCTAAAACGAACAATGTATAATTTATTACAAATATCTAATGATATGTCATTTATTTTTATAGTAAAATTTAGTGTCGCCCATTCTAGATAATCATAATAACATTCATTTTCTTAGGTTTTGTAAGTAACAGTTAGTACCCTTGCAAATTTGTAAGATTGACTAAATAGATAAAGTTACATACTTACACTGGTATGTTATCAAATTTTAATTCATGAATAATATATATATATATATATATATATATATATATATATGTGTGTGTGTGTTTAATTATTTTTTTAATACAATACATTTTAATTATAATTTTATTTGTAATTAAGACTATCTCATTCAAAATGTTGGTAACTTATAAAAAAAACTAATTTAGTTTAATTAATATATATTTTTGGATAAGTGATACAAATATAAAGAATTTTAAATTCAATTATTAATTGAGCTGTTTTAATTATAGTGATTGAGTATGTTGATAGTTTAGATTTTGGTGTTTAACAACAAAATTATTATTTGAATTCTTAGTTTTATATGTTAAATTTTCTTGAGTATATGTCAAAATCTGGGATGCTTATAATTTTGATTATATTTTTAATATACAGGTTGGTGTTGTTTTTGTGCAATGTTAAATAAAATAAAATATAATAATACTAATTGCTACATATATCATGTAAACAGATTTTTTTTTAATATATTTTTTTTTCTATTTTTGAACAACAACATTTGTCATTTTAACTGTAAATAATTATACCTAAGTGTGACTTATGTTTAGTTTAATATTTGAGAAAAATAATTAATATAATTTATAATAATTTATATGAATAATAAGATTCGTTCTTGTAATAATAAATTTGTTTTATGTAAATTTTAATATTTGAGAATAATATTTATAATTTATTTTATGTGTTAATTTGTACTTTTTTGAGTATTAAAATTTTACTTTTTAATTACAAAAAAATAGATTTGAATGTATATTATGTAAAATTTAATTAGCAAAAAATGGATGACTTTATTTTCTTGATAAAATGAATATTTATTATTTTTTTACATTTATGTTATTTATTGCACAAGTTTATAATTTAATTAATTAGATCAAGTTAAGTAAAAATTATACTATTATACAAATTTATATTTAGTGAATATAATAAATATTATAACTTGAAGGGTGTATTAGACATTCTATTAATTTTTTTTTGGATATTAGTTAATCAACCATACTAAGGATAGTAAATGTTACATATTGTAGACTAAAAGGGTACTGACTGTTACTTTAAAAAATTGAATATTATCTACATGGGTGTGTATTATAATCTTATTTTCATAGTACGCGTCTTAAAAAGAGTTTGTTCCAACTCAACCTAAACAAAAATTCATTGTCATTAATGGTGATAACAATAATGATATCAACGAAGCAGAACGTTAACACGATTCAAAAGTTTATTTCTTCAATTTAATTAATGTGTTATCAGCTTATAATAGACATCTATATAATAAAACAGAACCCATTTTAAATATTTCATTTGACAAAGTACAAGGACGGTTCAGATTTTATCTCAATTCTTCCAACTTAATCTAAAGGCTCACATTTCATCTCACACTAAAAAATTTCGCCCAAATCAAATTCACCCCTAAAAATTCCCGCCCAATAATGATAATAATAATAATAACTATAATAATAAAAATAACAATAATAATAATAATAATTATTATAATAAAAACAATAATAATTATAATAATTACTACTATTATAATAATAATAATAATTATTATTATTATTATTATAATCGTAGTAGTAATAATAATAATAATATTTATAATAATATTTATATAATAAAACAGAACCCATTTTGAATATTTCATTTGACAAAGTACAAGGACGGTTCAGATTTCATCTCAATTATTCCAACTTAATCTAAAGGCTCACATTTCATCTCACACTAAAAAATTTCGCCCAAATCAAATTCACCCCTAAAAATTCCCGCCCAATAATGATAATAATAATAATAACTATAATAATAAAAATAACAATAATAATAATAATAATTATTATAATAAAAACAATAATAATTATAATAATTAATACTATTATAATAATAATAATAATTATTATTATTATTATTATAATCGTAGTAGTAATAATAATAATAATATTTATAATAATATCTATATAATAAAACAGAACCCATTTTGAATCTTTCATTTGACAAAGCACAAGGACGGTTTAGATTTCATCTCAATTATTTCAACTTAATCTAAAGGCTCACATTTCATCTCACACAAAAAAATTCCGCCCAAATCAAATTCACCCCTAAAAATTCCCGCCCTATAATGATAATAATAATAATAATATTAATAATAAAAATAACAATAACAATAATAACAACAACAACAACAACAATAATAATAATTATAATAGTAATAAAAACAATAATAATTATAATTATAATAATTACTACTACTACTATAATAATAATAATAATAATAATAATTATTATTATTATTATTATTATTATAATCGTAGTAGTAATAATAATAATAATATTTATAATAATAATAATAATACTAATAATGATAATAATAGTAATAATTATTATCTGGATATCTATTTTTAAAGGAAAAATAATTATTGTGGTGGTGTGGTCAATTATGATAATTGTTATACCTGATTGTAAGTTATTTTAGGTTGCAAAAAGTGTTTAGGTAATGTAGTATTTTTTGAATTTTAATCTAATTTTTCGTTACGTCGTGCCTGAAAGCACGAGCAATAAAATAGAACCCAATTTGAATTTTGGCGGGAAAGCACAAGGACCGTTCAAATTTATTCTAATTGATTTGGACGGGAAAGCACAAGGACGATTCAGGTTTAATCTAATTTTCAGATTGTTAAAACAGAAAGAGAGAGAGGGAGGCACGGAGAGAAAATGAGGATTTCGTTACGCCAGGCACGGGTAATTATTAGTATTAAATAAAAATTACAATTATTATTTTATTAGAAAATTTCGTTACAATGTAAAATTGTAGTATCTTATTATAAAAATATAATTTTGAAAGCGTTTCAATTTTATAACCCGCTGGTACGAATAAACCAAATCACTCGTACCTACCATTTTTCTAGGGTTTTCGTAAATCTCAGTGCTTGGCAGTCAGACTTTTTGAATCCGGTGGCAGAGCAGAAGAGAAACAATGGCGGTGAAATAGGCGGCCGTGTAAGGCGGAAACAAAATTTATCTATCTATATATGCATATATGTGTATATACTCTTTATTCTTAAATTTTAAATTCTACAATATCGGTACTATTCGTTTAGCAATTCTAATTATTGCCATTATTTTGATGATGCGTGCAGATTCACACCCAGGTTGTTAGATAAGAGTATTAGGTTATACCCGCTATCTGTTTGATAAATTGCCCGAGAGGGGTACCTTTTTGTTTGTGTGATTTAGAATCATGGCACATCTGGGCGGTGGTGCCGAAGCACACGCACGGTTCAAGCAGTATGAATACAGAGCGAACTCGAGTTTGGTTTTGACAACAGACTCTCGCCCTCGCGATACCCACGAGCCGACAGGGGAACCAGAGTCTCTGTATGGTAAAATTAACCCTAGAACTTTTGGTGATCGTGCTTTTAGGGGGAGACCGACTGAATTAGATGAGAAGCTTAAGAAGTCTAAGAAGAAGAAGGAGCGGGAGCCTTTAGATTCTGAGCCTTTGCCTAGTCGACAGAGCAAGAGGCGCCGGCTTCAAGAAGAAAGTGTTTTGACTTCAACAGATGAAGGGGTTTACCAGCCGAAAACGAAGGAAACTAGGGCTGCTTATGAGGCCATGCTCAGTGTAATTCAGCAGCAGTTAGGTGGGCAGCCTTTGAATATAGTTAGTGGGGCTGCGGATGAGATTTTGGCGGTGCTTAAGAATGATACTTTTAAGAATCCGGAAAAGAAGAAGGAAATTGAGAAGTTGTTGAATCAGATACCGAATCATATGTTTGATCAGTTGGTTGCGATTGGGAGACTTATTACTGATTATCAGGATGGCGGTGACGCTGGTGGGTCTGGTGCGGCTACTAATGGGGATGATGCTCTTGATGATGATGTGGGTGTGGCGGTTGAGTTTGAGGAGAATGAAGAGGAGGAAGAAGAGAGTGATCTTGATATGGTACAGGAAGATGAAGAGGATGATGATGATGTAATAGATGGGCACGGTCCAGGAGCTATGCAGATGGGTGGGATTGATGATGATGAAGCACAGGAAGCAAATGAGGGGATGACACTGAATGTTCAGGATATTGATGCTTATTGGCTTCAGAGGAAGATTTCTCAGGCTTATGACCAGCAGATTGATCCACAACAGAGCCAGAAACTTGCAGAAGAGGTATTGAAAATTCTTGCTGAAGGTGATGACAGGGAAGTAGAGACAAAATTATTGGTGCATCTGCAATTCGATAAGTTTAATCTTATCAAGTATTTGTTGAGAAATCGGCTGAAGATAGTGTGGTGTACCCGTCTGGCAAGGGCAGAAGACCAAGAGAAAAGGAAAAATATTGAAGAGGAAATGACGGGGCAGGGGCCTGAATTGGCTGCCATTCTGGAGCAGCTGCATGCCACAAGGGCTACTGCAAAAGAGAGGCAAAAGAACCTGGAGAAAAGCATCAGAGAAGAGGCTCGCAGATTGAAGGATGAGAGTGGTGGAGATGGGGACCGGGGTCGAAGGGGTATCTTAGATAGAGATGCAGATAATGGGTGGTTGAAGGGGCAACGCCAGTTACTTGATCTTGAAAACCTTGCATTTAACCAAGGTGGTCTTTTAATGGCGAATAGAAAGTGTGAGCTTCCGCTGGGGTCCTATAGAAACCATCACAAGGGATATGAAGAGGTTCACGTGCCAGCTTTGAAGCCAAAACCACTTTCTGCTGGTGAAGAGCTTATCAAGGTATCTACGATGCCAAACTGGGCTCAACCTGCTTTTGAAGGAATGGCACAGTTGAACAGGGTCCAAAGCAAAGTTTATGAAACTGCTCTTTTTTCAGCTGAAAATCTTCTACTGTGTGCACCCACTGGGGCAGGGAAGACTAATGTTGCAATGCTTACAATACTTCAGCAAATCGCGTTGAATAGGAATGAAGATGGGTCATTCAACCACAGCAATTACAAGATTGTTTATGTGGCACCAATGAAGGCACTTGTTGCTGAAGTTGTTGGGAATTTGTCTAACCGTTTGAAGCATTATGATGTCAACGTGAAAGAACTGAGTGGAGATCAGACGCTGACTCGACAACAAATTGAAGAAACTCAGATTATTGTCACAACCCCAGAGAAGTGGGATATCATAACAAGAAAATCTGGAGATCGGACCTACACTCAGCTAGTGAAACTTCTGATCATTGATGAGATACATCTTTTACATGATAACAGAGGGCCTGTGCTGGAAAGTATTGTTGCAAGGACTGTTAGGCAAATTGAGTCCACAAAAGAGCATATTCGGCTAGTTGGACTATCTGCTACACTCCCTAATTATGAAGATGTGGCATTGTTTCTTCGTGTTGATTTAAATAAAGGCCTCTATCATTTCGACAATAGTTACCGTCCTTGCCCTCTTGCTCAACAGTATATTGGGATCAATGTAAAGAAGCCGTTGCAGAGATTCCAGTTGATGAATGATGTCTGTTATGAGAAGGTAATAAGCATAGCTGGTAAGCATCAGGTTCTTATTTTTGTCCACTCAAGGAAAGAAACAGCAAAGACTGCCCGTGCAATACGAGATACAGCACTAACCAATGACACTGTTAGTAGATTCTTAAAAGAGGAAAGTGCAACCCGTGAAATTCTTCATGAGCATACTGAACTGGTAAAGAGTAATGATCTCAAGGACCTGCTTCCATATGGCTTTGCAATTCATCATGCAGGGATGGCCAGGGCTGATCGTCAACTTGTTGAGGAGCTCTTTGGTGATGGACATGTACAAGTGTTAGTTTCTACAGCAACTCTTGCTTGGGGTGTCAATTTGCCAGCTCACACCGTAATCATTAAAGGTACCCAGATATACAATCCTGAAAAAGGAGCATGGACAGAACTGAGTCCTCTGGATGTTATGCAGATGCTGGGCCGAGCAGGAAGGCCTCAGTATGACACTTATGGGGAAGGAATAATAATAACTGGTCATAGCGAACTACAATATTATCTCTCGTTAATGAATCAGCAACTTCCTATTGAAAGTCAGTTTGTGTCCAAATTAGCTGATCAGTTAAATGCGGAAATTGTGCTTGGAACTGTTCAGAATGCTAAAGAAGCATGCACTTGGCTCGGCTACACTTACTTGTATGTTCGCATGTTGCGGAACCCTACTCTTTATGGCTTAGCTCCCGATGCTCTGAGCAGAGATATATTGTTGGAAGAGAGAAGAGCTGATCTGGTAAGCATTCCAACCTCTATTTTTCAATTTTTAGATTCTCTCTTTCGGCATATCTTGCATAAGTTTAGTATATGCTCTTTTAAATATGATTGCTTTGTGGTGACTTAATACTTGATCCTTTATAAGATAAATTTTATAGGACTAAACTAAGGATTACCTTATTGTAGTTGTCACCTTTTACTCATTAACCCACTAAACTCTTAAAAAATGCAATTACCCGATTGAACTAATTAAAATTTTAAGATTACACCATTCTGTTAAATTAATTAAATGGAAATTATTATTTTTTCCAACGTGGCGATGTGAAAAAAATGTGAAACTAATAAAAATGATGGGCATCTGTTTTTTCCAACGTGGCTGTGTGAAAAATAAAAGAAAAGAAAAACTTAAATGAAATGGAAAGAAAGAGACAAAATTACATGTTTTCTAATCTGTCTTCTGAAAACCCATGGCCGTAACGTCAATAGCCGTGGCCAACCAAGCCAATCTCCGTTCTAAGCTTTACTAAGGAGGTTACTTATGAAAAGTTTCCAAGAGCTTGAATACTCATGGTGTATTTTCGTTTTGTGTGGTAGAAAGGAGAATGTGGGAGTTGTAGTGAGAGAACTGAGTTCGGGAGGTGGCGCGAGGCGGGGCTCGGTAGCAGCAGCAACGGTGCCGCGGGAGCTGGTGGTAAGCAGTTTCTGTTTGTTGCGCAATTGGAAGTTATGAGGGCAATGGAGAAGGACTGTACAACTCAATTTCTTATAATCTTCATCAGTTTCATGCTTCTTGTAATATGAATTGCAGAATTTCCAATTACAGGCAAGATGAAACCCTAAGAACCCCCCCCCCCCCAAATTTCTTTTTGTTAAATGACCTTTATATTTGAGAGGTTTGAGGCCAGATATGTGGCCTATCAATTGGATTTGGTCTGAAAAATGAAGTTACATGAAATTTTTGGTGACGACGGTAGATGATGGAGGTAGTCAAAGGTGATGGTGTCCATGAAAGATGACAATGGTGAAGTTGGGCGGAGAAGGAGACCGAAGAGAGAAGATCAAATTATGTTTTTTTCCCTAATCGGATTTGCCACGCCAATTTTCATTGTTTTTCCTTTTCTTTCTCCTGCCACGTATGAAATGAATTGAATCAATTTAACGGCAGTCTAATCTTTTTAACTGAATGGCATAATTTTAAAATTTTAATTAGTTTAGTTAGGTAATTGCATTTTTTAAAAGTTCAATGGGTTAAAAAGTGCCAACTACAATGGCGAAATGCTTAGTTTTGACAATTTTTTAGTTTTCAACTTCTTTCGTGATACATTACATCTAACACATAGTACTCTGTCTCTCTCACACATGCAATTTCTCTCGCATGCATTCACTAATATCACACAAAGACCAAAGGAAAATTAAAGAGAGATGAAGAAAATATGCACTCAATATGACGTTAAAAACACTGTTTAATTCGATATGCACAGAAGTAGTGACAAATGGATTATATGCGTAAAGGTTTGTTTTTGCCACCAGGGATGTGGGGATGGAAAAAAGGAGGAAGAGAAGCGGGATAGTGAAACGGTTAATCCAAATAACCGTTAATTGGGGAAGCAAAAACTTCTTTCATGGTTTTGAACATACCTTGGAACCTAATAATATGGATATGCTTTAGAATACCTCAGTGCAATCCATGTCACTTATCTAAGTTGCAAATTGACTCTTCAATGTGATCAGTTACATGTTTGCTTTATGATAATGCACGCCTAGGAGTAATTAATCTATACTGTTCCACTTATTCTTGCACTGCAGGCCTATTGAAATAATCATCAGTTTATAACCGGTAAAAAGCAGTTTATTACCACTCAACCATTTTTCAATTCTGTGTTGTTTATTTTCTGGTACTAAGGTATGTGTCCGATAAGTAGCTGTGGACAGTGTTCTTGATAACTGTGATATTCTCTATTTTGTTAAAATGTAAGATATAGGGATCTTTGAATGGCAGCAATATATAAGCCTGGATATATTTATAATAGATAACATTTTCTTCTCATGTTTTGACACACATTCTTCACTTAGGTGATTCTTGATACATGGCTGGCTTGTTTAGTTTTACTACTCTTCTCATGGCTACTGTTTTCTTCAGTTTTCAATGTTCAATTGTTAGCCCAATGTGTTCTTTAGGTGTCATGAAATTTATTAGTTCTTTTACTTTGTTTTGTTTTACTTTACACTTATGTGAAGTTGATGTCTTCAGGTCTGTGATTATAATTGCCTTATATTTACTCTGTTAAATGTCTGTAATGCCATTAAAGAAAATGATGAAAGACAACGATGTCATTAATGTATGAGTGTTTCTCTAGCTACGCTTGGTTATGGCAAGCCACATATTCCCTTTTCCCTTGACTGCCTTTCAAATCCAAGATCTTGTTTGTTATAAAGGTTTGGTGCAGGGCGCTCCTTATATATGACCTAATGGTTTTGCAGGTTCATTCTGCTGCGACAATATTAGACAAGAATAATCTGGTTAAGTATGACAGGAAAAGTGGATATTTCCAGGTCACTGATTTGGGTCGCATTGCAAGTTACTATTACATTTCTCATGGGACAATAACCACTTACAATGAGCATTTGAAGCCAACAATGGGTGATATCGAGCTCTGTCGGCTGTTCTCCCTCAGTGAAGAATTCAAATATGTAACAGTGAGACAAGATGAGAAGATGGAGCTGGCAAAGCTTTTAGATCGTGTTCCCATTCCCATCAAGGAAAGCCTGGAAGAGCCTAGCGCGAAGATCAATGTGTTGCTGCAAGCTTATATCTCGCAGTTGAAGCTTGAAGGACTTTCTCTAACGTCTGACATGGTGTTTATTACTCAGGTTTGTTTTTCACATAATCACTGTTATTAAAATGCCCCTCTTTATTTTAGTTAAATGGTAGACATTTGTTGTCGAATCTAAAAGGCTAAAACAAGTTGTCTTGTTTGATTCATATTGCAGAGTGCTGGACGTCTTATGCGAGCTCTTTTTGAGATTGTTTTGAAAAGAGGATGGGCTCAGTTGACTGAAAAGGCATTAAACTTGTGCAAAATGGTTAACAAAAGGATGTGGAGTGTCCAAACACCTCTTCGCCAATTCAATGGGATTCCAAATGAGATCTTGATGAAGTTAGAGAAGAAAGATTTGGCTTGGGAAAGGTATTATGATCTTTCTTCACAAGAGCTAGGAGAACTCATTCGATTTTCTAAGATGGGAAGAACATTGCACAAGTTTGTTCACCAGTTCCCAAAACTTATCCTGGCGGCTCATGTTCAGCCTATTACCCGCACTGTTTTGAGGGTTGAACTCACGATTACACCAGACTTCCAGTGGGAGGACAAAGTTCATGGATATGTTGAGCCGTTTTGGGTGTTTGTGGAGGATAATGATGGGGAACATATTCTTCATCATGAATATTTCTTGCTGAAGAAGCAATACATTGACGAGGACCACACTTTGAGTTTCACAGTCCCAATCTATGAGCCATTGCCTCCTCAGTACTTCATCCGTGTGGTGTCAGATAAATGGCTTGGGTCACAGTCTGTCTTACCTGTTTCTTTCAGACATCTTATTTTACCAGAAAAATATCCTCCGCCAACTGAGTTACTGGACTTGCAGCCACTTCCTGTAACTGCATTAAGGAATCCATCTTATGAGTCACTTTACCAAGAATTTAAGCACTTCAACCCTGTGCAGACTCAGGTGTTCACTGTCTTGTACAACACAGATGACAATGTATTGGTTGCTGCACCAACTGGTAGTGGGAAAACTATATGTGCTGAATTTGCAATATTGAGGAACCATCAGAAAGGCCCTGATAGTGTTATGCGGGCTGTGTATATTGCTCCTATTGAAGCTCTTGCTAAGGAACGTTATAATGATTGGAAGAGAAAATTTGGGGAGGGTCTTGGCATGAGAGTGGTTGAATTAACTGGGGAAACGGCAATGGACCTGAAACTGCTTGAGAAAGGTCAAGTAATTATCAGCACTCCTGATAAATGGGATGCTTTATCCCGCCGCTGGAAGCAGCGGAAGCACATTCAACAAGTTAGCCTTTTCATCGTTGATGAACTTCATCTGATTGGGGGTCAAGGTGGTCCAATCTTAGAGGTGATAGTCTCTAGGATGAGATATATAGCAAGTCAAGGTGAGAATAAGATCCGTATAGTAGCTTTATCGACTTCCCTTGCAAATGCCAAGGATCTGGGCGAATGGATTGGGGCTACCTCTCACGGTCTTTTCAATTTTCCACCTGGCGTTAGGCCCGTACCTTTGGAAATACATATTCAAGGCATTGATATTGCGAACTTTGAAGCCAGGATGCAAGCAATGACAAAGCCAACATATACTGCAATCGTCCAACATGCGAAAAATGGGAAACCTGCCATTGTGTTTGTTCCTACAAGGAAGCATGCTCGCCTAACTGCTGTGGATCTGATGACATACTCTAATGTTGAGAGTGGAGAGAATCCTTTGTTCATTCTACAGTCTGTGAAAGAGCTGGAGCCTTTTATTTCAAAAATAAAGGAACCTATGTTGCGAGAGACACTGCAATATGGGGTGGGCTATTTGCACGAGGGCTTAACTTCCACAGATCAAGACATAGTGAGAACACTTTTCGAAACTGGCTGGATTCAAGTTTGTGTAATGAGCAGCTCAATGTGTTGGGGAGTGCCACTACGTGCCCATTTGGTGATCATTATGGGAACACAGTATTATGATGGGAGGGAAAATGCTCACACTGATTACCCAGTCACTGATCTTTTGCAGATGATGGGTCAGGCCAGTCGGCCTCTTGTGGATAACTCTGGAAAGTGTGTTATCTTTTGCCATGCCCCTCGTAAGGAATACTACAAGAAGTTCTTATACGAAGCATTCCCAGTTGAAAGCCATTTGCACCACTTTCTACATGATAATTTGAATGCAGAGGTGGTGGTTCAAGTCATTGCGAGCAAGCAAGATGCTGTGGATTACCTCACCTGGACATTCATGTACAGGAGGCTCACTCAGAATCCAAACTACTACAATCTTCAGGGTGTTAGTCAAAGGCATCTCTCTGATCACCTCTCGGAGCTTGTAGAGAACACACTTAGCGATTTGGAAACAAGTAAATGCGTTGCTATAGAGGATGATTTTTATCTCTCTCCTCTGAATCTTGGCATGATAGCATCATATTATTATATCAGCTACACGACAATAGAACGTTTCAGTTCTTCTGTAACTGCAAAAACAAAGCTGAAGGGTCTTCTAGAGATTCTGGCTTCAGCTTCAGAGTATGAGCAAATTCCAATACGACCTGGAGAAGAAGAGTTGATACGGAGGTTGATAAATCACCAGCGATTCTCCTTTGATAATCCCAAATGCACTGACCCCCATGTTAAGGCAAATGCCCTGCTGCAAGCCCACTTCTCAAGGCATGTGGTGGGTGGGAACTTGGCTTCTGACCAGAAAGAGGTACTTCTCTCCGCCAGTAGGCTACTTCAAGCAATGGTTGATGTTATCTCCAGCAATGGATGGCTTAGCCTAGCGCTTCTTGCTATGGAAGTGAGCCAGATGGTGACGCAGGGTATGTGGGAGCGGGACTCGATGCTTCTACAGCTTCCTTACTTCACAAAGGATTTGGTTAAGAGATGCCAAGAGAATCCTGGAAGACATATAGAAACAGTGTTCGATTTGGTGGAGATGGAGGACGATGAGAGGCGGGATCTCTTGCAAATGTCAGGTTCACAGTTGATTGAAATTGCAAAATTCTGCAACCGCTTCCCAAACATTGATTTGACATACGATATACTGGACAGCGATGACATAAGGGCTGGCGAAGAAATCAGTTTGCAGGTAACTCTTGAACGGGATCTAGAGGGTAGGGCAGAGGTGGGACCTGTGGATGCCCCTAAATACCCCAAAGCCAAAGAAGAAGGATGGTGGCTTGTGGTTGGTGATACCGAAAGTAATCTGTTGCTTGCCATCAAAAGGGTACCCTTGCAGAGGAAATCCAAGGTGAAGCTCGACTTTGCTGCTGCTGCAGAAACTGGGAAGCATAGCTATACGCTTTATTTCATGTGCGACTCTTACATGGGTTGTGACCAGGAGTATAGCTTTAGTGTGGATGTAAAAGAGGCAGGTGCTCCCGAGGATGACAGCGGGAGAGAATGATGACATGCTTGTCAGCTCCAGGTTCTCTCGACTGCTCTATGAAGTGCGTTAAAATATTCTTGTTGCTTTAGTTTTAAGATTTGCTCCATTAATTAAGCTTTGGACCTCAAAAATGTAGCTCTCCGAATTAACTTACGGTAGTTTCTTATCGACTTTGAACGGTCCTGTGATATTTTGTAAGTGGATCTTGTTTTATGTTTTCCATATTTAAAATGTATGTTTCTGCATTGTGTGGAAAATTGACGTATCCGAATGTTTCTACATGATATTTTGGCTTGAATATTTATGATAATTGTTTCTTAATAATCTGTTTGGTTGCTCCTACAACTGTGGGATTTCAGACACTGATAGTGTGATTTGTCTTTTGATTTCTCATATGCAAAAATGAAAATGAACGGCTTGTTGCTAACAAGCAAATTGTAGAAATGTGCAGCTTTTTTTCTTCTTTTTTTGGGTCCTCTCCATGCATCACTTATGTTACGAGGACCCAAATGGAGTGACTAGTTGGACACAATATTTTGAAAAATCCAGCACATTGTTATCCAAGTTTCGAGTATTGGACAAAGATATTTTAGAACAAAGTGAAAGTTTGTGCAACACATTATTATCCGAGTTTCGAGTATCGGATAAAGATATTTTAGAAAAAAGTAAAGAGTTTGCGTAAGATTTTTAGGTTATGTTTGTTTGTAAGGATTATTTACTTGTGATAGGAATATTAATCACAAGTGTCTTGTTTGTTTTTAAATTTAAACTTGAGACTATTAGTCTAAGGATTATAAAATGACTTAATATTCTTGAGATTATTAGTATAATTTCAGGATTATAATTCTATGATTAATAGTCTTGGGATTATAATCTCATGAATTATAATTCTGAGATTAATCCTTGCAAATAAGCATAGTCTTAGTACTTTTATCTTTATTGCTTGGGTTGGGCTTGTTATTGTGAAAATGGCATGGCCTTATTGCTTGGGTTGGGCTTGTTATTGTGAAAATGGCATGGCTTTATTTGGCCATAACTGTCAAGTCAATTTCCTCAAAACCTAGCTCATAATTGTAGATAATAAGGAATAAGCCCATCACATGTCCAAAGGTACGAGAAAAGAAAGGAATAAACCCATCATATAGCCGACTAGATAACATGATAAATTCCTAAGAAATTGAAAATATTTATACTGTACCTGTATGTTGAAAAGTACTCTCTATTCGTTTTAAAATATAAGATCATTAAATTAATTTGAAATATTTTTAAATTTAAAATTGACACAAATTTATTGGATTTTCCTGCTTTATGTTAATTCTCATTAATTAATTAATCAAATTTTATAAAAAAAAAATACTGAATAAGTGAGGAGAGGGAAGAATCAAACAAAATGATAGTGGGTGGACAAATAGAAAGACAAAAAGAGGATGTGGTTAACCTATTTCTTCTATGTTTTATTTAGTTTGAACGTGTCAAACTATTTTCTTAATCATAGAAAATTCTATAAAGACAAAACAATTTTCTAGTGTAAAAATAAATAAAAACACATATACCCAAAGTTGATTAAATCCCAGTTCCTATCAACATAACCTCTTACACAATTAGTACATGCCCCAGATCAAAACAAAAGAGAGAAAGTAGGTAGTTGTTTGGGGGGAAGAGAGAACACAATTGAGAACATAGTTAAACAAGAAGAGATCAAATCCCACTCTTATCATCAAACTAGCAATCCACACGCTAATCTCCATGAATTAAATATCGCGACAATTTCCATCTGTATATACATAAATGCATCAGCTTTCTGTTGGAATAGGAATATCCGAGAAGATGATAAAAACGGACAGGAAAGGAAAGGAAAGGAAAGCCAATTACTTACCACTGCAATTAGATACCCTGCTCAATGAGATAATCGCCCAGATTTTCAACAATAATGTTGCACTGACCCGGGGTCATAGGCTCGTCGTATATGCCAATCAGTAAAGCTCCACTGGTCTTCTTGACAGTAATACCGCCAGAGCCCTGAAATTAGTCTCGCGTGAAGTCAAATTGAACAAGGGAAAGAAAACCAGGATCAAATATAATGATATGATAAGAAAAGATCATACAAATTTATATAACATTTTCAAACAAATGAACAATTGTCGAAATCAGACTTTGCTCGTCTTCACAACCAAAATGTTTGCAAGATTAAGGAGCAAGGTTGAACCTTAAACCCAAGTTTGCAACTACTTTACTACCGCTCTTCTCATTTGTGATTCAAACTTAAATACATAGTACTTAATATCCATGTTGCTCAAGCAAGAAATTAAGTCATCAAACAAGTGCACTTTGTACAACATCTGAATTCTAAAGAAACATGAATGTCAACTCATACCTTCTTTCCTCGTATGACAGCACCCGGTTCGCCTTGAATCACCATATACTTTGTGCCGCCGAGGTATAAGCCAGTAGGAGCAAGTGATCCAGGTTGATCAAAGTCATTTATAATTGCAGTTATTTCTTCTGGCTTAAACTGCAATTGCATTTTGAAATAAGAGGAATAGTTGTGTTAGTACCAATTAGTACATATAACACAATGTGGTTACTTAAGCATTTAAAAATGCATGCCAAAGAAAATCATAAGGATGACCAACGTCTTTCTTCTTAGTGGATCCTTGTCTTCCATTAGATTTGATCTTAGTTAATTAATAGTTGTATGGCTAAGGGCTATATAAGAGTATGTTCCAAGTGTACTATGTTTTGAATTGTTTATACCAAATCAATTCCCTAGGACACATGGATTATCAATTCCTATTTTCTGACATTTTTTCAAAATCCAAAATAGCCAAACTAACATCCTCTGTCCTACTTTCCGTCAAACTATCCATCCTCCAACTCTTCTATCCGACTAGATCTCAGCTCCTCCGTCCTAAAACATGAATTCAAATTCAAATAAATATTATGATTCAAAATATAAAGGGCTATAACTATAACCATTATAGTGCTATAACTAAAACTATAAGGTTAAATCATAACCCCAACCGTCCCAAAATTAGAGATACAATTTGAAATACATATTACATTTCAATACTGATATGACTCATCAAAAATTATAATGAAATAAATTTTGTGATAGATAGTTTTTGTTATATAATATACAATTACAATTGTTTTATCAACTAAAACTAAATGTATCTCTAGTTCTAGTTTTGGAATGGAGGAGTATTACACTATTTACACTATTATTTGAAGTGAAGTATAAATAAGATTGTAAATATTATTTTCCGATCAAAATTAAAACCATTTAGAATTACACTCCCAATCAAATCAGTTTTTTGATAGAATAGAACAACACTACCTATCATTTATATAAAAAAAACAGCATAACCAAGGTAATCAGAGCCTAACAATCCAATTCAATTGATCTATAAAAAAAATCTCAGAGCACCTGAGGAAAATTGGGGCTCTGGGCCCAAACGGAGCCGTCCTGACCCAGAATAGCAGCAGAAGTGAGCTGATTGCCTTCTTCGGTTGGGTACAACAAGTGATCGTCAACGTAAACTTGCCACGACATCTTGAAATTAGGGTTTATAGATAAGTATTGGAAGAAGAAGAATTGTTTGTGTAGCGTAAAAATTAAGCAGAGTAGCGTAATGTAATCGACGGCAAAAGAGGAGGAGAGATAGAGAGAATATTCCCTGACCGTGTGGACCCACCCAGTGTCTGAATATGCTTTGATTTGATTGGGTAAAGATTTTGCAGTAGAATGCTCCACCACTCCTCTTAAGGCCATGTTTGGATGTCACTCATATCATTACCCAAAAAAAGAAAATAAAATTTACATTCATAAATGTGATTTTGTTATTGTAGATCAGAATTATGGATAATATTATTTGGGAATTGTTATTTCTACAAGTGAATTTTGATATTTTTACAAGGTCTTACTTACATGAATGCGGGTCCCATTTGCTATTCATGCGATATAAGACTTGTGCAACTATCAAATTTTTTTTGTGAAAATATCAATTCCCTATTATTTTTGTGACCAGTTTTGAATTTGATGGTTCCATAATGGTATTCTCTCCTTTATTGATACTAGTTTTTGAACCCGTGCGAGACACAGATTAGTACAAGTAGGGCAGTTCTAGGATTCGATCTTAGTAGGAGCGGATTTTTTTAAATTGAAAACTAAAGTGAATGGCTAAAACTTAGCGAGTTAGAGAGTGAGAGTTTGAATACATTATACAACCGTGTGTTTAGTTTTTTTAGTGTAGTAGTAGTTAATTTTTTTTTTCTCTATAAGTTTAAGTTTATTAAGTTTTATTTTTGCCTTTGTCCCTATACCTATAAAAAAAATTAAAAAATCAAAATATAAGCAGTGCCTACTCTTCCCTCTTAATAGATTAGCCACTGGCCTCATTACCACTTTGAGTTTCGCTTGGTTTATGTACAAATATAGTTCTTCAATTTTCTGTTTTTATCTATTTTTTTATAAAAAAATTAGTGGCTTATTTTGATGTAGAAAAAAAATATTGCAATTGATTTGCAGCAACATGTACTTGGTAACATATCAATTTATATAGCAATATAAATTATTTAGTCATAAAATTTTAATATGAATTAAAAATCAATAGTTAATTAAACAAATGGAGGTAATATGTACATTATAAAAGTGAGAACTCAATGGGTTTAAAATCTAATAATAACAAACATGCATAAATAGTTTAATTAACTTAAAAGATGCAACTTGCATGGCATTAATTTCTAATCACTCTATTACCGCGAATCTTCAACAAGAATTTGTTAACCGATTTATGACTAGTCCTTAATTTTCAGTTGGTTACTGGTAGACAACAACTTTTAATCCACACAATTTATCACGAGAGAGCCAATTACTAGCCAAATGAGTTGCCAAAAAATTAATCAATTTAAAGGAGCCTCTGCACTACCACAATCTTCTTTTTTTCTTAATCCTTTTAAACAAATTAATCAAAAAGTTTTTTTAAAAATAGGTCAATCACAAAAATAACTAACGAATATCACAAATAATCTTCAAATGATGATTGAAGTGAAAAAAGTCCCAAAAATGTCTAAACCAAATATATCAAAGTTATAAACTACTACCTCCGTCCCCAAAAAGATGAACAAAATATAATTTGCACATATATTAAGAAAAATAAAAGTACAGGAAAGAGAATAAAAAATTCTAAATTTATCATTAGTGGATCTACAAGATTACATGAAGTGATGAATACTTTTATTTTTTTTATATTAATAAACCCTACTAAATAACATATATACCATTCACTTTATTTATTTTATCTTACATTTTTTTAAACAAAAACAATTATACATTTAGCCATCATTTATGGGGACGGAGGGAGTAGCACATTTCATCTAAAATTATTTCATCTCATTGGAACAATAAAATATATTATCTTCAATTTTAACTTTTTGAAATCAAATTAAAAATATTTTAATATAAAATATATGTGTCTGATTATCTCTTACCTACTTCTTCATCAGAAGGCGGAAAAGTAGATTAGTAGATTTGCAGCTCAAATGAAAGCTACAAAACAAATTTATTTAAATTTTAAAATTAAGAGTAAAATATTTGTTTTGCCCCCACTAAGTATAACTCTTCCATTAATCTGTCCATTTTAAGTTTATTAAATTGCATATCTATCCCTCCCCTATACTTATTAAAAATAAAATAAAATCTCAGCATAGACAGGCGCCTATGCTGCCCAAGCATAGGTTCGCCCCTGAGTACAAGAAATATGTTATATATAACTTTAGATTTTATGAGTAATAAAAAAAAAATTGTCTCGTAAAAATTGGTTTAATTTTAAGAGGTGTGCATGAAAAAACGAAGAAACCTCTACACATTTTACCCAACACAAATACATGATTTTGAAGGTTAAATATGAATCCAATTAAATAGCATAATGAGAGCCCTAATCAATTCCTAAGAAAAATTATCCATTTAAGTATAAATAATTATTTATGGTTATATGTACTATGTTTATCTAATTGAAAGTTTATAACTTTTTATGCGTATTTTCAAAATAACAATTACTATAAAATTATAACTATATATTTATATGTATGTAATATATTGTAGGATTTTTAGAAGTTAAATAAATACCCAATTAAGTAACATAAATTATATATATTTAATTGTATTGTATTGTATTGCCATAATCCTAATCAATTTCTAGAAGAAATCATGAAACATTTTAATATAGAAAATTAAAATCACATTTTCAAAGACTATGGTAAACTTATTTTAATACAAAATGAATAAATTAATTATGAGTAACTTATTTTAATGCAAAATTAAAAAAAAAAAAATTTTAGACAACACATATTTTGCAGTTATAAAAATAAGGGATAACTGATAAAAGCAACCGAATGAGGCAATAGTGGTTGGAACGTGAAGAGTAAAATGTGAGGTTTTAGATACACATGCATATTGTGGGCCCCACGTGTCAGGCGAGGCCCAGAAATATGCATGTGTGTGTATATAAGCTTTATGTGACCATTTTTTATGTGATAGTAGCATTATTGTTTAGATTAAGACTTAATTATAAATGGCAAACCAACTGTTACTAAATCACATTATTAAACAAATCAATTTTTAAAATTTCAACCGAGATGACTCGGTTATTTAAAAGACTTTTAAAAAAACTATCCGAGTACACTCACTATATGGATAGACAGTCTTCATTTATAAGAACTACCTTAGTTGACCTACCTATTTTTAGATTATAAATGGTAAACAAACGGACACTAAACTACATTATCAAACAAATCAATTTCTAAAATTTCAACCAAAATGATTTAGTTATTTAAGAGTTTTTTTTAATGGCTTCGAATTGACTCATTATATTACTCCTATATGAATAGACAATTCTCCCTTTATATATAAGAATAAATGACGGATAGTTCTATTTTAATAGTGGTTTGGGTCGGATATATTTATATTAGAATGGTAAATTTTTGTGGGTATTGTGGTTACGTGAATGTGGATTGTGACTAGGGGATGTAAACGAGTCGAATCTCAACGAACACTATAATGATGAGATTCGGTTCGACTCGAAAAAATTGAGCTAGAATTCGACTCGGATTCAATAAGAAATTTCTAATTTTGCGCCAGATTCGACTCGGATTATTACTCGGACCTATTCGGCTCGTAAGTACTCGACTCGTTTACAAAACGAGTTACTCATGAGCCTTCAAATCGAGTTTTGAATATTAATCATTTCACTTAATACTGAACCACTACATACTAAATTGATTATTGAACTAATGTTTATATATAAAAGTTTTTTACTTTTATTTATGTAAAGAAATTACAAAGAATGTAATACAAATTGATAATCAATTCATTGATTTATTCAAGTACAAGTTTACACAATTTAATACTACACTTTATAAATTATAGAGATTGATATAAATATCACATATTTAACTTGTTAGTATGGATCATACCAGTATTCGAATATGATCCATCGATCATGTATTGAGAATAGTTCGAGAAAAAAATGAAATACTCGAACCCTAATCTGAGTGAACACTGGTATACTTGAATTCGGCTCGTGTATCATTAAACAGAAAACGAGTATGGATCAGACTCGACTCGAGTCAATTTTGAATGCGAGTTTTGGATCATATTTTTGAACCGATCTCGAATCGAGTACCGAACTACTCGGCTCGGCTTACACCCCTAATTGTGACAAAATTTAAACACCTTTTATATTAAAGTTTTTTTTATCAACAATTTTATTACAAAACTCTTACGAGTACTGTTATGCATTGTCAAAGTTTTGAGCCCAATTATGATTAAGTCGTGTTATACATTGCCAAAGTTTTTAGCCGGATTATGATTACATGTACTAGATAACAATTGTAAGACCCCAAATTTTATGAACAAGATTTAATTTTCTTGAAATAGTAAGGTGTTCATTTGATAAATGTGATAAGTTATGGGTGAGATACGCAAAGTTTACAAAGTAAGCAAGTGTTATAAAATATTCGTTGTGTCGAGGAATATTCGTTTGGTCGAGGAATATTCTTTTTGTCGAAAAATATTCGTACGACGGCGCAGTCATTGGTAGACCCCACAACGGAATGAATGTCGGATATAGAAATCGACAGAACTAACCTTTTTATAAAAATAACGACAAAACTGTTACCGTTAGTACTGTTGAAATACGCGGTGGTTAAAATACAGTAATACGTGGTGTTGCACAGTAGCACACGGTATTGTACAGTATTTCGAATTATTAATTCTTACGTAGGAAGGCACTTACTCAATTATTATTACAGTAATTACTGTTCAATATTTTATATTATTGATTAAATAATTGCATAATATTTTATTGGTTCAATATTTGCTACATTGGTATTTTATATCAATAAGTGCTACTTTGTTATTTTATATTAGTGATTCAATAATTATCATTACACAGTATTTCAAATCATCAAATAAATAATTCATATTATTTGAATAATATTATTAGATAGAATTATTGGCAATGTCTAAGAAATTTCTGTCTAAGAAAGGGGTTGATTAATTGCGCGCCAGTAAGGAGAAATCCTTATCGGAAGGCCCCCTCTTTTCTGGGAACGACCTGGTTGTCAATATTGTAGTTCTGTAATATTATTTATAAATAATTAATTTTTGATATATATGATAAGAAAATATTTATTCAATGTGAATTTAACGGAGGAATTTTTAGCATCTGACATTGGTTAAAAGTTGGTATTTTATCTTTTCTGATAAAATAATTCATTCAAATATGTTATTATAATATTACATTATAGTAGTATGATGTGATTATATAATAGTATGATTTTTATAATTAGAATGGTAACATTATTCTAGTAAATTCATGGTATAAAAGTTAAACGAGGTGGAAGAGTGCAAATTGAATTTGAACTCTTATGATACAAACAATGATGTCATCGAAGTGATGAGGTAAGCAAGAATATCATTAGAGCGATGAGGTAAGTAAGGATGTCATCGGAGCGATGATGTAAGCGATGATGTTATAAATTATGGCGAAAAGACTATTTTACCCTTACTCTGCCGAGCCTATAAATAGAAGCTCATTTTTTCATTATTTCTCACCAATTTACTAAAGTTATAGAGAGAGAAAGTATAGAGAGAATAAGAGAGAAAGAAGAAGAGTATTCTGCTATTACACTAGTGCAGTCTCCAAATTTTTAAGGTAAGGGATATTATTTCTTTCGTATTCATGAAGAGAGTTATTTTCTTTCAATACTCATAAGAGTTGTTATTCCATTCTTTATTATTCTGTTGGAATAACCTGTCTCTGCATGCATGGTGAAATCCTGTTGTTATTCCATTCTTTATTATTCTGTGGGAATAACCTGTTTACGCAGACTACCGCATGCCTGGTGAATAATCCTTCGTATTCAGTTGTTATTAAATTATGAAAATAATTTGTCTGAGCGGACTACCGCCGGACGGGTGAAAATCCAATTGCAGTTTCGTATATTGTTTCATTTCAGATTCTTAACTCTAAACTTACTATGGTAAGTATTGCTTCTATAATTCCTGAAATGATCAGAAATTCCTTGAGTTTTGCGCTTCATCTAATATCATTTCACTAGAATATTGGTCTGAACTTTCTTGTGAAAGAGTTACTATTCACAGAGTTATATTCACGGTAAAAAAATATTTTTTTTCTTTGAAATCATCTTTGATTGGATCCAAGTTTTGATCTTCATTCTTGAACTCTGGATAAATTCTCTAATATTTGTCCTTTAACTAGATTCGTTATTCGTATTGTTTTTCATCATCCTCAGTTCTGAATGGTGATATAACTGAATATCTTAGGCCTGTAGTGCAAAGATGAATGATTACTTGATGAATATTTTTGGCCTGTAATGCAAAAATAAATGATTACCTGATGAATATCTTTGGCCCGTAGTGTAAAGATGGACAGGTGTTGAGATGAACATGATCAACTGGTGATACAAATGAATATATTTGACCCGTAGTGCAAAAGATGAATATTTGATTCAAGATGTATATTGATTGATGTTACAGGGATAAAATATTGATGATGGACTTTTAAATCAAAGAAGATAGTAAACATCATTCTCTACTTAACTCTTCTAATGTATTGTTATTTTCGCTGCGAATATTGATCTAAAACTTGTTGTCCATAATATTTTATCTGATTTATTGAAGGCTAACGATAATTTATTTTTCATTATCTTAGTCATAATATTCTTTACTAGGCTAGTTGAGCTCACTCTTTTCTTTCATTGTTCTATTCAGGAAACGAGAATATCGCGGGTACTAGTCGGGGAATGAAGTGATGGTCCGAGTTAGAGCTGTAGAAGTCCTCACTATTTTTTTAAAAAAATAGTGTGATAATAAATATAATGAGGACTTAGTTTGAATGTTTATATTTTCTACATGTCTGTATTGACACTCACAGTTGTGTGGTCGTATTTTGCACGACCGTTTGATATGAAAGATTGTATTTGAATTCTGTACCATGTATTTGGCGACTCAAAATAGGTTGAGTATTGAACCTATTTTGGGGGCGTCACAACAATTAAGAAGGGTTTATCTTTAATTTATTTTATATCATCGCATACACTTTCACGTCTAATTTCATCAAATATTTGTCCATATATATATATCAATTTTCAAATCTTATTATGAGCTTAACTCTAAAGAAGTTAAGTTAAAAATTATTCAATTATAGTAATTCTCAAAAACTCTAATGTATACTTTTAAAATTTTCTATTTGAAAATAATATATATACATATATATATATGTATGTATATTTATTTTTATTTTTATACTGCCATGTATGTCCTATATAAATATTTTTCTTCTGTTAACTTTTCTTTTCTTCTTTTTTATGTATATTAATTTTTTTTTGCTTAGATGTGTTTGTTGCTAATTTGGTAAAATCAAAATTAATAACTAATAATAATAAAAATTATATCAAGATTTATTTTATACAAACTTCAATATATTTTTTTTATTATGATACAAGGAATTAAACCAACTCAATACAAAATGAAATTAGGTTTGAATGACAGTAAAATCTCGATAAATGAATATTCGATAAAGTAATAATCTTGCTTAGATAATAATTTATTATGGTCCCGACTTGAGTATGTGTCTAAAGTAATAACTTTGCTAAATGCATTAAGTAATAAATTTTTTTGAATCCTTAAAGGCCCAACGAAAATATAATTTAATAATTACTAAATTCCATACAAATATTTATATATACAATCCACATATTCTTGAACTTTTTGTAATAACATTCATACAATAGACTCAAACTTTTCAGTCAATCAACAATATCTATACAAAAAGTCATTTTTTCTGAAAATATGCCTTTAAAGTTACTTGTTTTTTCTTTACACCTAAACCAAATTCAATCTCATCCTTAACTTTTTATAGTGCATACACAACTTCCCGAATAACTTAAAACCTTTTGTTTTTCAAGACATTATAAGTTTCACAATTTTTTTAAACTTCTATAGACACAAATTAATACATTAATTGTTGTCTACATAAATTGAAAAACTCAATCTAAAATAATAAATATTAATTTATCAATAAATGAATAAATTATTCATTTATTAATAAATAAATAATCTCGCCAAAATAATAATTTTTTTCGATTTTAAGGGCATTCATTTATCGAGATTTTAGTGGAGGATGATTTCAAAGGAAGGGTTGAACGAAGGATTACTGTAAAATATACTCGCTCTGTCCCAAATTAATTGCTCAATTTTGACTTTCTTTAGTCAAATTGACTATTTTTAAAATTAATAATTAAGCATGTATAAATATATTTTTAACATTATAAAAATTGGTATTAGTAATAAATTATATATACTTTTTTGTTATAACCTCTTCACCTATATTTTTGCAAAAATGGTACACAAAATAATTTTAAAAAATAGTCAATTTGACTAAAAAAAATAAATAAAACTGAACAATTAATTTGGGACGGAGGGAGTAAATAATTGACCATCAATGAACTGAAACATTGACAATCAAAACATCTACATTGTGAGAAAGAAAAAAAGATTTTTTTAGGATTTTTTACACTACTATACAATAATTAAAAAATAATTACAAGATTAGTGCATATATAAAATAATTACAAAAAGAATGCAATACAATAACCACGTGACACTTACCAAAAAGCATGGAGATCAAAGGAGAAAGTATTGAAAAAAGTAAGAGGAAATTCATACGACTACTCTCTCATCCCATCATGGTTGCACATGTTGAAGAAAACAAATCTAAGTAACACTTGAAAATTTTTCTTAAATTTTTTATAATTAAATGGTAACCCAATAAAACTGAATTGATTATCTTTGTATGAAAGTTTGGCTACCAACTGCACTATGAAAAAAAATATACCGACGATGACCATTACAGAAACTAATAAAACTGAAGAAAACAAATTTAGATAACACTTGAAAACTGTTCTTAATTTTTTTATAATTAATTGATAACCCAATAAAATTGAATTGGTTAGTTCTTTGTACGAAGATTTGGCTATCAAAAAAAATGTACTCACGGCGAGTGCCATTCCAGTTTTACTAGTAACACTCTCCTCCTTTCCATGGATTACTCACTTCACTTCTCATTTCTCTCTCTTTCTCTAAACTTCATAGCTTCTCCATCTTCTTCTCTTTCATGCCATTCAGATCTCACTCTCCGTCGCAGCAGAGCCTTCTCGCAGGGGACATTATTCTCTGCTCGCCGATGTATTGCTACTTTTCCGTTTACAACTTCAGCCATGAGTGTTCTCAAACGACGTAGTGGAACAATTCAAGTTGCTCGAGCGAGCATTCAAACGGTGGATGATCGAATTGTTTAGGAAGGTGGTGAGAGAAGTAGGAGAAACTCAAATAGAGTTCTTAGAGTTGGTGTTATTTGTGGAGGCCCCTCTGCCGAGCGCGGGATTTCTCTCAATTATGCCCGATCAATTCTCGATCATATTCAGTTTACTAAATTAAAGGATACCAAATGCCCTAATTTTGTAAGGAATTTCCTAACATGTGTCATTAAGGCATATGCTAAGCACACAGTTTAAGAAAATAATTTTTTAAATTGTGTATATATTTTCTTGAATTTGGTGTAAATGCAGAAATCAATGGAATATACACACAGTTTAAAAAAATATTCTCTTGAACTGTGCGCTTAGTATGCCATTTAGGACACATGTTAAGAGGACCCAATTTTGAAAATAAAATATTAAAAATGTATTAATTCTATAAATATTTTTTGAATACACTTTTGTTGTAATTTTTTTAAAAAATGTACTAGCAAGTATAAATAAACCATTTTTTTACGGGGATCCATGCCTTGTTTTTGAATTTTTCAAGGATATAACAAAAACTTATAAATGATAAAAAGGGGAATTTAAAACAAATTTACTCTCAAAATTAAGAAAATCTAGAGGGTAATTGATCAGATAATTATATAATATTTTAAAATTTCAAAAACAAATCAAATATGATAGTCCAGAGATAGAGGTCTCTCTGAGTTTTTTTTTTCTTTCTAGTTTTTGACTGAAATTAAATATACAAACCCTATTTGGTTACTCCCAAGGTACGAACCTAGGACCTCCTAATCTGCAGGAAGTCTAGTTCATCGACTGAGCTAAAGTTTGAAATTTCCGAACTAACACAAGCAAAAGTTTGAAAATTTCAAAATTAATCAAAATCGCTTCTCAAAAATGAAAAAAAAAACTTTATAATGATTTATCAAAAAATAATTTTATATGAATAAAATAATAATATATGGTTTAATTAAATTTTCCTTTTAAAACTCACCAAACAAACAATGATTTTAAATTAAGAAAATTGATATTTCTACATATTTTTTTGATATTTTCACATAAAGTGTCACTATAAATGTATCCGTCGCTATAAAATTTACAAAGACGATTTTCATATAAAAATATCAAAAAATCATATACAAATATTAATTTACATTATTTAAACTCCCTTCCTTTATTTTCTTCATACAAAAAATAGAAAGAAAAAAAGAAAGAAAGAGAAGAGAAGGTAGGAAACGAAAGTTAAAGGCTACATTGGCGCCATTTGTTTTGGAAACAATTAGCCCTAGAAGTTTGGGGGAAAACCTGGGATCCATATTTTACTTATAATCTGTATGTATATATGTATATACTCTCAATATTTTCTTACCGTCATTATACTCGACAATATATATAGATATATTATATATAGTACATACATTCATAATTATATTACTCTGTCATTTGGGAATTTTGCATTCATTGTATTTATAGGGAGGTATTAAGGATAGAGAACCAGAAGAAATTTTTTGGCGGGGAGAGAAAAATAATGGCGACGGAGGAGTGCAATAAACAGATGAAAGTGGAAAGAGGTGAATATGGATATTTGCTTGAAGATGTTCCTCACATAAACGATTACATTGATGATCTTCCTGTAAGAGTTCTCTCTTACTATTTAAAAATAAAATAAAATTATTTATACATTTTATATCTTGTTTCTATATATGCATTATCATGTGTGTGCAATACCGTCTTTAATGTGATTCCATTTTTGTCGATTTGATGATTTTATGCTAAAAGGAAGCTGATCCGGTTAAGATGTGGTAAATAATGATTATATTGTGCTTGAATGTTCTTCGCAGACAATCTAGCTTCTACATGTGCTTAAGGGGTATTATAAATTTATAATATATAGTCAGCTCAAATCAATAACGCATTTTATCCAAAGCTAATTGGGGTAGGCGGGTATTAGAATTTCGTATTTGATTGATTGATTTATTATATAGCTCTTGATGCATTCATTGCACTGTAGTTTGAACTTGATGGACTGGAATTGGTTAGAGAATTCATTAGTTTGGTTTTGAATGACCAGTGTGCGATTGATTTAACGTTTATTGAGTTGGAGCTTAACATGTCAACAAAGTTGGAAATTGCTTAAATCTTCAGCAAATCATTTCTCATTTCTGTCTTAAGGTTATTAGCTTTTTAAAAGTCAATTTGAGACAATTTCACATTTAGATTTGGCATGATTTGTGTAAGTTTTGAAGACAATAAATTTCATAATTCCTACTACTATTTAGATAGTTATAAGAATCATAGTATATTAACCAAAAGTAAATAAATTCATATCAGTTTTGGATTTGAAAACTATTGAATAGCAAGAAATACTCACACATATGTATACACACCTATTTCTGTTTCTCCAACAAGCTAGTGTATCCTATATGAATCATATGTTCTGTGTCTAACATTATCTTACTTTGTTGTTGTCGCAGACCTATCCCAATCCATTGCAATTCAACCCTGCATATTCAGTTGTAAAGTGCGTGAAATTTCCTTTTTCTGTTCCCCAAGTTGTTTCCTGCTCACATACTTTGCTTGCGATTTTGTATGATTTAAATATTTTTTGATGTCCTTTTGATTTCAGGCAGTACTTTGTTCATGCTGATGATACTGTACCGCAAAAGGTTAATTTTACCTTTTAACCTACTCTGTTTCCTCAAATATATTACTCCCTCCATTCCAAAATATAAGATCACTTGATTCAAAGGCAAGTGATCTTATATTTTGAAACGGAGGTAGTAGTATATATAAAAAGGTTTTATGTCTGTCACTTTGATCCTACTCCATCTTTCATCTCTTTCTCTCTCTGCTCCTCACATAAATTATATCAAATGAAATAAAGAAGATTTTATAGAAAAGTGAAAGCAGAAGTAATCACAAAATTAAGAAATAATATCTAACATGCGCAATTGCATCCTGCTTATTAGTTGAGCACGTGAGTTGATTATAGACCAGTTCTTGCTTGTAAGGTCTGGTTTTACTATTGTTTTTTGTACTGCAACTTTCTATCTTGCAGTCATCTCCTGTATATTTTTACTGTTTGTTATATGGTCTTGCATGGCCAGGCCACCTAGTGTAGTGTCTTAATAAGTTTAACTATAGTTTTAACCACAATGCTATCCCATTTAGGCTAGCAAATTTCATAGTATTTCACATGCATATTAGTGACAGCTCTACAATTTTTTTGGCTGTTTACATTTTATAGATTATTGTTCACAAGACTAGTCCAAGGGGAACACATTTTCGACGTGCTGGACCTCGCCAGAAGGTATGTCACCATTTTTCATAAGAGACCTAAGCAGCATGAATGATTTGATATATATGGTTTTGCTAAGACAATCTTCAATGCCACAGGTGTATTTTGATTCAGATGAGGTGCATGCTTGTATTGTGACATGCGGTGGTTTGTGTCCTGGGCTAAATACAGTGATCAGGGAAATTGTGTGTGCCCTCTACCACATGTATGGCGTCACCAAAGTCCTTGGAATAGATGTGAGTGGGTGGATTCCTTAACATCAATATTGTGTTCAGTAAACTTTATCTTTGAAGGCATTGATGAAAAATGATTTTTTTGTTTTCATTTAAATCCCCTGTGCTCGTAATCTTCCTGAACAGATTATGTGCCCATATGAAGATCATCATAACTTTAGAATTCTAATTACTCTGTAGTCTGTATATGCATTTCCGAATTGTAGTGGTACCTTGCATATTGATTGACGGAGCTCGAATTTATACATATTCCTGTGTGTGTCTGCTCATATTTATAGCAGAAATATGCAACTTTCGTAATTTCCTGCTACTGCAAAAGGACTTTTGTCCGATATCCTTTCTTTTTTACAACATAGATTTTCTTACAGCTTTTAAATGCCAAGGCAGCATCCCCTGCGTATGAATTAACACAAATGGGAGATCTATGCTATGTACATTATTTTACTACAGCTCTTATGATTACCTCCAATTATATAGCTTGTGATATGCACAAGAGGAATTACAGCCAATAATTTAGGAACAGATTTTAGGATAGCTCATTTAGTTGAGCCTCCAGGTTATCTGCTGATATTTTTAGGGTATATATTTTCAGTGATATTTGTCATTGTACTAGTAGCCATTATTACGAATCAGTTACTCATTAAAGAAGAGATCACTTAATCAAATTGGAAATCCTTGCATCTGTTGACTTGATCCTAAAAATAGTTCAATTAGTTATGCTGGTGGAATTTTTTCTCCTATTCAAATTGATTGGAAAATGGCTGAGTGTTCACTTGTGGGATGTTATGGGAATATTCACTGGTACACAAGCTTCATTCCTCCGTGGCTTATATGTCTTTGGCTAAAAAGTTTAATAGGTTTCGTTTTCCTTGTAAATAGTTTAGACACCTAAGTTTTGTTCGGTTCATGTTGTGGATATTGTTCAAAGGTACTGTTTAATCAATGTTCATGGTACACAACGTTATATGATTATGATGTTTAGTCTACTGTCTCTTTAGCACATGATTTGTTACCTGTTAATATCAGTTTGAATTACTGTTACAATTTTTAATTATTTCGATACAAGTTTTCTTGTAATATAATGTCCGAGTAGACTACGATGACCATTGAATTTGAGGTATAAATTACAAATAGTTATCATTGTTTGCTCAAAAATAGTCACGTCTACATTAATAGATTTTTGTGATTTACAAAAAACTTCTGTTATTCAGTTGCTAGTTATTGATCTCTTAATTCAATACTCAGCATGGATGGTGCACCCCCATTTTGCGCTTTCTAAATAATTTCTTTTCCAAAGAGAAAAAACCGGTGCATGGATGTCAAGTTTTAGGGGTCCATGGGCTTCAAACTTGTCACCCTAAAAAAGTTTGGCACAAGGAGAAGCTTTTTGCATGATTTACAAGGAAGCATCTTGTGATATTTTTAAGTCTTTGCCAAGTAAGATAGAGGCTAGATTTGTATACCCAGTGACCCAGGATAATCAGAGCAGCATTTGCTGAGGGTCTTCATTGGCTTGTCCTAAAGAGTATCATGACAAGTCTAGATGTTGGCAGGAATATTTGTTTTCATAGCATTGTTTTGTTTTAGAATTTAGAGTCTTTATAAAGATATTTTGAAAGCGAAAATGTTACTTTAATTTACACTTTGTTTATTATCTGATCATCTAATAATTTTTGACATCTATATGATGCAGGGAGGATATAGAGGTTTCTATGCAAAAAACACCATTCCTTTAACACCAAAGGTAGTAAATGACATCCATAAACGTGGTGGTACAATCATTGGAACATCTCGAGGGGGCCATGATACCACAAAGATAGTTGACAGCATTCAGGACCGAGGAATTAATCAGGTGGGGGAAATAGAATTCCTTCGGATTCAAATAATAGCGCATAATGACAGTATTCCTTACCATTTCTTCTTTTATAATTTTATCTACTTGAAACAAGTATAGAATCATTCCCATATTTGCCAGGGGTCATTGATTTTAATATCTGTTACTTTGTGCTTCATCAATTATTAAATGATACTGATTTATTCTTTAGTGGTTCAGGTTTATATAATTGGAGGAGATGGAACTCAGAGAGGTGCAGCTGTCATTTACGAGGTAATTTTATTTCCTAACAGTAGGGGTGAACACAGTCTGTTTTGGGTTTTTACGAGTCCTATATAACCAAAACTAATTATGTAAATTTTCAGTTAGCTTCCGCCGAAGTCGACCATGATATGTGGTTTTTGTTGGATTCGGTTCTTTCATCGGTTTCGGTCGGTTTTTGGTTTGTGAAATTGAAGGGGAGAGACTAAACAAAATTAATACCAAAAGATATTAATAATCAATATGCAAAACTACACAAAAGTAACAACAATATAAATAAATTTTAGGAATTTAATCTTAACACAGATAAAGTTTAAACACTTGAAAATGTAAAGAACACAGAGAGAAAAGTTTAAGGTTTCAGCAAATTCTAAACCCAAACTTTTGTCTCTTCTAGTTTCCTCATTTCCGCAGCAAAATCTTTTATGCCATTGCCAGTAAACGACGATGAAGATTTAGCTGGAGAGAGCAGATCGATAGAGAATAGAAGGAGATCTCATGCTAGTAGGAGCCGGTGTAATAGATTTGAATTACGCATGTACTCATTGGACGTAAAGAAGATTGATCGAGGGAAAAGAGAAGGTAGATTGTTGGAGTTTGGAGAGGCTTATTAATACAATTCTGACTGGGCTCGCATCAAACAACGATTCAATTCAAGTTCTGAGAGTTCATCAAATAATTTTAAATAATTGGGCTGATCACGGATGGACATTCAAAAGAATACAAATCACTTGATATTTTAATTGGATTCATAGCAGCCACGGATTATTAAGCATATACAGCAGTCTTGTATTTGAAGTAATGGAGGCTTCTTAACATATATAATGTGGGCCTTTCAAGTCTTATCACTAATATCATGTGGGTCTTTTAATTATTCTAATCCTAATAGGAATTCCAAACCAATGTGGAATAGAAATCCCTATTTCTATAAAACAATAGAAACCTATTTAGAAAGTAAATCTTAGCTAATAATAAATCCTAATTAAAAACTAATTTCTAGAAATCCAAAAATAATCCTTCCGATAAACCTTTCCGCGTTCGGACTCACCTTGCCGCGTGAAGCAACTGAAATTCCTTCCTGACTTGGGACATTAACGAGTTTATTTGCATGAATAATTTGCTGAATTTGAATAATTAAAAGACCCACATGATATTAGTGATAAGACTTGAAAGGCCCACATTATATATGTTAAGAAGCCTCCATTACTTCAAATCCAAGACTGCTGTATATGCTTAATAATCCGTGGCTGCTATGAATCCAATTAAAATATCAAGTGATTTGTATTCTTTTGCATGTCCATCCGAGATCAGTCCAATTATTTAAAATTATTTGATGAACTCTCAGAACTTGAATTGAGTCGTTGTTGTTTGATGCGAGCCCGGTCAAGATTGTATCATTCCTCTCCTCTTGAAAAAGATTTGTCCTCAAATATGGCATTCCCTCCTCTTGAAAAGGATTTGTCCTCAAATATGGCATACTCTCCTCTTGAAAAGGATTTGTCAACAGATATGATCCTACATAAAAACAAACCAAGTTATTTACACCAAACAAAGCATAACCACATGTCTCACCCGGCAAGTTAAACGTATTAGCAATATCAGCAACGCAAGCAAGAATTTGAAAAGTTCTAACTCCTCCTGGATCAAATATCATTATGTAGAACTCTTCATGTGATAGATTCTCCTAATGACGACTCCCTGGATCAAAAGTCAATCTAATGATCTCGACCCTTTGCTTCTACACATTCATCAATGCACCCGGGTCAAATATCAATGTTTGAAATTTGTCATGCTTCGCACGCAAACTCCCTTGAATTCCTGGATTAAACATAAAACAAAATAAATCAATAAGTCCCTTTTGTCTAATCACCAAGAAATCAAATAACGCAAAATTGCATGTATAATCTACTAGAACAATATTCAAAACACTTCCCTGTAGTCTCTCAATGCATGGATCGAATTGAATTGCACGATTCACGATTCTCTCGATGAATATGGTCCTATCACGAATCTGCAAAACACAACCAACCTTTCTCTTTCCATTGACATTACCAAAGTCAAAATAACATAATAGCACTAATGGAATAAAAAGGTCACAATCACAAGTTGAAAATTCAATAGCGTATCGACGATGATCACAAACAAACTCAACACATGCTAAAGAATTTTCCAAAGTGTTGACAAAAATCGGAATATCATCAAAACAGATAATAACAAGTTTTCTCATGAGCGAATACAAAATATGGTTCAACAATCCCATGGTAGTATGCAATGCCTTCGCCAATCCAAGTGAACTAACTAAACATGCAAATATCCCATATCTCAATTCATCTTGATGATAAACACTTTTCGAATCAATATCATATGATATCAAATCATGCAATGAAGATTGTCCTAACGGAATGACATGATCACTACCACTGTCAACTAACGACAAGTCAGGTAAAGATCATTGTTGTCAAGTCGTCGCCTAGTCGACGACTAGTCGGAAAGTCGCTCGGAAAAAGCAAGTCGTCCCGCCGACTTGGTAGCTGTGCACAAAGTCGACCGCTCAGCCGGCGACTTGGACGACTAGAAGGGAAATCGGACGACTATCAGGGAAGTCGGGCGACTTGCCAAATTGGGTTTGACCCGACCCAATTCTTAACTGGGTAAAAAAAAACCTAAACTCGCGATCGATCTTCAGAAGACGAGAGGGAGAATCGATCGTGAGGGACTGAGGGAGAAAGAAAGAGCAATAGAGCATACCCAAAGAGATTGTGACTTTCCGGCGACTCAATCCGGCGAACTCCTCTGCTCGGCTGCTGCTGCTGATCGTGACTCTGCTCCGGCGAACTCCTCTGCTCGACTTTCCTTTGCATGATCGTCTGCTAATCGTCGGCTGCTGATCGTCGACTCCTCTGCTCCGGAAGAATGTGAAGCCTGATATTACATCTCAGCCGTTGGTTACTCCTTTGCTTTGCGTACCTAGTTTTCCAATAAAATATCAGGCTGCGGGATGTAACCTAATGTTAAACATCATCCATCATCATTATATATTAAAAGTATAAATCAAATAAAATTAATTAGCTTACTTTTATAATAATATCCCACTAGTCTATTTATTATTTAATACACACTTTTAGTTACCCTTTTATTTTTCTAATAATATTAGTGATTTACTTTATTTTTATTTTAATTTAATTTTTAAAATTAAATAACAATATATTAATCTTTAAATTTATTTGAATTCATTTGAATTTAAGTTGATACAATAATTATATACAGTATATAATCAAAACTATTAAAATTTTACAACTATAATAAAATTATCATTTAGACTTGATCTTGTCCGCTTCTTCTTGTGATTTGATATGTTATAAGCCTATAACCTGCATTTTAAATATGGAAAATCATTAGAAATATAAATATATAAATATTCATATAAATGATAAATATATATAATTTTATACGTCTAAAATTTACACTATTAACGACTTGTCGACTTGCGGACGACTAGTCGGGCGCTTTGTCGATTAAGCGCTTAGCTCCCGGCTACCGCTTTGCCTCGACTTGGCGACTTAATAACTATGATAAAGATTGACTAGCATGAAAACCCAAATCAACATATGGATAAGAAAACCTAAAATGAATTTCATGCACGTAATATCGTTGAGAACGAGAAGACATATCATGATCATAAACTAACTCAACAAATATCAAGTACCCACCATAGTTTATGATAAAGATGATTCTACCCTCAAAATAGCTAACAACAAAATTTTTCAATAGAAGCATGCAAAACATGTTTTAAATAACTCATGAAAACCCTAGATGCATCAGTCAATTTAACAGAAATAACTAACCTTCTATACAAATCACATGTTAAAACAAATTTTCATTTTTCACATTCTTTCATGCTAATTTGATTAAGTATTGTCATCACGTGATCATTATCACATGTAGATAAAACATAAGTATTATGCAAACTATCAAACATATTATCTAAACAAAGAAAAGAATAACGATACTTGTTTACCAATTCAAAATCGATGCACAAATTTGTTGTCCCATCCTCCTTATGTACTATGATCTCATAATTAGCACATGAACCTATGTCTTCTTCTATGATACCCTTTTCCATCAACTCTCCAACCTGCCTTGGCAACTCCGTCATTTTTTCGAGAATACTATCAGCTGATTGGTATGGAATGATAATACAGGGTATATCATCAACCACCTGTACAAGAGACAAAACAGAACTAGACAAAGAAGAATCATTAGCGTTAGCATTCAAAAGCGCCGTCTTGTACGAATGTACACTCATTGGCTTTTCAAAATACAACTCACTTTTCAACTTTCTTTTCACAGTCACATATTTTCCTCTCTTTGTTTTGCTCACTCTCTTGTTTGTTATTCTCTCGTTTATTTTCAATCTCAATCTTTTCATTCTCTCTTTTTTTTTCTCTCACTTTTTTCAGATTTTTCTTTCTCACTATCAATCTCTTGAATAATTTCTTTCTGTCAATCATTTCCACACGTATTTTTTTCCACAAAATCATTTTCGTGATCACTAGAACCCAATAGCTCTCTTTGAACTGCATATTCAATAATATCTTCTTCAATCTCCTTTGGTTGAATTTGCTCCATGTGTGCTTTAAGGGCGTTTTCTAGCTGTAACCAATAATCTTTCCACGCCTCACTAAACGAACCCATGATGTCCTCTTTTATGTTCTTGGACGCCTTAGGAATGTCTTGTGGCTGTCTCCAATGCGAATCCTCCTTGTTACATGTCGGCAAACATTCATATCATCTTCTAATGTTGATCGTCTTGAAGGTTGCTCTACATGCCTTTGGGACGTATACTCCTCCCTCATGTATCGCTGCACTGGAGCAAATCGCTTTCTCATTGCTGTTTTTAATTCTGCCCATGTCTTGATCAGATGCTCTCCACAATTTTTTTAATCCTCCACCATATGATTGTATTATTGGAGAACTCTTGAACTGCCCGTCTGACCTTCCCCCGTTCGGAGTAATCATGACAGTTAAACTCTTGCTCCATTTTTCTTTCCCATCTCAGATATGCCTCTGTATCAATATTGCCTTGGAAAGTATTCCTTCGAGACCCATAAGAACTTTTATAATTGTAGCCATAAATGTTTGCTGCAAAACAAGGGTTAGAAGATAAAAAAATTCCTCACACACTCCCTGATATGTTTCACTCAAACAATAATGAATCTCTTGTGTATGTACTCAATTTGGCTTTTACTCTCTAATAAACTCACTCTTGCCTTTTACCTCTAAAATTCTCTTTTATAGGTTCTTTTTGAATTCACTAAATAAATTCACAGTTTTACAATGCAATTCAAAAGTAACTTATCAAGAACAAAATATAGAAGGTATGACTATCGGAATACCAAAAAATCACAGATTGATTGCCTTGTACTCCTCTTGTATGCCTCTCTTGAATTTTCGTTTGTGTTTCCCGAATTTATTATTTTTTTTCGGACGTGGATGATTTTGTTTCGTCGGGATTGATGATGAATGATAACTGATAGAATGAACGGATGGTAGAATGGTGTGCTAAAAGTTTAGTTAGCATAGTAGAAATAGAATATGAATTTTTTTCTTTTATACCCTTTTTTTTTTCTTTTTTTATCGGGTTTTTTTTACAATATATATTTTGACAGAAAATTAAGGATAAGTAACTCGCTAGAAAGGCTTAGCTTTGATACCAAATGATAGAGACTCCACGGCACGCTTGCGTGAGGTGGTCGTCTCCCCGATCGTTTCTAGCAAAGTTGTAGGATGGATTGCTTGCAACACCTTAACCCCTCGCCTATAAGTAGACGGTGATCTTTGTACAATTGCTCGCGTTCGGAAATCTGCGTTGAATGGACACCAACGACACCTTGACCCCTCGCTTATATTGAAGCGGTGATCTCGGTACAATCGGCGATTAATGCGGTAGAAGATGCCACACACAACTATGAATTGTTGTATGATTAGTCAAAGTTGAATCTCAAAGAAAAACTAAGAAAATAACTTAGGAATTCTTCAAAGAACCAAAAGTAGAGAATAACCTCACAAGTATGTTGAATAATGAATTAATGTATATTGTTTTTGATTACATCAACTTGGACCTCTATTTGTACTATTCAAAATAATTCAAATCCTAATAACAATGGTAACAAATTATTCTAATCCTAATAGTGATTCCAAACCAATGTGGAATAGAAATCCCTATTTCTATAAAACAATAGAAACCTATTTAGAAAGTAAATCTTAGCTAATAATAAATCCTAATTAAAAACTAATTTCTAGAAATCCAAAAATAATCCTTCCGATAAACCTTGCCGCATTCGGACACTTCTTGCCGCGTGAAGCAACTGAAATTCCTTCCTGACTTGGGACATTAACGAGTTTATTTGCATGAATAATTTGCTGAATTTGAATAATTAAAAGACCCACATGATATTAGTGATAAGACTTGAAAGGCCCACATTATATATGTTAAGAAGCCTCCATTACTTCAAATCCAAGACTGCTGTATATGCTTAATAATCCGTGGCTGCTATGTATCCAATTAAAATATCAAGTGATTTGTATTCTTTTGCATGTCCATCCTAGATCAGCCCAATTATTTAAAATTATTTGATGAACTCTCAGAACTTGAATTGAGTCGTTGTTGTTTGATGCGAGCCCGGTTAGGATTGTATCACATATTATTGGATTATTGGGAGAGAACAGATTGCTAGGCCTGGACTATTTGACTAATAAATTTCATAATATGGATTGCATAGTGTATCATTTACTTTTAGCCAATACTAGTATGAATATTGTGAACAGACTAAAGTTTTTGTTGATTACAACTTACAAGATTTATTGTTTTAAAGATTTATATGAATCATATCAATTTTGAATTTGAAATCGTCTCAAAATTTCTTCAAAAGTCAAAATTGCTCTTATATTTTGGAGTGGAGGGAGTATTATTTCACACACTAAACATTTATTGTGCAACTTTGTTGTCTTTTTGGGACTTCCCAAAAAGGAACTTTTCTCTGATATAATGGGATGGAGGGAGTAGTAAAATTGGTTATATTTTAATATTTTATGCATATTAGATTTTCTCAGTAAAGCCTCATTCTCATCTTGCAGGAAATTAGACGGCGTGGTCTGAAAGTAGCAGTTGCAGGGATCCCAAAAACTATTGATAATGACATTCCGGTATTGGTCATTTCCTAATCTCCATTTATAAGTTTCATGTTTTTTGTAAACTCTTGCATTAGTAAACTTAACTCATCCCATCAACCTAATCCTGACACTAGGGGGGTCAGCGTAAACCAGGCTTTAATGCTCATAATTTTTCTATTTTAGATTGCGTAGATACGTTTGTGATATTATGTCCTCTTCTTTACACTTATCCCCAGTAATTTCTCTATGGAGCCCCTTTTGTAATTTGTTAACAATTCAGTGGTGGATTGCATTTTGGCTCAGGTCATTGACAAATCATTCGGTTTTGATACTGCTGTAGAGGAGGCTCAACGGGCCATCAATGCTGCACATGTTGAAGCTGAAAGTACTGAGAATGGTATTGGTGTAGTGAAGCTAATGGGTCGCTACAGCGGTAATTAACCTTCTTTAAGACTTGAGACATTATAACTAAGATGATGATAGATGATGGCTAGGCTTCCCTTTGCTCCTAACATAGAAATTTTTAATATGATGGAAAATAGAGTAATAATTATACACTGTAAGCAAAAGTATAAGTGAAGAAACATATCTACTATTATAAAACTATATTTCGTTCTGTAATAACTATACAGTGTATGTCTTCTCTTGTATTGCAGTCTATTTTGATGAAAACCTTATCTACTAAAAAGTAACAGATTTCTAACAGCACTGATAGTTGTATCTTTTATTGAGGTGGAAATTATTCAGCCAAAATTCATTTCACCGTATTATTTTTATTTATTTATTTTGCACTAAAATTATTTGGGCATATGTGCAAAATTGCCCTTGTGGTTTTGGCCGAAGTCCCCATTAATCCATGATTTTTAAAAAAGTGACATTGACGTTATAAAACCCAGTTCAACTACGCCCTTCCCGTTAATAGACATGCCAGCTAGACAAACGAGTCTTAGTGGCGATTGACACGTGCCAAAAATAAAATTTAATAAAAAAAATATTATTTTCTCTTTCTTCTCCCTTTTTTCTTTCTCTCCCATCCCATTCCTCCATTTTTTCTCAGATTCTACCCTCGCCATAAAAAAACATAAACTCGCTGCCATGGGATACGAAACCTCCATGATCAAAACCCCAGCAATTAATATCTGTATACAAATAAAAGTCACATCAGCCTTCGTCCTGGCGTACTCATCAGACTTGTACCTGAATTGACGAAGAAATTGGCTAAAAATTACCTCCCCGATAAGAAGTTCGCTATCATACTTTTGAGGTGTGATTTGATCATTGTTTTGAACTTTTTGTTGCTGATTTTGGTCTAATTCTACTTGAAATTTGTTGAGGGAACAAAGCCCAATCATTTGCAAGCTCTAATGGAATGATCTGATAGGATTTGAAGCAAGCTTTTAGGGGTTTTTTGGAGTTTCGCGATTTTGTAGAATTTTTGGATTTTGGGGTTGATTTCGCTAGAGTCGGGGAAGTGGGTAAGCTGGGTTTCAATCTGGGCCTCTAGAGTCTTGACGGAAGGCTTGACCGGTTCGCCATGGGCTTGGAAGCGATGGGTTTGACGGTCGGGTCAACTTTGAGAGATTTCCCGATGGGTGAGTCAAATCTGAATATGATTCAGATCCAGATTCATCTTCAACGGCTTTTTGGTGACCGTCGGAGTAGCCGGTGAAGCCTTGCTGTCCCTGAATATGTGTTGCTTTCTTATGATTTACTTCATATGAACTGATATGAATTATTTTTGGGTTTGTGATATGGATAACTTTCTTTTTCTGTTATCACTTGGAGTTTCAGATGAATGTCGATCTGAATTGAAGAGTAGATGTAAACTTTGTTATTGCTTTTGTATATTACTTATGTATATTAGTTTTGATTATTTTAATGTTAGATGTCATTGATTCGGAGCCATTCTTTTCTTTCTAGTAGATTGAAATAGGAGGATTTGGAGTGAAATTGAAGATTTGGAAATTAGGGTTTATAAACTACAGGGTCATTAAGAACTCGCGACTGACAGAGGAGAGAGAATAGAGGAAGGAGATGGGAGAGAGAAAAGAGGGAGAAGAGAGAGAAAATAATATTTTTTATTAAATTTTATTTTTGCCACGTGTCATCGCCACTAAGACTCGTTTGTCTTGTCGGCATGTTTGTTAACGGGAGGGGCATAGTTGAGCTGGGGTTTTATAACGTCAAGGGCACATTTGAGCAAAAAAAAGTTAATGGATTAACGGGGACTTCAGCCAAAACCACAGTGACAATTTTGCACCTTTGCCCATAATTATTTTGTGCATGTCTTAAATCCTTTTCCTATGTAGATTTGGACTTGGGGAGTTTCCTAATAACCCATTCTCATTTGGTTGTTGGAAAATTTTCTATTTCTTTCTCTTTAGGATTTCCTATCATATTAGTTTGGTGTTTCCTTTTGCTTATAAATATGTGTTCTATTGTTTCAAACAAGTAGCTTAGAAGATAAATCAGAGCTCAGACATGAGAGCATAAATATTTTAGAGATTTTTAGCTAGTGTCCAAGAGAGAGATGATTGGGTGTAATTTGGGATTAGGGTGGTGAGAGTTAGAACTGTAAATGGTAACCGAAAAAATCATATTCGTCCGTATCCGTATTCGAAAAAAACCCGGATATTATTCGTATTCGAAAAAAACCCAGATATATCCTTATTCGGTTTAAAGGCATCCGCAAATAAACGAATACGAATACGGATATAGGCGTATTCGTATTCGTTTAACATCCGAACGTAAATATATTCGGCGGATAGCGAATATCCGGATTCGGATCCGTATCCGAAATTCGTATACAAATAACTTATATATTATATAATAAGCAAAATAATTTTTTTAAAGTGACATTCCTTATATAATAATTAGTTTTCACTATCATACGAAAATTATTTTTAAAATATATCATTTCACTTTTAAAAAATAGGAAATAACACTTTTATTTTAATATTAATAAACTAAAATAAATTGATTTAAATATAGTTAATAGATTTTTACTATTATAGAGTTAAAATATCTAAAATGTATCATTTACCAAGAAAATTATATATTAGAAGAACAAAACTATAGTTATTAGCTTGTTATAAGTTTTTTACTTTCAAAACTTACTTGCAATGTTGGGAGACGGGAACAATGAACAATATAATTTATTGTTAAAATATGTTAAGTCCGAATTAATTTAGAATTAATCTAGAAGGGGGTTGAACAATTAATTCACGTTTATAAATTTTCGAGTGGAGGGAGTATTTATCACTTTCATTTGCCCAATTATTTAAAAATTAAGAGTTCAAATATTTAAAGCAAGTCCAAAGTAAATTTTGGATGAAGTTGGATTAACTAGTTGTCAGTTGTCACATATACATTATAACTTGCACTCTCCATAAATATAATAAAATAGAATAAATTTTTTATAACTATGTAAATTGTAATCTATGTATTGAGGATAAATTATAAATAAAAGTTCCCATAAACATATTATTAAAATTTTAATCAAGTATTTGAGAAAAAATAATAAAATATTTAATGTAACCTTTTGAATCTAATTCTAAATTATAAATATTCATACACACTACAATATTGGACATCTAAACAATAATAAATAGTATTGAAATTTAGGATTTCAAAAATGATGAAAACTTATTTGAATTGTAATTAAGAACATTGATTATTGTATTTAAATATCTATTAAAAATAAATAAATTAACATTCATTCATTAATAAACTATATTTTAAAACTGATTATTTTTTTATTCTAGTTATAGTTAGAACTATAAATGATAATCGAAAAATCCGTATTCGTCCGCATCTATATTCGAAAAAAGCGGGTATTATTCGTATTCGGAAAAAAGCGAATATTATCTGTATTCGGTTTAAAATTATCCGCAAATAAACGGATACGAATACTACTGCATCCGAATCCGTATATATCAGTTTACACCCCTAGTGAGAGTGGTTCTCTCAGTTGAGAGTGTTATTCACAGTTTATGTACACCTCAGTTTCTGTTAGGAAAAGTGAGTAAACAATGGATATATATATATATATATATATATATATATATAAACTTATCTGTTGTAAACCAACAAAAAAATTAGTATGTCAATGCTAGTACTTGGTACTATATCCTTAAGACATTTATGCCCTCCTTTTTGGTGCTTATAGTTATCGGCACTTGTCTCTTAGGATACAATGACAACGTGTATTATAGCCGCACTACAAATAACACACAACAAACCAATTAAATGCTCTGAACTTTCTCAAATATACTATGAATACGACTGAAGAAATGAATGACTTGAATTCAATTTGAATGCCTCAAATGGCTACCCCCCTTATGGTATTTATAGGAGGATTTAGTGACCCTTCAAATGGGACACGACCCTTGTGAATTGACTGGACACGAATGAAAAGGTATGAACGAAAAGGCATGGCTAAACAGGTGCGTTTGTATGCTGCAGACACTATCAATGTCGCAGCTTTGGATAGCAGTGCTGCTGCGCTGTTTCTAGGCGCTGCAACGCTAGATCAGCTAGAAAGTTAGCGCTGAGGCGCTGGACCAACCAAAGTGTTAGCGCTGCGGTGTTGGGTCCCAAACGACAGTTTCATTCACTTGATAATAAATAAAATTAACGGAACTAAGCAAAACAAAATTTAAAGTAATTTTGTCCAAAAAGATATATATAATGACCCATGAGTCCGAGCCCGGTCAGTCGGCGGCGGCGACGACGACGGCGCGCGTGTGGTCAAACCAAGTCTTGGCTAGGTCCTCTCCCCTCCACAAAAGTAGGGGGTGCCCCTTTGAGCCCAAACCCAAGAGCTAACTAATTGTATATATACTCAATTGATTTTTATTTCTTAACCAATGTGGGACTTTAGCTTCCCACAAGTATTTGTTATCATTTTCAAGGGTGATCTTTGGGAGTAAATTTCTAATTCATTACCCATTGATTTGAAGTTTCAAATACTTGATTTTAATCTACTCATGGAGTAAAATACATTGATATGTGTATTCATCTCAAATGATTAATGAAACCCACTTAAATTTAAACTCAAATTCTACCAATCCCCCACATGAATGAAATTGACTGCCAACCTTGTGCAAATGTTATGCAGACTCTGAGAGACAGAATTAGAAATCATTTGTGTAGAGTGAGGCGGCTTCTGGCTTTGAACCTTCCCTTGCAAAAGACTATCGTGTTTACTAGTTGTTCAGTGAAGGTGATGTCTTGAACTGCCCAACCGTTTGTGTAAATCGAGACAATAGAAATTCACACAGAATCTTTCTAGACATTGTTTGGTTCTCACAATTTTGTTCATTTCGACCCTGAACATTCCAGGATTTATGAATGCTCTAGAGAAGTATAGCCTTATCATTTTCATAGAATTGACTCAATTAACACTCACATAGGTGATTCTTAATAAGAGTATTTTGCCATAACCCACTTGTTTATCAAGATATAAGAATCATTAAAGGCATAGATTATCCTAAAATCGCTGCAAGTATCACTATCTCGTATCATAGTAATGAGCATAAGAAATTAATTTTTTCATAGTGATTTGGTTTAATCGTTCACAATTTAGTAGTCCCTTTGAACCTAGATCTTGGGATCTCCAGTCAACTAGGTTGGGTTTTCACCATAACGATCCTTATTTATAGGCTTTAAACCCATTCCCCTCGATGTTATTTTTACTTGCTCTCTAGTCTTACTTGCTCTCTAGTCAAACCTTTAGTTAACGGATCCGCTATATTCTCTTTCGACTTTATGTATTTAATAGATATAATGCCGTTAGAGAGCAATTGTTTTATGGTATTGTGTCTACGACGAATATGTCTAGACTTACCATTATACATGTGATTCTGTGCCCTTTCAATTGCTGATTGACTATCACAATGATTACAAACAGCAGGCACAGGTTTAGGCCACATAGGAATTTCTTCTAAAAAGTAGCGAAACCACTCAACTTCTTCTTCTGCCTTATTCAATGCAATAAACTCATATTCCATTATTGATCGAGCAATGCATGTTTGTTTAGAAGATTTCTATGATACCGCTCCACCTAGTGTAAACACAAAGCCACTTGTGGATTTAGAGTCTTTTGTATCTGATATCCAGTTCACATCACAGTATCCTTCAAGTATTGATGGATATCTTGAGTTGTGCAATCCAAAGTTTTGATTATATTTTAAATACCTTAAAACTCTTATAATCACTTTCCAGTGGTTTTGTCCTGAATTACCTATAAATCTACTCAATTTATTAACAAATGCTATGTCAGGACGTGTACAATTCATTACGCACATAAGACTTCCAATTATTTGTGCATACTCAGGTTGTGATATGCTCTTTCCTTTATTTTTAGACAAATGTAGATTTATATCTACTGGTGTTCCCACAAGATTGCAATCATATTGTTTGAATTTTGTGAGTATTTTCTCAATATAGTGTGATTGTGATAATACTAACCCATTTGATATTTTAGAAATTTTAATTCCTAATATTACATCGGCAATACCCATGTTTTTCATGTCAAACACATTATTCAATATTTTCTTGGTAGTTTTAATGATTTCATTATTACTATTTATAATGAGTATATCATCTACATAAAGATAAATAATGACAAATCCTTTCTCAGTGTCCTTGACGTATACACATTTGTCACACTCATTTATTTTGAAACCATTTGACACCATTGTACTGTCAAATGTCTTCTTCTAAATCTATATGCACCGCTATTATTAGCATACCCAATGAATATACAATATATTGTTTTTGTTCCTATTTTTACCTTTTTGGGTGGAGGAACCATTACTTTTGCCAAATATCCCTACACTTTTAAGTGTTTCTAAGACGGTTTTCGTTCCCCCCACAAATTCTAAAGTATCCTAAAACCTAATAACAATGCATTCATCATTTCTTTTGAAGTTCTATTCTTTCTTTCAGCAACACTATTTTGTTGTGGTGAATAAGGTGCAGTTATTTGATGTATACCATGTTGCGAACAAATTTCACTAAAAAGAGATTCATATTCCCCACCTCTATCACTTCTAATTATCTTCATCTTTTTATTAAGTTGATTCTCAACCTCATTCTTGTAATGTATAAACATTTCCAAGGCCTCATTATTACTTCTCAATAAGTAAACATAACAATATCTTGTACAATCATCTACAAAAGTAAGAAAATATTTCATACCCCCTCTTGTTTGTATATACTTTAAATCACAAATATCAGTATGTACTAATTCAAGAGGTTTTGTACTTATTTCAATTGATTTAAAAGAAGATTTTTGAAATTTTGCCTCAACGCAAACTTTACATTTATGATTGGGGTCAATCTCACATTTTGGTAAACATTCCATATTAATTAATGTACGTATAGTATTATAATTAACATGTCCTAATCTAACATGACATAAATTAGATGACTCAATCATATAAGCAAAAGATGTATTTTTATTAATATTGGAAGGTACAATTGTCAATACATTCATTTTAAAGTGCTCATTGCTCATGTATCCCTTCCCCACATACATCCCATTTTTGGTTAGGACAAACTTGTCCGATACAAAGACCAATTTAAATCACTTTTGACTTTGAAGAGATTCAGATATTAAATTCTTCCAAATATTAGGCACACAGAGCACGTTGTTGAGGGTGAGCTTTTTGTCGGATGTCATCTTTAAGACTACCCTCCCTTGCCCAACAATCTTTGATGTGGAAGAATTCCACATATATAATTGTTCTTCATTCTCAACTTCTTGATATGTTGAGAACATATTTCTGTCAGAACACACATGGCGGGTTGCTCTAGTATTTACCCATCATTTCGTTGGATTTCCAACCAAGTTTACTTCAAAAACCATTGCTAATAGGTTTAATTCAGAAATGTCTTCAAGAAGACCATCCGCTTCTATTACATTAGCTTGTGCGAACTTCTTGTTTTGGTCTTTGCGTTTACGACAATCCTTTGCCCTATGTCCTGCCTTGTCACAAATATAGCACTTGTCTTAGAACTTTTTGTTGGTTCCCTGTTTAGGCTCATTTCTTGAGTACTTCCTCTTTTTAGACTTTTGACCTTACTCCACTACGTTGGCTTTAAATTCCATAAAAGTCTTTCCTACTTTCTTTTCAGAAGCACGGTTGTACTCTTCTATTCTTAATCTTACGTTCAAGTCTTCAAGTTTTATCTCTTTACGCTTATGCTTGAGATAATTCTTGAAATCTTTCCACATTAGTGGTAGTTTTTCAATGATAGCCGCTACTTGGAAAGATTCACTTAAAGACATACCTTCTACATGTATTTCATGCAGGATAACTTAAAGTTCTTGGACTTGATTGATTACAACCTTGGTTTATAGTCCAAAAATCTGCTAACTACGAATTTCTTTGTGCCAACATCTTCCGTTTTACTCCCTTCATTCCTAAATAAATGACGTTTTAAGGAGTTCAAAGTTTTTCAATATATTTGACGTTTACAAATTTCTAGGAAGCATTAATTACTATTTTTCCTCTATTGCTCTCAAATATATTCTTTCATAATTTCTCCCTCATTTTTCTAGGCAACTTTATACATATTTCCTTAATTCATGCAAGGATAATTGTGACAATTCATATCAATCTTATTGACAGAATTGAAGCAATAAATGACTTTCTTAATAAGTGTGAAACACTCTAAAACGTCACTTATTTAATATTTAGGAATGGAGGGAGTATATTTCTTATCCAAGGAATCCCATAGTTCTCTTCTCGTTTTGAGAGAACTATACACATTGTAAAATGTGTTGTCTAATCCATTGAGGATGTAATTTTGGCACAAAAAATCAGCATGTTTCCATGCATCTATTGCAACAATAACTTGCCTATCTGCTTCATTCTCACTAAGTACAAGGGGATCTTCATGAAGAAATCTTGTCAAGTTAAGTGTAGTGAGATAAAATATCTTTTGTTGCTATCTTTTGAATTCTGTTCCATTAAACCTTTCTGGTTTTTCTCCATGGTTCATAGGCACATTAGGTATTATTGGTGCAGAAGATGAACCGAACATAGATACAGATTCGGTAGCCATTTATTGCAAATATAAATTAAATATATATAATAGAAAAAATTAATTATCTTAAGATTGTTAGGAAAAGTGAATAAACAATGTATATATATATATATATATATAAACTTATCTATTGTAAACCAGCAGAAAAATTAGTATGTCAAGGTTAGTACTTGGTACTCCCTCCTTATTGGTGCTTAGAGTTATCGGCACTTGTCTTCCAGGATACAATGCCAACGTGTGTTAAAGCAACACTACAAATAACACATAACGAACCAATTAAATGCTCTGAACTGTCTCAAATATACTAAGAATATAACTGAATAAATGATGAAGAAATGAATGACTTGAATTCAATTTGAATGCCTCAAATGGTTGCCCCCCATATGGAATTTATAGGAGGATTTAGTGACCCTTAAGATGGGACACTGCGAATCGAGTGGACATGAATGAAAAGGTATGAATGAAAAGGCAAGGCTGAACAGGTGTGTCTGTATGTTGCAAACACTATCAGCGTCGTGTCTTTGGATAGCAGCACTGCGGCGCTAGACCAATCCAAAGACTTAGTGTTGCAACACTATGTCTAGGCGTTGCGGCGCTGGAAGGTAGTGCTGCAGCGCTAGACAACCCAAAGTGTTAGCGCTGCGGCGCTGGGTCCCAAACGAACAATTTCATTCACTTAATAAATAAAATAAACGGAACTAAGCAAAACAAAATTTAAAGAAATTTTGCCCAAAAAGATATATACCACGAGCCCGGCCGGTTGGCGGAGCGCGCGTGTGATCAAACCAAACCTTGATTAGGTTCTCTCCCCTCCACAAAAGTGGGGTGCCCCTTGGGGCCCAAACCCAAGAGCTAACTAGTTGTATATATACTCAATTGATTTTTAGTTCTTAACTAATGTGGGACTTTAGTTTCTCACAAATATTTATTATCATTTCCAATTGTGATTTTTGGGAGTAAATTTATCATTCATTACCTTATGGATTTGAGCTTCCAAATACTTGATTTTAATCTACTCATGGAGTAGAACAGAACACATTGATATGTGGAGTCATCTCAAATGATTAATGAAACCCACTTAAATTTAAGCACAAATTCTAACAGTTTTAGCATATGAGCATAGTGGATTAATTCTCGCCCTAGGATGTAGGCCAAAAGCCAAACCACATAATTCTTATGTTCTTATCTATTTTGTTTTAACGCTTTCATTGTTTGTTTTGAGTAATATTCGTAATTGTCATAACAATAAACATATGGACTCCCGAACATTCTTTCAAGTTTTAGAATTGGGCAAATTCTGAATATCTAGTACAAGAACTGATATGAAAATTTGATAATGTAACCACAATACATAAACTTGTTTTTTATGATATCAAATTATGAACTTCTTGGGTTTAAAGCTTTTGTTCTGCAGTTTTGCATGTCCATAATTGCTTCAAGCTTCTTCTGTACTTCATTTTGCACAACTTCCTTTTGCAAAACCTAATGCAGAAAGCTCTAGTGTGTAATAATTTACTTGTGCCGTGAGATAAAACTTGCAGCAGCCATTACTAAGGCTACTCTCTTGAGGATTATCCATGCTCATCAATTGATTGATTGATTCTGTAATTATATTTTTCTCAATAACAAATTACTGGTGCAGGTTTCATTGCAATGTATGCCACTCTTGCCAGCCGAGATGTGGATTTGTGTTTGATTCCAGAGTCACCATTCTATCTTGAAGGAGAAGGTGGACTTTTTGAGTATGTGGAGAAACGGCTTAAAGAAGATGGACACATGGTTATTGTTATTGCTGAAGGAGCAGGTCAGGAGCTTCTTTCAAAGAGCTTGGAATCCGCAAATGAGCAAGATGCTTCAGGGAACAAGCTACTCCAAGATGTTGGGTTGTGGATTTCTCATAGGATCAAGGTATTGATGATACTATGTTATTTTTCTAATAGTCGTCTCTTATTTATAAATATTATATACATGTTAGTTAAGTTTCGGGTTTCAAAAAACACAATCTTATTATCCCTGTGCATACAAACTTTTGTTTTTTTGATATAAATTGATTTTTTTTTGTTTAACGGAATTCTTTAATCGATCAAACTGTCAGTATTCTGGCATCTATAATCCTGCTAGTTTTATAACTTTGAATTTACATCGTTTTGTTATAAATCATTAATGAATAGAGAATACCTGATCAGGGAGAAGCAATCCAGTTAGCGACTCAATGTTGAAGTTTCATTTGTTTACATTTGATTAGCATAACAAACCCAAAGGTATTGCTGTAACTGTGTGTCTGAGATAGATACATTTGGCTTGGAGTCCAGCATATAAATCTTATCCTCATTCAGAGAATAGTTGCAATGCAATTTTTTCTTTATATTATGATAGGATGGTTCTCTTGGGTGACTGAATCACCCTTTCCTTCTGTTGTAGGATCATTTTGCAAGACATAAGATGTCAATTACTCTTAAATATATCGGTAAGTAAGCTTTTACTCCATCTGTGATACTATGTAATCTGGGCATAGGAACTTACACAATACTATTAGAGTTGACATTGTTGTCTGACAGATCCTACTTACATGATCCGTGCCGTTCCAAGTAATGCATCTGACAATGTGTACTGCACGCTCCTTGCTCAAAGTTGTGTTCATGGAGCAATGGCTGGGTACACAGGCTACACAAGTGGGCTGGTCAACGGGAGGCAGACGTACATTCCTTTCAATGTAAGTACACACTAATCCAAGACCAGATTTTTGCGTTTAAGTTATGTTGATATTAATTTCAATGGCAGGCCTTTGTTGCTCCTTATCTCTTAAATCTAACTTACAACTCAATTGTGAACTAAAGTCGCTCATTTCTACTCTAATGTGCCTGAATAAACCATTTTTTTTAACATGTGAAACATTCAGTTGATTTGAAAGAAATGCCATTTATTTACTAATTCTTTGAGCTTTTAAGTAATGTGCCTTTCCTTTCAATACCTTTAAAGATGAATTTGAGGTTCAAACCCAAGCATCGATTGTGAAGCATGACCTACTCAATGCCATTGTTAGTCCGTAATATTACTATTGCTGTAGGACTTTGTCACATATTGTGTTCAAAAATGACTTGAAGGACGCATTATAAAAACAATTAAATAATAATACTTAACATCAAGCCTGTTTTGATTCGTATATGTATCTTGGTTAATTTGATTACTCTGATTTTGAAAGTAATTGAATATTTTGATTGCTGAGGTGATCTTGAAGATTTGCTTATGTAAAATTGCTGAGAAGACAAATATCTATGAGGATTCACTTATCTGGGAAATTTTTGCCTGCTGAAAAGCTGAACCAAATAATTTGGACTGAAAATCAATAAAAGCAGCCCCCCCCCCCCCCCCCCCCCCACATTTCCAGATTTTGTCAAAATATGATTATTTGGACCAAATTAGTCTAGACTCCCAAAAAAACAATCCATACAGGTTTGGCTATCTGTGAGAAAGTGACATGAAATAATAATTTTTATCACTAATCTGTCCTGTTGCTTCTTTTACGGGGATTCAGTATGGGAAGGAGAAGCTTTTGCTGCTTGGGCTATCACATATTGTTCAACTGATAGCAGTTACGCTAATATATTCTTGGTTAATAGATACCATGCAACGGAAAAAAGGGGACTGTAAATTAGTTTTCACCATTTATGCTGCACTTTGCTCACTAAAAATGCAACTAGTTTTTCACTTTTATTTCAGTGATGTCAAGACATTTTATCACTTACCACATGATATTAGCATAAACGTAGGTGTAAGATAGGCTGTTTAGAAAAATCTACAACCCCTCTCCACCTTCCTCCTTCACTCCCAATTCTCCGCGTCTCATTTGTTTACTTCTCTGTAAGAGGGAAGGTAAAAAAGAAGAATAAATAATTACATAAAGCTGGCTCTTTTTTCCTCAGCTCAATAAAGTCGGAGTTTTAATTGGATATTCTATGTGCAGTGCATAACTGAGATGCAGAATCGGGTTGTGATAACGGATAGGATGTGGGCGAGGCTTCTTTCTTCAACCAGTCAGCCGAGCTTCGTGGGGCCAAAAGAAGCCCATGAAGCAAGAAAAGAGGAAGAACCACCCACCACCCAGTTGTTGGAGGGGGAGAAGGGTCAAGATGACAGTACAGGTAACTAAAGACACAGAATCAGCATGCACAAAACCAGAGCACTAGACTCTTTTTGACTACTTGTTTATCAACTGCAATTGATCAAAATCTGTGATTGGTAATGTACCAGAAAAACTATAATCGAATTGATCGGGTCATGTAGGAACAAGTTTCAAGGTTTTCGATCTTTTAGGATGCCTCGGCTGCGGTCACCGACTTTAAAGTATTTTTTACTATCATATCAAACCAAGTTCGATCGGGATGTATGCTTTTTTGTACCGTGGGAATGTCAATATGATATGAGAGTTCTGCTTTTGGTGTTTGAATGTGTTTTGGTTAGTTTCTGTGAATAGGTGTAGTTTCTGATCAATTATGGGGAGGGGGAGGGGGATAAGAAAAGGGAAATAAATTATATGTTGACAAATTTATCACAAAGCTGTAAGATACAAAAAATTAAGGGGGTGTTTAATAAAAATTTAATGAATATGAATATGAATTTGAATGAGCTGAATCTGAATCTGAATCTGATGAAAAAAGTTGTTTGATAATTAATATGTTTGAAACATCTGAATGACATAATTTTATTATTTTACTCCTCTAAAAAAAATTTAAAGTTATTGTAAATTTATTTAATATTACTTAATATAATAGTTAATATTTTTTTTATTTTATTCAGCTATTTATTCAGTCATTCAGCTAAAAAAAATTGACTTAGCCATTTAGTTAAATTATTTAACCGATTCAGTCATTAAGATGATTTTTTTTTTCAAAATAAGTGCACTTAATGGCTGATCGATTCAGCCATTCAGATGTATTCAGTCTTAAATTGACAGCTCCTACGATGGGGTCATTCTTAATTCTTATTTATTATGAGTTGTAATATTTATCGATATAAATTTATCGTCGTATATAACATAAGTCAAAAAAAATATTAATTGCATTTAACAGCAGCGACATTTTGGCTTATATTTTTGGAAAGAACCTAAAGAATGTCATTCAGATGTATTCAGTCCTAAACCGACAGCTCTTACGCTGGGGTCATCCTTAATTCTTATATATTATGAGTTGTTATCTTTATCGATATAAATTTATCGCCGTATATAACATAAGTCAAAAAATATATATTAATTGCATTTAACAGCAGCGACATTTTGGCTTATATTTTTGGAAAGAACCTAAAGAATGCAGGGTAAAAGTAAAAGAATGAAGAAAGGAAAACACAAAACAAAAGGAGAAGGACAAAAAGAAACTAACAATTGATTTTTTTTTTGCATTTCCAAAAAATAAAATAAAATAATCAAGTACAATATATTAAAGTTCATAATGGAAGGTTAATTTTTTAAAATATTGTATTATAATGAGATTAATGCAAAAGCAGTTGCCTAGTGAGTTTCTTCAGGGCAATTTTAGTGGGAGTAGGAAGCCTCTTCAACAAATATTTCAAACGGTTCAAAAATTTGCATTACAAACTCATTTTATTCTATAAAGGCACACCCAATAGTTGGGTCACATGTCACCTCTTTAAATTTTAATTTATTTGAAATTTTAAATAAATTATTCTCATTTATCTGAATTTTAAATGATCGTGTCTTTCCAAAAAAAATACAAAAAAAACTTGGAACACTTTAACTTTTTACCCTTGTCCAGAACCATTTTTTTTCTTTTTAATCCAACATTTACACATGAAACATGGTGCAGCTAAACCGTTTCTATTTTTAAAATTCCAAAAAAAAAACACTTTGCTATGCAAATTATATTTTTTGGGTCATTAAAAATTATATGATGTAATTTAATTAAAAGTCAAAATTCAACAAATGAATGTAATTTTAAGGAAAATAATTTGCGTCAAGTCTTTTACAAGTTAGTTTGTTAAATAACATTTTTTTTTAAAACTTTAATTTGCAACAAAAGCTTAACATAAATTCTTAGAATAATTTCTATGGTCAGTTTCAGTTGCAAGTTATTTTATTAATAACCCAAAAAAAGAAAGTTATTTGATTGGTTTGCATTGGATGCTCAAGAGTTTAACTGTTAACAGGACTTGATATTCATTTAATATATATATATAAATATATAGTTGCAGGGCAATTAACTAGAACTAGAAAGAAATCAAAGAATGTATAATAGATATCTCCACACAGCTTGCCTTTTTTGGCATACATACCACCTCAAATGGTTATTTTACATGCATTACAAATTCACCCTACTGAAAAAGAGAGACAGATACCAAACCCAAGACTTTTTTTGGCCTAATAACAACTGCAGACCCATAAAGGGCTTGGCTTGACACTGTTGTTATAATCAAACCTTATAAACTCCGGTAGGATCTGCATTCTGAATGATCCAAGGATGCTCAAGGAGCTTGTGTAATGGCAAGCGTTGCGAAGTTTCCTTGACAAGCATCTGCAATTTGAGAAATAATAGCAAAGAAGAATATATAGAATTAGTGGAACTTTCTCCTAAACCTGGATTCGATGTGTGAAAATCAGTTGTCTGAATTTGTGTAGGGCAGAGAGTAGGAAAACAAAAACCTGACTGATGAGATCTTTTGCGGCTGAGGAGACGATAGGTTTTGAAGGGAACTTTAAATCCACTTGTACAATCCTGCAAAAAAAAAAAAGAAGAAGAGGAGATTCTACTAAGTTACCAATATTCAATATTAATAATGACAGATCCAATACCCTCAACCCCCATTTAGTTGAGAGTATAATTGCAAAATTCAATATTAGTAAAAGAAAAGGGAATAGAAGGCCATTCAAGAAAGAGAAGGGAAGTAGAAGAAATCCTGATTCACATTTATTCAGTTTGCTCACCTTCTGTATGTGTCTGAATGTTCCTTTGCTTCAAATGGAGGGACGCCATAAAGAAACTCATAGCACAGGACACCAAGACTCCAAATGTCCACACTTGCGTCGTGCTCCACACTCTCCACTGTGAAGCACATAATGAACACAACTGTCACTAAGCTTAAATTAACCAACCGATGAATAGAATAGGTGGACTTTTAGTGGAAAAGCAAACATTTTCTTTTAGCCAAGAAGACATGCTCAACTCCAGAACTGAACATACCCATCTCAGGTGGGAGATAATCAAGAGTTCCACACATGGTCTGCCTACGGTTAAATGTGTGAACTGACCACCCAAAATCTGCAATCTTTAGTTCACCCTGAAACAATAAGAAAAAAAGTTTGGTACAATAAGCACTAAAAGTAGCAGCTATAATGCATTACAACAGAAAACAGGAGCAATAATAATTGCTGCTTATTACCTGTGCGCCGACCAAAAGGTTCTCTGGTTTAATATCTCTATGAATAACGTGCTTTCCATGACAATATACGAGGGCCCGAGCTAATGATGCGACGTACTGTTACACACATCCAAGCATGATTATTATAATGAGACACATCCAAGCATGATTATTATAATGAGCCAAAAGCAAAAATATTAGAGCTACAATATGATGAAGGATCACCGTAGCAGCACGCCTTTCACTGAAGTATTTGCACTTCTGCAGCTCCTTGTAGAGCTCACCCTTAGCAGCATACTCCAAAATTAAATAAACTCGTTTCTGCAAATAAAAAGATAGGTTAGTCGCCTATGAAAATATGAAATTGCCTTTCTATAGTGAGATTAAACTATTGTTGTGTACCTGATCGTAGAAGTATCCATAAAGCCGTAAAATATTAGGGTGTCGAAGATGGCTTTGTATCTCAACTTCTCGGCGAAGCTGATGTTCTACCTGAGACTGTTTCAGTTGGCTCTTAAAAAGAACCTTCAGCGCGACTATATGATTGCTCTGTTACAAGAAAAACATTGGGAATCTTAATTGGCCATTTTATAAATTAATTTCATTAAGCATTTTGTGGTAAATATATTTTCGGTTACTAGACTTGTAGATTATTTATATGTTAACCCCAACTCAGAATTAAATCACATTCAACAACCACAAGCATCACACAATCTCTTATACCATATTTAGCTTTCTGTAAAGAAAAAGACAAAACTACGGAAAAGCTGAGACTATTAGTCAATGTGGGAAGAAAACTTGAGATGACAAATTTCTACAGGCCTACTATAAAATGGAAAAGGCAAATCTGTGTATAACCAACAAAAGATCACGTCTACATGAAATTGAACCTATTGTACTTCGAAAACCAGGTACCTAATTCAATTGTTCCAGATATTGATGAGTATGTTTAAGATTAATCAACAAAACATTTAAAGATGAATTCTGACATAAATACAATGATAGATCACAGTAAGAGAGCTAGAAAACAGAAACTAAAAAATCAAGATAACTGACCCTCTTTTCCCTCGCTAGATAGACATGACCGAACTTTCCCCTTCCAAGAGGCTTTCCAATGTCAAAATCATTTAGTGTCCACCTTCTTTTTTCCACATCTGCAACCTCTGAAGTGGCCTATAATCAATTTTAAAAACATCAGTTATAGCAGAACTATACAATAACATGACAACAACTTGAACTAAGCCATCCAAGTACACCAAATACCAGTTATGGATATTGTTACAGAACAAATACCAATCAGACCCTTATGAGAATCAAGCTATGGACTCTCATCTACTCCAATTCAAATTTACTTCTTTGCCTCTCTAGATACAAAGTACATTCCGAGAATGGTTCATAACGTGTAATCCAACACAAAAAATAATCTTAGCATCTGTAAAAAACATTTTTTTCCCAGAAAAGTTTTTCTTAACATTTGCCAAGTCAAAAGAATGCTTATAGCCAATTTACTTGATCAGAGAAATCCAATCTCCCAACTCTAATTTTGAAAAGCTTTCTGTTCCTAGAATTGTATTATTATTTTTTGTGAGCAACAAAAATTCTATCTCAACAAGCTTTACATTTCAACAAATGCAAGTAAAAGTTGATACGAAATAAAACCTTACAACAAACCCTAAGTTCCAATAGACATACTGATAAATTATTCTCATGTCAACACCAAATTCCAGCCCTAAAAGTTTAACCAATACAAAGAAAGGGCTTTTGAGCCTGAACAAACAAAATATGCAGACAAACATACAAAATCCCCCGTAGACCAGAAAACAGAACTTTATCAACCTTTTTACTAGACTCCAAATCAATGCCAAAGTTCCAAAAAAAATCACTTTCTTTATACAGTTTCTTAGATCAATTTCTTAGCAATCAAACCTAATACCCCTCTCATCTAGGGATATCAAAACCCTAAGCTTCAAAAATCCCAAACAAACTACATTAATCGACTCGCACTGTTAAAAAATAGCTAATTAAAGAAACTGCAATATGAAAATCGAAACCCTAACAAATAACAGGTGTAAAATCCTCCAAAATTTGAAAATCCGGAACGAAATAAGATCAAAGATTCAGGCTTGAATTCTTTACCTTCTGTTCCGGTTGCGTCTCTGCTGCGACCCCCATGACTTCCGAAATAGAAATGAAGAATTTTAGAGAGAGAAAATAGAGAGAGAGAGAGAGAGAGAGGAGCAAATGAAGAAATGATAAAAATGTCTGGTATGAAATAATTCTAATTGAATACTTTCCTTCCTTTGCCTTTTGCAACGGTCACATTTGTTGAGGCAGCCACGTGGTCCAATCTCCGATCCCGCCCTGCTTCTCTTTTCAAATTTTTATTTTTATTTTTTATGTTTAATTATTTTAGTTTAGAGGAGCGTCTGTCGTTGACCATTAAAATTGGTAATTATATCTATATAGTATATTTTTTATTTGCATTGCATTATTATAGTCTCGAGAAATGAAATGAAACCAAATTAGTTTTACCATATTAATTATGCTTAAATTAATTTGTTTTTTTTTGGAAAACTTAAAAACAATGGCAATAGATGTGAGTAATAATGCACAAAATATAGTTACAAAATAGGGAACCCATATTTTCGCAGTAATTTTTGATATGTGGGACTCATTTTTTAACCAAATTAATATTATTATGAAATTTTTTAACATGCGCCTTAAGGGTATATGCTAAACACGCAGTTCAAGAAAATATTTTCATGAATTGTGTACATATTCCCTTGAATTGAATGCAAATGCAGAAATCAATGAAATATACACAGTTTATGAAAATATTCTTTTGAATTGTGTACTTCGCATGTGCCCTTAGGACACATGTTAAAATAATCCTATTATTATATGGTTAAATAGTGAGTCTCACGTACAGAAATATCAAAAAATATTACGGAAATATGAGTTCCTTCAAAATAATCTATATTATGAAAGGAGGGGGCGAGGGGGCGAGGGGGGGAGGGGGGGAGCGGGGGGTGGGAGGTTGACTTGGTGATTAAAAAAATTGTTATATAACATGATGCGGTTGGTTCTAATAACTGACCACGTCCATGTATGATAAATTATTAATCAATTATAATTTGGCATATTATTTTATATTTTATTTTTATAATAATTTTTAATTTTCAAAATATTATTACAACTATATATAGTATTAATTTTAAAATTAATAATTGTGTCGTGTTAAGTAAATTTATATTATATTTTTCATAAATATTGACAATAACTTCTCATTTGAAAGAAGAATTGCCATGTTTTTCCCACATACTAACGGGTTGGGTGATTCACAGGTTCATTAACTATTTTAAAAAATATGCCTCTTTTATATTGTGTAGCTATTTGTTACTACATTATTACTACCTATTGCACATATATTGAATCTGAATTTCAGACAATTGCAAATAAATAGTTTATTGACCGTTTATAAAAATAAGTTTAAATTTAAATAATACTTGTATAACATTTATATAGCATAAAGTTATAAACTCATATCTTGTTATATGAAATACTTGTAAGCACCTGAGTGTCCGAATTAAATTATAGTATAATAAGTTATAACGGTCCGGATTTTAAGCTTACTCTTTATCTAACATATCTTGTTTATCCTCGTTAGCGACGGACCGGGCGACGATTCGGTCCGTAACTATATATACAAGAGTTCTTCTACACAGACAGGAATATGAGACATGAATATTGAACAGAAAGTGTATTGGACTTTAATCTATTTGTATTTTTATCTCATTGGGGGTTAAAACATAAATAATTAAAAATTCAATACACTCCTGTCCAATATTCATGTCCTATATTCCTGTATGCTTAGACTTTTTGTATATACAACCGTCGTCTTAGCTTTTAGCGACGGACAACATATATACGACGGTTGTATATATAGCGACGGACCGAACCGTCGCTCGGTCCGTCGCTAAAAGGGGGTAAGCAAGATATGTTGGATAAAGAATAAGGTTAAGATCCGGACCGTAAACTCTAATGTATTTTATTAATATTATCTTTTTGAGTTATCTTAACTCACTAGAAACTCAACTAAAAGGTCATGATCACACCCACTTAAGTACATAACATCCATCCCTGAGTTTCAAAACTTTTGTCTCTCCAACTATTGTGTGATCTACTAGGCTTGGTCGGATGATCCGATTCGATTTTTCGAGAGTCGACTCTGATACCATATGTTACTTAGGTCAAATAACAAGTTTGAATCAAATCATAGTACGATGAAGCTCGAACGCCATTATTTTTTCTCAATAATATATTCTTGAATTATTTTAACCCATCACAAACTCACCTAAAATGTCACGACTGAATAACAGCTTGAGTTTGAGTCTTATATACAGGCATCAAAGTATCTAACATGTTATGACGTGAGACTGACTAAGATGTTACATAACTTATTTTTATACACTATTCAAATAAACTGTTTATTTATTATTATCTTGAATCAATACCCATATATATTACATGTTCAATAAATCTAGGCCTACAATATTAGCACGTTATAATATGTACATTTATATTTTCATTTTATACACATTTTTATGATTTTCGTAACTATATTTTTAAAGAAAATTGATACTTTCACAACACTTTTTGATATTTTTACAATAAAAGTGTCGCTATAAAAGTATTGCGACTGTAAAAACCGTCACTATTGGATCTATAGCGACGATTTTATTATAAAAATATCATCTTGTGTTGTGAATTTATCTATTTCATTGTCTAAATTGTGGTTCTTAGGTTATGTGTTGTACACATGCTAGTGCCCCCATACGCATGTACTTTTTATCCCTAGCAAATATATATATATATATATATATATATATATATATTCGCATATCGGTCTGAATCTTAAATTTATTCTTTATCCAACTAGTGGCGAAGTCAAAAACTTTTGGCAGTGGGGTCGAAATTATTACTGAGTTAAAAATAATTTGGCGGGGGTTCGGAGACAGCGCTTCTGAGCCAATTTTTTTTAATACTTTCTACTTTCGAGTCACATATATATATACACACTATATTACAATGAAAATATAATAAGTAATAATATATGGTATGTATACACTATAACGACTCATAATAAATTTTTTTAATTACAATTGTTTATAAGTAAGTAATTCATTATTTATTTTTAAAAATAATATAAATTAGATTATTATTTAGTTTAAAATATTATAGAGAGATATACATATATTGAAAGAATATGAGTCATATGTGGTTAAAATTTGATTGACAAAATTATAAAATTTTAATTTGACTCCGTATAATAGAAAATTTATAAAATTTTAGTGGGGTTAATTTATATATAATAATTAAAAAATTTAAAATTTACCTTACATTATAAAATATTTTTTTTTTCTGCGGGGTCGATTGACCCTACAAGTTCTATGTGGCTTCGCCACTGTATCCAACATATCTTGATTATCCCCTTTTAGCAACGGATCGGGTGACGATTCGGTCCGTCGTTATATATACAACCGTCGCTATAGTTTTTAGCGACGGACAACATATAGCGACGATTGTATATATAGCAACGGACTGAACCGTCACTCAGTCTATCACTAAAGGAGATAAGCAAGGAATGTTGGATAAATGATAAGCTTAAAATTCCGACCGTATATATATATACCACCTATTTCATAAGCCATGTTCAGTAATTAGTTGAGGGCCTGTTTTCTTTTTACCTTCTATACTATTCTTTACACTCCTTCCTCTGAGTTTGAGACGAAAAATAAAATAATAGAAAATTTAATGTATAGTAAAAAAGAAAAGAATAAAAAATTAGTAATTTTCTTCCATATTATTACTGAGTTTATATATATATATATATATATATATATATATATATATATATAAACTTAAGTTTCACATGTAAGTTACTAATTTGTCCTTAAATTAATTTTATTATGTTTATAAACTAGAAGATATAATAAGAATTACAAAAGATGACTATCTGTTATTTAATTTTTCGTCTAAATTTGTCTATTTTTCTGTCCATTTTTTTCGTTCATTAAAAACTCAATAACAAAGAAATTAGACAAAAAAACTTGGGTTTACTATCAATATTTTTTTCCTTTTTCGTCAATTTCAAAACTCAGTATCCGAGATTTAGAAGGACGGAGGGAGTAGTAAATTTATCTTCGCTCAGCTAAAAAAATAAATTAAATATTATATTTGTTTTTAAAATAATAATTAAATTAAATAAATTTTAGTTAACTCATTTTGCTTTTTCAATCGAATTTTCTCATTTTCAAATGAAAAGTTTTGTAAGAATAGAGTGGTAGTATTTGTATTTCCTATCATTTTCACTTCTCTTTTTTTCTATCCTTTAGAAAGATCAATAATGCTATTATCACATAAAATAATTACATATCGCTCATATATTGCTGACGTGACAGTAGACCTGATAAAAATGGCCTAAGCCCGCGAGCCGGACTTTGGGCTGCAGAATTTTAGCACAACAAAATCCGGGCCTTTTTGACCCGCGCGTTTTTTGCCCGGCCTGTCACCGCCCGGCTCGTTTGGGCCAAACTCAAAAAAGTAGCAGAAAATAGGCATGAATTGGTCTCCGTTCGCGGGCCCGCCGCCCGTAACGGGCCGGGCTTTGGGGTGCAACTTTTTAGCCCAGCAAAATCCGGATTTTTTTGACCCGTCCGTTTGCCAGGTCTATATGACCGTATATGATTTGCTGTTGACATGATTCATTTAACTCAATAATAAATCATATATAATTACGTCAATATTATGTGATGTTTATATTACCCACTTTATTTATTTGATAGTAACATTATTTTAGAAAGATGTACTAAGCAACCTCCTAACTTTCTCTTTTTTCTTTTTATGCAGTTTTTTATACACAGACAGAGCGTTTATGTTCTCTCTCTCTCTCTCTCTCTCTCTCTCTCTCTCTCTGGAGTATATCCCCCATTTGATATCTAAGCCCTGATTCAGTATATACGAGGTGAGTATTCAACTTTTGGCTTAAAGCTTTGTGATTTGCTCATTGTTAAGCATCACTCTTTCTCTTGAATTTTCTCTTAGTTGACTTGTTGTTGTGCTTTATCGTTGTTTTTCTATTTACTTTTGGTCTTCAATTTGGTAGTTGCGATTGGGTGAAGTTTAGTTAAGAAAAAATGGAGATCCATTTCTACAAGAACGCAGTTAAAAATGATAATTTTAAGCTTTTGGAGTGAGAAAATTTGTGGGTATTGTGAATTAAGGAGTGGGTTGAGTTGTTTTGTGATTTTTAGGATCAGGGTTTTGATTGCTTACCAACTAAGAAAAAAGATAACTTTGAATTTAAAGGTGGTGTTTTTGGTGCTTTATGAAGTGAGAAAATTTGTGGGTTTTGTGAATCAAGAAGTTTTTTGACCTATTTTGTGATTTCTGGCATTGGGGCTTTGATATAAGAATGGATTCAGTGGAGAAAGGTACTGAGAATTTGGGGTCTGCAAGGAAATTGTTGAAGATTAGCTTAGAGAAATCAAAAGCTTTAGGGGCATCTCTTGCGAAAGCTGGGCCTAGGTTAGATGACATCAAGCAGAGGCTACCTTATTTGGAAGCCGCGGTTCGGCCAATTCGTGCACAAAAGGAAGCACTTGATGATGTTGGGGGTCATATAAATCAAGCCGTTGTTCCTGCAGCGGCAGTTCTTAAGGTTTTTGATGCCATTCATGGGCTCGAGAAGTCGTTATCTGATCCCCAGTCAGATCTTTCTGGATATCTTTCGGTACTTAAGAGGCTCGAAGAGGCATTGAGGTTTTTAGGGGATAATTGTGGGATGGCGATTCAGTGGCTGGACGATATTGTGGAGTACTTGGAGGACTATATGGTTGCAGATGAGAGGTACATATCGAATTTGAAGAAGGCTCTGAAGTATCTTAAGGAATTGCAGAGTAATGAGGAAAATGGCCGTCTTGATGGTGGGCTACTTGAGGCTGCGTTGAACAGATTGGAGAAAGAATTTCGTCGGCTATTAACAGAAAACAGTGTTCCTCTGCCTATGTCCTCACCATCTGCTCTTGGAGAACAAGCCTGTATTGCACCCTCCCCATTACCAGTTCCTGTTATTCACAAGCTGCAGGCTATTCTTGGGAGATTAATTGCTAACGACAGACTTGAAAACTGCATTTCTATTTATGTTGAAGTTCGTAGCTCAAATGTTAGAGCAAGTTTGCAGGCACTCAATTTGGATTACCTTGAGATATCGATTTCCGAGTTTAATAATGTGCAGAGTATAGAGGGTTATATAGCTCAGTGGAGTAAGCATTTGGAGTTTGCCGTGAAGCATCTATTTGAGGCTGAATACAAACTTTGTAACGATGTCTTTGAGAGAATGGGATTAGATGTGTGGAGGGGCTGTTTTGCTAAGATAGCTGCCCAGGCAGGTATTCTCGCTTTCCTTCAATTCGGCAAAACAGTTACAGATAGTAAGAAGGATCCTATAAAGCTATTGAAGCTGTTAGACATTTTTGCATCTTTGAATAAGCTAAGGTTGGATTTCAACCGGCTTTTTGGTGGTGAAGCGTGTGCTGAAATTCAAAATCTTACTAGAGATCTCATCAAGAGGGTGATTGAAGGAGCTTGTGAAATATTCTGGGAACTCTCAGTTCAGGTGGAATTGCAGAGGCAAAGTCCACCTCCTGCAGATGGTAGTGTTCCGAGACTGGTGAGTTTCATCACTGATTACTGTAATAGGCTTCTTGGGGATGATTATAAGCCAATACTGACACAAGCACTGGCTATTGAACGGAGTTGGAAGCATGAACAGTTTCAAGAGAGACTCCTTATTGACGAACTTCTCAATCTAATCAAATCCATTGAGCTGAATTTGGAGACATGGTCAAAGGCATATAACGATGTTTTTTTGTCGTATGTTTTCATGATGAACAATCATTGGCACCTATACAAGCATTTAAAAGGCACAAAGCTGGGGAGCCTATTGGGAGATTCTTGGTTAAGGGAACATGAACAATACAAGGAGTACTTTTCTGCTATCTACTTGAAGGATAGCTGGCAGAAGCTTCCGGCACTGTTAAGTAGGGAAGGATTGATTCTCTTCTCTGGGGGGCGTGCTACTGCTCGTGATCTTGTTAAGAAAAGACTAAAAGCCTTCAATGAAGCTTTTGATGACATGTATAAGAAGCACTCGAACTGGGTTTTGTCAGAAAAAGAACTTCGGGAGAAGACATGCCAGCTTATTGTGCAGGCAATTGTGCCTGTTTACCGAAGCTACATGCAGAACTATGGACCACTAGTTGAACAAGATGCAAGTGCTAGCAAATATGCCAAGTACACAGCTCAGTCATTGGAGAAGACACTCGGTTCTCTTTTTCAACCAAAACCCGTAAGGTATGGCAGTTTCAAAGTTGGGCGGTCTAGTGGAAAATTCAACAATGTGGTGACAGATCAGTATCAGGCTTCTCCTGCAAGTGCATGACTGCAAAATCATTATTAAGGAGTCGAGTTTTACCCTATCGAAACCATGAACTTTTTTTTCTCTCTCAGTTGTTAGATGGTCAGCCAGTTATATTGTACATATGGACTTCAAGTGGAGGTGTCCTGCCTATATTTATTTGCTTGGATTTAGTCAAGTGTCATCACACCACTCACCGGAGGTTCTATATGATACTGTGATTTTGATGGCTTCCTGAGCTTCATGACAACCTAATTCGCGTCATGCCGTCGTTGGTTCCCTGAGATATTAGCTAGACCTTGAATTTGTGAAATGTATCTTACCAGTCAACAGATTGTTTCAGGTTCGTAGAAGAAATTTAGAGTTATAGCTATTAATTTTACTCTCATCCTCACTAGTGGTTACCAGTAGAAATCCTTGTAGTGTTCTAGTTTTCCTTGCAATTTATTTGATATAGATCTCTAGCAATCATAATTTGGGCCTGGTGGCTTTATTCAATTGTATTCCAGTCATGAGTCTTGCCAGAACTCAATTTGAAAATAATTATTTTTGCCTCATCTTTTATTTAATGCCATTTGATTTTGATTCTCCTACTCTTTTTCCGTTAAAAAACCAACTTATTTAGACGGAATTTATGACGGTTTGTGTAAAATAAGCATTTTAATGAGTTGACCGTTAAAAATTTTAGTCCAGAGATACATTTTTTTATAAATCGAGGCCGAGTACAGCGAGAAAAATGATTTAACCCTATTGCAGGATTTTGGTTGATTTGCTTGAGGTGGTGTCTTGGAAAATTGACTTTTACTTGCAGGCTCATATGATTGTGTCTGTGTGATGTTTTCGATTATGAATTTAGATAATTAGCAGACTCCTCTGTTAAGTTACAATTATTAGTGTAAAACTGTAAGTTTTAAGTTTTGAGGTATAATTAGTACAGCAAAATTTACCCAGAAGGGAAAGACAAAAATGCTAAATTGTCTCCTATGATTGTGTCGTGTGTCCAATATATTAATTATTTAATTTTAATAATTTTGTTAATAATGATCAAAATATATTAATAGATAGTTAATGATATTAAGATTAATTTTACAAAAAATTAGAATCATAAAAAAATATTTTTACCGTTAAACGTAAAATAAAAATAAAAATTCATCCATTAAAATTTTAATGAAAAATTATCATGTTCATCAAAATAAGTGTCGTATTATTTTCATTTTTGAAATAATTATGCTATTTAATATAAGAAATTAATTAACCAGTATCGATTTCAAGTGTAAAAATATGCTATATTAGATGGAATTAGAAGAAAAATGTAATGGAAGGGATCCGAATCCTTCGTTATTAATCTAGTGTATGAATTTAGTTAATTAACAGATCCCTCTCTCAAGTTGCAATTATTAGTACAAAATCTGTCCTTTTTAAGTTTTTTAAGGTATAATTAGTACTGCAAAATTGACCCAACAAGACACATTTAAACTACTAATTATACCTTGAGGGAGTCTCTAGACTAATACTAGAATTCTTGGGCAAAAATGTCACAAATAGATAAACAGAAGGAACAATTCTGCATTTTAGGCAAAGGAAAACAAAAACTATTCCCTCTGTCCCTAAAAAATCTCTCATACCACATCTTTTATCCCAAACTAGTTGGGGTAGGCTAAAAATAAATCCAGCACAAAAGCATAAAAGTCTATATGCTTAAAAAAAACAAGTTCAAAAATCAAATAAGAGGAAAAAAAAGTTTAATTGATAAATAAAACCATTTTTTTTGGTGGAAAAGAGAAAAACAAGCATTGGCTAATAATCGACTCAAGAATCCTTGGAAGTAATCTCTTCGGTTAACCGTGGGCTTCGATCTGATTGCAGCAGATATGATGGAAGAAAAGATGGGATCACTAGTGCCAATCCCAAGCAAATAATTACCAGGATTACTACCCACCAAGCTTTGTGGGGGATTCCAAGCAATAGTTCATCACAAACTGTCAAGAAGATGAACCAAAAAGTATTAGAAGATTATATGAAAAGGTTGATGCAAAAATTATTGAATCATTTGAAGCAAAAATGTACTATGATTCTGGAATAAGTAGCTTAACACGGATTAATGACAAAACTCAAATTTGAATTGAAACCTGTCGATTATTTCCCCATAAATCCTTAAACTTCAAAATACATTACGGCCATGTTTGTTTGCAGGGATTATATATATCCATCAAATATAATCCCAAGACTATTAATCCTACAACTATTTAATCATTTATCACATGTTTGTATGGAAGGGATTAAATATGGAATAACTTAAAATAATCCTATGACTAGACTATTATATCATTACCAATATAACATAATTGTTACATAGTTATTAATTCTCAAATAGCTATTATTGTTGCAATCAATTATTTTAGCATTAAATTACATATTAAGGAGGAAAATATTATTTTCATATATTTGAAAAAGAAATTTATTAATTACTCTTTGAAAGTATAAAATATGGAAAAAAATTATTAATTGAAAAGGAGAAGTTAACGAAACAGTACTAGAAGTTACCACAGAGAGAGAGAGAGAGAGAGAGGAGAGAGCAGAAGTTACCGGGGAGAGAGCAGAAGTTACCGGGGAGAGAGCTGAGAGAACAAGTTACCGGGGAATAGAAGTGTTGGTATAGGTTAATACAAAAAAAGGATTGGCTGGACGTATTTTAAAAAGGCTAGGGTTATTTTCGTCCAAATATGGATACTCCCAAATGATGGGACTACAATACCTGGTAGGGATAGGTATTAAACATTACCTCATCCCAAGTCATTTTTAAATCCTAGGAGTATGTTTGTTTATAAAGATTGCACTTGGGATAATGACTATTAATTCCAAGTGTCTTGTTTTTAAATTTGAGTTTGGGACTATTAGTTCAAAGATTATAAAATGGCTTAATAGGAGGATTATTTAATACCATATTCTACCATGTATTATAATTCCTGCCATTTGGAACTAAAAATTTCTAGACAAAATTAACCTCAACCTTTTTCTAAAATGACCATAATATCATATTCTATCCATTTATCAGTCTGAATATACGATCACTCTTTTTGTCCTCTCCTCGTCTCTTCTCACTTGGCGACGACAACAACCCTCAAAGGATTCTTTTGTTCAAATTGATTTTTCTGGTGAGAATCCTTCATCTATCTTTCTTCTAATATCCATTCTTCAGCTAGGTTTGTGTAATTTTACTTTGTATTCATTTGATTTAAGATTTAAAATTAAATTGTGTGGAATTAAGATCTATATAGTTGTCACTCTTTCTCTCTCCCTCCTAAATACACTTATTTGAACCTTTTATTCTGAAAACATGTCTTAAAATTTTCTGATTTGAACTTTTTATTTTGAAATTTAAGTTTAGGGTTTTAATGACCAATTTAGGTTTCTAATTCAACTTCAATTTTGACACTCAAGTTTTGGTTTTGTTTCAGATTTTATATGAATTTATGTTAATATTTTTTTTTGAATTTTCTAGCCAATTTTTGTACACTCTGTTTTCATGTTAAAATTGCTTGATGCTTTTAAAAGGCAAAGCCACAGTAGGATCGGCAAGTATTGGAATGGCCATAGCTTGAAGCTAGTGGAGTAAAAAATATAATAATTGTTACAATAATGGTGAAGAGGAATTGAGCAATGGCTGGCTGTGTGGCTGTGTGGCTGTGTGGAAAATTAGAGAGAGTTTGTTTTGATGGAAGCTAGTTGTGATAGTTTGCTTGGGATTTGAGGGGAATATATGGTTATTGGTTAATGAAATGCATGATTTAAGGGGGACTTTATTCACATGTGCTCGTTGAAGAATCTGATTTAAATTGTTTAAGAATTTTGCTTCACCTTTTCGGAAGGCATTCTGGATTCTTTACAAGATTTTTAAACATTGTTTAATTTAGCATTTTGCTTTTTTGACACTACCTGCCGGGTAAGATATAAAGTTGTTAGGAGGAATTTGTGGGGAATCGGGAACTTTACGACAGATTCTTATGCTCTCTTATTAAGCATATATAATGCGATGGATCAAACCATATATTTTATGTCTGAAACTTGCTTAAACATGTCAGATTGGTGCGTGATTTTGTGCATGTGTGATTTTGTACAACAACATGACCATATCAAAGTTTGACAGCAAAAACTGAACCAATTGTAATTAGGTGAAAAACATGCTTTCAACATATCCAGGAATTTACCCCAAAAAAATAACAGGGGTTAGTCAAGTTTATTGTTGTTGTTGTTGCTTCATAGTTGCACCTTCAGTAATTGAAGCTTTCATTGTCACAGGGGTGAGTCAAGTTTTTCTGATGATGAATTTTTCCTTCTGTTTAATCTACTGTTTTCTTAATCATAGATTTGTATGTTATCAATTTTCTCTGCGCCTATATTTGGTAATTGGTATCAACATTTTTGACGCAGCATGCTACCTGTTTGTTAAAATAACAAATTGCTGATAAGCTATATGCTGAATTTGGTGATCTGAGAAACCATAGGTTGAAGGGTATAAGGTTCAATAAAATTCTAATTTTATTAGAAGATGACACTGTACTGTAAATTTATCTATACTAAAAAGTGACTAAACCAAACTTCTCATTTACTATTTATGTTGTTAGTTATATTGAGTTAAGAGGATGCCAATTTAGGAGTTGTGATTATTTATATTGTGTTGCTTTGGCATGATGTTTTTAAACCATATTATTGCTGCAAATACCATTACCTTAAATATCAATGTTTTTAACAGTGTTCTAAAAGTCGCTAGTCGGTCCCAGGTCGGTTGGCTACCGACTAGCGACTAGGGGATTAATCGACTAGGGGCTTAAATGAAAGAAAATGAAAGTATAGGGGCTGAAATGAAATAAAATGAAACTACATGGGCTGATATATAACATTTTAGGGGTTATTTTGAAATTTAAGAAAACTTTTAGGACTAAACTAAAAATTTATAAAGACTATGGAGTACCTAACTGTAATTATTCATAAAATATTAAATTATAGAACAGATCGCACAGAAACGACTCTGGAGAAGCTGAAGGAAACAACTCTCGGAAGGAAAGATCGCGACTCTGGAGAAGAAGAAGAAGAAGAAAGAAACGAACCTGAAGAAGTCGGTCGGCGCAGCTCTGGACAAGAAGAAGGCTCTGCCGACTCGTCGACTGTCGCCGACTTTCTCCAACCAGGCGTCGACTAAGTCGGCCAACGACTACTTGAAGGGACTAGGCCCTGGTCGCCTCGGCTGCCTTCCGACCCCGACCTAATCGCCGACTAGTCGGCCGACTTTTAGAACACTGGTTTTTAATATAGTAAAGAACATCAATATATATATATATGTGTGTGTGTGTGTGTGTGCATTAATGCTTAGGGTACCAGGGGTTATGTACCTGGTGCAACTTAACAAATTCCAGTAGGCAGACTATACTTACCTAAAACATAGAACGAAAACAATTTAGTTTCAAAATAGTGAATATTCACGGTATAGCACTTATTCAAAAATATTCACGGTATCTTCTATAACACACAGTAAGCTTGCATCAGCTTTGACTAGTAGTAAGTAGTTTATGTTATTCATATTTGTATTGGCATAAATTGCATGAATTCATGTAAATTTTGAGTTTGAAAATATTTGAAATTGACTTTGTTTTGATTTTATTTATTTGTGTAGAAAGATCCTGATATAATTAAGTTGCAGAACAAGCCATTGACATGGTATGAGGACTGGCAACAAATTTTTGGTAAAAATAGAGCTACAGGGGAACATGTTGAGGCTTCTAGTGATGTAGCGGAGGAGTTAGATAAAGAGGAAGCTTAAGGTGCTTCTACGAGTGAGTCTAATGCAACTGATAGAAGGAACAAAAAGCTTAAGCATCAAGATGTGCTCCTTGATGAAACTGTGGAAAAAATGCATGATAGTCTTAATGGTTTGATTAACACAATTGCCCAGCACCTTGGACTTATGATGGTTATGACCAGAACTTGGCCAAATCGCGCAGAGATGTGTATGGTATCATTGACAACATTGACAATTTCACCGACAAAGAGAAGATAATGGCTGCAACAAAGATAGTGAGCAACCCGACTAATGTCAACCTTTTCATAAGCTTATCAATTGAGATGAAGAAGCAGTATGTGACAATGAAGTTGGCCGGACAAATTTAAGTCATTTTGGCACACCATTTAGTTTTAGTTCTAAATTTTATTTCAAAACAATACTTAGATTTAGTAATTGTCAAAAACATTTGTTTTTCTTTTCAATTAATGATTGGCCATATTTTATACTTTAGAGTTTGAATGAAGATGGATAGTTCCAGACTTTAAATTTTGGTGGCCAAGTAAAATAGTTTATCCTAATCTTTCTTCTAATTTTTGTTTTGGTGATTTCTAATAAAATTTTAATATTTCACATATCATGTATTTTACATTATTTATTTGTTAATTTATGTGCTAGCTTATGATAATTTGATTCTCAAATATTTCATATCGTATATATTACGTGCACACTACATAGATAAATAGTATTACGTGTGCACTACATAGATTGTTTGGACAAAATTATAACTTTATTTAAAGTTAAATTATATAATTAGTACTACTAAGCATTTGATTGAATTATATAACCACTTATTTAAAAGTTTATAATTAATTGTTTATCATTTTTTGATGTATAAACAAGTTTAAATTATAGTTTAAAATATGTTATTAGTGGTAAAGGTATAATAGTACAAACGATATATTTTTATCCAATCCTTTAATTAATCCAGGAAAAAACAAACATGAAATTATTTTAAGTTATCCCATGAATAATTTTATAAAAAACAAACATGTGACTCGAACTATTTAATCCTAAGATTAATAGTCTTGGGATTATAATCCCATAAATTATAATTCCGGGGGATTATAATCCTTGCAAACAAACATGATCTAGGATTAATAGTCCATAGTAATTTTTAAAACAAAAAAGGGGTAAGGGACTATTAGTCCAATCCCAATCCTAAGTGTAATCCCTCCAAACAAACATAGCCTAGAAGTAATATACCGCTAAAATAACTTCTTGACATGCAGGCGAGTAATGTGCTAAGCCTCCATCACTTATGTAGGCACTACCAAATTAATTATCATCTTGACACAGTTAATGAGTGGCCTGTTAAAGTATGGTTATTCGCTTTCTATCCATATTTCCATACCCCTACATTCTGATAAAACTTTAACGTGTAAAAGGAATAAATAATTTTTACACTTGGGCAATGATGCTAATTGAGGCACATCAATTTCTGTTTAAAGACTATTAAGCATTCCCAATTTGGCATTGGATTTATCCAGGCCACTGAATTTGTGCTAGGGTTTTCTAGAACCACCCTACCCACCACTACTACAACTACTCAACAACCCTACACAAATAAAATAGAAAAAGAAAAGGCAAAGCAAATATAAAAGGAACAAATAGAGGCGGAAGAAAATAGGGTTAAAACTAAACAGAAAGACTTCTTTTTCAAAGTCAAATTGTTTTTTTAAGGAAAAAAAATGATCCCTGTAAAAACTGAAAACTGTTTGTTATACATATCTCATCTTGGTCTGTTTATCATAAAAATAATAATATAAAAAAAATCAGCAAATGTCGCAAGTATGAGATACATAGAAAAATGTCTATCAGCACCTGATAAATTTCTGAATATGAGAAAGAAATGCCGAGAAAAACTAAACTTGCACAACCATTATGAAATTGCACCACGAAAGAAAAGTATGTATTTTTATAAACATGTTTGAAATTTAATCTAATGCATTAACAAGTTAAGGCACTGGTGTTCTTCTGAAGCATCAAATTACGTACTTCAAAGAAATTCAAATGTAAACCTTACCTATATTAAAGATGACATCTTCCCTCTCCTGCCCATTTGGTATTGCAACAACCCCTTCAGGCTCCACAGTAACCAGGACAAACATTCCACCCTAAGTAAAAAATGTAGTTAAAATTATTCATAATAAAAGGAAAAGAATTAGGACAATCCTATGCGCAAGCAAACCTGGTAATTAAACGAGTCCATGTCTTCAGTCTTGAAAATTAGCTTTTCAGTATTGAGTAACTTTCTTTGTTGCGTGCGTCTCAAATCTGAATTATCTCTCTGTAGTTGTAAAGAAAAGCTAGCAGGAATCTGTTAAGGTACGGAAATGAAGTAAGCTTTCACCAAGAAAATGTTGAAAAAATAAAGAAAAACAAAATATCACAGACATACAGAAGCTGGATATGATATCTTCACTTCATACCACATCTGTGATTTAAGCCCTTGAATCTGGTAAAGGCAGGAACCCGTTTTCAGTGGTAGAGTTTCCTTCCGTAGCTCCTCCCCAACATTCAAAATTTTGCTACCGATCCTGCAAATTTCTTTAGCATAAGTATTTATTTGAGGTGAATAAAGAGAACTACATGTATGACATGTTTTTGTATTAAAAACATGTTGACAAAGCAGACGCAACACACAATCTCTCAATTAGACTTACACTTTCCCATTACTGAATGGCAGGAAGCTAATGGTGAAACTAACAATGCAGACCAATAAAGTGAAAGTGCTTGCATGATGCATTTTAGATCAACAAAACACTCTGTTCTCCTTGACTTTCTTTTTTAACCTGAAAATTCAGAATCATGTGGTTTAGTCAAATACATTTGTCTTCTTACTTGGCAAGTAATCTGTACTGCAAGAACGTAATTGACTGAACCCCAGGCAATGCAGTCATAAAAAAATTAAAGAAAGAAAAAATTGGTAATGGAAAACACAACCAGATATACAGTTATACACAAACATGAAACCAGCTAAACATGTGCAAATTAGTTACACAACAGTTCTTTTATTTAAATAATTAACTGGATGACAGGGTATTACAATATGAGACCAATCCAAAATTGTGTCGTAGCATGATGGGGTGGAGGGAAATGCAAAAAAGATACTATTATCACAAATGCCTAAGTAAAAAAATACCAAATTACCAATTCATCTAAAAAATAAATATTGAAACTGAATCAACTAAGAAAAGCCTCTTATCCAAGTATTTTGGTTCTCAACCATGTGGTCATAACTCACAAGGATCCTTAACTATATAACTTGTAGTAAATAAGTTGGTAGATTGGTGAATGATGATTATACAAATGGAAAACTAAATAAGAATCTACTGCACTGGCTTTAACTATAAACTCCCACATAACACACTTACGATTTTTGTTATTACTAATTTGACACACACTCCACCACACACGAGTTGGGTCATACCACTCAGGTCAAAGGTCTTCATTATAACACACCTATGATTACCTGGGTACATTCTGATACCAGGAACACTAACTATGGTAGAATGCACAAGGAATTTAGTTATCGTACTACAAATCTACAATACGGAACGATACCATTACATGTAACGCTGGACAATAAGAGTTTCATGGTAAGCACACATCCACACTTCTCCATACTTTTTCAGGTCTTAAATGGTCAGCATAAGAAATAATTATAGAAAAATATGTTTTATAGATCAAAAAACACTATACCTTGAAATAAAATAAAAGTACCATACAACATGAATATAAATAAAGTCACCCAAATGCATGATAATGTAAAAGGATTATGCAAGTAACTACAGGTAGAATTACTTTTGATCAAGAATTATGGGCTAAAATTATTATCAGTGGTCAGAACGACTTCTCCAAACAATACCCATATCGAGTTTTGATAGAGTTGATAATAACAAAATTTAAGAAAAATTGAGAGATCCATTTCAATTTGGGTATGACCTTGGCTGAGGAGTTTCAACTTTCGACAAACACCTTATAGGCAAACACAATCAATCTGAAAGTAGTAGGAGACTAGGGCCGATTGAAAGATTACCTCCGCTTTCTTGGAGCTTTCACCGTTTCTCTCTCTTCACCATCTCTCTACAATGTGCTGAAGAAAATGGTTTTCTGCAATTTGAGTCGAACAAACACCAAAAACTGGAAAGAAAGAAAAAAACAGTATTTTCAAAGAAAATGTCACCAGATTGAATTCCGCAGGTTCGGGAATGACTTATTTTAAAATAACTTATAAGTTAAATAAAGTTGTGAACAACTAAATAAAACAAAAAGAGACGACAAACAGAGTCGCCGCCGCCAAAAACTAGTCGCATGTTCAACAACAGCAACAACTAGGGAGTGAGAGGTGACCAGAGGGATATGAAGGAGAAAGAAGATTACTGCCGCCGAAGAGGTCAGCCGCCGGAGACGAGATGGAGATGGAGATGGAGAGGGTCGCCTGAGATCGATGGGGGGAGAGAGAGAGTTTGCAGGGGGGGTTTTGGGGGTAAGTTCTGCTTCTATATTTGTTTGAGGATCTATGGGGGGAGAGAGATTAATCTATCTGTTTGTTTATATATTACTGTGTATTTGGTTAATGGTAAGTTCTGCTTCTACATCTGTTTGAGAGAGATGAACAGAACAATCCCATGGTTTGAAGATCTAGAAATAAACAGAAAGATTTAGATTTAAAATGAGAATGAATTGTTTACTACAATATAAAATTTAATTCTTGAGTAAATTTTGGTGATCGGGTGTCTTTTGACCAAGATTTCAAACAGCTGAACATGTGGAAAATAAAATGAAAAATATCCGCATCAGATAATATTAATATTAATATTATATTTAGTTAAATTAATTTATTTTAAAATAATTTATAAGTTATTTTTAAATAAGTCATAAATAATTATTTATTTTTTTAAGTTAAAATTTAATTTAAAATTAAAAAATAAGTGGTTGTCAAACACTCCAATAATAAAAAATAATGTATAAGTTAGATTGATGAACTTATAAGTTGTTGCCGAACATACCTTTAGTACTGTGTATTGTAGACTAAAAAAGTAAAATTGACCCTCCAGTTTGTATATTTGCAAACTTGTTCCTCTAACTTATCATTTTAGCAAAACTTTCCTATTAGTTGTGCAAAAGTCACTCAAGGTCTTTTAGGTCAAGATATTATTGTCATTTTCGCAAGTAGACCTCAATTAGATTTAAACTATTGTTCATTATCTTTTAGTACCAGCTAGTTATAAATGAAAATCCTATATATTATTGTAACAATTAGGGGCAGATCTATATTAGGGGCATCATAGGCATCTTGCCCCAGTTGGAATTTTTATTTTACAAGTATAGGGGGTAGGACAGATATGTAAATTAATAAATTTAAGGGGGCAGGATAATGAAAGAGTTAAACTTGAAAAGGGCAAAATAATTTTCATAAATCAATTCTAAATACAAGTACAATTTTTTTTTTAGTTTTAAGGCTTAGTGAAATATTAGAAATACAAAACTTGAAATTAATTCATGGTTTTGTTTGAATATATAAAGTAAATTTGGTTTGAGGCTTTAAGCATTTGAAGAATCATTCAAATTAAAGTACGGCAAGTAACCGAAATAAGTTTCTATATTGTATCTAAATATTTTTTATTTGAAATTTCTTTTTTAGTTTTTATTATGAATATTTATTGCAATTTATAAACATTATTATGATTGGTTAATATTATGATTATTTCAAATTTTCTTTATTTAATTTCAACAAAAAAATTAGTTAAAATCCGCCCCGGTAACAATCACTAATATATTGTCATACGATTGAGATTTGATTATCACATTATATCTATATTAAATATGGTCATATTTGAAAATATTTTTTTTAACTAAAATAATATATTTTATTTTTAACCTATTTGAAAAATAGATATAAATTCCCCCACTTATTATACTATGTAGCACCATACAACCACTAAATTCTCATTTAATATTAAAGGTATATTTTTAAAATATTTATTCTTAAAAATCATCATTTTTAATAAAATTTTAATTTTGAAATCGAAAAAATATTTATTTGTGTGATATATAACATCTTAAGAAGCATATGTATCTTGAGCCTAATATATTTCTTATCAATTTTTATTAGTAATCTCTTGCTTTATTATGTTATTGTTGATGATTTTTATAATTGTGCTAAAACCACGTAGCATCTGAAATTTATGACTTCCACACCTTAAAACATAAAATTTTACAATTTTGTATATCTTATTTGGAGTGTTTTCATATGTACAATTAGAATTATTTAGAAAAAATTATTAAAGTATATTCCTATTTATCACATTTGGATACCAAAAAATATATAGCCCCTTAGATTATTATAAGACTATAAATCGAACCAAATAGTTTGAGCTCGACTCAAAAAAATGTGAGACTCAAATTCATTAATAATTAATATTAATAATTAATAATATGATCTAAATCTGAGTACAACAAATAGTTTGAATAAAAATACAAGTATAATTTAATCAAGGTTATACTCGACTCGTTTAGAATTCAAACTACTTAAATTTTACGGGCTCGATACATATTCAGTTGATACATATTTGAGTTTATGTTCAATATATTATCTTTTAATATATACAAATTTCAATAAAATTAGGATAATTAGGTATTTTTTTTATTTTTATTTTGATTTATATATTCGTAAAGTATAATTATAAATTTATTTTCATTTCTATGTAAACTAACAAGTTCAATATTATAAATTTTATCATTTATGTGAATACTCAAATTTGAGATTAAATTCAAAATTCTCGAGTAATTTGAATATATAATTGAGTAATTTGAATATAATTAAATAGGAATTTGAATAATGAATATTCAATAAGTCGATAGAATTTTTTCAAATGCAATACAAATTGTAATCGAATTTGAGTATAAACTTAACTTTTCGAATCAAATTCGATCGGTTTGGTTTTGTTCAACTTTTTTATACCCCAAGGTATATTTTTTTCACTATTAATAGGACTATATAAATAGAGGATGTTAGTGTTAAATGGATCTAGTTGCCGCTCAATATTGTATTAGTAAATTTCAGGAATATTAATACTCCGTACAAGAGAAGTCCCAGAACTTCTGGGAACCACTTCGAGCTCAAACGAAAGATCGAAGAATGGTAATTTTCAATTATGTCTCAATTTCCCCAAATTTATTCCGCTCTAAGTTAGTAGTCAGATGGGTGTCTGATGAATTTTCTCTTCATTTGTTTGTTTTTGCAGTTCTCAATTGCAGCAATTAATGACAAAGATTCTAAAGGCCAGTGGGAACCTTTAGCTCCCACCAAAGAAGCCCAGGTAATTTTGTTTTCTCCCTCTATATGGTTATATGTATATGTGTATATATTTATGTTTACAGTAATGGTGTTGGTTTTAGTTTGGGGGTTAAGTAATTTCAGTGTTAGATAGTATTGTAGGGATTTTAGAGGAGTAGTACTAGTTATATTCAGTCATTGGGTATTTTGGTGGTTGGTTTGCTGAGAAATATAGAGAATTGTGATATTAAAATAACATATCAATTCTCCCTATTTTGTTTACATTATTATAGTATAAGTATTGAAGTCGGCTTAAATACTAGGGTTTGGCCAATCTTGTTAATTTTCTACTTGTGATTGAAATAAGTAGAGGATTAGTTATTATACGAGCTGATCAATTTAAGCAATATTGGTGCAATTTAAACTCATAAGAGTGTTTACTTGTCAGTCAAGCTAGGCAAATGCAACATTTGTGAGCGGTTTATTGGATCAATGCAAATGATTCTTCAACCATGTAATATTCAACATGTGTTTTTACTAGAAAGATTTACCTTTCCCTGTTTTGTTTTCTCAACGAATGTTAAAATGTAATCTTCTGGTTTAAATTGAATTAGAGATATTCCATGTTAGTTGCTTTCCCATCCTGAGTTATCCATGCTGTATTTATTGCAAAATTTGATGTATATAGAATGATAGATGTTTTGAGTCCACTCTAAGCATATACGAGCAAGGTAAAAAAAAATCCTCACATAAAAATAAGCATGGTAAAATTTTGTTGTTTATTGTTGTCCTTCATTTTGTTTTTGCTCACTAACTGTATATCAATGATTTTAGTGTTCTTCTTCTGCCTCTCATGATCTCATATGTATTTGATATTATCAGGAATTTCATCTTTCACAAACTTATCATGAAGGACTTCGGATGTTACAAGCTAAAGAGTATGAAAAGGCTCGCGAACTTTTAGAAGCAGTGTTAAAAGATCCTATTTTGTTAAGTGTTCAGGTGCACGATGCGTCTGACTGATTCTTTATCCCTGAGCAATTCTTTTTGTGATATCTTTTTCTTACTAGTGTTTTTCTCTGTTGCAGGCAGATGTTAGTGCTAGTGATGGCCATCTTTTACAGCTCAGGTTCAGATTTAATCTCCATGTTCTTTATTTACTTACAAGTTTGTTGAACTATCTGTTTTAGAGATTATACACTAATTCTTTCTGATTAGATCTCTACTGGCTGTGAATTTTCTTCATGAAATTTTATGTGTAAGGGGTAGTTTCCAGTACTCTACTTTCCATTGAATAGACTAACCCGGTTGAGGCATAATGATCATACGTCTATAATGCATTTTGTCTCTGAGATTCTCTGAGATTTGAATGGGTTTACTGTCCAAAATACATGTAAACCCCAGTCCTTGAGTTGGAGTATCACCTAGTACGGAAGGTTTCTGTTGCTAAGATCTTGAAGGTCTATAATCTATATCTAGTGGAGTTGCAACAGTGATCAAACGGTTACAACATGTGCCTGCATATAATAATGCTTGGACTTCTTGCTGTAACTTGAAGAAATCGATTCAGATAGGTTGATCAGGATCATGTTGATTTTGTGATTGGTTTTCATTCAGATATTGCATTGTCCAAAAGCATGTGGGAAATTTTTAGAGTTTTATTAAAGGTTACTCAAATACTGACGAGTTCTGATCAAGTTTGATTACTTTACTACTTCTGGTATTTAAAAATAGTTATTTAAACACCAGTGAAATTTGACTGTATGTTGTTTTATGAATATATAGTCAGCCTTAGTATACTTACCTTTCTGCAGATTTTTGGCTCTTAAGAACCTTGCTACTGTTTTCCTTCAACAAGGTTGTACCTATCATGAGAGTGCTCTAAATTGCTATCTTCAAGCTGTGGAGATTGATTCCAAAGATTCTGTTGTCTGGAACCAGCTGGGTACACTGTCATGCTCAATGGGCTTACTGAGCATCTCTCGTTGGGCATTTGAACAAGGGCTTGTTTGCAGTCCCAACAACTGTAATATTCTATAACTTTTTTTAAAAATTTTCTTTTCTTTTATAGGGATATTCATTTTTTCATTTTATATTTATTATTCTTGATACAATTTTGCTTTATTTGGCTTTCTGAGGGGCAATACAATGTTTTTTGTGTGAAGTGTTCTTTCTTCCCATTCAATGTTGTACAAGATGACCATCATTTTCTTTATAGATTGTGTATCACACTTATGCTTTATATTCTTTCCTGGACAATGCATTTAGGGAACTGCATGGAGAAACTATTGGAAGTTCTTATTGCTATCGGTGATGAGATTGCTTGTCTTTCTGTTGCGGAGTTGATTCTGAGACATTGGCCTTCCCATTCTCGTGCTTTGCATGTGAAAAATACCATTGAAGAGTCTGAACCAATTCCATTTGCTCCAAGAGGTATAGATAAGCTGGAACCAAAACATGTCCGACTGAAATTTCTGGACAAGAGAAAAGCAATAAATGATGATTTAGATGAGGGTGTTGCAGCTAAAAAGCTGAATCAGAACTTGGACATGCACCTTAAAGAAGCTACCTGGACAGCTCTTGCTGGCGCACTCCTAGAAATACTGCTCCCGTCAAATGGATTTGGCTCTAAACTAGTGGCTGAAGAATCATGCAGAACTGGGGATATTAGATTGATTATACATCTTCCTCAAAGCTCAGAAAATGTTAATGGGTTCGCTGAAAGGAGAGGATCTCTAGTCACCCAACATAATGAAAATATGTCTCGTACGTATTGTAATATTGAGAAAGGTAATGATTCTAGGATAAAAGAAGCATTTATGTCTGAGGAACAACCTCAAGAGAGGCGCAGTAGTCGTCTTGAAAGGCTTAGAAGTCGTAAACCAGATAAGGACGAGTTAGATATTTCTACCACTAAGGATCTGGCTAAAGTTGTCATTCAATCTCTTGAATCTTTCATCGTGAGCAGATCAGGAACTAAAAATTTCACTGGTGATACAATTTGTTCTTCCCCATGCACTGAGGTTTTGGCCAATCCAGTTGATAATGAATGTGATAATGTTACCAGATTTGCCCAAAAAGCTTCAAAAAATTATGGCGCTTATCACGTGGGCCACTTGCTTTTAGAAGAGGTTTCTTGTAGAACCATTTTCTATCAGGATGCTTTTACCAAATTTCTGGAGTTGGAGAAATTGACAAGGCACTATGGACAGGATAGGACGCCAGAATGCAGTCTTTTTCTTGCTGAGCTTTGTTATGACTTTGGGTGTCGTTGTTCAGACTCGTCCATGAAGTTTGACTTAATGTCTGAGACATCTTATCATCTCTGTAAAGTCATTGAGTCTGTAGCTTTGGAGTATCCATTACATCTAAGTGGCTTGTCTGGGGATGAACGTTGCTCATCAACAGAGAGTTCTGAAAGCAGTTGTCAACTTGATTCTCTGTTGAGCAATAAAAGTTCTTTCTGGGTTCGCTTTTTCTGGTTAAGTGGGCAATTATCGATTCTGGATGGCGTCAAGGCAAAAGCTCAGAAAGAATTTGGCATTTCCTTCTCACTTCTGACAGATGAAAAAAATGAGAATAATCTTCTTGGTGCTGTGTGCTTGCCACATAGCAAAGTTATAGAAAAGTTAACTGGTGATAAGGTCCTCCATGACATTAATTTATTGGAGATTGATTTCTTGTTGGAGAAGGTTGTAAACGAGATGGTTGAGAAAGAGAATTATCTTGAATGTGTCACTTTGCTGGCTCCCCTTCTATTTTCTGCAAAAGATGTCCTTATGGGTGTGTCATGTATCGACAATAAGAAAGGTGAGTGGATTACTTCAGTTGAACTAGCGGCGCTGGAAGTTCTTATTAAAGCTTGTGAAAAGGTAAAGCCAATGGACATTGAGGTTAATTTGAATTGTCACCATCGGAAGCTGCAAATACTCATGATTGAAGCTGGAATGGAATTAAGTCCTGCCTCTCAAAACTCAGCTCTCAAGATGTCAGGAATAAACTCTGTTACTATTTTGGAAGAATCAAAAGAAAGCTCAAACAAGCAGTGGAATCACTTGGTTGCTGAAGAAGTGAAGGCAATCTCTTCATGTGCATCACACATGAAGAACTTCATTAGTCGTGGAAATTCTGTAAGTGAATGGTTCTTCAGAATTACGTGTTCCTATAGCAATGATTCCCTCCCCACCCCCAAATTTTAAAAAAATTAATAATAATCTTAAGGAATATGAGAGCACTAAACAGAGCTGTAAAAGTTACGAAGTACCGTTACAAACATTATCTGCCGTTACAAACATTATCTGTGGATGTCAATTAGTTAATGATTTAACTGCTCTCTTCAGTGTTTTTCATTTGATTGAACTACTTTGTTTTTTTGTTGCACGAACAGAATGGCTTAGTTGTTGCAATGAGAATAGTTGGTGATATTCAGTCTTTGCTGGTAGCATTCATGTGCAATATTGTGAACATATACTTCTCTAGGAGGTCTTCTGGGATTGGAGTTTCAGAGCAAAATGAACAAATGCAAAAGGGCTTTTTTGTTGATGCAGCAATCACATTCTTCAAACTTCAACAGTTGATCCCCAATATTCCTTTAAAAACACAAGTAATTCATTTCACCTTCTGATGAAATAGCTTTTCATATTTTAGTTGGTTTATACTGTGGTTTTTTCTTTCTCATTTAGTTTGTCTGCTTGTATGTATATGTCATTTGACTGTTATTTTTATCATAGATTGAATTGATTGTGGCAATCCATGATATGCTTGCGGAGTATGGACTCTGCTGTGCGAGTGGAGATGGTGAAGAGGAGGAAGGAACATTTCTTAAACTTGCAATAAAGCATCTATTGGCCTTAGATATGAAGCTGAAATCAAACTTAAACTCCTTCAACAAGGGAGTCGAAATGACTCAATGCGATGAGCAGCTTTCACAAGATGATCATGGCAAAAGATCTCTGAACATAACAGATATGGATACATCATCTGTGGAGGTGGGCCATGCTGGGATAGATGAAACCAACAATTTGGAGAAGGAGACGGTTCAATGGATGACTTCGAATGGGATTCAATCTCATAAAGGTCTAGATAAAGAGAATACAGATGTTGAAGGTGGTGACCATGCTGGTCAAGTTGCTGATATCATGTTCGATAAAGGAGAAATAGCAAGCGATCAATATAACGAATTTGGCAATGAACTAACTGAAGATGAAATGGAGGAACTTGAGTTGGGAATTGACAATGCTTTGGACCAGTGTTTTTTCTGTTTATATGGTTTGCATCTTAGATCTGATTCATCCTATGAAGATGATCTAGCCATGCACAAAAATACAAGCCGTGGAGATTATCAGACGAAGGAACAGTGTGCTGATGTTTTCCAGTATATACTGCCATATGCCAAGGCTTCATCTGTGAGTAGAAACTCAACCCTATTTCTTTTTCTCTCTCTCTTTCATCTCTTCTGTATGAGCTTTCTACTTTACAAAGGTTCTCATATGGTAATATTATTTTCAGACCTTTATTTGTAATTTTTAGTCCACATTTGAATGTTTTTTAGAGAACTGGGTTAGTTAAACTGCGGAGAGTATTAAGAGCTATACGCAAGCACTTTACACAGCCACCTGAAAACGTATTGGCTCAGAATGCAATAGCTAACTTTTTAGATGATCCTGATTTATGTGAAGATAAACTATCAGAGGAGGCTGTATCTGATGGGTTTCTTGGTTCCATCATGCAAGTAATATTTCCTGATGCAGGAAGCCTCAAGCAACAGACTTCTTCATCGGTAGGGAGGTATTAATTTGTACACAATCATTCTGTGTGTATCTTTTGATTTGTTTGTTTATATGGTCATGTCCATGGACCTCATTATTTTTCTTGGAATGAATGCTTAAAGTATGATTAACTAATTACAGCTCTGAGCCATATTTGGAGGTTTACAGAAACTTATATTATCTCCTCGCTCATTCTGAGGAAATGAGTGCTACTGATAAGTGGCCTGGCTTTGTACTCACCAAGGAAGGGGAAGAATTTGTGGAGCAAAATGCAGTCCTCTTCAAATATGACTTACTGTATAACCCACTACACTTTGAGAGTTGGCAACGACTTGCAAACATATATGACGAGGTGAGATCATGTATGGAAACTGTATAAAATATGCATATTGATAACAAAATCTAAAACATGCAAGTAAATTACAACTAGTTCTGGTGGTAGTTTTGAATACTTTAGGAATTTCTCTGTCTTTATTTGTGCAGGAGGTGGACTTGTTGCTAAATGATGGCAGTAAACAGATAAATGTTGCTGCATGGAGAAAGAATGCCACTTTACCTCAGAGAGTTGAGACAAGTCGAAGGAGGAGTCGGCGGAGTTTGTTAATGACTTTGGCTTTAGCAAAGACAGCTGTTCAGCAGGTTTTAATTACTTGTTCAGAAACCATTCAATAACTTTTTTGAATTTTGCAGGGTTTGTTTTCATTTATCCCTCTTGACATACTCGAGTGTTGCAAATAGAAGAATGTGGATGCAACAATATGCAGGCTCCACTAAGCTAAAGTTACAGTACAATAACTCGAATGCAATTATTTATCAAAGTGAAAAATGAAATATACTGTATGATAGCTTACTTGGATCATCTGATCTTACTAAGCTGTGAGCCTGTGACTCCATTATATACGTGGTACCCTAAAGAATTTTTTGTTAGTTGTATTGTTAAGGGATAATCTGTAATCGTTATTATGGGTGCCAAATCAAATTGTTAATTATAGCTTAATTGTTATGAATTATAAAACTGAACTTTTTTAGTTGGATGATTTTGCTGCAGAACAAGCATTCAGGATGCTGGTGTTGTTTCTTAGATGTATTTATTTTCTGTAATACCTTGTCAACCACCGTGACCAACTGTGTTTGTTTCAGGGTGAGATACATGAGTTGTTGGCATTGGTGTATTACGACGCCATTCAAAATGTGGTCCCATTATACGATCAAAGATCAGTTATACCCTCGAAGGATGCAGAATGGTTGATGTTTTGTCAAAATTCAATGAGACATTTCAAGAAGGCCTTTACATACAAGTAGTTTTGTGTTACCCAATTAGTGTCACCCTTTTTATTTTCTTTCTTCTTTTTAGCTTTATCGCCGACTAAATCAACAATTTAATATTTTCTGGTCACAGGGAAGATTGGTCTTATGTATTTTATCTGGGGAAATTGTGCGAAAAGCTTGGATACTCGCATGAGATATCATTCTCATTTTATGATAAGGCTATTTCATTGAATCAGAACGCTGTAGATCCTTTCTATAGAATGCATGCTTCACGCTTGAAGTTACTCTTTACATGCGGGAAACAAAATATAGAGGCTTTAAAGGTTTTCTTCTCTGTAAAATTTATCTTTTCATCCAACATCTAATATTGCATAATGTTTTAAATATATTTGTTTCTATAAGAACATGGAAAATGTCTAATATTCTAGTATTAGAGCAGAAACAAGCAATAGACATGTTCAGCCCCATAATATTTTTTATACTGGCTTTTCCCCACTAAATTCATTATCATCTTTAAGGCTGATCACTGTTGAACTTGCAAAATTATGACTATAGATGCCTTCATCTCATCCATCTAAAATATAACTGGATCTGTCGTAGGCTGTTGCTGCATATTCATTCGTTCAATCAGCAAAGGAAACTGTCATGACTATCTTCGGAAACACGAATCCTCAAAATCCAGAGATGGCACTGGATATTGAGGACAGAAGAACTGTAGGTAGTTCTGACCACAAAAAGCAAGTGAATTCCCAGCAGTTGGAGGAGGTGTGGCATATGCTTTACAGTGATTGCCTTTCTGCCCTTGAGATTTGTGTAGAAGGGGATCTCAAACATTTTCATAAGGCCAGATATATGCTTGCTCAAGGGCTGTACAGAAGGGGTGACAGGGGGGATCTAGAAAAGGCAAAGGATGAGCTTTCATTTTGCTTTAAATCTTCTCGGTCTTCCTTTACTTATAATATGTGGGAGATTGATGGTATGGTAAAAAAAGGAAGGTATGAACTTTATATGTACCGTCTTTTCAAGCAATTCATGCGATATGTTAGGACTTAGGACACAACAATGATATGAATATTATTTGTTTAGTTTCTGTAGTAATTATGAGCATGCTAATTTGGAAGAAAAGCTGGTCAAGGTATTGTCGCAAGAAAAATTGGCTTACCATCTACAATTACAAAGCATTGATATGCATAATTACAGACTTAGGACACAACAATGATATGAATATTATTTGTTTATTTTCTGTAGTAATTATGAGCATGCTAATTTAGAAGAAAAGCTCTGGTCAAGGTATTGTCGCAAGAAAATTTGGCTTGCCATCTACAATTACAAAACATTGATATGCATAATTACTTGAAATCAAACTCCACTGCATGCAACTAATGGGGACTCATCTTAACTGTTCCGAGGCAAATAGAACAATTCAAATTGCAATATAAAATATAAAAAAAAGTTGTATTCCCTCCTCTCCAATAGAACATCATACCTTTTGGCGTGTGTTTTGTACAGATGTTAAGACAGTCCAGAAACATATTTTATACATTATTATTTAGTTATCCTTTTGACATGTGAAAGAATAATGTATTATTTAATATGTTTACATCTTAAAATCCTTGCAAAACTCGAACACACCCAAAAAGTGGCATTCTTTTTGAAAACATAGGGAGTATATGTCATTCTCATGGGTATTAAAAATCCCTAATAATATTTTTGTGTTTGTTTGTTACATGTTAATCACTCTTGTTTTTCTTTCTTCGATTTCAGGCGCAAAACACCAGCTGTTTCTGGGAACAGGAAAGCCCTTGAAGTTAACTTGCCAGAAAGTTCTCGTAAATTTATCACTTGCATTAGGAAGTACATGTTGTTCTACCTGAAACTGTTGGACGAGACAGGAGACATCTCTACTCTTGAGCGGGCTTATATCTCTATCCGGGCAGATAAGAGGGTATACATGTCAATTTTGTTTTTTAGTGGTTGCTTGATGTCATATATGTAAACAGCATTACAGATGATTTATCAGTAATATCTTGGAGTTGAGATTTTGAAGAATAACTAATTACCACGGAATTCATAGTTGAAAGAGATTGATTCTAGTTCAATCAATTCAAACACTCCTTGATCGAAATGAAGGTTTTCAACAATCTCGACTGGAAAAATTTACTTTCATTAATGGCAATTCCTATGTTCATATTTTCCACTTTTCATATTTTTTCTTGCTTATATATCCTCTGAGTATTTTGGTTGACATTTTCTTTTCTAAAAATTTGTTTTTACGAAATCTGGATGCTCATACATCTGTCAAGCTTATATGATCCTTTTTTCTTCTTTTTTTTCCTTATAACAAATAGATGCTAAATGGTTCAATCTTATATTGACTGTGATAAATATGCTATCAATGTCTTTACTGTTTCAATTTATTTAGCTCATGGGTATTTTCCATTCTTTATTCTGTTCTCCTAACTTCAATTATACTGCAGTTCTCTTTGTGCCTTGAAGATCTTGTTCCAGTGGCTCTTGCTAGATACGTTAAGGCTTTAATTTCATCGTTGCGTAATCCTGAGAGCTCTGGTGCTAAAGGCAGCCTAATGGAACATCTATTGGAGAAAATGTTCTCTTTGTTCATGGAACAGGTGAATTTATGGTCAGATATATGCAGTTTGCCAGAGATCAAGTGCTCTGAATCATCAGAAAGCAGTTTATATGGGTAAGTCATGCTGAGAAAATTAATCCTGCAAGTAAGCTGAGCTATAATCTTGTTTTATTAAATTTGTTACAATGCTCATTTACATGATTAATCCTGAAGTTGTTTGGCTGTTTGTAGTCTCCTGGTTGTGCAAATATTCACATTTACTCTCTTGTTACAGATATCTCTATCAGTATATCCAGACACTAGAGAGATATGTCAGGTTAGAAACACTGGAAGGAATAAATGAGAAAATACGTAAGCGTCTGAAGAACCCGAAGTTGTCAAGTAGTAACATTGCTAAAGTTTATAAGCATGTTTCTGTTGCTTGGTGTCGTTCTCTTGTAATTAGCATGGTCTTGATAACGCCGCTGCATTCTAGGATCTCAAGTGAGATCCAAGTCTCTAATTTGTCAGACAGTGGTTCCGAGAACTCCCAACTGCTGTGTGTTGATCTGCAAACAGATGAATTATGGACATCATCGCTCGAGGACCCGAACCATCTGAGAAATCTTGAAACACAGTGGAATCCTCTGGTGTCCAAGATTAAGAATGTTATAATCAAGAAAGCTTCAGAGGAAGATTTGGAAACCGCCGCCTCATTGCTTAGATCTTCTTACAACTTCTATAAGGACACATCTTGTGCAATGCTTCCATCAGGTATAAACCTCTACACAGTGCCATCTCAGTTAGCGACAGAAACATATATCCAGCCGGGTATTGATGGGGTTGACATTCTTGATATGAGTACTTCACGAAAGCTCATCTTGTGGGCTTACACGCTGTTGCATGGTCATTGCACACATATTTCTGCTGTTATTAAGTATTGTGAAGAACATGCTAAGGTATGTAATCTAGCCTCAGTTAAACGTCGTTGGTTCACATGTCAGATTGCATTGTGTAGATTAATGTGAAAGGAGAGCTACTTGTTATTATCTATCTACTTCTATTCACCAGAGTAAAATAGTTACAAGAAAAATTTATGAAATAAAAATAATGCCCAAGTATTCTACCAACTTAACCAATGAAATACCATCCCAACTAAACCCGTGACATTCAGAAGCCCATCAAATCAGCTACACAAAGAAAATACAAAAAGAAAAAGAGAGAAAACTATGGCTCTATGTACGCATCCCTCATAAACACTATAAACTGTAGAACTATTTAATGAATAAACATGTACAGACTAAGTACACGAGTGCACCTGAGATGTTCATTTTGTATTATTGACTGATGTATGCATGGGATGGCCCATGGGCCATGGTCAGGAATTAATGATTAAATCTAACTACAAAGATATTGGATATTTTATAATTATCAAATTATATCTGATCACCACTCCCAATGATTTGAAATAAAATCTTGGGGTTTAGGTTTTATGCTATATGCATTATAATGCATGGTAGGCCTGTTGCTAATAATTTTGACTGCTATATGGCCCACCGCACAAGCACTCGCACTCGCACTCGCATGTGATGTAGCAAGACGTCTGTGATTTTGCAGTCAAAGACGAAGAAAGGAGCTGGAAGCTCATCTGTTGCTCCAAGTGCAAATACAGTCGCTGCCGCGGCTTCTCATTCAGGTCTTACTGATATTTTGGACGTTATTTTGTTTCTTTTCTTTTTAATATCTGTTTAAATCAGAAATTGAAAGACACTGTGACCTTCGGCAAGCGCAGTCACTGCAGATACTCTATTTGCCAAGGACGATACTTCTAGGCTACATTTCTTCGTTATGCTCAAGAACCTTATGATTGTGTGCCCGATACTATATGATTATGATGATTTATTTCTCCTGATATTAGTTCTAATTCTCTAATGTAGGCGGTGGAAAAGATGGAGCCAATAAATGCAGTGAACCAGAATCTGCCCCATCCGAAACTGAGACTGCGCATACCATTGCCTCATCTTCTTTGCCCGAAACTGAAAGGTCATGTAATTTGGATTATTTTTCTATAAATGAAACTGAGCGCGCCTATAATGTAGCGTCTGCTTCTCTAGCTGAAGTTAAAAATGATCGTGCGCCAAATATAACTTCTTCCCTTGAAAGCCAAAAGATTTTGTCAGCAACTCCACATCTTGTTCACTGCAACAGTAATGCTGCAGAAAGTAGCAACGACGACGTGATGGATGGAGCAGATCCTGGCAATAACTGACTCTCTTGTATGGCACCGAATTGCTTCTACTGGATTAACTGAGAATTTTTTACCACTGTAAGTAGGTGCATACCCATTCTTGTGTATTTGAATCAATGCTGTAAAAATGTGAATCTGTTAAAAAACTGTCTGAGATGTGTAGAAAAGAGTTGCAAAAATATGTTGGGATTTCTTTACGTTAGGGAATTGATATTTCCACGAACAAAACTGATATCATGTGATAGGAATTTTGAAGAAATATCAAATTTTACTTGTAAAAATATCAATTCCGTACAGTTGTCGTTTGGGTAGACAAATCAGTGGTATAATTTCAAGGTTTTTGATGGCAGAAGTCCATGTTCTTGATTCCTATTCCCATATTCTGCTTGTGGATCTTAAAAGTCAAAACTGATATCAAATTTATTTGTTCTGGTATAAACATTTTTGAATTTTAAGATTTTATAAATTGACTCGAGAGTTTGGACGTTCCGAAATTAGAGATACAATTTGACTTTTGAAGTCAAACGACGGCATATTAAACTTTAAATTGATATTAAATTATTTAATTTTAGTTGATACAATTATTATGATCGTAAAGTGTATAATAAAAATTATTAATCACAAAATTTATTTTATTCTAAATTTTTATGAGACATTAATTTTAAAGTTTAATCTGTCGTCGTTTGACCTCAAAAATCAAATTGAATCTCTAATTTTAAAAGGGATGGTGTACAACTGTACATTCTACGAATCTTCTATGTATGACTGTGCACTGCTATGTCCACTGAAAATAAGTTGCACCAAATATATAACTTATTCTATTAAAATAAAATAAAATAAATACTCGCTCGTCTTTCAAAAACTGACTTAGATTGAGTTTTCTAATCAAATTGACCAATTTTCAATTGTAGAATAAAAAATTATCCATATTTATTTATATTTTCAAACTCGTAAAAATTAGTAGTAGTAGTAAATTTGTTGTAGTTTTTAATGGTTATAGTTCTTGCATCTATATTAAAAAAAAATTAATATAAATTTTTATTATAAAAATAGTCAATTTTACTTTAAAAAAAATTAAATTAAGCCAGTTTTTAATAGACGGAGCCAGTAAATAAAGTTGCTTAAATCATTTATATGTAATAAGTTGCATTGTATTGAAAAATATTGCATTTAAGATTTATTTTAGGCCGATATAGCATATTTGTTCAAAAATGACTCCATAAATGTAATTAATATTTTGTCTGATTGATTAAAATGAGTATAAAATCTCAATAGTACCATTCAAAATTCATTGAAAAAGATGAAAGATAAATAAATTAATATTTAATGTAGGAATAATATGGTATATTAAATAATTAACGCGTTCTTGAAATTTGCAAACCATAAGTAAAAATAAACAATTTCACTCTCTAAAAAGACAAATAAAAAGGAACGGAAAGAGCAAGTTATAATTAATTAGCAAATGGTGTCCATTTTTATTAAATAAAATGAACTCTTATTTTGAGACAAAAGAATTGTTTAAATTGTGAAGTAAAAATATTATCACTACTAATTAAAAACTAACTAAGCACTTGAAGTTTTCCCTCTTATAAAAAAAAATCTGGCTTATTATAAATTCTGGTTTGATGTTGTAACCTTTTCTTTTATTATGAAAAGGAAATAATTAAATTTCGATTTCATGTTTATATAGGGTAATTTTGTAATTTTACTTTTACTTGAATTTTAAATTTATTTTAATGTACGATGACAATTTCAATATTGAAAATTGGTGTTATGTTCTCTAAACAATAATAAGCCAAATGATCCAAATTATGATGTGTGATATACGGGTATATATATATATGCATTAAGTTGTTGCCAAATAAATTAATATTTTCAGCAGACTATTATTTGCATACTTGCTCGTGCCAAACACGGGTATCATAGAATACTGACATGCAGGCGAAACTGTATGTGTGTTAATATTTTATTGATCAATTGATCAACTTACTAAAAAAATAATTTCATACTAACTGAATCCTGCTTGTATATATCAATTAAACCAAATGTATTCTTTTTTTTAAGCAACATCTATCCTACTCACAATTGAACTTATTGTATGGTAGAAAAATATATTTTAGTTGTAATTTTGTTTTGTTTTATGTTCGCCTTCCTAATTATTAATTTGACTCCTATTTTATTAGTTTGAGAAAAATTTAGGAAATTAATATCAATAAGTATATGCGGACAGAAAAATTGGATCGGAAGAACAAAATGAATTTGTTTCCACGAACAATTAGATTTTATTGTCCATTTGTTTGCGGGAATATATTCATTTTGTTATTCCTGTCCAATTTTCCTGCTCAATTTTTCTGTCCGCGTAGAAGTACCCAATTAATATATTCACAAGTAAAAATAATAATTTCACAAGTTATTCCTCACATAAATAATAAGTAGGCCTCATTCGTATGTGAGAGAAAACTTGATCATTTTTAAGCTTATTACCTGGGAAAATATTGATTCCCTAAATAAAAAATATAGAAATAAAACGGAACTAGTTAAATATATGTGACAAAAAGGTACATAACTTAGTAATTAACCTTGAAATACTATCTATTAATATATTAATTGATTGATTTCATAGCTTTTAATATATGGAGTCTTACAATTTTTTTTAATTAATTAAGTTAATTTATTGAAAACAAGAGGCACATAAAAAAAGGGTACTTTACACTACTATACAACATTTATAAAATATTTACAATATTAGTGCCACCATAAAATAATTTCAAAAAGAGGACAACAAAATCAGAAACTTGAAATAGATAAATAAGGAAACCTGAAATCAAGGAGAAGTAAACGCACAATGTGCTCAGCCTGCGACAACCCATGTCAACCCATTCTCTATCTTCCTCCCCCATCTCCGCCGCCGCCGTCATCAGACTCCAATTGCCCACCGCCACCATCACCACCCACTTTCGAATATTACTACTATTCTCCGCCACCGCCAACCCATTCTCTATCATCCTCTCCCATCTCCGCCGCTTCCTTCTCCGCCACCGCCGTCATCAGACTCCAATTGCCCACCGTCCCCATCACTATCCATTTTCGGATATTACTACTACTCTCCGCTACCGCCCCTGCAACCGTCGGTTCCCACCACCGCCCCCATCACCACCCAATAAAATTGTTCATAGTTGCACATATTGAAGAAAATAAATTCAAATAACACTTAGAAACTGTTCTTAAATTTTTTATAATTAATTGGTAACCCAGTAAAACTGATTTGGTTATCTTTGTATGAAGGTTTGACTACCAACTGCACTATGAAAAAAAAATGTACCGTCGGCGACTATTGCAGAACACAATAAAACTGTTCATGGTTGCACATGTTGAAAAAAATAAATTCAACTAACACTTGAAAATTGTTCTTAAATTTTTATAATTAATTGATAATCCAATAAAACTGAATTGGTTATCTTTGTATGAAGGTTTGGCTAACAACTACACTATAAAAAAAAATACCGAAGGCGACCATTGCAGAACCCAATAAAACTGAATTGGTTACCTTTGTTCTTAAATTTTTTATAATTAATTAGTAACACAATAAAACTGAACTGGTTATCTTTGTATGAAAGTTTGGCTACCAACTGCATTGTGAAAAAAATGTACCGACACTATTTGAAACACTAATACCAGATAATGTTAATATGGTATCATGAACATAATAATTACAAAAAGTGAGACGCCATTTAATTGGTGTTGTTTCAAGTGCTTTTGGATCCTGTCGACAGAGTTCACAAAAGAGGAGGAGGAAAACAACATCAAGGTCACGGAGCTTGGGGTACATTAGAGCAAAAGTTTTTGTGTGCATGAAGTGGGTGAGATGGGTAAAGTTGGACAAGAGGTCGCGGGTAATAAATTGGGACTTATGATGGAGAGAGAGGGAGTGGAGGTGGTGGAAGGTGAGGGAGAAGAGAGGAGAGGAGAGGAGGGGAGGAGAGACGACGGTGGTGGCGGTGGAAGAGGGAGGAAATGAAGGTGGTCAAATCTGAGAGTTGGGGAGATCTGAGAATTGAGGAGAGAAGGGGAGGGGAGGAGGGAAGAGTTGGGATACTAAATACATTAATTTTGTAAATAAACTATTAAAAATGTATTAATTGTATAAATATTTTTTTGATACATTTTAGTTGTAATTTTTTTAAAAATGTACTTAGAAGTGTAAAAAAAAAAAAATTCTTTTCACTTTGTATATAATAATGGGCCTGCCTGAAACCCCAATGGAGAAATACTTCAAAATCAAAGCTTTTAAGATAGAAAGACAAAAAGGAAGAAGAAAAGAAGAAGGAGAGTAACAGAACAAAAATGGTAGGTCAATTGTTACTAATCCCTGTAACTGCATCATCCACTAGATTAATCATACAAAGGAGAGGATTATTTCTGCTCAGTGGAAAATCAACACCGCCATTTTCACCGGGAAATCAAATTCGACATTTCAGCTTCACAAAAAGCAGCTTTTCATTCTCAGAAGCGCTTATACAGAAGCTTCAGGAAGGTTCTCGAAGCTTCGCGGCTGCTAGGTCTAGTCTTGAGCCTCCTGATTTGCCTCGTTTGGCCGAAACCGCTCGTATATCCCTCACTCAGGATGAAGTAAGTAGTAGTACAACTCAATTCCCTTTTTCTTACCTAAATTTGTGTGCACATTGTTCTTCAAATTTTATTGTAATTGGTGTAGGTTGAAGAATTTGCTCCCAAAATTCAGCAAGTGGTGGATTGGTAACTCCTCTCTCTCTCTATATGTGTGTGTCGATGTTATAATAGTTATATACTCCATTATCTACATGTGACGTATTGTTTTCCTCATTTTCTTTGATTGATATACTGCGTTCTGTAGCTTTGTTGGGATATTGGTGTTTGATGAATAATTACTTTTCATTTGTGTGATGAATTTTATGGATTTTTATTTGTGGAACTTTATGAATACTCTTACTTGAGTAACTTCATTTGATGTGAGTCTTAATGTACTTGGTACAAATTCAGCAATAGGATGTAGTGTTTGTTTATCTCTTAATACCTCTTAACAACTCTACTTCTGATTTGGTAAGAGGGTAAAGTTATTTGATAAAATTTTATTTGCTTTTTATAGTCTCTTAATTGGCAAGAGCCTCTATAAATAGTGTACTCCCTCCATTCCAAATTTTAAGATCATTATTGATTTTTGAAAAGTCAATTTGAGATATTTTTAAATTTAAAAGTCATTCAAATGTTTGTACTTTTTAGTTATCAAATAATTTTAAAGTTCAGATGCTATTTTAGTCAGATGATCTAATTTATTAAGATATATTAACCATTCAGATTTTAATTGCTCACTACCTAAGTTATTAGAAATAGGGGTGCTTCACAATTGGTTGGGGTGGTTTATAGAGCTCACCCTCTTACTTATGTTTCACTTTGATTTCTGAATATAGAATCTTTTATTTATTTATTTTATTTATTAATCCTATTTACTACTATTTGTATTACAGAATAAATCGAAACTCCTTTTTCTTGCTTTGGATCCTACTTTAATTAGTGGGTTACTTCCTCACAGTTTTCCTACAAATTTGATGTCTCGCTCTCACAAATTTGAGTTATATTTGTATCATAGTCGCTCTCACAAAGTCTCAAGTTTCCCCATTGTTTTGGAAAAAAAGTTTTTCATTATGTTTTTGATTTTTTCACGACAGGTTTGGGCAACTTCAAGCTGTAGATCTTCAAAGCATTGAACCAGCCATTAGGGCAGGTGCTTGACACTCACACAGAAACTTACTTTTGCTTATCAACTAATCTTTCTTATCTTAAAACATTTTTGCTTGCTGCATTTTGCTAATAAAGCTGTCAATGTCTATTCTGTGAATAATTGATTATTTACTCAATCCATTTACACATTTTTTAATTATATATGATTTGTTCTCTAATAAAGCCATCAAAAGTACACTTTCCAATAGATTGTGTGCGAATTGGAATGGAATATCAAAACTTAACTTCAAGGCCTTTTTCTTGTACCAACAACTAGAAGCACGACCTGATTTAACTAACTATTATTAAGATATATGAGATGAATATAAGCTGTATTACTTAGATTAGGAGAATTGTAACTAACATACTAGCTGCGGTGCACCCAAATAAGAGTAGATGAGTATACTGAGGTAAATTTCTTAGTATGTAACTGTTTATACTTAAGGGGAACCTAGGGAAGGAAAGTATGCATACATGTATATATATGTGTGTGTGTGCGCGCGCGTGTGTTCATTAGGATTCATCTGATAGTCTGGCATAAAGCTTTAGTTGAGTTCTATACATATGTATGTGTTACATAACAAGTGATGTAGCTAAAGATAGTGGAGGACTGGAGGGTGGTGGCAAGAAAACGTGCATTGTAATACTAAATTGGGAATATTGTTGATGCTCAAAGTTGTTCTTGGTTTCACTAGGGCATTAGTTGATAATCTTTTAAAAGAAATTCGGACAAAGTTCAGGTGAATTTTATTAAGTGGAAAATAGATAGATAAGTTGTAATATTGCGGCGGTAAATCTATAATTTTTGATTCTTGGTGTTGGAATGTATATAATAGGCTATATTATGATATTGCAAGGCAGAGTTTTCTTTGAATGGAGTAATGAAAAAGGCAGGTACAAAAGATGTAATGCTGGTGAGATTGAAGAAAGTTGATGTTCATATAAAAGGGTCAAAGAAAGTTGCTAAGCAGATGGCTCTCATTAGCCATAATGAATACATATGCTAAGCGGATTAAAAAAACAAATTGATAATGACATAATGAATTATGAATGTCAAGATGGACATTTTTGAAAAACTTTTGGTGGTAGAATTCAAGATAAATGAATACACTCATTGTTGATCAATTATAAGAGTGCTATTAATGATGTGATAAATTGCTGTTTATTAGAGGATATGGCCTCTTATTTTTCTTGTGCTTCTCGTGTATGTAGATTCGCCCCATTTGGAGTTCTTGTACCTCTATTAATTATCGCCAAAAAAGCGAAAAAGGGACTAGGGACTTCATTCAAAGGGAATGGAGTAGCAGAATTCTCATAGCTAACTATTTGTTGGGATAAAGCCAACTTGTGTATTAATTTAAGGAAAGAAAGAAAAGAGAAGGATATATTGTGAATTACGTCTCACCACTTATGGTTTCTCTCTCACTCAATACACACTCAAACATGCACACACAAATGCACCGGTCTGCCCCAAAACTAAGTGGTAGCAAATACATTTTCACGGAAGTAGGTTGCTAAATATACGAGTATAGAATCAAGCTAAAAAAATTCTGTTGGGCCTTCAGATACTGAAGGAAGCAACTGGCGTGATGATTTGCCTGAAACATTTGAGAACAGGTAAGAGTTTCTAGTTTCTGTAATCTACTTTCCATGATTATTAAAATCCTCTGCATATCGTAACCATCTGATGGACAAGATTATAATGCAATCAATGTTTACTTGACCTTTGTCCTTTACAGGGAGGCCATGATAGCTGCTGTTCCAAACTATGAGGAGCCATATATCAAAGTTCCCAAAGTCTTGAACAAAGAGTAACACGATTAAGGTATGTTGTCCTTCACTTTCTTTTGTGGAATTGTTTTTTTCTAGTTAGATATGTTGTTTTGGTGTAGCCTTTACTGAAGCTAGAAATACCCCATTTTCAATATATTTGAACAATCCCGATAGTGCTTAACATTTTTTTAAAGCCATGCAATGTGTTGTTAGTAGTTGTTTACAATGACAATGTCATATTTGATAATATAGAAGCAAGTCTAGTTAATGTAGGGGTCTTAAATGTATGTAATAATGGCATAATGCCGAGTAGTTGAGACATTTGTTTTTAATTTTTCTTGGACATGATAGTTGAGACACATTTGAGAGTGAGACCCCAAAATTTGAGATCCCTAGCAATAATCCAATATTTATGCAATTTCATGGTTCACACCCTTAAGAAAACCACAATAGTACTACAAATATCTCACCCAGCAAGGATTTCTCATTTATTGTCATTATGCAGGAACAGGAGATGCAATGACACAAGGAAGAAAGAGACCTTGGCACTTCTGACAAGCAATTTAAGTTTGTGAGTTTGGAGGGATGGGAAGGGATGTTTGTGGGATTTTAATTAAATTTTATCAGCACTTTAGGAATAGAACAATACTTAATTGGAGCATTTCACATGTATATCAATCAATTATCATCATTTTTTAACTTTACAACAAAACATTAAATAGTAGCTATTTTGTTTAGAAAGACAACCATCGACTCTTGACACAGCATGATTCCAGTTAAATAACACTCGGGAAAATTGGATTTAATTATCCAACATATTCTTCTTATAAGCAGCAGGCCTATTTCCTTGCCTAGCATCTTCAGGACCTCGAAAATCCCGCATCAACATGATAGTATTTTCCTATAAAGAATGAGTATAATTATTAAATAATGTGTAATTGATTAAAATGTTCTTAATTGTTAAAATGATTACCATGTGGAATTTTCAATTTATCCTCTCGAGACACTCTCACCCTAATATGTGTTCCATCAATTGCCCCTAAACAATTCTGAAAGTCATTTACTAGTATTTTAACATCTTAAAAATGCTTAGAAATACAATCAATTTTATTTTATCTTGAAATATGGACAAAATCTTGGATTGTTGAGTATTTCAGGGCAAACTTCTGATCCAGTTGGTTGTTTAAAGAATTTTCTTTCTAAAGATATTAGTGCTCTTAAGACCATGTGGAAATGACAACTAGTTGTTTCCTTGGACTGTCGAAAAAAGAAGCAAATCGTACGGTTTCTCACATTGCATGACACTATGTGAAGTAACTTAACAACTTATTCTTCAGCAGACACCCGTTGAGTACTACGTAACCCACCCTCATTATGTAATATATTGCACAGCTTCATAAAGGCATGGGGTTTCATACGAATAATATCTCTAACGTCGTTATTTGTCATTAGTTCATGAAGTAGCACTTCTCTTGCTCTTTTTCTTGATGCACATATTGCCTTACTAGGTTTTTCTCCATGTTTTTGACTGTTTAGCTTCCGTTTATATTCACCAAGCAACCAAAGCATTAAGACCATATAAAATCGTTGCAACTTAAAATGATGAATTATTATCATCATACGAATCTTCATCACCTCTTCTTCAGTAATCATCTATTATTTAAAAGTTGGTAAGAATATGCACATATACAACACAAGAAGTTTGCAAATCTTTTTATTGCCTAGAAAAGATTACTTGAGAAAACAAATATTTAATTAAGTTTTATAAGGAGTTAATAGATTAATTAAGCTAAAAAATCATAACTATCGCCTACCTCCCAGCATTTGATCAAACAGCTTCTTTTGATTAAGATAGATGTGCCTATTTAAAAACAGAACACAAAGAACCAAATCCAAATAGAACAACCACACCTTCAACACTCATCACAAAGGTGCAAAGTGCAAACAAAAATCTAGTTTTCAATTATAAACCAAATAGTCCATCTTTAAACCTTAGTATCAGAAAATGAGGGAATTTCATGTACATTATTTCAATTATTTGTATTTGAAAGCCATTATTTGAAGCTAGTTTGGTATGATACTGGTAAATGGCTTGGTCCATTCTTCGTAATTTTAATTAGAGTTGCAAAACTTGGAGGTTGAAGCAACTATTAGTTTCCTGGCTTTTTTCTGTAGTAGGGGAAAATAACTGCGGCCGGTGCAGGGGGGGGGGGGGGGGGGGGGGGAGAGATGCGTTGCTGACACTTTCTTTGAACACAACACCCAACTACAAATATTATAAATACCAAACAACACAAATATTGGTAAATGGGGGTAGATGGGTTGGGGGGGTGGGGTGGGGGGGGGGAGGGTGTAGATGGGTTGCTGACACTTTCTTTCTAAAAGAAAAAAAAAGCAGCAGCAAAACTGAAAAAACCTGAGAGTTAATCAAGGTATACTTTTACATCAATACCATTATCAATCAAGGATTGGACAACTGCTCTAATCTTCCCTTCAAACTTGTCCCTATCTCTTGGGGTGTAAGAAGCTGTGTAGACATCAGCTTCTCTAGCCCTCTCGGACAAAATCCGGCCAACAGCCAGGCATGCTGGGATGTCTGATCGTGATTTTAGTGCAGCTTTAATGTCCTTGGAATTCGTACCAGCAACAGCAACCTGCTTGCTTGTTACTCTGTGGGTGATCGAGGCAGAAACAAAGCGCTTTGAAATGAACACATCTAGCGTAAATGGTTCCATATAAGCTACTGTGCGCTGTTTAAACGATACATGTTTGTTTGGATTCTTAGACTTTTTCTCCTTCTGGTAAGTGTATGGCCGACTATTGTTATCGTCAAGGAAATCCTCTACTCCAAAAAAGCTTCTTGGTGCGGAACGGGGCTGCAAAAATTTGGAAAGAAAGAGTTAAGAACACACCTTACAAAGGTTTAGTTATTGAGCCATTGCAAATTTCAGATTTTCCTTTGGCAGAGGAAAAATATGCAGATCCTGCAAGAATTTTGTAATCAATTTACATTTATTTGACTTTGAATAGGATATTGAAGCCAAAACTGAAAAGGCAATCTCGAGGTTTGTGAAGTTACTAAAGAAATCATTAAAATGTAATAAAAAAGTATATTTTTCAAACAATCTACCTTTAGATGAAAGAAAAAAATTGACCCTCTAGACTATTAGGGACATGAATTTTCAAATACTAGATAACCTTTTCACAGAAGGCCCTTCGCCTTCTGTACTAATACAATTTTTTTGCCTTATTTTAGAGGGAATTACTATGAAACTTTGACGCCCTTTTATTGTAAAGATGGTGAGTAAGAAATGTAAGGATGGCCTTAAGTAGAACGACTTGCAAGTCCAATCAATAACCAAGCACATGTTCACTCAATGTACCTCCGATTTGGTTTTTCTCAAAAACCGAATCTAATTTGCAAGCAAGTCCTTGGTTAAGTTGATGGCAGGTTAGCCACAAGCTGGATGTAAGATGTCTGTGATTAACCTTCATCCATTACAACTGAGTTACGATATAGGTGTCTAAGGATTAGGATGTGGTATATTCAATTGTTGTTATGGAACCCCTCAAGAAAGCTTAACCACTCGTAGCCAAAGAACTTTACTGGCTTTGAAGATGTAGTGTATACCAGTCTTGCAGATAATTAACAAAAAAACAAGCCAAAAATATCCAGCCATCAAACAAAACAGCACTGTTTAACAAAATGAGCCACTATAAACCAGACCATTCAAGCTTACACAGCTATTAAGAATGGCAACGATGACTCCTAGCATCTCCCTCAAGTAGATCCTCTTAAAGTTTGGAATATAACATTATCAAAACATTTATTCCTTCAATGAAACTACAAAAATCTTGAGCTACTTAAATGCAATAGTTAATCAGCACCTCAAAGCCTGACCATAAAAGCTAAACCATTTAACGGTTGGTCCAAAGCATCTACAAAACTATTGCTTAACAGTTCCACTAACTACAATAACTCTTGGTGCAGTTCATTTAAGATATCTGCAGGGGTTATATAATCAGCATCCTGAACCAAGTTATAAGCAAGCAGTTGATAAGACTTAAAGACTTACCATGATCTTACCAAACTTTTCCTGTGTAAGGATGATAGGTTTTCTTATACACTAAATAAAACAAGGCTTTAAATCAGTTTAACTTGAAATTTTAGCTTGCTGCTTGTCTTGCAGTCTCCCTAGCTTTCATATATAGAAGAAAGCACTTACAAGTATTGAAAAGGTCATCTGTTTTTTGACTAAATGTTTTTCTTTTAGGTAAGTGGTTGACTGATAGTTTCCTAGCAATATTTCTCATTAACTGTGAGCCTCTGACAGGAGAAGTGCTCTCTCCTGGTAAGTCTCTAAATTACCTAAACTAACCCAAATATAGCCTCTACTCCTAGACATTGTGACTACTCAACTTCAATGCATTTGTATAAACATTTTAGATTCCTGCTCCAATAGAAATTGTTTCTACATTGTTTATGTAGGCTCAACTTCTTAATGTAATATTTAACCTTTTAGTAAGTCCAAAATTGCTACTGGCCCAAGTTAATCACAATTGAAGTAGTAGACAAAATTCCAAGGCATACCTGTCCACAGTGGAAACCACTTCTTAACACATACAAGGCCGGCCAATATTTATCACCTCCATGTGCACATAACTTGTGATACACTTGCTTCAACATAATTCCACTAACCTGATTCCTTTAAATGAAAAGCAAAAATTCAGTAAGTCGGTACAGAAGAACGTAATGCACAGTTAATACTACCTCCATTCCAAAATTAGAGATACATTTTGAATTTTTCAGTCAATTTGCAAGTACATTCAAAATTTGATAGGAATTTAATTGATTTTAGTACAAATTGTTATAGAGATAGAAAAAGTACTAGTAATTACCATATCCTTTTCATATGAATTTTGAACTTAAGACTTTGCAAATTGACTCCAAAAGTCAAAATATAACTCCAATTTTGGGACTAGAAGAAGTATGATTGTACTAATAAATCACAAAAATCTCATCATTTGACATTGTATTAAACGAAGAGAATGCTACGAACAACCAAACATGATATTGATTAAGTAACATATAGAACAAAACACAAGAAAAACTACATTTCTTTCAAACATTACGTCGAACATCTAATATGCAATATCCAATACTGGGTTAAACAATTCCCCAATACAATACTTTTTACATACTTGATACCCAACTGAATGAATCTTTCTGGTATATTAGTTGCACCCAGAAAGAATTACCAAATGCAAACATTTAGATGACTCTACCTGCCTCAATTATTTATAATACTCCCTCTTTTTGGAGAAAAAAGTAAGCATTTACAATGGACACTTTGTGGGTATTTAATAGAGTGTTACCTCTTTCCTTAGAATTTGCGAGAGAGAATGGAGGAGCTCTCAAAGAACTCTGCGTATGTATTGGTACCCGAACGATATTACTAGCAGACTAGCAATAATATAGGAAATTTGTAAACGGCGCAGTCCAAACAAGACCCATAAGACTTTTGGGTAAATTTGGGTGCCAAAATTTTATTTATTTATTGATGAATGATATGTATTGTAATAAATTTATACCGAATTATAATTATGTCAAGTTTATAGTTTATTAATACATGAAATTAATAAGAATTATAGGAGGTCTCCACTTATTACACATTTCTCCAAAAAAATTATGACACGTAATTGACAATCAAGAAGCCGACATAAACATTCGCAATATATATCATTTTCCTTTATTTATTGATTATGTTTTAAGTTACTTCTTTTGTTTGCTTTATATTGAATTTTAAGATTCAAATTGATTTTATAATAGCGTCTCTGTTTCATAATATATTATCATTATTATTAATTTCTAAAAGTAAATTTAAAATATTTTTAAGTTTAAATTTAATAAGACTCGTTAAAAATTATAAAATTAGAAATTTTATAATTAGTTGTATTTTTTACCACATTAATCATTGTATTATAAACTAAATGAATTTATATTAATTGTTGAGTTTGAATATATTTTAAATTGACTTCAATAAATCAATAATAATCTTATATTTTGAAATAGATAAAGTACTTGAAATAAGTTTTACGATAGCTAGCCCTAAATAAAAGCATATTGTGAGATAACAAATATGAAATCCCAACTAGAACAAAGCTTTCTTCATGCAATCCCAAATTTAGGAAAAAAGACTAGTTGCTATATAACATTGTTTTGTAGCCCTTCTGGTTTTAGTTCTTTCTGAACTAGTAGGTGTATGTGGCATAAAATATATTAAACTTTTCAAATTGATGGACATTAGTGTTGAGATTGAAATATAAACTTGCAGTAATACTAAAATCAACAATACCCAATTGATTATAACAGTAGTAGACAAAATCATGGCAATCATGGCAGATGAATCATTGACTGCGTGGTGGATCACCTTAGCATCAATTTATAGTCTTAAATTAGACCATCTTTCTAATTGTAAGGTGACGAGAATTCTTTGTATCACCTGTTTTGTCCAGCCACCCTTACTTGACATCATGCTAAACTGGCATTTCTTTTGGTTATATGTAAAAGGGTGCATTTTTTGGTTATAATGTTTTGTAGCTTCTATATTATTATCATGTAGATTCAAATAATGACTTTCAAATACAAATAATTTCATCATTCATACCAATAGCAAAAGACTTGCTCCAAATAATGGCTTTCAAATATAAACAAAAATGGGCTTCATTCAAATGTTCAATTGAGTGATTAGTATACAAAAAAAATAAAAAACTCAGTCGGGCATTTTTTCAAACACGTGGTGTTCAATTTTCAAGTACCTGTAATCTCACCACTACTGAAAGTTATGTAAAGCTAGACAATACACAATGTTCTAAAAGGCGCTAGGCGGGAGGCGGGCGGCCGGGGGGCCTAGCGCCTAGGGGGCCTGGGCGGAATTTTTTATTTTAAGCCAATTTTAATATTTTATCTTACATTTATCAAAACAAAACAATAATATAAAGCAAAACAATCTATAATATAGATAATAAAAGCATTTGCTTAAAGTTCAAACACATATTCATATTGCCAATGTCAAAGTTCAAACACAAACACGCAATTGTTCAAAGTTCAAACACATCTTTAACGTATTAGTTTTATTCATAAACAAGATTGCTATTAAATAATAAAATTTAAAATTTCAAAAATTCAATTCAATATTAAAACTTAAGAAACTAAACATAAATTTAACAATTATATTGAATTAAACTAAATATTACAAATGTCATTATTTATATAATTTAAAGTTGGTACAAGTTCAAAAAAATTACAACTATAATAAAATTATCTATTTTGACTTGGTCTTGTTCACTTCTAGTTGTGATTTAATATGCTATAACTTTCATTATGAATATGATAAATCATTAAAAAAATAAATATATCATGATCTGATTTGAGTAGTTATTAAAATTAAAAAAATCTCTAAACCTAGGCCCCGCCTAATTTTCTATAGAAATTTTTTTTTGCGGCCTTGGGCTTAGGCGAGGCGCCGGGGGCCTGGCGCCTAGGCGAGACTTACGAACGTAGGCGGGGATTTTTAGAACACTGACAATACATATAAACACGCATATATGAAAATAAAAGGGGAAAAATTGAAAAAAAAAGTGACTGGTTTTCCGTGAGATGATAGAGAACTGAGCAAAAATGGGATAAAACTGAATTACAACACCCAACCCTAATTTTTTAATCGAACTATTGCGCTTATTCAGCTTCATGACTCATCAAATCAACGGATGAATTTTATGTAGAGAAGAAAAGATGATTAACATAATCTGAGTATTATCAATTTGAAAAAATTAGGGTACATGATTTGGGGATCTTACCAGATATTTCAACACAAAGAAGCAGATCAGAAAAATTGACGGCGGACAAGAGAACCACAGCGGCGGCGGAAGCCGCGGAAGCTGAACTCGGCAGTGTAGAGAGAGAAAAATGAGAGTTTCAAACCGTAATTGAGAGTTAAATAATGAGGGCAAAATTATCATATTATTTAATTTACAAGGATATTTTTGGTAATGTAAAATATATGACTTCAACATCCCTCCAAATCCTCCGAAAAAATTCTGAGCCAAAAATTAAAGCAATTTTACCTCCAAATCCTAAAAAACCTAAAAAAAAAAGGGATTTGAAAGGGTTTTAATTATGTAAAAACTTACAAACACAGTATAATTAAGAGTGTATGAGGTTTTGTGGGCAGATAAATTAATTTTTCAAGTAATGTATACGGCAATCCCAGGGTTAAATTTGTTATTTATTTATGTGTTTCAGATTGAAGGAATTTTGCAAACTTAAAATGGCAAATTCTGAAAAATCCATCCTTATCAGTTATCAGCCAAAAGAAAGTGGTTTAAGGAAGAAGATAAAGATTATTGTGGTCAACTAATAATACTCCGTCCCTCCCTTCCAAAATAACTGCTTAATTTTGATTTTTTTTAGTTAAATTAACTATTTTTAAAATTAATAATTAAATATGTGTAATATATTTTTAACATTATAAATTAGTATTAGTAGTAAATTATATATATATTTTTTTGTTATAATCTCTGCACCTATATTATGGCAAAAATGATACAAAAAATAGTTTTAAAAAATAGTCAATTTAACTTTAAAAAATCAAAACTAAACAGTTATTTTGGGACGAAAAAAGTATTAAGCAATAAGCATAATGGAAATTGAAAATTGAAAATTGACATTTATTGATGTCAATAAATGTCGTGTCCTCTCCTCTAGTAACAATTAGACATGGCAAAATATAGATTTAGTTGATTATGATTTTCACAATATGGGTTATGGGTCCATTAAGAACTAAAATCACATTATTCATTTAAAATAGAAATAATTATATTTTTTAGTATATTTTTTAAAAAAAAAATTACAATAACAGTGCATGCAGAAAATATTTACAAAATTAATATATTTTTAATAATTTATTTACAAAATTAATATAATTAGTATTCCTTTAATTTACTCGCCATTCTCTCTCTTGTAGTTCTCTTTCTCTCCATTCTATCTCGTCATACAGTTGGCGCCGTCGAAGAAGAATAATGCTACTATCACATAAAAATGTTACATAACTCTCACATAATTCATACGTGGCAGTATGTGATTTATTGTTAAATTAAATGGGTAATATCAACAATAAATCACATACTGCCACGTATAGAGTATGTGAGAGTTATGTAAGACTTTTATGTGATAGTAGCATGACTCGTCGAAGAAAATGTTTATGAATCCTTTAGATTCCAAGTTTAGCACCAACAACTGGAGAATCAGAAGGAAAAGCAACTGATGAAAAGGAGGACTCAAAACAAAAAATCTAGAGTCTTTCTATGGGGACATGAAAATTGGACATTTTCAAAAAAAAAAATTGTTTTGACTCCTACAAAATGTATAATATTTATTCTAACTGGAATTTTTACAAAAAAAAATGTTTTAGGTATAATTTGAATACATATACAAGAACAGTGTTGTACAGATCAAAATTACACCTAAAATATATTTTTTTGTAAAAATTCTAGTTAGAATAAATACTATACATTTTTTAGGAGTCACAACAAAAACAAAAAAATAAATAAAATGAAAATGTCCAATTTTCATATCTGCCAAGACTTGTTGAAAAATCTAAGGGAGCTTCAGGAAACACTAGTTTCAATGGTGGTAAGGCTGGAGAGAGCGGGAAGGCGGCCTCGAGTTTAGGAAATGATGGCGCCACTCAAAGGTTTGTTAAACTCAATTTAGTAAAGATTCTTTTTCTGAATTTTTTGTTCCTTCTGCTCGAGCATGGGGTATATCACTACTTCTGTAATTTTGTAATCTGCTTCACTGACTATACAATTTGATATTCACAGTGCGGAAAGTGGAAGTGATGGTTCATCAGATGCAAGTGACGAGAGTACTAACCATGTATGTTTTTGCCCAAACCTTCTGGGCAACTTCAAAGGTCCTGTCATCTAGCAAAATCTCAGGCTCCACTATTGCGTTTTTTAAAGTATATATTGGACTTTCACATTATACTGGTTGAAGTATGAAGTTCAGTTGGTAACCAAACCTTTATATCAAGGTAACCAAACCTTCATACTAAGGTAATCAGACATTCATACGAAGGTAACCAAACTTTCATGTCAAGGTAACCAAACCACCTCCACACCTGCAGTTTTTTTATATTGCACTTGGTAACCAAACCTTCATACCAAAGTAACCAATCCACCTCCACATCTGCAGTTTTTTCATAGTTGGTAATCAAACATTCGTACAAAGGTAACCAATTCAGTTTTATTAGGTTACCAATTTATTTTGAATGTGATGCAGTTGGTAGCTAAACCTTTATACAGTTGGTAGCCAAACCTTCATACCAAGGTAACCAATTCAGTTTTATTAGGTTACCTTCATAGTGCAGTTGGTAACCAAATCTTCATACCAAGGTAACCAAACCTTCATATCAAGGCAACCAAACATTCATACCAAGGTACGTAACCAATTCAGTTTTATTATGTTACCAATTCAATTTTATGAGTTTACCTTCATAGTGCAGTTGGTAACCAAACCTTCATACTACGATAACCAATTGAATTGTAACAATTCTTTCAATTGAATTATTTTTTACTGGCAATGCTGCTAGAAGTCTTTCTAGGATTTTGATGGTTTTATCTCTTTTGAGAAGTTTTTTTTTACTTGTGTTTCACAGAAGATGAGCCCTCCTTCTCCATTCTCGATTGTGAAAGGGGCACTTGAAAGTGGTGGCCCTGTAGAATTCCTGTACGTTTGGTCAACCTCGCTAAGAAAAAGAACATCCAGAGAGATCTGCAACAGGCGGAGATTTGCGGCGACGGAAGAAGAAGATGACGAGAAAATAATTTTTTGTTTTTCATCCTTTTGATTTGAATTTTGAATTTTGAATTTGTTTTTGTTGTTAGATCTCAAAGATTTGAATTTGAATTATTAATTATGGCAGCCTTGATTTTAGGTTTCTTTGTTAATGTGAAATTGAATGGTTTGAATTTATTGCGTTATTTTTGTAATTATTTTGTGGATGCACTAATAGTGTAATTACTTTCTAAACTGTAAAGGACCCTTTAAAAAATAGACAAATAATATGGTTTGGATCCATATGGTTATGATTCTAATCCAGATCAACCCATATTTTCTTCTTTCTTAGCTAAGCACTACTTCATAATCCCTATAGTAAAATAAATAAGTATTTAATATTTAAATAAATATTTAATAATCTAATAATTACAATCTTCTTCTCAAAATACTACTTAATATTTATTTATTGAGCCAAAGAGACCAAATCAAGGGATCAAATTTGGTGGACTATAATTTTGACTATAATTTTAAATATATTTAATTGGGAGAGATGACTGAAAAAGAAAGAATTGAAGGGAGATGTCTAAATGAAATGAAGGCCGCCTGAAGAAAAAGATGAAGATGAAGGGGGAGCGATACTATGATGAAGGCCGCCTAAAGAAGATGAAGAGGCAGGGACTATAACTTTGACTATTATATTTAATTTTTATTTTTTTATTAATAATATCTCTCTAATTGATTTTTTAGATAAAAAATCATGATCTTCTGATGTATTATTCTTCAATTGTAAGTATTTTGTTAATAATAATTTATTTTTTTATTGAATTCATTGATTATTTTAATCCTTTTATATTATAGTCCACGAGATAGTCCATCTGTTGAAAGAATTGAAGACTAAAGGGTATCTACTGATGTCATATAGACTAAATATAATCCACGGGATAATCTACGTGCTAAAAATATTCTTAACCTTCGTTTAATTAACATTTAGCCAGCCTCCTTAAAAGGCAAAAAAAGGATTGATACAAAAAAAGAACTTTTTCATTTGAACTATTATATTATAGATTAATATTGGTCAAAACTAATTAAACTAATTCTAACTCATATTTGTAATAATAATATGGATCCAAAACTGAACTAATCCGTAACATAAAAACTAGTTAACCAACCCAATAGATCCAAGTAATTTTAGTTAACTTCACCTAAATTGCCAGGTCTAGTAGCAATAGTTGAGAGAACATCAGTCAGTCTCCAATACCTGCAATACCTGCCCTGCAATGAAGGTAGTTGCTATTGTGAGAGGAAAAAAAAAAAGAATTCAAAATTACATTTAGTACCAACCAACCACCTTAATATATAGACGAACAAGCATAACATCATATAACCAGTTGACAGAAGAACAATTACAAACCTATATGAATTGCTAAGTTGGTGGCATTTCTCACTTAATATTTACATTGGGGGGAGAAAACTAGGACTAATTATCTGTCTGTCAGAGGGGTTGCATAATACTGCCCTCCTTATCTTCAACCTCTACTCCTGTGTCACCCACTCCCTACACTATTGAGGAGATTAAGACCAGAAAAAAAATCCAAGTGGACCTCGAAAGCAAAAATTTCATCGACTTTCCAGCTCAACAGAAATCATGATTGCCAGAAAACCTCAAAGTCAGAACTATACAACGATCGATCTTGAATCTCCAAATTTGCTACATGCCAATTTAAAAGCTGGGATTGGATAAATTTACAAAGAACAAGTGCAACAGGAAACATCCACCATTCATTTTCATCCCTGCAACCACAATAACAGTAGAAGAACAGGTTGAGAATATGGTTCATGTGCACAATTGCCAAAACCCTAAATAGATACATTTAGGAAGCCCAAGAATCATCTTACATGCTCCATGCCTGAACATTAGGTGTTTTTTTACTTGACTGGGTGCTATAGTGGTAATATCCACAAATAAATGCAACCGCCTGACATTGTACAAATCCACATATCAATACATATATAGTAAAAAGTGTAGAGGCTGCAATTTTTTTTAATCTCACCACTTAAAGCCCAATAAGCAGTGTCGAAGAAAAGTCAAAAACCAAAAAAAATAGTTCAAATCACCAAGGGTAAATTAGTGGATGGACATAACGACTTACCACATTAATCAAGGATGTGATATTCCACAAAGCATAGACACGTGCAAGCCCCGCAGAGTGCCTGGGTCCATGACTAAATAAAGCATTGATTCCAGCAGGGAATGGAAGTAAAATCCCAAGGGGTAAAATAAACAAAACCAGAAAATCATCTGCCAATGAGATCGAATACAACTGGAGCAAAGTAAGCAAAACTAAACTAAAATCTCCTAGGAGTAGCATTGAGATGATCAAACCAACAAGATCCTGCATCAAATCAAATAAAAAAGTTACAAAATAGACCATGAATTTACACCCAAGAAAAGCTAAGCACCTAGATATTGTTCGCCTTTCATATATTTTAGTATCACACCCCCAAAGAGAGAGAGAGAGAGCTACCTGATGGCCAACAGGTTTAGTGTTATGAATTATGAAAGAAAGCAGGAATAATATCTCTCTCTTCTCCTTGAGCATACTTATGCTATTAGCATCTACAACTCCACCTCCACCATAAATCTTCTTCGGTCTCGCACTATTTTCATTGCCTCTGAGAGTTTGGATTAAGGGTGTCTCTTCTTTCAGATGTATATATGGATTCTCTCTATGAATATCCCCAGCACTGGAAGCAAGAAGAGAGGGAGAGTTAATTCAGTGGTAGATCAACAATGGTTCAAAGAAAAATAGATCAATAAACAAATCGATGCCAATAACAAAAGTTAACGTTAAGTACAGCCAAGGGGCCCAAGACTCAAGTCAGCAGTCAATCAACTAGAGGCAAATGTGAGTGGAATGCAGTTGCTCCTGAACAGTCACCATAGAGGTTCCACCAGAATGACCTATCATTTATTCACTTTCTACTCTAAAAACAAGTAAATATGTGTCTACACTTTTTGCACCCAAGTCCCAACTACCACTCAACATCCTGCACCTCTCCTCCCATAACTCATGCTCACTTTTGTGCCTACAAAACAAAACATACTAGGAAAACAACAGTGCCCAATGTGGTTGGCAAATGCTAAATAGCTGTGGAGGAATTGGGACTCTCCCAAGTGATAGTAGTGTGTGCATACAAGCCAATCATGTATGATGATAAAGCACATACTTTGTAAACAATCTTATTTATTTATTAATAAAATGTTCAATTATTAAAGGCATTTAATTATCTACATGGTGCTGTTTTTATAATATGTAAATAACCCATAGTTTTAAGCAATGCTTTTAGAATCATGATGTTGATCATGCTAATGAAATTTAAATTCTTAGAAAGCTTAAAACTAAAATAGTTTCCAATCATGGGATTACTAAAAAAGGGGATTAGTAAATCCGGATAGATTGGTACATATGTTGCTTGCTCATTGGATGAGGATGATTGATCTCATGATCATTTGTGTGGAGACACTAAAGCAAGTATGTAGGTGCTTATTGGGGAATAAGTTCACTGAACGTGACTCGCTATAGAATACCTAATGGAGTTTTACTCGCCTGTCAATAGGAATTCATAATGTGATAGTAGTACAAGTGATCTTTGGACTTGAGATTATCATAGTATCTTGTATGTAACAAATTATACTTTGAGTTATTCCTTAAGGCCTTTTAAGGCATATATAGGGTATGCTTGGGTATAATGAGTTACATATGGAGATAATGTATGATCAATAAAGAATCTACCACCTCTAGTAAAAGAGGAGATATGTCCTATGTGATTCGTTAAATGACAACCCAGGAATCCTTAGCCAAGGTGGAATGAAATTAGAAAGGAGTTTCTAATTTGCATTATTTGGAGTTGTGCATTTTCTAATCGAAATACATATAATTAAACAAAATAAGACTTGACAGTAAATCCATGTCTTATATTTAATTGGGACATTGTATGGTGGAAGGATTGAATTGTACGGTAACTATTTACTCACAGGTTCTTTTATGATTAATTTTGAAATCTATATTATCTGGAAAGTCGTTGATCGCTAGGGAGGCTTATCCCTATTGTAGAATAAATATAATTTATTTAAATAGATTATTAGTTTAATTTATTTATTTAAATAAGATTAGAATTGTTCTAATTGATTTATTCACAACCGGTTTAATATGGAGAACCTAAAGGGTCACACCATAAAAGGAAGAATAATTATTTAAGAAGGTAATGGCATAATCGTAATAATGCATTAAGTATAATTACTTTAATCTATGGTGATAGAATAAATTAAATAGCTTAATGTTTAATATTTAATATTTTGAAAATATTAAATATAAATTAATAAGCGATGTCTTATTAATATTATTACAATTATTATTATTTTAATTTCTAAAAGGGTTTAGTAATTAATTTAATATTAGTACTCTCATTTATTCCTAATAAGATTAGGAGACAAATTAATTAAATAAATTTAATTAATTATTCCCAATGTGGTGAGAAGCCTAAATTAATTAAACAAGTTTAATTAATTAAATGAAATCCCATGTCTAATAGGATTAGAAGGGTTGACCAATATCTATATAAGAGGAGCCTTATAATAGATATCAGTTGGTGCAATTTCAATTGTTGGAGAATACTCCTTTTCTATAAAGGATAGAAAACTAAGGTTTAGTCAAACACCCTCCTTCTTGATAATTCCTCTTCCTTGGTGGATCACCTCTAGAGGCCAAACACTTGGGTGGCTAACGTTGATCAAAGGAAGGAATCTAACCCGAAAATTCAAAGAGATCATGAAGAATAAGGAGTTGAACTCGTACCTGTGGAAGCATCGTTCTACAAAGGTATGATTCCATAACTTCTTATTTATCGTTTTAAATTAATAATTTGGATAAAGGATGATCCGGGTAATGATTTTGTAAAATTTTTTTAAACTCTGATATACCATGCTTCCGCTAATTTTTGCAATTTGATTGCGTCATGATTTCGTACAAACCCAACAGTGGCATCAGCGCCAAACCTTTATGTAATTATTAATTTATTTTTGATTTCATATACATATGAGTATGTATTTAGAATAATTTATTAGGCATAATTTTATTGTATAAAATTATTTTTTTTAAGAAAAAAATGGCATTTTTTTTTTGGACGAATCACAATTTTTTTTATGGGTGCTAATCTTGAATTATGCAAAGAAAAGGTGTTGTCTCTTTCTTACTCCAAAAAGAAGGTGACCCATCAGGAAAAGACTCTTTTAATAAAAGAAGGTGACTTCTTTTCAAAAAATAAACGTGAATTTATATTATATATATATATATATAAAACCTGATTCGTTATATATATATATATATAATATATGGTAATATCATATATATATATATGATATATATTTATATATTATATTCTAAATAATTTTATAATTAAAATAAAGAGTTTATTTTAATCTTGAAATTGAATTTCATACAATTTAAAATTGCCCATTAAATAATACTCATATATATATGGAATGTTTTAATTAATGAGAGATATTTATTTATTGATATATATGGTGATATGTATGATAATAAATAGGGATTGATTATGGACTATTTGACCAACGTGATTGAATTTTATTTTGGATGAATGCATGAATGAATGAGTTTTATTAAATGGGGTCTGCGTACCTCGCCTTCTATAGTTTTATTTCATCTCGATGTAAATTCTATCTCCCTCATATGTACTTCCCCTTGACTGCTGATCAAGGTTTCTATTTAAATTAAATAGTTTAATGTAATAGAAATAGTTAGAATTATCTTGAAGAAATTGGAGACCAAAGAGCAAGGAGCGCGTGAAGACCCATTTGTATGGAGCTCGGGTTTAAATGTAATAGTTATGTTTAAATTTAAATTATTGCACTCCTAGGTTTGACCTTTTGGTTCACTTGGTGGCTCTAGTGAACCAAACTAGAATAAAAGTCCATAATCAATCCGGGTAAAATATAATATTCTTTAAGTGCATGCTAAGTATTATATATATTATATTTTATGCAAACATGCTTCGCATGTTTAACAAAATGAAGCGTATTTTATATATATATATATGTGCATGCGCGCTAAACAAGATGAGACAAATAACAACCTCAAAGAAATAATATTAAATCCAAAGCGTTCAAAGATATTTGGAATATCGAACGTCGCCTTCTAGCTTGATAAATTAATAGAGTATTAAATATTTAATATGAGCTTCTTGTGCTATCCACAAGGCGAGTATTGAGTATTTAAGATGTTAATTAATCACATTTGATGCTTATCAAAAAAATTGAACGATCTAGTCTTGTGCTATCCACAAGGACGAACAATTTTTTTTTTTGAATTTATGGAAGTGCTAGGCTGGACTTAACTTAAATTATTTTAGTTCGGATGTGCACACACTTGACCATTATGATTTAAGAGGCAAAATAAAAAGAGTTACATGGTGATGTAATTGACAAGAGTTGTCTACCTATTTATTTGTATATCGCTTGTTGTGCTATCCACAAGGTTATATACATCTAAAATGGGATCCTTATTCTCACTAACAAATCTTTAATTAGATGTTGCCGAACTATATAAGTGAGGGTAATATTGTTTGATAAAAATAGTGGGAGATACCAATTTAAAATAAAGACCTAAATTTATTTTGGTATGCAAAATTAATAAAATGAATGTTTGCTAAAAATGTTATTTTTCACATGCAGAATTTTAAAAATGTCAATCACTAATTTCACTGCGAAGCATACTTGATGCTAATAAGCTTACCGGGTCGAATTATACGGACTGACTAAGAAATCTGAGAATAGTTCTCACTGCTGAAAAGATTTCTTATGTCCTAAACTCACCTGTCCCTGGAACTGTTCCAGAAACAGCCTGAGGAAGAGATTGCCACCATTGTAAAGTGGCAAGATAATGCATCTGTGGCTCAATGTATCATGCTCGCATCCATGAATAACGAGCTTCAGCGTCAGCACGAAAACATGGATGCTCCTACTATGTTGATTCACCTCAAGGAGTTGTATGGTGAACAAAGTAAGACTGCTAGATATGAGATATCTAAGGAGCTCTTCCGATATCGGATGACCAAGGGCAAAGTGAACATAAAGGAACAAAAGAAACCTGATCCAGCTAGTAAAGGAATGTGCTTCCATTGCAATAAGTCGGGTCATTAGAAGAGGAACTGCAAGAAGTTTTTGCCAGAGAAGAAGCTTGGAGAAGCTTCGACTTCCAATCAAGGTTTGTTCATGATTGAAATTAATTTTTCAGAAAGTCAAAATTCTACTTGGGTATTGGATACCGATTGTGGTTCTCACATATGTAATAATGTGAAGGGACTGGTCAGAAGTAAAAAGCTGAACAAGGATGAGGTTGTCCTACGAGTGAGAAATGGAGCAAAGGTTGCTGCACTAACTGTAGGCACTTATTGTTTAGCACTGCCTACGGGCAAGTCCATTTATTTAAATAATTATTTTGTTTCGAATATCATTAGAAACATTATTTCAAATTCTGTATTAGATATGGATGGCTTTGAAATTATAATAAAGAACAACAGTTGTTCAATTTATAAAAAATGTTTTATATGGTACTGAAAATCTGCGAAATGGACTTTATATACTTGATTTGCATAAAAATATACTTCAAATAGAACAAAGAAAAGAAAAACAGATAATATTAATTATACATATATGTGGCACTGTAGACTCGGTCATATCAATGAAACGAGATTATCCAAGTTGCATAAGGTTGGGCTCTTAGAGCTATATCTTATTATGAATCATATCCAACTTGTGAATATTGTCTCATAGGTAAAATGACTAAATTTCCTTTTAGTGGAAAAAGGAGAAAAAGTTACAGAGTTGTTAGCGTTGATTCACATAGACGTTTGTGGACCTATGACAATGAATGCACGGGGTGAGTATTCTTATTTTATTACTTTCAATGATTATCACTCAAGATTTGGATATGTGTATTTAATAAAATACAAATCTGAATCATTTGAAAAGTTCAAAGAGTTCATAAGTGAAGTAGAGAAACAAACGGGTAAGAGTATTAAAATTCTTCGATCAGATCGAGATGGTGAATACTTAAGCGGTGAGTTTCTTGATTGTCTCAAAGAAAATGGTATAATCTCACAATGGACTCCACCAGGTACACCACAGTTAAATGGAGTATCTGAAAGGAGAAATCGAACACTGTTGGACATGGTTCGATCCATGATGAGTTTTACCGACCTTCCAATTTCCTTCTGGGATTATGCCCTAGAAACGGCTGCATACCTACTTAACAAGGTACGTATCAAATCCGCCCCAAAGACTCCATATGAGATGTGGAAGGGGAGGAAACCAAATCTTAAGCATGTTAAGACTTAGGGTTGTCCAGCTTATGTCAAAGTTTGAACATGATAAGTTACAGACTAAATCCGATAAGTGTAAATTTGTGGGATACCCTAAAGAAACTGTAGGGTATTATTTCTATCATCCAACTGATCAAAAGATGTTTGTTGCGAAACATGTTGCCTTCTTGGAAAAAGGAGTTTATCCATAAAGGGGTCAGTGAGAGTAAGATATATCTTGAAGAAGTTCAAGAACCACAAATTACTACGGGTCAGAGTCAGGTACCTGACCAAGTGAAAGAACCTACTGTATCACACCCTATTCGTAAATCTGGAAGAGTACCGAAGATACCTGAGATGTATGGATTCGTCATAGAGGATGACGATGAGGTACACATCATAAATGATGATCCATTGAATTACGAACAGGCTATGAGTAATAAAGACTCAGAGAAATGGTTGATGACCATAAAATCTAAAATGAATTTTGAAGCTATGCTCAAGTCCATTTGGATTTTACTTGCAATTGCAGCTTATTATTACTACATCTGGTAAAATGGACGTGGAGACGCCCTTCCTCAAATATACATTATTAGAGGAGAATGTATGTATGATACAACCAGATGGATTTGTTTCAATAGTTAAAGCAAATCATATATATAAGCTACAACAATCCATTTATGGATTGAAGCAAGCTTCTCGTAGATGGAACATTTGTTTTGATGAGACAATCAAATAGTTTGATTTTATTAAAAACAAGGATGAACCATGTGTGAACAAGAAGGTTAGTGGAAGCGCTGTTTCATTCCATGTATTATATGTTGATGATATATTACTGATAGGGAATGAAATTCCTATGCTAAAATCGATCCAAATAAAGTTGTCTAAACATTCCTCCATGAATAATTTGGATAGAACATCCCACATTGGGGATATAAATCTGTATTGAAAGATTTAAAAGGATATTCTGCTTAACCCAAGAAAACGTATATTCATTCGATGCTAAAGGCGTTTAACATGGCAAACTCCAAAAGGTATATCATGATGATGAGCCATGGAGTGAATCTCTCTAATATTGTCCTTAGTAAAAGATAGATCGCATGAGTTACTATCATGTATGCAATGAAATATACGAGACTTGATGTTGATCAGTCAGATTCTGGAGAAGATCACTGTGAGACGGTGATAAACATCCCAAAGTACTTAACTGACACTAAGGATGTTATCATGACACATAATTAGTCTGAATGAATCTAGAGTGCTAAACAGACTCAAGTTTTCAGACTGACCAAGACGACAGTAAATCCACTATAGGGTAAGTCGTTACCTTGAAAGGTGGTGCAGTGAATTGGAAAGGTTCCAAACAGCAAAAGGTTGCTGATTTAGTGACAAAGACAAAGTATATAACTGTAAGTGAAGCCGCAAGTTGATGTTTCAGATGAAAAGTTCATTACAGAACTAGGAATAGTTCCTAAGTCTCATCTTGAATCTAAAACATGTGTTGCGGCACTTTGATTAAAGAAATCATTGAAAGAAGAGCATATAGACTCTCAAGATAACATTGCAGATCCATTTACTAAAACTATAACACAACAGTTTGATAGTCACTTAGAGAAGATAGGTATGAGATACCATGGTAATTGGCTTTAGTGCAAGTGGGAGATTGATAGTAGTGTGCATACAAGCCAATTATGTATGATAATAAAGCACATACTTTGTAAACAATCTTATTTATTTATTAATAAAATGTTCATTTATTAAAGGCATTTAATTATCTACATGGTGCTGTTTTTATAATATGTAAATAACTCATAGTTTTAAGCAATACTTTTAGAATCATGATGTTTATCATGCTAATGAGATTTAAATTCTTAGAAAGCTTAAAACTAAAATAGTTCCCAATCGTGGGATTACTAAAAAAGGGGATTAGTAAATCCGGATAGATTGGTACATATGTTGCTTGCTCATTGGATGAGGATGATTGATCTCGTGATCATTTGTGTGGAGACACTAAAGCAAGTATGTAGGTGCTTATTGGGGAATAAGTTCACTGAACGTGACTCGCTATGGAATACCTAATGGAGTTTTACTCGCCTGTCAATAGGAATTCCTAATGTGATAGTAGAACAAGTGATCCTTGGACTAGAGATCATCATAGTATCTTGTATGTAACAAATTATACTTTGACTTATTCCTTAAGGCCTTTTAAGGCATATATAGGGTATGCTTGGGTATAATGAGTTACATATGGAGATAATATATGATCAATAAAGAATCTACCACCTCTAGTAAAAGAGGAGATATGTCCTATGTGATTCGTTAAATGACAACCCAGGAATCCTTGGCCAAGGTAGAATGAAATTAAAAAGGAGTTTCTAATTTGCATTATTTGGAGTTGTGCATTTTCTAATCGAAATACATATAATTAAACAAAATAAGACTTGACAGTAGATCCATGTCTTATATTTAATTGGGACATTGTATGGTGGAAGGATTGAATTGTATGGTAACTATTTACTCACAGGTTCTTTTATGATTAATGTTGAAATCTATATTATCTGGAAAGTCGTTGATCGCTAGGGAGGCTTATCCCTATTGTAGAATAAATATTATTTATTTAAATAGATTATTAGTTTAATTTATTTATTTAAATAAGATTAGAATTGTTCTAATTGATTTATTCACAACCGGTTTAATATGAAAAACCTAAAGGGTCACACCATAAAAGGAAGAATAATTATTTAAGAAAGTAATGGCATAATCGTAATAATGCATTAAGTATAATTACTTTAATCTATGGTGATAGAATAAATTAAATAGCTTAATGTTTAATATTTAATATTTTGAAAATATTAAATATAAATTAATAAGCGATGTCTTATTAATATTATTACAATTATTATTATTTTAATTTCTAAAAGGGTTTAGTAATTAATTTAATATTAGTACTCTCATTTATTCCTAATAAGATTAGGAGACAAATTAATTAAATAAATTTAATTAATTATTCCCAATGTGGTGGGAAGCCTAAATTAATTAAAGGAGTTTAATTAATTAAATGAAATCCCATGTCTAATAGGATTAGAAGGGTTGACCAATATTTATATAAGAGGAGCCTTATAATAGATATCAGTTGATGCAATTCCAATTGTTGGAGAGTACTCCTTTTCTATAAAGGATATAAAACTAAGGTTTAACCAAACACCCTCCTTCTTGATAATTTCTCTTCCTTGGTGGATCACCTCTAGAGGCCAAACACTTGGGTGGCTAACGTTGATCAAAGGAAGGAATCTTACCCGAAAATTCAAGGAGATCACGAAGAATAAGGAGTTGAACTCGTACCTGTGGAAGCTTCGTTCTACAAAGGTATGATTCCATAACTTCTTATTTATCGTTTTAAATTAATAATTTGCATAAAGGATGATCCGGGTAATGGTTTTGTAGAAATTTTTTAAACTCTGATATACCATGTTTCCGCTAATTTTTGCAATTTGATTGCGTCATGATTTCGTACAAACCCAACACCAAGTCCCAAGCCCCATCATCACTGTGGCTACTCAGTTAAATCCTTCTCAATGAAAAAGGTAAACTATGCTTATCCAATCTAGTCAATTAACATTCTAGTCTGTACTACACACTTGACTGGGCCAACAGTCATAAAGTAAACTGAAGAACCACTAAACAAGAATCTAAATACTTTTTCCTTTTTTACTTTAAAGATGACAGGGACATTATACAATATACATGTAATATATATATATATATATACACACATGCGCGCGCGTGCAACACTTGTATTACACAAAAATAATGTATAATTTGATGTCATAGAAACAAAATTTTGAATGCATGCGCACTCAAAATGATAAACTATTACCTCGAGTGTTGTTGATTTGGTGTTACGTGCTCAGCACTTTCAAAGGGTATATACTCAGCTTCTTCTTGCGCAGCATATACCAGAAGTCCATACTGATAATAGCCCCCTCTTGTAGCTTGAAACCAACCAAGATCAACACGCATACCATAGGCCCTTAATGCAGGATTGGCATAGGAGTCGAGCCATCTTAGAACAGGTCGAAATGTTGTTCTAAAGAAACCCCGACGTACCAAACGCAACTGTGCATTCAAACCAGCCACAAACCGATACCAAGTGGTAGGCGTAACAGACTGCCAAAGACACAGTGGAACGATACAATATAAATCAAACCATGTGTAAGAAGTGTTTTGTGAACACATGGCTTTGGTGTTACCTAAACAAAAGAGTAAGTTTCACATAACAAGAATCAAACCTGGCTCATGAGACTAGTGATGATATTATCACTATGAAGTGAGAAAGGGGCCATGTAACTTCCATCACCTCCAAACAGCAAAGACAATGGAAATCTTTGATCAAGGCTAGGAGGAAGATCTAATCTCTTTTCATCACCACCAAGAAAAAAATCCACATATGCTAGCATTAGATCAGAGGTTGCAGCTACCTACAATATTACAGTAAACAATGGTAAGCTGCAGCACTTCTAAATTCATTAGCACCGGTGTCACCCAAAAAAAAAGAAAAAAAACACATTGATTTTTTATACTGTCCTCAAAATAATGACTTTAGTGAAAGAATAACATAAATTGTCCTCAAAAGAAAGGTCAAACTAAGTTATAAAGTTTGTGAAAAGCATGTAAAAGTACTTTCTCTCGTTAAAATAATTAGATACAGATTTAATTTTTTTGCATCAATATTAGAGTGTTAAGTTTCTTAATTTGCACAAAAAAATGTACTTCAGCCATTCGAGTATAAATAACTATATTTAATAGAATATGCACTGAAAAAGTTTATACATAGTTGAGATAGTCCATACAATAAGAAAGTATAAAGTATCAATACCAAATTTTAGAAATTAATTCTTGCATCAAAATAGTTAATCAATGGAACAGCCTAATCCCTCAGTGTTGCAGCTGGACATGGAAAAATTGCTTTAGCTCAGAGATACTGCTGAATAACTTTTAAAATGGAGGGTAGACAATAAAGATATATGGGACATCCTGATGATTAGTATTCTTGATTTTCAACCTGGGACTCAATTCCTAATAAGCTCCCTAATTTTCCTTGGTACAAGGTCGGTTTGTTTAAACTGTATATCTGAACATGATTTCATACAGTGATGAGCTATAAAAATAGGTTTAACGAAAAAGCTTTGCAAATGGGGGAACATGTGTCATGTAATTCTGCAACAGAAGACAGAAGCCATTTTTTTCTTAGTTGTCCATTCTCCGCTAAAATTTGGTAGCAGGTTAAACTAAAATGTGACCTTGTGAATTTCCCACGAAGTGGAGTGAACTGATTTAGTAGATGAGAGAGACATTGAAAGGGGTTCCTTCAGGAGCTGCATGACTAAAACTGCTTTGATCGCTTGACATATTTAATAATCATAAATGTTTCTTAAGCACCAACATTAGTCAAAATTTAGCTAAAACTAACCTTCAGCCCTTCATAAAGAGCACGTGAGCGACACGAGCGTAAGCAAGCATGGTCATATTCTGATCGGACAAATTCACGGAGTCTTTGCAACTTCATTCTACGCCGCCATTGTTGCCATGACCATGCTAGAGGATATGCCAGAATACAAAGAATACTGTATATTGATCCCTCCCACCATTGATAAGTGGATATAGCATTTATCTCATCCACAAATCTATTGAATGCACCCTCATATCTGCCAGTTCAGTCTAATCTATTACTAAGGGATTTAATGCAATTTTAAAAATATATTTACAAGACAAGACAAGACAAGACAGACGCACATGAAATGACTTTTTTTAAATAATAGACGTAAGACGCGTGTAGACACGCCTATTACTTGCATTTTTAATAAACAACATAAGTGCCACCATAGAGAAGAAAGCCGGAATTTGAAAGGGGCGGGATGGAGGTGGGGGTTGCTTACACAATTTCTTTTATCTGCTCCGGAGGTGTATGAGGAAGATGCCAAGGTTCGCTGAATGTATTGGGACCCATAAAGTACATTCTATGAACATGACCTTGTGACTCCTCAACTCTGTTTGTTTCCAAAACCTGAAAAAGAAAGTACAGCCCACATTCAGGAAAAAGCAATAAAGGAAAAAAAAAAAGACTTGAATCAAATATAGATACACATAATATCTTCTTTTTGTGATAATTAGCGTTGAAAAGAAATTTTGATAATGATAAATGGAAGACTAACCTCATTTAGTGACTCCAAAAAAGGAAACGAGTGATCTATTTGTGAGCCCTGATGTGGGGGGGCAGGGCCCGGTAATTCATCAGCACCAACAAATTTCATTCGAGCAACACTGAGCACCAGAGCTAAGAGCACAAGGAGACCTAAAAGAATGAGACAAAACAACCAAGGCCCACCGAATGTGTATATCAACTCTTCGAGAGCTGTGTAACAATGTGGCATGTGATATCTGTCTGAAATGCATTTGTAAGGACAAGGTGTTTCAGCAATACCACCTGTTACAAGGACAAGGTCATTTTCAAAGATTGTACCAATAAGAGATAATCATACAGCATGCAACATTGGGAACAACTGAGTCAACTGACAAGAAATGAGTATTCCCTACAAGACGAACAAAATGAAATTTAGAGACAAATACTTGACAGAACTAAGTAGATACTAACAAATCCTCTGAACAACTGACAGGAAAGGGTACTCCCTAATAGACAAACAAAACAAAATTAGAGCAATATTTTACAGACATAGTAGCAACTAACAAATCCTCTGTACTTATTACAACATGCCAAAGCAGTAATATCATCTAAGAAAGCAGTAGATGATGTAGATAGTACTATATATTCCCAGTGTGATTAATTTATTTTTGAAGAGGTAAATTATGCATTGACAGTACGGTAACTCTTAAAAGAATCATGTTCACCACTAAGTTACAGATACCTCGAACTGCGATGTAAAAGGCACGCCGGGGAAGATCATAAGATGGGCACAAATAACAAAGGGCTCTATCAGATCCTGTTACATTTTTATAAGTGCCAGCTGGACATTCCTGTTGAAAGATGGGCAATACATATAAATTGATTATATAATTTACACAAACAATTTGAGCTGGAAGCAGTAGCTCTAGTATACCAATTAAAATTAAATTAATTTCCGAACCACGATAAATTACCAAAAAAGGGAAGTTGGTAGTGGCTAATGGGTAATAAACGGTATTTATGAAACCAAAAGGAAGAATATTTCCTACAAAAGAAAAGGTAAATAAATTTAATCAGAATGTGTACCTCACAGAATGTCCCATAAAGGCCTTTTGGACAAGCTCTTCCGGTGACCGTTCCATTTTCCCCAGCGCCCCCCTGCTTCCCTCCCAGGCCTCCCCTATAGTAGTGAACATCAAATCATTATTGCCAAGAAAAACAAAAAATGGAAACACTAGTTAACATCTAAAATTACGACAAAGACCAGAACTTCTATAATAATCCATGACAAGTTATGGCTCTTAAAGGAAGAGATATTGTGTCTCCTCATCTATAGACCTGACTGAACGATTCTAGAGCCAACCTTTTGGAAACCAGTGGATGGGATAATCTTAGACAAAATTTGCATTATTTGGAAATGTAACTGGATTCCAAAGTCCAAACTAGTATATAATATCTAATATGAACTGATCAAAACATTGGGTTTTATGGCAGATTAGTTTGTTATTGACGTAACAGAATAAAAAAACAGTGCTTAGCAGGTCATAGTTATCATAATGTGCTACAAAATATTTAGCGCCTTTATTTGCTCAAGGATTCAGCTTAGTAGTAGGATGTAAAGATGCAAATAAATGCATGAAAGATATGTAGGTACTGAGCATAACACATATCAAAACGAAAAAAGCAGAAAATGACAAAGGAGTGAAACCAAGGTTTCTGTTGAGTACTTGAGTCTAATTTGAATAAAGGTTGAAGAGAAGACCGAATTTACAAGACTAGTGCTCAGGCAGTCTAGCGCAGGAGGCGCTGTATACCTCAGCTTAATTACATTTTCATAACAACGTTAAACTGTTCTTAAGTTTCTGAGACCAACTAACTACTTCTATTTTGGCATGAGGCACATAACTTGTCTATGTTCAATAGTCAAGAGACTCAAGACACAAGTCAAAGTTATATAAATTTTTTTCACTACTAGTACACGTACGCTTGCACACAGGGACATAAAATTAAAACTATATACAACCAAATTCTTCTTAGGAACTCTCTTTTCTTATGTTTATTAGCATGAAGTCATGAACATACACTTTTCCCACAATCTTAGCTGAAGTAAATTCTAGATTCATTTTAAACATTAATCACTTATTTTCTATAGGAAAACATAACTCCCCCTGATAAATAATTTCCGCAATAATCACTTCGGATCTCCAGATATGATTCCAACCACCAAAACTTAGATAAGAAAGAGCACAGTGCAGTTTACCCTTTTATGGTTCCTCTATGACCATCTTCAGCAAAGGGCCTATTGTTTAAGATAAAAACCATTCAGTCGCAAAACTCTCAAATCACCACTCATTCATTGACATGGTCGACAAGCGGCTCCCCTTCCTTCCAGCATGAATACATAAAGGAAAAAATAAATTACTAAGACGGAAAGGTAACCCTCTGATGTTGAAAGCTTGGTCACAAATCCGCAATATTGAGTTGCATCACATCTTCGTGGGGCGACTTAACTCATGAATTTCTGTAGATTTATTTTCAGGTTAAGTGACCGCGTAGAGTCCTACACTAATGACTTAACTAGTCACTCAATTTATCATATACTAGTGTTCCAAGCTGTGCGGTTAAAAAATATAGTGGAGCAAAATTAGGGGTAGATGTGCAGAGAGAAAATAATTTTTTTTGAGAGAAGTTCAAATGTTACACAGCTTCAAGAGTTTGTTATTTTTCTTCCTCTCCCTTACTAATATAGATGTACTAGCTGTATCCCGTGCCTCCAGCACTACATCGACGGTAGGATTTATCCCAAACTTTGGACGGCCCAGATGATTTATTGAATGAACGGGAAATTCAAAATTATTTGTATTTTGTTAGATAGATATACATATATATTATGGCGACCACTTGGGAGAGAATTGCAAATCAAAACTCCCATTTCAGCTTGGAATCAAAACAGAATTTTCACTTTAGCACAAGACAACTAATTCATTCATACTATTCAATCACATCCTCTAGAAAATTTAAAATTTGCATAGTGCGGATGTAATGAACGTAAAAAGGGGACTACTTCACATCAAATTTGTCTTTGATGGTGGTGATTATCTAAACTAACAACTTAATTCAACTACGATGAGAAGAAACATTAGAGGAAAGCATTAACTTTAGGCAAATAAGAGAAATGATCATCGTCATGAGACGTATAAAAACTCAAAGAACTAGGCAACAACTTTCAAAAATAAATTTAAAATTTTAATAATATATACGAACCCAGACTGGATGATTCCCTTCACACTAGCTATTGGCTGGTATACATCTCCACTGGGAATGTCTGACCAATGAAAGTGAATCCTTCCACCACCACCTCCACCACTGCCATTAGGACTACCCCGACCCCCAACACTTGAGAGAATGGCAGCATCACTAAGAGCCAGAGAGCGCAAAAACAAAAGAATGGTTCCACCAGATGCACCCCCAGGAGCTTCATTATTCAAATCATCCAAGACAACATACTGTTTCTTCTGAATCTTTTCTCCAAAACTCTCTCCATCAGCCTTAACTGAGCCTTCTATTGATAAAATTGATACAGGCTGCTCGAACGAACCCATCACTGCATGGTGAAACAACACATCAAAAAGGTAAATTGTATGGCAACTCCCTGATTCAAATTCTTGGGAAGCAAAAGCATTTATTACAGTGCATTATAACAGATTTCATGGCTATTTTCTTATATTTTTCTATCACAACTCAAGCAAATATGATTTGGTTTTATACATATATATATGTAGAGATAGCCGTGCCACACAAACACATCCATGAATATCAAACATAACAAGGTATCTAATAAGAAAATACGAGATAATAATGCCCACACACAACAACGGCGTAAAACCAATGCCAGATAATTAATAAATTAAACAGTGGAAACCAACCTTAGAGATTACATCACTTATAAAGGCCATATAATAAAACTCTAATTCTAATATAATAGGAAACCTAAATTCAATTCTAATACTAATCTAAATTCTAAAATAACCTAATACTATTGCTAAAAGACATACACCAATTACAGTGGATTTATCTCTAAATAATACAAAATTACTGCTTACAAATATATTAATTTTCATCTCTCTTTCCGCGTCATTGTAGCCTTCATTGAGAAAAACTCGTCCTCGAGTTTGAAGTAGCATTAGAGGACATAAATAAAGTTCATTCATCCCGTGTTCATCTATATGAAAACAACCTTGGACCGTAGAAAGGACAACATCAAAAACTTCAAGATAATACGTAATACAAATGAACTATTTGTAAAGATAAGAAAAACCAACATTTAATGTCCAGTAATTCGTCAACCTCACCGATGCTTGGCTTGTATGTCATTGGGTAATTGGCTGTCCTCAACCTCTAGGAATAATTTCAGTTTCAATTTTAAGAGTAGTTTGGTAGGAATAAGGACTAGCGTCGCATCTTAATTGTAATTTTGTTCTTTCAATTTCCGAAACTTCAAAAAGAAGTTAACACCATGATTTTAGAAAAAATGGAAAAGATGAAAGGAATCATCGATGACACGTTCCAGTGGATTTGAGTTTTCCTTAGCAGTGATGAACCAGCGTTTCTCAGTCGAAGGACAGCCACAACAACGACATAATGAGTATGTTTTGCAACAGAATCCAAAGCTTAACCACTGGATTATATAGATCGATGAGGGTTGCAATGAAGTCGGTGAAGGACGAAATTGTTGCTTGGCAACCCCGATGGAGATGAATCTCTCCTCTCCCTTTTCCCCAGTAAAGTGTATGGCTATGGAGCTCGGATGGATGAACATTATGGATTTCAGCAGTGCAATGGATGAGATGGCTCTGACGATGGCTGACTGGACTTAGGGTTCAGGCAACATTTTCCGGAGGCTGTTGATTCAAATCGGGATGGATGGTTTTGATGAATGAATTTTTCTGGTGATGATGGTGGTAGTGTTAGGTGATTTGGTGTGATCGAGAATTACTGTAGCAGTGTAGCAGTGATAATAGTTTTTTGGTTTGTTATTGTTGATGTTGATGCAGACACTAGCAAACTTCGACAACTATGATGGCAAAGAAAATTAGGTATGATTGTGGACGGGTGTTAAAAGGATGAAGGCTGCTAATTAGTGATAGGTCGAATCAAAAGATACCGAGATTGGCTACGATACTAACTTATGCAGGACAAGGTCTTCAATAGTTAAAGGGAAAGAATAAAGGGGAAGAAAGAATAGATAATATAAGACTAGTGCCCGAAATGTAGAATGGCATAAAACCAATGTCAAATCAATCAATATATTAAATTATGTATCCAAACGTATAAACTACTATTACACTCAAAAGATATACATTTATTAAAATAGATTTATCTCTAGATAATAATATAATAAAATTACTTAATAATCCCTTAATTCTCCATCTCGTATTCTTATTCTGCATCAGAAGATCTCTCGTTGTGTAAAGCTTTCATATTTAACATGATTATCAATATATATAATTTCTTTTTTGAGAATGATTCCGCTGTACATATGACAACTTATCTCATGAGCTTTAATAAAATGTCATTTATGTTCCAGCATTTCCTGAACTTCAGAATGATATTGTAGACTTGGCCTTTCACAATATTGTTTCAAACTCAGAATCAGATTTAAATGTAACACTTCAAAATTTCTAAGTGGAAGTTTCCGCGCACCTTTTGCCCCTTTTTCAAAAAACGTTGCGACTTTATAAAGAAAACACAGGCCAATAAACTACTAGAACCCAACTTTAAGCTATTAAATGTTGGAAAAAATCATTACATGCACGCCACGCAGAAACTAAATAAAATATGAGTGTTTTACTTGCATACATAATTCATTATGTGATTTAAAAAAATCATGATTCATGACTATAATTCAAACTACTATTTTATTATTCACAAGTACTTTAAGAGCTTCCTCTGCTGGGTACATCATTGTTAAATTTGGTTAGTTTTGGATATGAACAGTTGCTTGGTATTTTCTTACTTCGGATACTTCTTATGTTTGTTTTATATTTTATTTCCACTTGCTGGCACATTGTAAAGAATCTCAGAAAAGCATGGATTTTAATGGTAAATTAACGCTTGCTGTAGATAATATTTAATGTTTTACTTACTAGCTTGCTTTTAATGTGTTTAATTGTTTATTAGACTTGATGACTGATAAATACAAATAAGCAACTTTTACTGGGAATATGCCATGATAAAACTCTCTAGTTCTATTTGTGATTGGGTATATCTAAGGACACTTCAAAAAATATGCCTATAGTATCGAAACTGCGATTCATGCTGTCGTTTTAATTTAATGAAAAATTGAACCCACTGAAGCAATCCTCCCTCTTGCTTTCACACCTGTTTACTTGAAAATATAACTTAAAAATGTAAACAGTAAAAAATTATAAATAAATACAGCAAACAAACAAACAAGCTTCACAAGTTTTAGTGTTACCAGATTGAAAGTACTGTGATAAAAAAACCTATCATTCTGAAATATTTCAGCTTACCTAAAATACCGCCACCAGCTGTAGAACCCATTATGCTATCATTTCCACTTCCACTGCCCAGTTCACAAGGCATAATAGCATCTCCATATGCAATACCGCCTTCAATGCAGCTATCGTTGTAACAACCAATCCCACCTTTACCACCATGCCCACCTCCACTACCAAGACCACTTACAACTTGTCCTCTGCCCACACCACCTATGCAGCCTGCAAAGTCAACATGATAAAGAAATATATATTATTGGAAATATAACTCAACCATAACACTGCACATGCAGCAAAGAACTTATTTCATCTCACTTTTCAGTTTTCATCAAAACATAACTTCTCTTCTCCGGAAGGTAACTCGATGCAATTAAGTTTTTCAGATAATCTATGAATCCAGAAGTTTTCCATTTCCTTCTATTTTGTGGGTGCTTGTGTGTGCTGAGGGAGGAGGGAGGGGGGAGGGAGAGAGCATATATGGTTATGAACTCATGATAGGATGAGAACTCAATGCGAGGGTAAAAGACAGCATACCCTTCCCAGAGGTGGTAATTATTCCAGATGGCTGGACAGCAATAGTTGTTGCCCTATGAAAATGAACTACAGATCCTTCTATGAGGCCTTCAACAAGGATATCTTCAACTCGACAGATCTGAATACGCAGATAATACATGAAAATTATATTTTTAAAAAAAGATCCTCAAAAGAATCTACGGTCACAAAGCAATTTTATAGTAACCACCTGAAGAGTAAAGGACAGAGAAGAGTTCACGTTGCAATCTTCAGGTGGATGTAGCATCTCAATGGGACAGCCCTGAAGTTCACAATTCAGCTTCGGGGTCCTAGCATACATTGGAAAAAATACAATTTAGAAAAATATAATGATAATGCTCTTAAGAGTATATAAGAAGACAAACAACAAAGCAACACTTACACGGCATCAGTTGTGGCATTTTCTAAAGGACCACGCAAAACAGATCCAGGCCCAACCTTCATGCCAAAAGAGGCAAAACTTATTGTCAATATATTATATGGTACATACCATGAAGCAGAAATATATAATTATTTTTTAATAGGTAAATAAATCTACTAGAAACACCATACGGGGTGAGAACCAAGAGCACAGAGGGTTAAACATGTATTTTACATTTTATAATTACAAGTATAACATTAGAAGCTTTTAGCCATTGTGAGCTTCGGCACAACAAACAGCAAAGGTGATGTCTAGACTAAACATATTAATGCGCAAGCTGAATGAAGCATAAGCATAAATCAGATGACATTCTAATTTTGCAAGAATAATAAAAAAATCATCCATAAAATGATTTATGCCTCGACAAGGATAGAAAATGTGAAAGCGTAATACCAGAAATTCAACGTCAGTGTAAACTAAAACATAACTGCATAATCAGCATGAAGAAGATTTCGATAAAACGCATACTACACCTTTATTTTTCCTTCTAGCACTTACTGAGACTCACTTTTAACAATAGAGTGTTAGTTTAAGCGCATTTTACCAGCTTCAAGTATAAATGAACTCCGATACAAACATTTCTTCCATATGCTCCAGTGACATGTTAAAATTCATCAGTTTGAACAAAACACAGTAAAGTAGGTGTTCAGTCTATCTCAGGTTCTGAACCATTAACTCTCCAATATTATGAAAGCGTTTATGATGCATATGGTGAAAGTAGGCTTCGTAATAGAGACCAAAAAAGATGAATCAGACACATGGGTGCTTTCAGCACAAATTCTAGAAGAGGAGATTACAACACATAAGGACAAGAAGTCCTCCGTAAACAAATCAAAGAAAACAAGAACGGGAAAAGCAGAACACTGATGTTGCACCGCTCCCCAATCTCTATGAACATCAGACAAAAGAATTCCTCCAAAAGCTCCCATTGCATGAGCCCAAAGAGAAGTAAAGAAAGTCATTTTATTCATAGTTGTCATGACGCCCCGGCGAGGCGTGACGGTAGCTGACCGCCAGGACGTCTAGGCGATAAGGTGCTCGTCGTGACATCCATATGGCGACAAGTGTTCACATACATTAAAACCCAAAACATATTTACTACCATAACAATATAGAATACCATTAAAAATGCAATTATACATGAAATATACTTAGAAAAGAAATTACTCTACCACTATTTAAAATGACAAAATAGTATAAAAAATATTATAATTACACATTAAAAGGTGAAATATACTAGAAAAATAAATATAGTAGCCAACTCATTGGTAAAATAATAAGGGAAAAAATATAAATTATCGTACCATTTCCTAAATAATAATGATTATATTATTATATAAGATATTATAATATAATATTATATTATTCTCATTAAAGTTAGTGGACCATGTGCTCATTCAATAATAAGTTAGTGGACACGTCTTGATTCAATAATAGGTTAGTGGCCATTGGACACCTGTCCTCATTTAATAAGTCGAAAAATAAAATAAAGTGTGCTTTAAGAATAAAAGGATATATTAAAAGTGTTATTATTCCGTAAATATCGTATAATGAATATCATATAATTTATAATGTATTGGAAAATTGGGAAAGTAGTCAGCGAAGACAATAACATCGCGACAACAACGGCAAAACAGAGGTGGCTTTTGCATATGGCGGTGACGGTGGCCGCAACTTTAGCTGGCATCTTTAGTCTTCTTCTTTCATTATTTTGATCTTCCCAATGGCTTATCGCGACTTAAATATGTTTGTTCTAGTTAGTTTGAGTAATTGGGTGGGATACAAAATCACACAGAAAGTCGTACACCTTGGAAATTAGTCGTCCATAGCATCGCCAAGTCGAAAAGGCAAGACTAGCTCCTTTAGGGGCTCGACTTTCTCTGATGCAGATAGGCGACCACTCGACTTGGTCTAGCAACCGCGACAGGGCGCCTTACATAACAACTATGATTTCTGTCCCATAGCAAATCAATACTCATCCGACACAAAAAATTCTAACATTCCACTCTAAGCCAGAAAGTTTTTTCAAGCAGGTGACATGATATTTAAGTCCATGAATAATTTGATGAGTGAATACCCTCATTAATATTTCATAATCACTAATTAATGTCTCGAATCCTCACTAATAAATAAATAACATAAATCACATCAACTACTTTTATATTAAGCATAATAAAAACTTCAAATAATAAATATAAAAAATATCTTCTTTGTTCTTTGACTTGGAGTCCCCATCATTCTCCTCTTGTTGAAGAAAACTCGACCTCAAGTTTTGTAATATGATAGAATTAGCCACAAACTCCTCTGCAACGGAAGAATGTTTTGGAACACTATTTCATGTGTAGCTTTTTGAAGTTCTTTTACTTTAACTTGGTTTTATTTTGAAAATGTATTGGTAAGTTGCTAAGCTTTTAGGCATAAATATTTTACAAAGTTTGGCGGTCCACAGGATAACTCTCATAAGGTTTTAACTTCACTTCATACTAGATCATTCTCTAAATCTTCAACAGGATGTGTTACAATTTTCAATTCGTGCAAGTTTAGACGCTGAGATGCTTCACTTTTATGTTTGCAGGTGGAAGCAGTCTTGCCTGTCCTAAAAACTCGAGTGTTGCAGGAACTTTCTATTATATTGTTCCTCGGAGCCTATTTATTAGCAATCACATGTCAACAGATACCGTCACGCTTCTTCTAGAGTTCCCATATCAGCCTTTAACGACGAATGTTTATCTCAAAAATTGTGTCAAGGTGGTTGTTCCCTTGCTTTGGAGTCGTGTTGATATAAGACAAATTTAGGATGAAGAACTAATGGAAAATAAACAAAGATTTAAACTCCACATTTAAACCAATAAAATCTCTCAACTGTATCAACTTCACGTATCAACATCAAGACGGATAAAATACCTCTATGGTAAGATACATGTACGGTATGAATAAAATAATCAACTAGTATGTAGTCTAAATAACCTATAGGGAATACATCACTATTTAAAGTGACAAAACCCTAATATTACTTGGGGAATAATAAAAGTATCAAACAACTAAAATACCCTTATTAATGATTCCTAATCATAAATTAATGTCCAAAATCCCCACTAATAAATAAAATACATAAATCACATCAACTACTTTTATATTAAACATAATAAAACTCCAAATAATAAATATAAAAAAATATTTTCTTTGTTCTTGACTTGGAGTCTAACGTAGCGGAAGAAACAGAAAACTGTTATCAATTGTTGAACCGCGCACGATTGCCAAACGATAACCTTCTACAACCTGTTGATTCTACGAATACCAGAAAATAGGCAGCAAAATTCTAATTCAGAGAATTTTGGAAAATACGTAAATTTTATTATTCATCAAAAACTGCAGCTCCCCATCATAACAAGTGTTTAAATAGCAAAACCCTAAAAGCAGAATCCAAAACGGAAAAGAAAAACTAATAAAGACAATTACGAAAATAACCCTAAAACAATAAAAATGTCTTTTTGAAAGTCTAAACGATGGAATTTGACCAAAAAAATCCTGTAGGTCACGAGCAAAGCTCGTGAGTTTTGACCGTTGACCCGTTTCCAATGAAATTAGGCTCCGAAAACGCCCAAATCCGACATTCAAAACTTGGCTGAAATTACTGAACTGCCATGAATCACATCTTTGCCATTAAATCAAATCTTTCCATAAACTAGCACGCTTGCTCGTCAACCGCATCAGAGTCCCCATCATTCTCCTCTTTTGATAGAATAAGCCACAAACTCCTCTACACCGAAAGAACATTTTGGAACTCCATTTCATGTGTAGCCTTTTGAAATTCTTTTGCTTTAACTTGGTTTTATTTTGAAAATGCATTGGTAAGTTGCTAATCTTTTAGGGATAGATATTTTAAAAAGCTTGGCGGTCCACAGGATAACTCTCATAAGGTTTTAACTTCAATTCATACTAGATCATTCTCTAAATCTTCAACATGATGTGTTACAATTTTCAATTCGTGCAAGTTTAGACGCTGAGATGCTTAATCACTAATTAATGTCCTAAATCCCCACTAATAAATAAAATACATAAATCACATCAACTAATTTTATATTAAACATAATAAAAACTTCAAATAATAAATATAAAAAATCTCTTCTTTATTCTTGACTTGGAGTCCCCATCGTTCTCCTCTTGTTGGAGAAAACTCGACCTCGAATTTTATAATATGAAAGAAAAAGCCACAAACTCCTTTGCACGGAAGAATATTTTGGAACACCTTTGACAATATCATCACGCGGTAAGGCTCAAAAAATTTTGGAAAGTGAATTAATGAGAATCGTTTTTGTATTCAAAGCTGCTAAAAAGAAGTTTTCTGGAACAACGAAATCAATAATGTCAACTTAGATTGGATCAACTTCTCGAATAGTCCTTTCTTCAGCAAAAAACAACTCAAAAGCAACTTAAAATTTTTTCTCAATTTGTTGCTCATACACAATCTCTGGTTCAACTTTTGGAACTACAAGAATTTTGATGGACACATCACAACTGCCTGTAGCCCCAAAATTTGGAATATCCTCTTTTTCTTTATCTTGCTATGCTTGAAAATGTATCCACAAGTCAATAAGGCCTTCTTTTATAGAAGAGATGTCATCTTTCATAAAAGAGATGTTATCTTTTATAGAAGAACATATAGAAACTATTTAATGTATAGCCTTTTGAAGTTCGTTTTCTTTAACTTGTTGACGTTTTCTTGCTTCAGTTTTTCTTTGTTTATCTTGATATCGACGTTGCAATTTTCCAAGGTAATCTTGTGCATCAACCATATCCCATCTAAGCTCTTCCTGCTTGGGTTTCAAATATTTGTGATCACATGTATTAATAATGTAGTGTATTCGATCACTTTCACCATCAAGAAACCAAATATACTAATTTACTTCCGCAAGCAATTCTTTAGTGGCTTGAGACATTGGGTGTTTGGGACAATGGGTTATAAAATAAACAAATAAAATAAAATAAACTTCCTTTTTTGTTGATAACTTAAGGGCCTAACTGAAAAGAAAATAGAAAACATGGGCTAAAGTATGAATGCAGAAAGTGTAGGGACTGATTTAAAATGATAAAATGGTATAAGTGAAAAGTATATAAACTATGGGCTAAAACTAAAAAATTAGATGAAACTATGGGGGAGCAAACTGTAATTTTGGTAAGATATTTGTAAGTTAGAGATTAGGGTTACCACTCATATCATATTAGACGGCGACAAAACAGAACAATTTCTCTCTTCTACCTTTCTTCCTTTTTGAACAATGAATCGCGATAAACAGTAACTCCGGCGATGAACAGTAACTAAGGCCAGCGACGAACATTAACTTCCGACGATGAACAATTTTTTTTAAAAAAAATTGTAGGCCACATGTATTAATAAGGTAGTGTATTCAATCACTTTCACCATCAAGAAAGCAAATATACTCCTTTACTTTCGTAATCAATTCTTTAGTGATTGGAGACATTGGGTGTTTGGGACAATGGGTTTAAAATAAATATTTTTTTGTTGATAACTTGAGGGCCTAACTGAAAAGAAAATTAAAAAAAAGGCTAAAATATGAATGCAGAAAGTGTAAAGGCTGATTTAAAATGATAAAAGGGTAAAAGTGAAAAGTATATAAACTATGAGGTAAAACTAAAATATTAGATAAAACTATGGGGGAGTAAACTATAATTTTGGTAAGATATTTATAGGTTAGAAATTAGGGTTACCACTCATCATACTAGACGGCGGCAAAACACGACTTTTCTTTTTTTGAATAGTGAATTGCGTGACCAGTAACTCCAAACTGCGATGAACAGTAACTCCAACCAGCGATGAACTTTTATTTTTTGGGGAGGAAACCCAAGATCTCCCAAAAATTAAGAAATTGGTGGAGAAATCTTAGGCTCTGACCAAAAAATGATGCATGACAAATTTAAGATAAAGAATTAATGAAAAATAAACTAGACGTTTAAACCACTAGAATCTCTCAAGTGTATCAGCTCCACGGATCAACATCAAGATGGATAAAATGCATGTACGGTAGGATAACTCTACGGTATGAATAAATTAATCAATTTCAATATCTATAGTATTTAGTCTAAATGACTTTGGGGATTATTTGGGGAATAATAAAGTACTAAACGACTAAAATACCCTTACTAATAATTCATAATCACTAATTAATGTCCTAAATCCCCACTAATAAATAAATCACATCAACTACTTTTATATTAAACATTACAAAAACTCTTAAATAATAAATATAAAAAATCTTTTCTTTGTTCTCGACTTGAAGTCCCCATCAATGAGGGTCAGGGGCAATTGACCCAGTCTGAATTTTGTGGACAATCTATACTTTTTGGTTGAAATAGGATTTCAACGTATATATGGACCTTTATAACAATCTGGGACAAAGAGAGACCTAAAATGTGATACTTGTATAATTAATGAGAAGAGTTATTTAATTATGGATTTGTCATGAAAATTTTGAAAGGACCATATATGTGGAACTAAAGAGGGTACTTTTTTCCTTTTTCAAAGTACTTAGTTTTTCATAGATCTCAAGGGGCATGAAGTAAAAATACCAAAACCGTAACGGTTTAAAAAAATCAAAGGGCTCTACTATTCTAGCTCCATCCTAACCAGCCTCAAACCCTTTTTAGGTTTCACAATAGACAGCAAAAGCTAACAAGTTTCTGCAAGGGCCAGTTACATGCAATAATGTAAAGTACAAAAGAAAGACAATGAAATAAAGATCATAAAATAGTTGAAGGAACAAACTTCTGGATATTCTATACTAAACCACATGTTAGGAAATTTAATTTGTTGGATAAAAGGAACAGTAAATGAGACATCTACTTACAAGGATACTGTAAAACAACGACAAAACCAGACGTTGTGCTTCAATACGATCTCCTGGTCCAGACAAATTTAATAAACCTTGTCCATGAACTCCAAGATTTGCATTTGAACGTATGGTAGATGATTCCTGAAAAAGTAAAGTAACTACAGCAAGTCATATAGGAACGCTTAATCAGCAGCATGACACAGGTAATAAAAACATGGACTGTGGAGCACCTTGAGAACTATGAGATTACTAGCCTCAAGCAACGATGTCTCAACATTTTCATCTCCTCCGCCATCTATAAGCAGTTCCGAATTCCACATCAAAAATATTTTCACGGACATCCTGAGTGCCCCATAAACCTGAAACAGTTTAAACCAATTCTCAGACAAGCATTTAGAGACCAACTTGTGAGTTAAAAAGAGAAGGCAAGAGTGAAGTTATGCATCATTTCAAACAAAATGTGGAAGCAAAGGTCATATATTGGAAAATCTTAGTAAACTAAGGACATGTTTAGTTTGCAAGAACTATTTTCAAAGGATAACAGTCCTACTGATTATAATCCTAGAATTAGTAATTGATGCAAGTCAGAATACCCCCATAAACCTCGGTGCAGACCTGGTAATCAGGTCTATACCTTGTCAAATAAAAACAATCAGAGTTCTTCAAACCATCTGAATCAGTATGCACAACTTTGAGACATAATATGGTGAAGGAAAAATTAAAAAAAATAACAAAACACTAGAAGTCTCCCAGTGGCAAGGCAACCTCAATTCCAAAAGGAGATCTGATGCTTACCTTAATTACGGAATCACTCATTAACAGCTCCTCTGCCAATACTTCGAATTCCGATAAAGAATAATGCGCTAGCCCAAAGCTCAACACTCCACCGCTTATAAGCTTAATTTGTCCTTGTACCTATGTGATATACATCAAAGGAGATGATGGTTTTATTATATAAAACAAGTATAGATAAATATAGCATAAAACATTGAAAAAATAAAGGCAGATCTATTTAAAAGAACCAAAGATGGAGAATATCACAAATGTTGAATATTAAAATAATAAAATCTATTAAATATACTAAATTGCAGTACATAACACCATTGCGTGACACATGTCATTCCCAAATTGCAACACTTGTCCTACCTAATTAATGTGCTCATCCATTACTCCGATTTTCACCTGTCCCATATAATTACACCGGTTTTTGAATTTTATAATATTATACCATACATATATATATGTTCCAACATTACTAACCGTGACAACCCAATAATCCCGTTTTTTGGAATTTTACAGTATTATATACCATTTATAATCTTATACCAAACATTATATCATACATATATATAATCCCACACTACTATGTTTATTTTATAATCCCCAAAATTCACTACTTTTCTAAACATAATTATTATATCCTAAAATCACTAATTTTCTAATATTATAGCATTAATAATTATACCATACATTATATCATACATGTATGGTATAATATTATAATACACGTATATAACAAAATAACAAAATCAATACCTATCTAAACTGTGCGGATATTATCATTACTAATTAAATTATATTACAACATAATATTATACCATTTATAATTATATTAGAACATAATATTATACAGTTTAAAACATTTAAAACAAAATTAAAATAACAAATAATAGCAATCATAACTTACTATGTTGATTTTATAATCCCCTAAATCACTACTTTTTCAATCTAAACGGTTTTTTAATATTTTGATTTTATAATCCCATAAATCACTACAAATCTAAATTGTTCTGATAATGTTAACTGTTCTAATATTATCATTACTAATTTAATTATTATCTCCTAAAATCACTACCTTTTTAATCCCAAATTAATATTTTGAATTTATAATCTCCTAAATCACTACAAATCTAAATTGTTTAGGTAATGTCAACTGTTCTGAACTTCTGATATTATCCTTTCTAATTTTATATTTAAGATTTTGGAAAGTATATATAAGCTTTTTGTCAAATTACCAATACATTTTATATTTTATTAAGGTAAGTAACTAATAGAATCTATTCGAATTTGCTAAGTAGTAAACATATTATGTGATTATAATTCAACTCAACGCGTGATATACTTTGGAAGAGAAAATAAAACTAGCAGACCAAACAGGATTTTAAACACAATTTGTTTTTGAATTTTTTTTTTTTTTTAAAAAAACATTGTTATATTACAATAAAAAAAATTAAGGAACCCACATCGCGTGTGTAGGTGACTTTTAGTATAAATAACTAGATACAAACTCCTAAATCACTACTTTTTTAATCTAAACGATTTTTATATTATCGTTAATTATTATTTACAAGTGTCGGACTCCTTGTGGACATGAAAGCCATCTAAGTGAGCTCGAGCACCACAAACAACAATTTTCACGTCCAATTTTTAGTCATGGTCAATTGTATTTAGCAGTATCAAGAGTTAAAAGTAAGAGCGGATTGAAAATACTAATTTGTGACAAGGATGGACAAACATACAATACTACAAAGAATGTAGTTTTCAAGAAAGTTTTTCACAATTTAATGTAGATAGGTTTGACTGTTTCTAGCTATTATCTTTTTGCTGCTCATTATTAGTGTAAACCCTGAATATTTTATTATTATATCTCGTGAAATTTTTACTATAATATATTTAAATCTTTTTAGGTAAATCTATGATCTGCATTTACAAAGCCATCTCGATTGAGCCAAATTCCAGTTGCAAAGACAAAAATAAATCAGTAAACTCTCAACCCTATCACCTACAAAATTGTTTAGTATTTTATTACTCCTTCAAATTTTGTTAATACATGTACTGAGTTGAGTTTATATATATTTATTTGTTTTTTTGTGTATATATTCATGTATAACCATTGAAAACTTTTAAATAAAAGTATAATAGGTTTGTCTTTTACTTTTTGAATGAGTATTTGAAATTCTATGCAAGTCCAATTCGTAGTTGTTTTACTCTAATTCTTTTCGTTTTTATTTAATATAGGAGCTAAATTCCTTTATGTTCTGTTAGTTTTCAATCCGACAAACACGTGAATTTTTAGCTAAGTGTGAGACTTTTTTGTTCTCGGGCAAAACTATTTCCTATAAAAGAGTTGTGGAAAGATAATTATTTATTTGGTTGATAGTTTATGCAATGTTGAAATCAACTATTAAGTATGTCTAAATTTTTATATCTTACTATTGCCCAGATTCCTGTTGCAAATATTTATAAGATTGCAGCGACTATTAAAAAGATCCTTTAAGTGCTAATTTTTGTTTGTGTGAATATATTGCACATTCAATAAACAAAACTGGATTGAGGACCTAAACTGGAAGCAACTTAATAGTGATAATCCTGGTACCTATGATTCAATGGTAATGTGGTAATAAATTTGGTGTATGCAGTTCTTGTCAGAGTTAAATTTTTGTTGTCAAGCTTCTTGCATTATTTCAGGTGCATCATGAATTTTATTCTGCTTTTGCACCCTGTAATTCTAAATAATGTTGAAAGTGCAAAGGAGTTATATGGAGACATTCAGATTATGGTGACAGTGCATTTAATGGGAGGGGCTATGGCTTCATTTTGTGGACTATATCTCACGATGTTTATATTTATGGCTTCTTCATCTATTGCGTTCTATTATCTGGATTGTCCCTTTGCATGATTTGTTAAGTTCTAGTATCCGGTAAATCATTTTCATTATCATTAATAGTTTTTTTTGGCATTATGGTAATACTGTGAATGCCTCTACAATTGCCAAAAATGGATAAAAAACTAATGAGGCAATGTATTCATTCTTTAATTATAACGTTGTGTTATGTATGACACGGTGCTATACTACTATGTTTTTGGACATGGTGTTTGTTGGACATGAATATCCAACATAATTATTAATTCTCGTGCTTTTCAGTTTCCGCATGTTTTGTACATATAATTTCCCTTCAGGTCTAAGGGCCGAAACTGGAACATTCTTCCGTTGTTTCTCATTTCATTTGGATGTTAGAATTCTGGTGCAAGTAAGCGTTATATGAGACATGAACTCTTTAAAATACATCAAGTACATGTGTCAGATATTTGAGACTTAGTGAGGTTTGTGTAATGTGTAACAGACTTCAAATATGCCACTACCAATCATATCAATATAACAACTCAATGACATTGTGCATTACACTTTCTAAATATTTGTTGGTGCTTTAGAATGAAAGAGGTACCCATTTTTAACCCTATCGGTTACATTATAAATATTTTTATCAAAAAATTAATATATATATATATATATACACACACACAACTGTTATATAATGTCCTGAGGTTTAGTGATCAGATTAATTCTATACTTGGATATGTATTTTTGCACAATACTTTTACCCAACTATGTAACATATGTCTACCAAAATTTGATCATCGCACAACAATCTACTATTTTCTTATTATATTTTAATTTATTAATTGCACGTATAAATTTATTATTAACAAAATGAATAATTCCGCCGCAACGCGCAGGTTTGTATATAGTATTTACTATGGCCAAGAAGAATCACCAAGAAAATAGAGTATCTGATAGGCCCAATCCTAGTATAGTAGATTCAGTAATCAATTCCTACATCTAGAAGCACGACATTCAATTGACATTTAATTGAGCGAGTTAATTTGGTTTGTCGAGTTGACACAAACGAGTTGATCTTTCATTTTCTATTTTATTCTCTCAATACCAAATTCTTTTTCTTCATTTTCCCTCTCTTATTGGATAAGAAAACACAAAAGTCGTCTATAAGACCTTTCAACTTCATCAGCACATAATGTATGCTTTAATAGTATACATTGAAATTTAAAATATATATAATTATTCAGATTTCTAAATTCATGTAATTGAATCTTTCCCTCGACACTATATATACATATTCAGCACCAAAAAATCTACATATATTCACAATTGAGATCTTTCAGATTATTCAAAACTTTTGTGGCCAGCGCATGAATAAATTAATTAACAATATATATTAATGATGTTTTAAATTTTACTATTATAATGTTTAGATAGATTTTACATACTAATATTCAAACATGCTTTTGTCTCACATTGGTTCACCTACTAGTTTTTATGTAATAACATTTTTGTTATTTCATATAATTTGATAGCTATTAGGATAAGAATGGTAGGAGAATTTAGTAGCTTCTAGAATGTTCTATGTAGTATAGATATGTGGAAGGGACGTACTCCATTTCTAATGCATTATTTCAATGAAACATTGAATTGAGAGAAGTATTTCCCCGAATCCCCTTCCTCATCTCAAATCCTCCTTTTTCTACCCATTCTTTCTCTCCCCAACTCTGTTCCTGAAATATATTTCTTTTCTATCAGTTTGCATCTTTGTAAGATCCAGCTTGATCCTAACAGTATATCTAAAACAAACACTGATATAGAAACACTTAGATATCGAGTGGGTAAATGAGTGGGTAAATGAGGATCTGTGAAAGAATTTATGTCTTTAAATAGGAAATGCATTCTAAAATATGGAGGTGAAAGACATTGACATGTTGAAAACAAAGAAGATGAACGTTTATTGGATTTTATGTCAAAGAAGAATATATCGGCAAAAAAATTATACAATAGAATAAAGTCATACTTATACACGGCTACGCGGGGGAGGAAGACTTCCCACTAGGAAAACTCAACCCACAAATGTCAAACTTTTGATTGGGGGACCCATTTCTTCAAATATTTCTCCTTTCATTCTTCCCGATTATTGTCTTCCCATAAGCCAATAAGAGATGAAACTGAGAATGTACTACTGTGCACCAATAACTCAATTTATCCTTGATTTTTTTCTCTATTAAACAAAACCCCTATTACAAGTTTTTTTAAATATAAAAGAAGAAAGTTTATTAGAAGAAAAAAGAGAATACAATAATAATCCGAAAAACAAGATATGACACTCTATTAAGTTACTTTTCAAATAATGCTATGATATATCACGCGAACTTTAAAACCTAGAACGCACAATAACAAAAATCCTTTCTTCAGTTCAGACAAATTGATGGACAAGAAGGAACCACATCTCACTGACCTGGACACGACTCCAAAGCAAGGGAACAGCAGCCTTGGCACAGTTTTCGATATAAACATTCGTCATTAGAGGCTGATATGGGAACTCTAGAAGAAGTGTGTCAGTATCTGTTGACATGTTGTGATTGCTAATAAATAGGCTCCGAGGAACAGTATCATAGAAAGTCCCTGCAGCACCCGAGTTTTCAGGGCAGCCCAGACTGCTTCCACCTGCAAACATAAAAGTGAAGCATCTCAGCGTCTAAACTTGCACGAATTGAAAATTGTAACACGTCATGTTGAAGATTTAGAGAATGATCTAGTGTGAAGTGAAGTTAAAACCTTATGAGAGTTATCCTGTGGACCGCCAAGCTTTTTAAAATATCTATTCCTAAAAGCTTAGCAACTTACCAATACATTTTCAAAATAAAACTGACAAACATATAAAACACCATCTGTATCCTTTCCTTTCTCCCAGCTCCTGAAACCTGACCCCTTAGGTTAGGAGAGCATACCCATATATAACCGGCAGGGAACAAGGAAGCTTTATGACTGATCCCCTCTTTTTGGGCTCAAGAGCATTCAAAGAAACCATCAAGACTGAAGCTACAAGTTAAATGACAAAAAAATTGGCTTCATTTTCTGCCTTTAAACATATCAGATGGTTCAATTACTTCATTTTAATTGGCTTCTCCATATCGAATGAATTTTCTATATGGACTCTAAAGCTCTAATGATATTCTTTTGTTGGAAATTTCAACAGGTTGTGTTCCTGCAGTCTAGCTTTAGTTAACCCAAGGCCCAGCCTCACCGTACACTAACCCCATCACACCCAGTGACATTACTGAGGCTGGGGAGAAACATTCCCCTCCTCCCCCTCACCCCCTAAAAAAGGAAAACAGTTAGGCCCACCCCATGCGAGGGTCGACTTTGAGCACGTCTAGAGAAGGGAAGAAAATGGTGAAATAAAGATATCATTTCAAGAAACCAAAATTGAAACACTAGTTATCACTTCAAGAAACCAAAATTGAAACACTAGTTACATATTTGTGACAGCTCCTACCATGAGCCAAGATCTGGGGATCTTCGTGCCTACTAAAAACGTCAACAGAAACCCTTCCACCGCCCCCACCACCAAATCCATTACCTCCACGAGCAGTTATAATACCAGTTCCAGTCCTGTAGAGAAGAATATAGAACTTCAATTATTATGTATCATAAATTGAGATAAACTATATGTGATTGGTTTTTCTTCTTTTTTTTGGGGTGGGGGGGAGGATAGTTACACCTACATTCACTCAAGACAATTACTCAATTAGTCATGAATTGTTAAAAATTCAATGCCCAAGGAGGAGCAACATCTTTCAGTGTGAAGTCCATGACACAAAACAGAATTCAAAGACGAGAAGCTAGGCAAAGTATAAAGAATTCATGTCTTAGATTACTTGTAACAAACAGAGCAAATATACGTACATATTATAAGCATCAAGCTTCACTATCAAAAACTAGCCAAATCGAGAGAAGTATCAAACATAAGCCCATTGACATAAATATCAAATATTATATTTTGATGCATTCTTTATTTACTTTTTAACAAGTATCATGATTAATATTTCTAACAGCCACTATTTCCACGAGGAAAAAAAGGAAGACATGATTGACGAATTTGTAAACAACGAAGCACCTACTTGCAATTTGATGAGCTAAAATAGCTGCATGACAACCCAGGTCATTCCTATCCAACTTTAAGGATTGATTATTAAAAAAGGACAACAGAAAATGATGAACACGTATCATATTTCTCCACAATTAGAGCATTGAACCATTCAACCACGGATTAACTAATTCAACGTGAATTAATGGAGTCACTCAATTTCATATTCCCATTTTTATTCCTTTCCATTGTCTTAAAAAGCAAGGCCACCAGACTATATTAGGAGGCCCTTGGATTCAAAATAAAGCACAGTCACCATCTTCCTCTTGCTTTTCAATTTTATTTCTGCTAAGATATATTGCAATGCTTCTACATGCATGTTTGGGGGACATGGAGCTTTTTGGGGACCGTTTCCCTAACCTCGTAGGTAATGCAGTTTACCGAGGACAAATACTGTAGATTACCGTTAAGAGACGAGGAGAGGTCATTGTGGCAGTCGGTCTTTAGGCAGAAGTGCAGAACCTTTAAGATTGGGAGTTAGACAAGGTTGTTGAGGGCAGGCCAGGAGGATAAAGTTATATGGAAGAAGCATAGCAGTTGGTGCGTTTTGGTGCAATCTTACTTCAGGGTCTACTAGTTTAGAGGTGAGAAGGGTACTTCGCTGCCTTGTACACCCATTTGGAAGGTTGGGGCTACTACGAAGCTGGCTTTTTCTTCTGGACAGAGCTTTGGATGCAATCTTTACAGAATAATGTTCAAAAAGAATTCATCTTGCAAATAGGTGTGCCACGTGCTGGAGCAAGGAGGAAACAGTTGACCAACTGCTTCTTCGGTGAGGTGGCTTGGAGTCTATAGTATAGGCAACCGTGTTTTCCTTGGGTGAAATTTATTGGATAATGCCTCGATCAGTAAGCATGATGTTGCAGCTTGCCGCGGGGTGAAGGTTTGGAGTGAATGCAGGAAGAGGAGTTTGATTTCACATAGTATTCGGTGGATGATCTGGAAGGAGCCAAACAGCTGGTATTTAAAAGAAAAGGAGGATCGCTAAGGAGGATTTAGTTCCTTTCCCTTGCCATTTGAAGAATTGGCTTAATTTCGCTGGTTTTATTTTTGGGAGATCTTGCTTTGGGAACATCTCTTTGAGAGGGTCATTGGATAGGGTGGTTTTTATTTTCTTTGGGTACAGGAGTGCCTTTTATATCCCCTAAGCTTTTTGTATACTGCATGTCAGCTTGTGTACTAGGGTTCACTCCCTTTTAGCGCTGTTAATAAATTCATTTACTTCTAAAATAAAGGATTTAGTGCAACAAAAGATAAAGAACCTCCAACCTCTCTTCACTAATAAATGAATCTATTGTCACTCTTTCCACATGTTTATAACTGGAAAAGGTTATTTCCAGAGTCAGCTAAGTGGGGGTTTTAAAGGCTCTTTGTAGATGTATTTCATTATACTTTATCTTTATGCTGCTTCTTTGTCAGTTTCTATTATAGTTGATAGCTGACTAATGTACAAGTCAACATAGTTCCTCTATGTTAAATTAGAGATTGCAATTGCTTCATTCTGATCTATAATCTTTGTTAGTTAATGCTAATATTTTTTACATTAACTAATGATAATTCGTGGAAAAGACATTTGTGTTACAAATTGTATTTGACAAATAAAAATTGATAGCTTATGGATAGAGAATTTGGTTATGATTCCATTGGGAGACAATATTTGCGAGGAAGGTAATACAGGCATCTCCCCAAATCTAATGACACGATCGTGTCCTATGATTATTTTTGTAGTATGTTTTAGTATAAAAATATTTAATATCTGACGTAACAATATACTGGCACTATTATTCTCTGTAATCTGTACCTACTCCCAAACTTCTTAATCCAATCGAATTCTCAATTTGTAAAGCTAGAATTCTTATCCATGATACATAGCTCAACGTGAAAATTTGGTATGAGAGAGCTATAATAGTATCATAACGGGATTGCATCATCACTTCTTACTTTTAGATGTGCATACGAGAAGAGGATTAGTAGTAAATACAAAAGAACGATTTGTAACAATGCACATAAAACTATTACTGTTTAGATGAACTTGTAATTTAAAAAGTAAAAGAAATACTTTTAAAAATTCCTTAACTTCAACTTTGGTAATTTATAAAGTTACAAGCAAAGAAACTACTTGTCCTCAAGACTGAATACCAAATAAGAAATCCCCTTTGCGTCAGTATAAGGAATACTTGCATCCAAAAATTATCTTTAAACATGTAACTATGTAAGAATAGACAAAAGTGTGAATATCTAATACTCCCTCCGTCCCACAAATAATGCAACACACTCCTTTTTAGGAAGTCCCACAAGAATTGCAACACTTTTTTTGGGGGGAAATTTTGTGATGTTAAATGACTAATTTACCCAGTCATATCACTTTCATCATTTCAATATGTAGCGGGTCCCTCGACTAACTAAGACTTTCGTGGTTCATATTATTGGACCATTCTCAACCACACGTTACATAGGGGTCAATTAGGAAATCAAATAAGAATTTAAAATGTCTTAAAATTTGTGCGAAAAGATATGTCGCAATATGTATTGGACGTAGAGAATATGCAATTAGAAAATTGTGGACGGTAAATCCTTGATTTATATGAAATGGTGTTCCTACCTACAGATGTGGGAAATGCAATGTCTGCAACAATTACCATTTACCAATAATCTAGCAAAATTGAAAAACTTAATTTTTGTAGTCGTCGTGTATTTGAAATTACATGCTTGCATTCCTAAATAATGAAATGACATTTCATAATAAGAGATTTGGACAACTTTTTTTATTTACAAGTAAATAAATCCAACAAAAGCGCTAAAGGTAGGTGAATCCACTTGCCTATGATGCCAATAAGATCGGGATGACAATAGTGTAGGGTTAGGGTTAGGCTCTGATAATGATGTGGACAGATTTATGGTCTAGAGTGGGTGAGCAAAAAGGGGGGGGGAATTTAAGGACGAAGAAGGAAACACACATTCAATGTACGCACAGAAATTTTTATGGGAATTGTTATTTTCACAAGTAAATATTGATATTTTCACAAGATATCTCTCACATATGTGTGGAACCCAGTTATTATTCATGTGAGAGAAAACTTGTAGAACTATCATTTTTACTTGTGAAAACATCAATTCCCTTTTTTATTAATTATCAGAAAAAAATGGATTATATCCCCATATACAATCCACCTACTAGACTTTAATAGGGTAAATCAAAGGCATACATACATGCCCAAAGAAGACCCATACCCACTCCATACAAAGAGCCTCCCAAAAGAAGATACATGCAGTAGGCTTTTAAAGCAAACTCTCCAAAAAAAAACGGAAACAGCTCATGAAGCCAATGAAAGGAGGCTAAGAAAAAAGAAACCACATATCCTCTATGTTCGCTCTTTGTCGTGGGGTTTGTAGAAAATGGTTAAGATTTACTTTTCAATTAAGCGATGTATGACATGGCATATTATAATTTTTTGAGTATATGGAACTAAGGCCAGTCAATAACTTCAATACTAAGAAACAACTTAAATATCTTATCTCAAAAACAAAGATAAATATTTCAATGGAAAAACATCTCACCAATTCAGTAAATCAACAAATCATTAAAATAAATATCAAACAAATAGATTAAGCAATTAAGTTTTTCTAATAAGACTGTTGTTTTGTATCTGTAAACATGTGCACATAAATGCAGCTCCAGCAGCGAAATCTTTTTGTATACACCTTCATAATTTCATATGGTATTTGATGGCTCTCCTACACATATGAAATAACAATAGGCCTGCAAACCTTCAGCAATGAAATCAAACAATCTCTCCCTTCCTCCTCATCATACCTGACCACAAAGGACCTAGCACTTTTGGTAGCTAAATATAAATTGAAGAAATCACTATAGAAGAGAGATCTGAGGTTTCTGTTTAAAGCCATCAGCAATCTCACTTTTCGCAAAGTTAGAAAGAGAGGGAACAGAATGACGGATGGAGATGAAAAAAGAGAAAGTAAGGTGCTCATACAATTGGCTAGAAAAATATTTGATTTAATTTGAAACTACTACAATTTCTTTTTATTTGTAAAGCAAAAGAGATGTGCATCTTAAGCTTATTATACTATGCTTACGAGTAAATAACAACTGATAACTTAAAATTTTATTCCTTATATCCAAATTATAAGCTTCCTATACTTGGTTACAAAGAAAGTAAAAATATTAAAACAAGGTTCACATAAAACCTATCAGCCACTACATTTCATTCAAGACATGACTATAACCAAAATGAAAAGAACAAATGTGTCCACTTAATATGTAACATAAAAAATTAAATAACAAAGCTGATTTGAGTAAGCAAAATGCATCACAATACTCAAAAATTAATATCACGACATTCATAAATTAACAAACAAGGCGAAAGGAGCATTACATTTTATGAGCCTTGATAAAGATGCTGCCTCCAGACCCACCTCCACCCTTTGGACTTCCATCACCCCCATCAGCCAATAAACTACCATTCACCTCAGCAAAATTGGTCACCACCAAATTAATCCTTCCGCCTCCGCCTCCACCGTAATCCACTTCCTTACTCGATGTCCCGCCTTTACTCCCATAACTACATGGCTTCCGCAAACAGTTCCATGAATAAGCATCCCCGCCCCAAACATCTTCGGGTAGCTTCTCCTTATCAATCAAACAACAAGCCCCTCTTCCCCCATGTCCCCCACCCGCCCCATCAATCCCTTGAGGAGTCCCACTTGTCTGGGCCGGAGGCGAACCGGCCAATGCAGTAGTATTAACCACAGAACCATTCCCAAACGTGGCATTATCAGCAGTAAGGTCAAAAGTCCCAGCCACAACCGCCGAACATTCCCCTAAACTAAAATTACCAGTAACATTAATAACAATCTCACATCCAGCAGCCAAACAACTAATACTCACATTGGAAAGGATATAAAAATTGCCCTTTCCTGCTATATACACGTCTTGCGTAAGATTCAAACTCGATACAATTTTACATGTGGTGTCCAAAGACCCAACTCCTCCGAGATCCTCCTCGCATGAAACCGATGGTGGGTGCGGCGGTGGAGGAGGTGGCGCCGGCGGGGAGTAGTCTTGGTGAAACAGGCTTATATCAAGGTCGTCGGAAATGGGGAAATCGTCATCGCAGATAACCCGAGTGAAGAAAAAGCTAGGTCTTGTAAGGAGAAGAATAATGGTGAGTAAGGTGAAACGAAGGAATGAGCAAAAGGGTATCGTCGCCATTTATTGCCGATGAAAAATTTCATTACATGGTAGAATTGAAATTGAAACTCAAATTGAACGCGAATTGCACCGAAGAATCTGCAAAAACCCTCAAAAAAAACACCATTAAAGCAACGAACTGCGAGTATTTTACACTATTACGTCGTATAACGATATATATAGAATATTATAGATATATCTGTGTGTATCTATGTGTTTATTGAAGATTTATAGAAAGCGAAAGAGTGAGATTTCGTAGGGAAAAACGTGGCAGAAAACCCTGGCGAATGATTCTGGAAAACCTTGCTTGCTGAAGTAAAAAGCGGAGAGAGAAAAGGGAAGGGTAGGGAGGGAGAAGGGTGAGTGAGAGAGTCTGTTTCTTAATGGGGATGGTAAAGGTGATGATCAACAATCAAATGGGGGATGTGCAGCAAATTATATGAATGGGATGTACTACTGTATACTACCCTTTTTTTCTTCCCTTTTCTATTTCTTTATCATTTTCCCCAAATTTTAAAATTACTAGTACCTCCGTCCCATAATAAATATTTTTTTAGCTTAAATCACACATACCAATACACAAGCTAAAATAATAAAAATACCCTTAATATACTTTCTTTATTTTGTTTGAGACTTTTTTTATTGCCTTTTGGTCTCTCTTTCTCTTTCTTCAACCTTTCAACTCCCCAATAAATACGCAATAAATACCATTGATTGCATAAGGGCACATATGGAAAAATATTATAAAAATTGTATTAGAATTTTAACACATCACTTATTTTGAAAAAAAATATTAAACTTAAAAAAACACTTATTGTGGGACGGAGATAGTATTTTTTTTCCTTCTTTTTAGAATATTAAAAAGAAAATCAACATTTATGATTTGATTTATGAAATAAACTTCCATGTCTTCATACAAAATGAGATATTTGATTCAATTCTTTAAAAATGTGTTTTTTAAATTAAAATAAATTAAAAATAATTGATATGACGACTAATTCATGACAAATATTGTATAACTAACGTAAAATTAAAAGTAATATGATAAAACAGTAATGTCTGGATCACTTTTTTTATTTCTTTCGGATCCGGTTAACATGAAGTGAACTTCATGATAAGTTCATGTTGGTTATTAGATCCAAACTGGTGCGCCCATAGAGCGGTCGACCCGACGGATACATGGTTCATTGTCTAGATACAATGAACATGTGTATATTCATCTCCATTTATAACTTGGGAGTTATACATATATATATATATAGGAGTTACATATATTAAACATGAGAGTTATATATATATATATATATATATATATATTAATTATTGGTTAATACAATGTAAGTTACACTCTCCATGTTGGATATAAAATTAAGGAGGTGAGTGTTGATTTTTAGAAGATGCAATACACAATATACAAGAGCATTAGCATAATATTATAAGTTGTTGGAAGTATATTTGAAAGCTTGAAAGTTTTGAAGTTACACAAACTGTGGAGGATATATTTGGTACTCGTTCTAATATAGTCCAAATTATCGTTGAAATCATTGTTCGTTGAGTTCGGGATTATAGTCGTTCAAGTTTGTGGGCATACGCTTCAAGAGGTAACTAGAAAATTAAAATTTTTCGGTTCAAATCCGCTGCATGTATGCTATATATTCTTACATTGGTGTCAGAGTTATTTTGTGCTAAAATTCGTGCTATATATGATGTCCATGATGCCATGCATGTGTTTTGTGTTATTTGTTATAAAAAGAAGGCTTAAATAGCATGATAATGGTAGAACATGATAGAGATATTATTTGAGCATGAAATTTCAGTATGTTCTAGCTTATACGATGAAATATAGCCTGCAAAATTTTGTTCAAATTGATTTTGTATTTTGAAAGATATTTAAAACCCTAGTTGCTTGTAAAAAAAATTTAAAATCAAAAACTATTTTTCCTCGAAATTTGTATCAAATTTTTGACCTTATGGTTGCGTAGAATTTTTCGATACGATTTCGTGGAAATATTATTTGCATTTATTAGACTTAAAACGAATAAGTTATGATCGTTTTAAAAAAGGGTATCAAACTGTAATTTTTCACTTGAAAACCCTCACTGGCGACGTCTAGATCCAACTCAGTAACCCGGATCCTGACCCGCAATCTGACCCGTTTGGCAGTTTTTATTTAATTTCCAGGAAAAAATTTATTAATTGTTTTTTGGTTTCCAATGAAATTTTGTAATATTGATATATTTGGGTATTTTTAGTTAACTTCCAATTAATTATATAATGTTTTATTAATTGTGATAATTAGCAAATTTATTAGAAAAATTTCAAGAAAAATTTAGTAACCTTTTTTATGATGGTTATATACTGTAGTAAATTTTTTGGAAGGAATTAACTGTTTTTGGTAATTTTGGTTAATTTCCAATAAATTATAGGATGGTTAATTAATTGTGATAATTAACTTAATTATCATAAAAAATTCCAGGAAATTGTAGTAACTCTTTTGTGAGGTTAAGCTAATGTCGTAAAATTTTGTGGAAGCAATTAACAAATTTTGATATTTTTGGTTAATTTCTAGTTAATTATGTAATCGTTAATTAATTGTGATAATTAGCATAATTATGATAAAAATTCCATAAAAATTACAGTAATCTTTTATGATGTAAATCTACTGTATAAAATTTTTGGTAGCTATAATATGTGTTTGACATGGTGTTGCATATTATTTGGAATAAAATGAGTAATTATGAAAGGACAATTTAGTTTTTATAAATTGTAAATTGGTCAAAAAAATATTATAATGTTATTTATGAATAAATGATATGTTTAAAATTTTCTGGTAGCAATATAAGGTGTTTGGCATATTTCTGTATATTATATGGTATAATATCATGTTTTATTTAATCATTTTAAATATTTAGAATATTTAATATGCAATAGATTTTATCTATTTTTTTAGTATGCATATAAAGGATTATTTAGAATGCCATAAACACTTATATATATGCTTGAAGTTAGTGGGAGGAATTTAAGAAGTTTTTTTTAAAAAATTCTATGCATATCTTTGCACTAAATAAACAATAATAAAATGATTAAATATATTTGCGAAATGTGATTCCCAAGCTTAGCAAAGTTTCCTCTTTTTTGTTTATATTTGATTACTTTAGTAAGTTTTTGTTATGTGGCAAAGATAAGTTAATATTGTGGTGAACTCTTAAAATTTTCTAATAATGTTCTATCGATCGTTTAGATGGCTTCAAAACAAATTATTGTTGATTTTAATAAGGGTAATAAGTTCAATGGTGGTAATTATGATGTATGGCATTGGAAGGTCCGAATGATTTTTGAGGAGTAAGAAGTGGAAGAGACTCTAATTACTAAGGAAACTATCCAAATGGTTCATGAATAATGAGTTCTTGTTTGAATATGAAGAATTCTCGACTGCTTATGAGATGTGGGAAGCTCTCAAAACAAAATTCGGAGGCACCTCACTGACTAGGTTGCGCGGCTTAACAATTAGGTTTGACGGTTATAAGTGTTGGAAGAGCAGAATTAACAAGACGAACAGAACGAAAATTGGAACAACTTATCTGAAAACCGAGGCGTAGCAAAGCTACTGTCCTAAAAAGGGATTTCGCTCTCACTGGTAATAACCTCAGATACAAACGGGCTGTCGGCGATCACCCTCCAGGATTCAACGGTTAAGCCTCCAATTGCGTGCACTCACAAATGGAGACTTTGATCTTGTCTTTTGTGGATTGTCAGAAAACTTATGAACAGAGTATATAGTATAGAGAATAGAGATAACTAATATTTTATGCGTGTATGAACTCTAAAGAACAGATTATATATATAGAATAAAAATCTGAACGTTGGGAGGAAGAAATAAACAACGTTAACGTTGGGAGTTAATGAAATAAATAACGTTAACGTTGGGAGTTATTGATGTTAACGTTTGGAGTTAATTAGAGTGAACGTTGGAAAAACGTTACTGAATGGAGAAAACGGCTAGGTTAAGAAAATAATAATCAATAGGAATTTTAGCAAAACAGTGGGCTACCCTGGGTGCACCCACGAGGCATAATCGACCGGATTGGCACCCCCCTGTGCGGGCGTAATTCGCACACACACGCACTAAGGTTTTCTGACCGGAAGTCCAAGATCCAAGCTTAGCCCAGCCCAATTCCTTAGTCATTCTCATGTGCGCGAGCTTATCCCTATTTCCTTAACCATATTATTAAGCCCACACGAAAATGTACTAATATATACAAGGAATGTTTTCAAAATAGGCAATGTGGGACTTTGCCAAAACTATGAATTTTGAAGCACAACCAACAATCCCCCACATGATTCAAAATTATCAAAGAGAGAAAAATTAAAAAGGAAGTAAGAAGGGCAATAGTTTTTAAAATACATAATGTCGATACCTTGTGGGTTTGAATCAACACTTAGTGGAACAAGCTCAAGATTGTAGATTATAGGTGAACTAAATTCTTGAACCCATTATCTATGATACAAACAATTGAACTTGCACACATACTCAAAAAACCCGAATCCACACAAGTCCGAGGTTGGGCGCGTTCTAGGCCATGCGCCTGGTCCCAGATTTTAATAAAGGCTCTAGAGAGTTTGTCAAAGACTCTCATAGGAAGCGGCCTACATCTCCACCTTTACATAGGTGAACCCATCAAGTGTAAACTAACATACACCACCCTTTAGGGCTATGAGTTTCATTAAGAATCTAAATGATTCATCCTAACACAATTTGTCAGTAAGCACCACATGCACATAGGGAGAGATATAAATAATTATAGTGCTATAATTAAATAATTACATGACTTGTTGTTACCCTTTGAACCCAATTCATGGGATCTCCAATCACATGGGTTGGGTTTACATCACATATTATTTACTCAAAATGTTGACAATAATCTCATCCCTCTTAATGCTTCTTGGATAACCTTTTTAGTCAATCCATTTGTGAGCGGATCCGCTAGGTTCTTTTCAAACCTCACAAATTCCATAAAAATAACACTGCTACTGATCAGTCCTCGTACAATATTATGTCTCAAGCGAATGTGTCTCAATTTCCCATTATAAACCTGGTTCATTGCCCTTCCAATAGCTGCTTGAGAATCACAATGCAGATAAATAGAAGGAATTGGTTTAGACCGCAACAGTATGTCTGCCAATAAATTCCATAGCCACTCTGCTTCTGTACCTGTCAATTCTAAAGCAATAAATTCAGATTCCACAGTAGATCTAGCAGTACAAGTCTGTTTAGCAGATTTCCAAGAGACAACTCCTCCACCTAAAGTAAACACATAACCACTAGTGGAGTTTGTCTCATCATTATCATATACCCAATTAGCATCACAATATCCTTCTAGAACATTAGGATGACTGGTAAAATGTACACCTACATTAACTGTTCCTTTTAAATACCTCATTAGTCGTGACAATGCATTCCAATGATCTTGTGAAGGATTATGTGTATATCTGCTAAGTCTACTAATGGCATATGCAATATCAGGTCGAGTACAGTTCATTAAATACATTACACTACCAATGATTCTGGCATATTTAATTTGTGCAAAACCATTCCCTTTATTTTTCTTTGAATGCACACTAGAGTCATAAGGTGTTCCTAATGGCTCTTCATTAAAGAAATTAAATTTTTTAAGAGTATTTTCCACATAATGAGACTGTGATAAAACCAAACCAGTTGCATGTTTACTTATTTTCATGCCAAGAATCAAGTCCGCTTCTCCTAAATCTTTCATGTCAAATTTAGAAGATAAAAAATCTTTAGTTTTTTTCACAACTTTCTCATCAGTACCAAATATTAGCAAATCATCCACATATAAGCAAATAATCACACTACCAAATTCATTGAATCTACTATAGACATAACTATCAGATTCATTTTTCACAAAACCATTAGACAAAATAGTTTTATTAAATTTGTCATTCCATTGTTTTGGTTCTTGTTTCAAACCATACAAGGATTTTACAAGTCTACACACTTTTTGTTCTTTACCTGGAACAACAAACCCTTCCGGTTGACACATATATATTTCTTCATTTAACTCTCCATTCAAAAAGGCAGTTTTAACATTCATTTGGTGGATTATTAAATTATGAATAGATGCCAAAGCAATTAAAATTCTTATGATTGCCATTTTAGTAACTGGTGAGTAAGTGTCAAAATAGTCAAACCCTTCCTTTTGATTAAATCCTTAAGCCACAAGTCTTGCCTTAAATTTATCAATAGACCCATCAACTTTTAACTTCTTTTTAAATATTCATTTACATCCAATAGGTTTATATCCTCTAGGCAAATTAACTAGTTCCCATGCACAGTTAGACATAATGGATTCCAGTTCACTATTAATAGCATCTTTCCAAAACGTTGCAACAATTGATTTCATTACTTCTTCATAAGTTTTAGGGTCGTCTTCAGTTAGAAAAGCAGTTATAAAATATGGGCCAAAAGTTTTCTAAAAAAGTTGCCTTTTACTTCTAGTAGATGCAGATACAGGTTCTTTATCTTTTCTTTTAAGATGTTCATTTTAAGAAGGATAACCCACATCTTTTATTTTCATCGAAAATATATTTTCAAAAAATTCTGCATCCTTTGTTTCCAAAATAGAATTGTTTTGATAATTATTAGTCGCATCTTTAATTACAAAAAATCTATAAGCAGCACTATAAGAAGCATATCCAATAAAAATGCAATCCATTGTTTTAGGTCCAATTTTATTCCTTTTAAATTCTGGTATAGCTACTTTAGCTAGACACCCTCACACTTTAAGATGCCCTAAATTGGGTGCATGTTTCTTCCATAAATGATATTGTGTGAAGTCTATCTTTTTATGTGGAACTCTATTTAAAATATGAGATGCAAAAAGGCAAGCTTCTTCCCACATATTAGAAGGTAAACCAGAACTAATTAACATAGCATTCATCATATCTTTAAGTGTTCTATTTTTCCTTTTCGCTACTCCATTGGACTGAGGAGAATAAGGGGGAGAAGTTTCGTGTATAATTCCATTTAGCTCACAAATTTTTTTAAGACTTCCCGAATCATATTCACCACCACGATCGGATCTAAGTTTTTTATTTTTTCTTTTTAATTGATTTTCAACTTATGCTTTATATTTAAAAAACATTTCTTCCGCTTCATCTTTAGAGGAAAGGAGATAAATTTGAGTATATCTAGACATATCATCCACAAAAGAAATATAATACTTCTTACCACCTCTACTCGTAGTATTTTTAAAACCAGCTAGATCACTGTGAATTAACTCAAGAAGTTCAGTTTGTCTTTCTACACTTTTAAAAGGTTTCTTAGCATGTTTAGCTTCCACACAAATTTCACATTTGTTAAACTCGGTATTTGCTAGATTAGGTATAAACTCAAGTTGTTTCAACTTTTTAATAAATGCCACATTCACATGTCCTAATCTAGCATGCCACATATCCAAAGATTCAACAATATAAGCAAAAGAAGCATTCTTACTATTCAATTCAGCAAAAGTATCAAGTACAAATAAACCCCCATTACAAAAACCTTTTCCAACAAATTCCCCATTAAGAGTAAGTACAAGTTTATCAGATTCAAACATAAGTTTAATGCTAGCTTTTTTCAACAAGGATCCGGACACAAGATTTCTACGAATATCGGGCACATGAAGCACATCTTGCAAAGCAATTATTTTTCCCGAAGTTAATTTTAGTAAACCTTTCCCTTTCCCCGCAACATTGGTGGCTCGAGAATCCCCTATAAAAACTTTTTCTCCATTAGTCACATTTTCATAGTTAAGAATTACGTCTTTATTCGCGCAAATGTGTCTAGTGGCACTAGTATCTACTACCCATTCCGTGAAATTGTCAACTAGGTTTACTTCCGAGATAACAGCAACAATAATGTCATCGGATTCAACCTAGTTCGCTTGGGGCTTAGGCTGAGAGTTATTGTTATTATCTTGCCCCTTGCGAAAGTGACATTTCATAGCAATATGGTCAGGTTTACTACATACGAAGCAAGGACCTTTAGTGAAAGGTTTTTGAATTTGGTTGGGACTCTTAAACCTATTATCTTTTCTTCCCATTGATTTCTGGTTTTTCCTTTTGTAGTTTTTGGACTAATAATTTTGGGTCTTCCATTGTGGCCTTTGTTCTACGAGATTAGCGTTGACAGTGTGATTTGGAACTACGTCTCCTCGGTCTTTAGCCCTGTTTTGTTCTTCGATATGTATGTGTGCCACTAGTTCCTGCATAGTATAATCTTTAGTTTCATGTGTAAGGTTCATCTTATAATCTTTCCATGAGGGTGGTAATTTTTCGATAAGTGCAGCAGCTTGAAAGGTCTCACACATTTTCATTCCATCCCCAATGACTTCCCCCACAATTGTTTGATATTTATGAACTTGCTCTATAATAGATTTTCCATCTTTCATCTTAAAGTCTAGAAATTTTCCAGCTGCATATTTCTTAAGACCAGAGTTTTCAACAGCATATTTAGACTTTAAGGCATCCCAAATTTTCTTAGCACTTTCATACGGATAATAAATATCAAGCAACGAATTAGACAGATAGTGCAAGATATATCTACAGCATGTACGATTGTCTTTAACATAATCCCCTTTTGCAGTTTTTTCAACAGTTTCAGTAGCAGCAGTTTCATTAACAACAATAGCAGGAGTATCCACATATAACACATTCCAAATTCATGGTTTTCAAATAAAACAACATATCTTCTGACCATCTCTTAAAATTTGTACTATCAAAGCGTTCAATTTTAGGAAGGTCTAAAGCGGATTTCATCTTGTTAACTATATCACTTTTTAGATTGTTGGAATATAGAGCAGAATTAACAAGATGAACAAAACGAAAATTGTAACAACTTATTTGAAAATCGAGGCGTAGCAAAGCTACTGTCCTAAAAAGTGATTTCTCCCCCACTAGTAATAACCTCAGGTACAAACGGGCTACCGGCAATCACCCTCCAGGATTCAACGGTGAAGCCTCCAATTACGTGCACTCACAGATGGAGACTTTGGACTTGTCTTTTGTGGATTACCAAAAAACTTATGAACAGAGTATATAGTATAGAGAATAGAGATAGCTGATATTTTCTGCGTGTATGAACTCTAAAGAACATATTATATATATAGAATAAAAATCAGAATGTTGGGAGGAGGAAATAAACAACGTTAACGTTGGGAGTTAATTAAATAAATAACGTTAACGTTGGGAGTTATTGAAGTTAACGTTGGGAGTTAATCAGAGTGAACGTTGGAAAAACGTTACTGAATGGAGAAAACGGCTAGGTTAAGAAAATAATAATCAGTAGGAATTTTAGCAAAACAGAGTCTTCCCTGGGTGCACCCGCGAGGCATAATCGACTAGATTGGCACCCCCCCTGCGCGGTCATAATGCGCGGACACACGTACTAAGGTTTTCTGACCAGAAGTCCAAGATCCACGCTTAGCCCAGACCAATTCCTTAGCCATCCTCATATGTGCGAGCCCATCCTTATTTCCTTAACCATTTTATTAAGCCCACACCAAAATGTACTAATATATACAAGGAATGTTTTCAAAATAGGCAATGTGGGACTTTGCCAAAACTATGAATTTTGAAGCACAACCAACAATAAGAAGGAGGTTGATCATTCAATGAAGAAACACCTTCGAATAATGTCAAACATGATTAGAAAGTCGAAGATTGCAGGCAATGACTTATCAGATGAGCAGCAGATGACAGCTGTGGTTCGCTCACTCCCAGATAATTGGGAACATATGCGGGTTAACATGGCCCATAACCCGAATATAAAAAACTTTGAAGATATTCGGCGTCACTTGGAGCTTTAGGCGTCCTGCGCCTAAGAAGGCAACAAATGTAGGTGCCAAGAGGAAAAGAGGGAAAAGAGTTGGCAAAAAGGACAAGGCTAAGATGGTCTGCTACAACTGTGGCAAAATGGGGCACTTCGCTCGAGAATGCACTGAGTCGAAGAAGGTACTTTCTAATTTTGATCAAACTATGTGTAATATTACTTCTAGTATTTTTGTTTCTCAATCTCTCCATTTGTGGATTGTAGATTCCGGAGCAACGAACCACATAGCCAGAGATCGAACTTGGTTCGTGGAGTATTGCCGCATTCTGGCTGGCATAAAAGTATAAATGGGGAATGACTCTAGTGTGGACGTGCAAGGAATTGGCACTTACAAACTAGAGATGCAAGGATAATCAGCATTAATTCTACATGATGTATTTTATGTGTCGTATGTCCGGCAGAATTTGTTTTCTGTTCTTGCTATTTTAAGACAGTTTTTTTCTTTCTTGTGGTTTTTGAGAGAGAAAAAGTTATTATCTCTTAGAGGACGAATGTTTGTGGATTTGGTTTTATTAAATAATGGTTTTGGATATTATTAATTCTAGTTAAAATAATGATTCATATTCTTATTTTACTTACGTTGAGAGTGAACATAGTAGTTCAATTCAATGGCATGCTAGATTAGGCCATATTTGACGAGACAAGATGACCAGGTTAGCTCGAGAATGTTTTTTAGGCCCATTCGCTAAGGTCAACTTGCCTATTTGTGAACACTGCTTAGCAAGTAATTCTACTAGAAAACCATTTGGTAAAGCCACAAGGGCAAATACACCATTGCATCTTATGTTCACAACACTTCTCATAAATATGAGAAGTTGGGCCCAAGGGGTAAGAAATGTATCTTTATAAGGTACTCTAAACACTCAAAATGCTACTTGTTCATATCTGAGATTGAGTCACGAGATGTAGCGTTTCTAAAAATGGATTTTTCGAGCAGAGGTGATGTTAACAAGGATAAAGACTTTTACGAGATGGAGGAAGAAAATGGCGCACCTAATCAGATGGTTGAGGCTAAGGAATCTAATCCTTTGACTCCTATAGAAAGTGGGAGTGACATAATATCAAGTCCTCTTTCGTCAAATGAATAGTCACATGCTATTCAATTGCGAAGAAGTCAAAGAGACAATATTTCACATCGTCTCTTTGAGATTGAGGGAAATGCTTTTATGGCTGATACGCAAGATCACGAGAAACTTCGATCTTATCGAGAAGCTATGTCATCTGCATCAAGTGAAAAGTGGAAAAATGTAATGGATGAGGAAATGGAATTTATGAAGACTAATCAAGTCTGGGACTTGGTTGATCTTCCGAATGGGCGAAAAGTTGTTGGGAACAAATGGGTTCTCAAAATTAAACGCAAGTCGGATGGTTCCATTGAAAGATATAAAGCTCGCCTTCTAGCCAAGGGTAACACTCAGCAAGAAGGGATTGATTACGAGGAGACTTTATCACCTATGGTGAGATTTGCCTCAATCCGTCTCTTATTAGCTATGGTTGCATATTTGGATCTAGAACTATACCAAATGGACGTAAAGACGGCGTTTTTAAATGGAGAACTTGTCAAAGAGATATACATGGAACAACCGGGAGGTTATATTGAAAAAGGTTTTGAGCGCAAAGTTTGCAAGCTTAAACGTTCCATTTATAGCTTGAAACAAGCATTGAGACAATGGTATCTTCGGTTTCATCGAGCAGTCATTGATGATGGGTTTACGATGATCGAAGAGGACCATTGCGTATATCTCAAAATGTCTAATGGAAAGTTTCTTATCCTTTCAATGTATGTTGATGACATTCTACTTGCTGAGAATGATAAGGAGATGATATTCGCCACTAAAAGGTGGTTGTCCTCTAACTTTGAAATGAGGGACATGGGAGAAGCAACATATGTTCTTGGAGTAAAGATCTTCAGAGATCGATCAAGAAAGATTTTTGGTTTGTCCCAAAAGACTTACCTTAAGAATGTTCTTGAATTATTCCATATGAACAACTGTAAACCCATTAACACTCCTATTGCAAAAGGTGATGCTATTGGCCTTGAGTATTGTCCAACCTCTCCCAAATAAATTAAGAAAATGTCTTATGTTCCATACGCTACAGCTATTGGAAAGTTAATGTATGCATTTCAGTGCTCACGACCATACATAGCATTTGTTGTTCATGCCCTTAATCGATATCAGTCAAACCCTGAAATTGCTCATTAGAAAGCAATTAAGAGGATCATGCGGTACTTGAGAGGCATATTAAAATTTAATTGAATATTGTATTGGAATTATTTATCATTTAATGCAAAAGACTTATTTCCCACATTGTCTTTATTGGCATATGATAAATTGAGTTCACACAGTTATTAACAATAATTACATATTATATATGTATTTTAGAATTATATGTCTAAAGGTTGATTGGCTCTCTCACACGAGCAATCACTTTTGGCGCTTTGGATAACGAGCAATTGATGTTTTAGATAACAATCAATTGACACTGAAAAGCGAGCAAAGATGAGATATTTTATTTCGCTTTGGATAGCGAGCTATTGACGCTTCGGATAGCGATCAATTGGCGCTTAGTAGAGAGGAGAAAAAAAATGATATTTTTGATATATCGCCTTGGTTAGAACCAAGATGAGGTTACGTGTGTTTAACCGAATATGGTAAGTCACACTATCCATATTAACCTGGTAAAGAACCGGATGTGAAATCTTAGAGTTGGCGCTTATAGAAGTGAGCAATTCAAGAATTCGAGTTAGGCACACGAGGAGTGACTAAACTAAGATATGTACATCATGACTATAAGACATGCTCACAAAAGTGAGATTGTCCGCTTGTCATGTTATATGGACCTAAAATTTCAAAAAATGGCACTTCGTAAAGCGAGCAATTTGAAAGTTTGAAGTTTGGCACTCGAGTAGTGACCAGACTGAAGTCCACACAATAAGGCTATTTAATTAGTACGTTGTGATAGTATAACATGAGTTTAGCGACAAAATAAAGAAGGTGAGAAAATGAATTCCTACTTTCTCACTGTGTGTTGTCCTTTAAAGGATAAGGTATTCCTTGATCTTTTTTATTTAGTACTCTTTGTGATCTTTGACTATGTTATAAAGAGATGAATTAATGTTGCTACTTTGGTTTCATTTCCTAAAGTCTGGACTATGAGACTATATGGGGTGATTCTGGGAAAGCAATTGATTCAGATTTGAGTAACATTAGCGTAAAAGGAAGACAACTTAATTTCACCATGCTCTGCACTTATTGTCGACAACTATCACGTTTTGGAAATTATATAGTAATAAGTGTGATGCAAAACAGACATAAGCCTAAAAAGGTTTAAGTACGGCTCTGAAGGATTAAAGATACTTAACCATGTGAAAATTGAAGTTAGTCTGGGGTACTCTGAGTTTGAGAGGTTGTAGCTCTAATGCAAACCTTAAACAGTTTAGCATGAATGCTCTAACATTGCATTTTTGTTAAAAGGGTAGATGTCTCTATTTCAGACCTAACGGGTTTAATTTAGAGCTTCCGCATTGCAGGTAAACTCAGCAGTCGCACGGTTCGGTAACTAAACAAAATTTTTCAGTTTGTACACTTAGACTTTATTGGCTTAGATGATAACAACGTCGTCCTAGCCATGGGCGAGTGGGAGATGTTGGTTATTGGATTCAAATTGGTGCGCCCATAAAGCGGTCGACCCGGCGGATACATGGTCCATTATCTAGATACAATGAACATGTGTATATTCATCTCCATTTATAACTTGGGAGTTGCATATATATATATATATATATTAATTCTTTTTTAATACAATGTAAATTACACTCTCCATGTTGGATATAAAAGAAGGTGAGTGTTTATCTTTAGAAGATGCAATACACAATACACAAAAGCATTAGCATAATATTATAAGCCATTGAAAGTATATTTGAAAGCTTGAAAGCTTTGAAGTTACACGAACTGTGGAGGATATATTTGGTACTCGTTCTAACGTAGTCCAAATTATCGTTGAAATCATTGTTCGTTGAGTTCGTGATTTTAGCCCTTTGAGTTTGTGGGCATACGCTTCAAGAGGTAACTAGAAAATTAAAGTTTTTCGTTCAAATTCGTTGCATGTATTCTATATATTCTTACAGTTCACTTCATGCCCAATACAATGTTGACACACAGGCGGGAGGGTGATCTTTCCGCCTGCGTGTCAGCACTGTATTGGTCATGAAATATAATTACCATGAAATTCACTTCATGCTAACCACTTTAATTTTTTTTATCACACATATTTACATAAATTGTTATTTAATATCGGTATATGTAGTAACACTCACATTTGATTAAATGATAGTATAAATTATAAATGAAAAAGTTATATTTGGTTATTTCTTTATGTTTTGGAGAACTAATCATATTGTTTTAATTTAACTAATATATGCACATATGTAATTATGTATGGATGTATATATTTGGATATGAATGGGTAAATAATATGTAAGGTTGGAATGGTTTTAAAGGGATTAAAATGCAGGAGTTTTAAAAGTGGAAACTTTTGAATTGTTCAAGCTCATCTATTGTATGTAAAGGCCAAGCTTAATTTTAATTTATTTAATATAATTATTACTAAAACAATTTTTAAAGTTTCCTTAATTTTAATTTATTTATTTTAAATGAGCCTCTAATTTAACTACAATTAAAATATTTTTTAATGTTCAAACAAAAAAAGGAGAAAACAAAGGAGAAAAAGTACCTTACGATAATTGCATACCTCCACCGTACTCCGTACATAGCTATAGGTTGGAGCTCCAATGTATATAATTTTATTTTAAAAAACAATTCTTTAATTACGTAGTTATACAATAAATTTTAATTTTAATTATAAACATATTTAGGCTTTTACTTTACTCAATTTTAGACTCTATATAACTAAATATTAAAAATATAGGGTAAAATATTATGATTACATAATAATTAATATTAAAATATATTACGTATTATAAAATACATTAATGATTAAACTTGAACTACTAATTTTATTTCATATAGGAGAAATTTAGTTAATTAATGTTTAAAATAATTATGACTTAATGTATTAGTAACTAAAATTTAAAACTAAAAATCATTAAAACTAATTATTTATGACTTAATGTATTAGTAAATAATTTTAAATTATTTAAAATTTAAAATAATTATGATTTTTAAAACTAAAAATCATAATAGTAACTTATTATTATATAAAAAAATTATTCCTAAATAACTATATTTTAAAAATATAGGAAAAATATTACGAGAAAATAATAAATACTATTGAATAACTAAATATTAAAAAAAATGCTCACTTATATATTAGTTATTAAAATTTAGTTATCTTTTAAAATTGAAAATCATGATGAAAACTTATTATTTTGCAACAATTATATTTCATATAGAAATCCTTAAACACCAAGTTTTGACTTTTAATTTCTACTCATATTCAAACTCTAAAAAATATATACTATATGTGACGCCCCCAAAATAGGTTCAATACTCAACCCATTTTGAGTCGCCAAATACATGATACAGAATTCAAATACAATCTTTTATATCATACGGTCGTGCAAAATACGACCATACAACTGTTAGTGTCAATACAACTATGTAAAAAATATTAATACTCAAACTAAGTCCTCATTACAATTATTATCACACTATTTTACAAAATAGTGAGGACTACCACTGTTCTAACTCGGACCATCACTTTGTCCCCCGACTAGTTCCTGCGACATTCTCATCTCCTGAAGAGAACAATGGAAGAAAAAGGGTGAGCTCAACTAGCCTAGTAAAAAATATTATGACTAAAATAATGAAAAATTAATTATCTTTAGTCTTCAACAAATCAGATAAAATATTAAGGACAACAAGTGTTAGATCAACAACTGCAGCGAAAATAACAATTCATCAGAATAGTTATGTAGAAAATGATGTCTACTATCTTCTATGATTTAAAAGTCCATTATTAATATTTTATCCCTGTAACATCAATCAATATATAACTTAAATCAAATATTCATCTTTGCACTACGAGCCAAAGATATTCATTTGTATCACCAGTGGTCATGATCATATCAACACATGCCCATCTTTGCACTACGGGCCAAAGATATTGATCAGGTAATCATTCATCTTTGCACTAAGGCTAAAGATATTCATCAAGTAATCAGAATATCTTTGCACTACAGGCCAAAGATATTTATTTGTATCACCATTTAAGACTGAGGATGATGAAAAATATTTTAAAGAACGAATCCAGTGAGATAAAGAACAAAGATTAGGGATTCGTACTTTAATTTATCCAAGTTCAAGAATACTCCATAATAATCAATTGTGTAGCAAAATTCAAGAATGAAGTTCAAAACATGGATCCAATCAAAGATAAGAACCCTAACAGATAACTTGGACAAAGAAAAGAAAATTTAATTTTGCTATGAATAGTGCCGTATACGTGAATAGTAACCCCAACATGAAATGATAAAAAATTCATAATAAAATTCATACTAATATTTCTATGAAATGATATTGAAAGAAATAACATCATTTACAAGAAAAATAATATCCCTTACAAGAAAAATAAACATCCCTTACCTCAGTAGAATACTGGATCTGACTGTAATATCGGATATTATGCTGAAGAACTCTTGCACTGTTATTAACACTCAAAATATCTAAATACTCACAAGAAATACGCTCAATAGTATAGAGAGAGAATTTTTTGATTCTGGTGTGATTTTCATTTCTAACTAAGCACCCTATTTATAGAAAAATTATTAGCACACCAAAGCTGAATAAATTATATTTACGGATGCTAATTTAGAAAACTCACTCCCAGCAAAAAAAATCAGCATTTAGCAACCAAAAGGACAGTGGGGCCCACACATGTTTTAAACATTTTTTGTAACAAAAATAATTCAGATCCAATTTGATCTCTTCCTCCTCATTTTATTCATATATCGTGACTTTATTTTAAAAATATTATCATTTAAATTATAAAATTATATTATTATATTATCACATTATACACTTATAATGTAATATTATAATAATATATTTGAATGAATTATTTTATCAAAAAAGATAAAATATCAATTTTCAACAATTGTCCCTTTTGCTAAAATTACCTCCATTTATATCCACGTTGAATAAATATTTTTTTATTATTTTTATCAATAATTAATTATTATTCACAAATGATATTACAAAATCACAATAATGACAACCAGATCGTTCCTAGGAAATACGGGGCTTTCTGATAAGGATTTCTCCTTACTGGCGCGTAATTAGGTGACCAAACCCCTTTCCTAGACAGAACTTCCTAGACATTGCCAATAATGCTATCTAATAATATTATTCAAATAATATGAATTATTGATTTGATAATGATAAATAATGTGCAGTAATAATTATTGAAATATAAAACACTGTGCAATACCGTGTGCTACTGTGCAACAACGAGTATTACTTTATTTTAACCCCCAGGTATTTCAACAGTTCTAACGGTAACCGTTACGCCGTTATTTTTAGAAAACTTATTCTTGTCGTTTTTTTCATCCGACAGTTTTCCGTTATGGGGCCCACAAATGGATGCGCCGTTGTACGAATATTCCCCGACAACAAGAATATTCCACGACCAAACGAATATTCCCCGACAACAATAAATATTTTATAACCACTTGCTTATTTTGAAATATTTGCGCATATTACCCATAACTTACCACATTTATCAAATCAACCTCTTACTATTTCAAAATAATATATAAAGGAAATTCAATTTTATTCATAAAAAGTTGGGGTCTTACACTATATAACTCAAAAGATTGAAAGTTAAAATTAAATATTACATTTAAAAACTATATAATATCGAGTATTAAATTAAAACTAACAAATAACAAATAAAAAATATATTATTAACATTCAATTGTTAGTGCTAATTTGATAATTGTTTGTTTGAGCAACGTTTATAGTCATTTTAATAGTAATAGTAAGTTAATTTAAAGCTCAAAAAAATATTTTATAATTATCATATCTATAGAATAAACCAGAAATTAAAATTTATTTATTTTAAAAATGAGCTCGTGTTTCGCATGGGACACTTAGCTAGTTATATCTAAAATTTGAAAATTTCAACTTTATACTTACTTTTCAATAAATTAACTAACAAAAATTATGAAAATTAAAATGAAAATAGGATACTCAAAATAATTTTGAATAGTGAACCTTGTCCAATTTCTTTATTTTAATAGTTTTATTGTAGGAAAATAATATATATTGCGACTTTACATGTCGATTTTTCTTTATTGTGAGTTACTTAGATAAATGTAATTGATAATATTTTAACGATGTAGTTGATATAGAGGGTCAATTTTATAATTCTACCCAATTTTATATATTGATATACGTTGCAATTGCAATTTGATAAACAACTTTCATAATATATATATTAGAGGACTCTTTATTGTATATATAAAAGTTAAAAACCTAAAATTCTATTTTCTTTTATAACCTATTTCAAAACAATAATAACTAGCCCTTGACATTGATGTTAAAAGTGCACATCAATTTCAATAAATCACGAAGAAACAATGAGATCCTACCCTTGTCTTAAGTTAGCCTATTTTTTGATTTATTTTCAAACTTTTACTTAAAAAAATTAGTAACTTAAGTTTCCTTTTTTGTCTTTTTTGAAGAGCTCAAGTTGTTGGTTATATTTAAATACTTTATCTAAAAATATATTAATTTCACAAATAACCAACTATACATACACAAAACAATTTTTGTCTAAATTTCAGTGTCATAAGAAAAAAAAATTAGTTCTTTTAAACAATAATTGAAATTTTTTACGTATAAGGATGCTTTTTTATTCTATATAACATTTAACCATTACGAGTAAAAAATGTGACGATAAGGAAACGTTCATAAACTATTTATTAAATATTTGTAATAAATATATAATAATTTTGACAAATTATATGTTTTGATGTATAGACAATATATAGAGGAGTAATGTTAAAAATATAACACGTCATCGATAAAATATATGCGTATCTTAATAAAGTCTATAATTAATTTGAATAATGTCGTTTTATAGTTAATTATTTTAATGATGTATTATTATCCTAATATTGAAATGTAATTATTAAATGTTGTAAATTTAAAATTTTATAGGTCTTAATAAGTGATAAATGTTTTCTCAATCACAAAAAATAAAAAATAAAAAATAAAAAATCTACCACTAAACTTTGAATATTCAATAGCTCTCGACATACTCCATATACAAAATCAGTGGCTCTTAGATTAATTTGGATTATGAAAGGACAAAAGGGTAAGGGAGAGAATAGTAAATAACAAATTAGTGAAATTGATTGACATTTACTTTACTGATAATATAAGGTGCCACGTGGTGATACGTGAGTCAATTTGGGTCACTGCAAGCCTAGTCCCCCAATCTCTTATGAAGTGATATTTATGACTTGTTCGGTTGCAACGTTAATAAAACAAAATCGAAGGCAGTGAAATTTGTTTGGTTCCTAGTACTAGATTCTAGCCCTAATGCCCCAACGGCCAACTTAGTTGGTCCTTTTTTCGTGCCCACCAATAGCAAGGCAACAAAATTTCAACCGTCTTTTATGCTATAAAATTAGTTGATGGAAAATGATATATATTCGGAAGAGTAATGCTACAGACACAAATTATTTTATAAATATTTTATAAATTATTGATGTGACATACTGTGTCTCAGTTTTTTATTTACTTTGTTAATTTTTTACGTGATTTTTTAGTTTTTAAAACATGAGGTGGAGTATGTCACATCAGCAGTTTGTAAAATATTTGTAAAATAGTTTGTGTCTGTAGCATTATTCTATTCGGAATATTTACATCGATTATTTGATCGTCAGTTATGTAAATAAATATTAGTGACAATATTTTTTGGAGAGATGTGTAATATGTGAAACTCTGTAATAATTTTTACTAAGGGTGTAAACTAGTCAAAGCGAATAGATAGTTGCTCGAATTCGACTCGAAATGATAAATCCGTATTGGAATTCGACTCAAATTCGAATTGTATTTAAAAAATTCTACTCAAATTCGATCCGACTCGGCTCGAATTATAGTTAAACTACTCGAGAGTTTCAAATTCAAGCTCGAATTCGAGTCTCTACATAATAACTAGTTTTATAATAAATATAATTATAAAGTGAATTTGTTATTTTACTTATAAATGAGAAAAAATATATTTACTATTACACTTTACAAATATAAAATCACAATTAAAATTAAATTTAAAAATAAAACAAAATAATAATAATTAATTATTCTAATTTGATTTAAATTTGTATATATTATAAGAGAATGTATCGAGCATTTAATCGAATATTTATCAATCGAGTATGTATCAAATCACAATCAAGAATTCGAGTAGTTTAAATCTTAAACGAGTCGAGTATAACCTTACTCATATTCTACTCATATTTTTATTCGAATTATTTTTAATGCTCAGATTTGGATCATATTATTAACGAATCCGAGTCTCGCTCGTATTTTTTTAAGTCGAGTCTAAATCGAGCCCAAACTGTTTGGCTCGTTTATAACCTTATTTTTTATCAATCTAATATATTGATAATATTCGTAATTGTAATTCGATCTAAATTTATCGTAATACATACCAAAACTCTTAGTTAAATTGATATTTCTCTTTTAAATTAAAATCTATAATTACATATAATAAGGCAAGAGATTTTATCTAAATTAACTGAGTCATTTTGGTTGGTTATTAAGTCAATCACTGAGTTTCTATTTGTATTATTCCAAACTTTTCCGTGGTATTATTTTAAGGATGTACATCATGTATTAAAAAACATAAACAATAATTTTAATATATACATACAACTGGTCAATTTCATATTCAATGTATTATTTATTACCATCCATACTAAACTATTTATACTCAAATTATAATATCAAACGGTACACACCATAATTTTAGATTGTATTATCGACACTAACTCCTGCGTTTGCAGGGGTTATCATCCTTGTCCTTATTTTAAAAGTAAAATATTTTATATGTATGTTGTAATTTAAGGAAAATATTTTGCAAATTTAAAACTCCCTCCCACATAAAAAGTCAGTTATATAATGAAACATAAAAACTATTACATAACTCTCACATATACACATATACATATTGCGGGCCCCCACCTGATATGCGGACCCGCAATATGTATGTGTGTGTATGTGAGAGTTATGTGATATAATTTATGTGATAGTAGCATTATTTTAAAAATATTCACATCAATTTAAAAAACTACATATCATGGAGGCGACGATTTCTTATACTATAATATTTTTTATTTTAAATCATTATAGCAATATAAATCAAATGCACTATAATGACTTGTTTGCATTTTTCCATTTTCTTATATATATGTATATATAATTATTTTTCTAATATTAAAAGTGAAATAAAGATTATTCAACCTCTAACTGATATTGAGATTGACAAAATATCTACAACCAACTTTCAATTGTCAATACTCATAGTTAAGGACGATTATGAACCAAACAGTCTGAGTTCGATTCGAAAAAATATGCGCGACACTCGAATTTGTTAATAATATAATTCAAATTTGAACATAAAAAGTAGTTCGAAAAAATATGAGTAGAATCTGAGCAAGTTTATACTCGATTCGTTTAAGATTCAAACTACTTGAATTCTCGATTATGATTCGATACATACTCGATCTTCAATTAAATACTCGATACATTCTCTTATAATATATACAAAATTAAATCAAATTACTCCTCCATCTTAAAAACTCCTTTACCCCTATCCTGGTTACTGTATGCTCTTGAGTCTTCTGTCTTGACTGAAATAATAAAAATTGAAACGAACAGTTTTTGTATTTTATGAAATTAAAAAAATCATATTATTTTAAATTTAATAAAATCTCAAATATACATTTTTCTAACAATATATACAACAATATTAATGTCTCAGTCGAATAATTGATCAGTATTTCTTTAAGACTATATTCGCCCTTTACTTTTGATACACAAGGTTACTATAAATTAGTCTCCCAAAATAAAACATGTCCAAATTTTACTCTGTACTATAATTTGTTGTGTAGAAACAAATCTAGTGCAAAACTATAAATGAGAGATAAAAAAATTATAGTAAGATTTTTTTTTCTAAGAACTTGATAAATATTTGGAATAATTTTCAAGTACTAAACTTGGGTGGATTTACAATCTATTTATAGGTTTCCAAGTACTATTTTGAAAAGATACATATTCTTTTGAAAAGATATATGATATATCAATTTGAAAAGGTATCTTAAATATTATAAACTCACCCTTTATATAGGAAACGGACCACAAGTATATACTAGAGTATTAAGAACCATGAGTTCTGATATCATTTGTAGTGTTATTGTTCTATCCACAATCCACATCAATTCTCATCAGACTGACCCAATAAACATGTTGGGACCACCTCCTCACCTAAAAGGTTAACCTATTAGATTGAGGCTCCACCATACTTAATAACCCATTTACACTCTTGAATTTATCCGATATGGGATTCATGTGAACTATCCCAACAATAGCGATGGACCGAACCGTCGTTAAAGGGGGTGAACAATGTATGTTGAATAAAGGGTGAGCTTAAGATCCGGACCGTATATATATATATTCATCTGAAATAATATATTGAACCATTGTAATGATTTATTCAATGGTCTTGTCAATTTGAACCATTAGATCGATTCAATTGTTTCATCCCGAATCATTACATTGATTCAATTGGTTTTTAGCCCGAATCATTACATTCTTTATTCGAATAACCCCCTCTGTTCAAAGAATTATAATCTTTCAAACCTAACCAATTGAGCCAACACATCTATTGATTTTAATTTCAGCGTATAATATATTTATTATATATACTTTCCAAATTTAAAAATACAGAGAGAGGTTAACATGAAATTAATTATGGACCAAGTCCCTCTTGGCTCAATGGTAAAGCAACTACTCATAAGGCTTTGAATGCAAGAGGTCTTGGGATGTTAAGATTGCAGCTTGAATTAGCAAAACAAAAAAAAAAAAAAAATTTTTGGTCAATTGACCAATTCAGTGTCGACACGCAGATCGAAAGTCGATTTTTCTCTGCGTGTCAGCACTGTATTGGTCAATTAATTAACTTACCATTGAATTAATTTCGTAATAACGGGATTCAAAAATATGTAACACAGATGCACGACATACTCCACCTGTCTTTACCAAACTCCACCAATTATGTACGGTAAGTCCGGAGTAGATACTGCAACTACTCCATTATTATAAGTAATTTCTTACTCACTTGCCCTATTTCTTGTCTTTCTTTTTTTTTATTCCCTCACACGTTTTAAAACGTTTTGTCTTTTAGTTTCCCATTAAAGTAGTAATTAAATGCAGAAGCTGTAATTTGGAATATAATTGCCAGTTTTTACGATTTTGTGTAGTCAATTTGTAGGGTCTATTTTGTTGCCTTTTGGCCTGGCATTTACTCTCTTTCCAAGCCAGAATTTCTTACCATGCTCTTAGTTGAAGGCAACTCACCTATATGGTTGTCTTTTTTAGATAGAGTCCTTTTACAGGAACATGTTTATTGGACCGGATTATTGAACATTTTAAATTATATTTTTTTATCTGTGACTCCTAAAAAATATATAATATTTATTCTAACTGAAATTTTTACAGTATTTTAGGTGTAATTTAGATACATATACAAAAATAGGGGTGTACAGTCTATACAACTCTGTTCTTGTACATGTATCTAAATTACACCTAAAACACTATATTCGGTAAAAATTTCAGTTGGAATAAATATTATATATTTTTTGGGAGTCACAAGTAAAAAAAAATTAAAAATGTCCAATAAACATAATATCTTGCCAATTGAGATTCCTCAAGACTTCAAGATTTTTTTATTTAATTTTATTTAAAAATCAAGTTTCTTTCTTTCATTCTCTACATTTCAACAAAAATATGGTAAGGATTTGCTATCAATGTGTGGGAGTAGGAAAGTGTTATTAGTCCTCCTTCTTTTAGTGGGTAGAAAATAAAATGGTCAAAGGAGAAAGTGGGCTGACCACTATTTTCATATGTATTTTTGATATTTTTTTATGATTCTGTCTCACATAAAGGTGAGACCTACTTTAGAGGGTCGTGTGGAGTATCAAAAACACATACGGAAATATCAGTTCCTTATATAATACTCCCTCTGTCCCACGATAAGAATTTTGACCAACTTTTTGCGCATATTAAGAAAGATGATAAAATGACAAAATAGTCCATATTTAAATTCTCATTTAATTACATAATTTCCTGCACGTGACTAGTAATATTGCATAAATATGTATAGAGAATAGAAATATGACAACTAATACGAAGGGTTATTATAGGCAAATTATTGGGAAAAAATAGATTATTTAAAGTAGAGAATTAATATTTCTACAAGGCCTCACTCATATGAATGTGGATCCTGTTTACTATTCATGTGAGGAGAGCCTTGTGAAAATATCAATTTCTTTAAACTAAATAGCCATTTAACTTGAAATTTTTTAAAATAGTAATAAAAACTTTTATCCTAATACGGAAAGAGTAAAACATTAAGATAAGCTCAACTTTAGTCCATTCATGTATCTCATTTAGTGGATGCGCTGCTCTCAAGCTCTGCTCGTGATAGAGGCCGTGTCATTGGACAGAATCATTTTAGAGCGTAATAAAATGATGATAATTGAATGAGAATGAGAATCAGATATTAGTTAAAAATTGTATTGAAATAAAATATAATGATCATAATATCCCTAACTAACTATATATAAATATACGCCTACATAGATTATACATATATTTCATATAAAAAGTACAATAGATATCAATATATAATATATTATATTCATACATATAATATTATGTTAGTAAAACAATATATATCATATATATATATATAGCATAATATTATACAAAATAAATATAATAAACATTAAAATTATATATATATATATTATGTGTAATATAATTTTATGTGATGCATATTAATTATAATACTATATAATATATAATAATATATATGTTATATAGAATTATATATTATATATTAATATATATATATATATATATATATATATATATATATATATTCATAACATATATGTAATATAATATTATATGATATATGTTGTATCACATATTTTATATAAATTATAATATATAATTATTTATGAAATATATATATATAATTATAATATAATAAAAAATAAATATAATACCTATTAGCACATATATAATGTTAAATAAATATACATATAATGGGCCCAAGTATAAATTAGTGCTCACATGTGATCCAAAAAATTGAATGAAAGACAGAAAAATCGAAAATAAATGAACCAGATCGAAAATAAATGAAAAAGGGGAACATATAAGGTTTTTCCCCCTAGGGTTCGGTCACTCCTAAGTGGTCCAAGCTCATGACAAAAGTTTTGATTAACTTCCTTAATTGAACGTAATTTGAACTACCGGAACGAAACGAGGACAAAATCAAGAAAATAAACGGAAGGAGAACAAAAAGGATAAGGGAACCCTCATCTCCCATAGGGTTCGGCCTCCTAGGGGGGCACACTCCTTCATAATCTCGAATATTACATTAATTGAACTTTGAACGGAGCAATGACGGAACAACGATATTAAAACTAAGGAAGAAGACAAGAAATCCATGAGGATTTAGGAATGGTCTTCCTTGAATTCTCCGTGACAAGATGAGCTGATTACAGTGCCAGGAATCATACGAAAATGATGAAACTCGAGCAAGAAAGAAAAAGACAAACGGGACAGATCAAAGGGAGCACGAACCTAGGGTTCGGTCCTTCCCCTAGGGTCGTGCCAAAGTCATTTGAAGCTTTTCGACGATGAATTTCGACGTGATTTTCGAATAAAGAAAAAAAAGAAAGAAAGTGCAAGTTGAGCAATGAGACCTTGTATATGAAAACTTGAGAGGGGCCTCTATGAGTTCTTAGACATAAGACTTATGGAGGCAACTCATCATGAAAAATAGTTGAGGAATTTGAATTGGTGACTAGATGGATATGATGATTTGGGCATCGCATCGAGTGTCTAATGGTATTTCTAGAATTTCATCTGAGGTCACATGCCAGACACGTGCCAAACACATGAACACTTACAGTAGACCCTATAAGTACACCCTCCTTTTCAAGGGGAATGACCTTTGATTATCTGACATACATTTAAAGGCACACAATAACAACAATGTTACTATCACATAAAAACTTTCACATAACTCTCACATACACACACATACATATTGTGGGCCCCTGCCTGACATGCGGGACCCACATTTTGTATGTGTGTATGTGAGAGTTATGTGAAAGTTTGTATGTGAGAGTAACATTATTTCACACAATAAAGGATCTCTAGAGTTCTGCCACGTGTTGTCCTAGTGGTTGTTTACCTGTTTTTTCTCTCCTTTACAAACTCTAGATCATTTTTCGTATTTTTTGTGAATTTCTCTTATTCTCAGCCAATTTAAAACCTTAATCAAGCGAGATACGAGTTCTTCACTTATATATATATATATATATTGGTGAAGACATTTTCGTCCTAATTTTTATTTTTTCTCATTCCTTTCACTCATTCATTCGATAATTCCGTCCGTAATTAGTGTACCAAACGTTATGATGAAATGGTTGGCATTTCATTCCAACACCCATTCCGTCCAACCAAACGACTATTAGAATCGTATTTCAATCCATCAACTTGAAAGAAATACTGTTTGTTTGTTACTGAAATTATGTTCCTCGATGTTAAAAAAACAGGAAACGAAACAATTGTATGATTTTCAGTTTAGGTAAAATCCATAACCAAATACTCCTCCTGTAAAGCAGAGGAAAACAGTGTACAAACTTCCAAATTATGCACTGATTTACAAGCCAACTCACATTTCAAGCCAACCTGTAAAGTTATCCCCCTCATTTGGCAATAAATAATGCTACTATCACATAATTTTGTGTCACATAAAACTCACATACATACATGTATACTGTGGGCCCTGCGTGACATATATGACCCGCAAATATGCATGTGTGTGTATGTGAATTTTATGTGATCCAAATTATGTGATAGTCGCATTGCTCTTTGGCAATTGATATTACCACGGTAATAAAGATGTGTACCGGGTAATTTTTATTTAGTTTTAGATAATTTTACCCTTATTATTAAATTGGGGTTAAACTCCATACTCGTTCAGTAAAAATCCAACAATATTATTAAATTGTCTATAATACCTTTTATCATATACGTATCTTATATTTTTTTCGTCTGTAACATTTTTTCATGAGAGGTAATTTTAGAAAGATTGTGACTAATTCTCTTAAAATTATATAAAACATCAAATAATTTGAAAAAAATAAAATCATTTAAAACGTCCATAATAAATATTATGGGACGGAACGGAGAGAGTATAATATTTCCAAGAATAAAAAAGAAAAGAGTATGCTTTAAGAAACATACGAAAAACAAAAATAGAAAGTTGAAACAGTTGCCAAATGAGCCTTCACTTTAACATTTCCTTTCTGAAGATCAACCGGAGAAGTCAAAACTTTGGTAGATAAATATTTACACACTCAACCCTTTAATGGGCCTTTAACAGTAGTTACTTGTGTGGGTTTGCTATATGACTTTCCATTTATTTATATACAATGCATGCATCAACGGGTGCTGTTTGATAAAATTGAGTAATTAAGATCTGAATTGTTAATACATTTTAATAAATTAGATTATCTGAATGAAATAACATATGGATCTTAAAAACTGTTTGATACCTAAAAAGTATAAAACATTTGAACGATACTATTTTACCATTTTAACCCTATGAGTTATTTAAAAATTTTATTTGAATGATATTATAATTTGAAATTGAAGGAGTACAATATTTATTGAGCCTATTTTTGTCCATAAATTTTAAATAAACTATTAAGGGGCAGCTCTTAATAGTTAAGATTTGAGTTTCTGTTTTCACGATTAAGACACATTAAGTGGCCAAAAAAAAAATTCTTAACAAGAATTTGCCTTTGACCGAACAGGTGAATTAAGACGCATTCAGACACAAACAAACACCACCTAAGGCTTGTGATATTTGCATGCCTAAATAATATCCTTGGTTCTCGAGAATTAGATATGTGTTTTATAATTTCACATATTTATATTTTTATTTCTATTAGGGGTAAAAATATAAATACATAAAATTAATGTCCACATAAAAGAGCTCAAAATAAATAATAGTTACGGTGACATAATAAGATAAGATAATTAGAAAAAAGTCAACTCACATTCTATATTTATATAAAAATATAATTATCATTTTAATTTGTAAAAATATAAATCCCAATAAATATTAAGCAAAATCTTATGATGAAAAAAGTATAAAAGAAAAGGAATAAATCAATCTTGTTACATCCTTGGCTTCAAAACTAAAAAATACATTTTTATTTTTTGATTTTTAATTATTCTTTGAAAACTTAAATTCAAAATCAATATCAATTTTTTAATATAAAAAATTATAATGAATATAAAATATTTTTGTAATACTTAAGGAATTTATTATTTTCAAATTTTAGACAAATCATATTAATTTAAAATTCACAAATTACTTTAAAAAAAAATTAAGATGTACTATATCTAATTTAGCTTTAAGTCGATTATTTCCATTCTTCAGCCATGTCAGAAGCAACCTCAACTAGTGCGGGCACAGTCTCCGCAGCTTCACCGGAGGACTTATTCCGGCCGTCATCCGCCACTGTTCTGGGAGACTCAGCCATGTCTAATGTCACTCAGACCTTTCATTTTTCTTCCGGTAACCCTAGAATCGAAGAGACCAGAGGTATCATGATTCTCTACAGAGACGATGCCGTATCTTCATCTCCCGAATTACTACCTGTAAGCGTCGATTCCTCCATATTTCTTATAATTTATCTCCTTTCGATATGTTTCATGATCACTTTCAGAATTATCAATTATTTTAATATGTCAAATTGGTAATTTGAGAGACAATTTTCTGTAGTTTAGGGTTTTTCTTTTTGTATAGTTGCTTGTTGTTTTTGGTTTTCTTACCTGTGGACTAGCTACCGACTCATTTTCAATTGCAGTATATAAATGAGCAGCGAGGGTGTATAACTAACTCTGTATTTGTTTTGTAGGATGTGTTACATTGTCTCAAACGTCAGAATAGAAGAGATGCTAATATTTTCATTTTTTATTTATATTTATTCAATTAGGAATAGGGAATTGAGCATATTAATCCTTATTTTCTAGTTGGTTGCTGTATCTTCTTTTTCATCACTAATGAGATCACTAAGAACGGTACTTATTTTTTTTCCTTCAAAAAATTAAATCATTAGGAAAGGTATTTGAATTGCAATTAAATGTAGGAGATTTGTAAAAGTTTGATATCCTAGTGTCATTTGGGGTTTTATATGGTCGATTTGATCACTATTTGAAAGCTCTACACTGGTCTTGTTTTATGGGACAGCTAGACAACATTTATGTTTCTCTAATTTAAACTTGGTACTTCTTTAAACTTTATGAAGACAACATTCAAGAGTCTTCTGACTTGGTATGTTATCCATTTATGAATAATGGATTTAAAAAAGACTGATAACTACCCCGAAACAATGACTCATGAAAGAAAAAAGACATAATTTGCAAGTGAAGACTCGTTGGTTCACCCGGATAATTTAACATAAATTTATATTTCTAAACTTGGATTGAGACCAATGTGAACAATTCTACGTCATGTTATCCATTTATAAAAAATGGATTTAAAAAGACTGATAACTACCAGAAACAATTACCGATGAAAAAAAAAAGATATGATTTGCAAGTGAATTCCCATCGGTACACCTGCCTAATTTAACATAAATTTTATATCTCTAAACTTGTATTGATACCAATGTGAACAATTCTACGCCACGTGAGAATTCTTTTGGTCATTATTTAGTTGACGACGTGTTCCTTTTATTTTTCTGATGGTGCGGTTTAGGTTGAGAGAAAGCCTCTTGTCTGTGTGCTCGGGGTGCCAAACCACATGACATATGCAGACTTTTGTCAGTTCTGCGGTTCATTCATTCAACATATATTGGAAATGCGAATTGTAAGGTTTGGTTTCAGAAACCTAATCACTTGGTATGAGCGGATTGCTAAGTGTATATCTTGTTGGATTTGGTTGTGATTCTGTGCATTTTCTTGAGTTTCAGGAATGATGGGATGGAAGATCGATATAGTGTTTTAATAAGGTTTGATGATCAGGTTTCAACAGATTCTTTCTACAAGCATTTCAAGGGGAGACGTTTTTCCTCACTTGAGGTTGTTTTGCTCTTAGTGTGCTTCTAGATTCAGAAAATAATCCCTAGATTCTGAAAAAACCACTTTGTATAGGTCTGATATAATATTTGTATTTAAATACAGGTAGAGGCTTGTCATATGCTTTTCACAATTGATGTTCAATACACAGGTTCAATAGAACGTGCACAGGCTTCACCTGTAAGCTCTACAGAGCAGCCGTCTTGCCCAGTTTGTCTTGGTATTTATCTTTACAATTTCTATTATATATGACTCTATGTTAAAAACATAAACATGGTAATGCAAGAATTTATCTTGTCTGTGCCAAGTTGATATAAATGTTGCATACTTAATTCCAAATTGTGAAGTTTCCTTAATGACCTGTTTCAGATACGAGTTTTCAGCTTGGAGAATCTTGAACTCCCTGCTGTTCTGGATAAGTTAAATTTCATTGAATATAATAGCCTAGCTGCTTGTTTGATGAGATGAATCACATCCATGAGTATATGTTAACTATAATATGTAGGTTGTTTAATGTTATTCTTATTGACGATTTATTTCTATTCTTTTATGTAACTTTTGAAAAGTAAATTTGCTTCTGATGGAAATTGGTGGGGTAAATTTGGTCCTTTGGATTTTAGAGGTCCTAGCGACTCCTACGGATTTTAAACCTTAGCAAACTCTTTTGCAAGTTTAGCATGTGGTATAGCATAACAGAATCTACATAATCTGTTAAGCTTTCTCTAAAAAAATTAACAAAGTAAGGGAGTGCAAGAAAACAAGGTTATCTGTGAAAGGTGAGGAGACTACTCAAAAAAGTCGAGCATAGTAGTTCCCTTGTCATTTTTTGAATGTGCTTTCAGGTAATGTGCGGTGGGGCTGTAAGAATTTGAACTATCTTTTGGACATGTAGGTCAATGAAGTGTTTATAATCTTCAGGTACTTTAGGGAACTCTAGTAGTCTAATACATGTGTTATAAGAGTCTCATTGAGTTTAGAAATTCTAGTGTTTCTTATTTCCTTAGTTCTTTTTGAGATGTATGGAATTGTGTTATAGTTGTATAATACCACTTTATGATTGTGAAATTCTTGTTTTTTTTTTTGCTTTGTGATTCTTTGGATATTGCTTATTTTTCTCCTGTGTTGCAGAGAGGTTGGACCAAGATACGAGTGGCATTCTTACAACTATCTGCAATCATTCTTTCCATTGCTCCTGTATATCTAAATGGACAGATTCTTCTTGTCCGGTAAGCAGTTTTGGTTGTTCCTACTGATAACTTTAATTTGGTCTAAAGTATTGCAAACCTATCTGTCTTTACCAAATCATTAATGGGGAACCTGATTGGATCTTATATTTCAAATTTTATACACAGTTAGGTTGTCCAAATTCCAAATTCCATGAGAATTGGTGATTGTAGAGTTTGTACATGTCTTTTTTGATTTTAGCAATATCTGTCTGTCGTACTGTTATCCCACATCCACTACTTCTCTCAGTTGAGGTGGTTTTGGCTTCAACTATTTGTTGGAACTTTGGTGTTCTGTATACCTATTAATATGCGTGTTTGTAAATATATATGAAGAAACCCTCTCTGATATCATAAAGTGAGCTTAACTTTAAATTTTTTCCAGCCACCTAACATTTATGGGTTTACCCTGTTGCGGGCCTATATACATGTATGGAGTAGAATGTATGCAACTAAAATGTATGGGTTTGTCCTGTTGCCTGCCTGTCTTAATGTATTTATGCTCTTACGATTTCAATCCTGCTGGTAGAAATTAAGTGGATTGATTGCCTAGAAAGTAAATGAAAAAACCCCCTGAAAAATAAACGAAAACAGATTTGATTTGTTCCTCCTAATATATTGGTCTTTACTTTTCAGTGCTTTGCTTCTTCCATTTCATTTCATTCGAGCTGAAAACACATCATCTCTTTTCAAGTTGTTTGAATACTATAGTTCCAAGTCATATTCTTCCTTAAATTTACACAGCATACATCCGATCTATCCAAGTTGAATTGTTTTACCATGAATCCTATATAGAATGATTGAGATGGCCCCTGGACCTCCAATTATAATCTGGCTTCTACCTAGGTTTTGTATTTCAAATTATAATAGATCTCTTTGTAATGGTAATATGAAAAAGGTGGTTTTATGTTGAATTGGTTTAGACTTGTTATTGCAGGTTTGTCGGTATTGCCAGCAACAGCCAGAAAACTCGAAATGTTTTATCTGTCAAACTTCAGAGAATGTCTGGATTTGTGTTATCTGCGGTTTTGTGGGTTGTGGGAGGTAATTATCTGATTGACCTCTTCATTAAGTTATAATATTTGTAAGTGTTTTCTTTCTCTAACAAGTTTATTATAGTTACCTGCAATGGAAAAAATACATGTCTTTTTTTTTTGTTCTCCTAAGTTCTAACGAGTAATATTGGTGTAGGTATAAAGAAGGGCATGCCATAAAACATTGGAAAGAAACACAACATTGCTACTCTCTTGAATTGGAAACGCAACGTGTGTGGGACTATGTCGGAGACAACTATGTTCACCGTTTGATTCAGTCCAAAACTGATGGAAAACTGGTCGAGTTGAACCACCATTGTACTCATGGTGATGATGGTTGTGGCATTTGCGAATGTGGTTCAGATTCTGGGTTTGGGGAGGCTCTTTTGAACAGCAAAGTTGAAGCTGTATGTTATATTCTTTCCCTTTTACTTTCAGTTTATTTTTGCCCTAGATACTTTGTTGTTTCTTTGTTTCTGGTACTATTGAATTCATTGAATTTACAAAAGTGAATTTTAATGTTACAATCAGATTGTCAACGAGTATGAAGAGCTGCTCACTACCCAGCTTGAGAACCAAAAGATTGTAAGTTTGTTCCTCTAGTTTCATGACATAATGAAGTGCATTTCACTTCTGCTTGAGCTTGAAAAATTTGCAACATTGAAAATTCTTAATTGTTCTAGGAATTGGGTTTTCTGACAGCTGATTTTGTTTTATTACTAAACAGTTAGGATGATGACTTTGTCGGCTTATAATATTAACAGTCTCTGCTTTGATTCATAGTATTTTGAGTCTTTACTTCAAGAATATGAAGAAGAAACAGAAAGAAGATGTGCTGAAGTTGAGAAAGCTCCAAGTCAGACTTTAAAACTGCAGAAGAAGCAAGCCAAGCTGGATAAAAGTATCGAAGAGAAGAAATTCCATGATAATGTGAGTATTTATGTCTGCCTCTGTTGTGTTCCGAAGTCAGGAGTCCTCTTTTTAGAAGAGTGTATTGGATTATATTATTAGGTATGCAGAATTCTGCACTTTATCCCCTGAAAGTTAATATTACTTTGATTGGTGAAATCATGAAATGTTTGATTATTGGGTAGAAACGTTAAATCCGTGTCTTTCACCTGTAGATCAATGAGAATCTTTTGAGAAACAAGGAGATATGGGAAGCAAAGATATTGGAAGCTGAAGAAAGGTACGGCTAGCTCCTGCATTTATTAATATTTTGGAGATGAAGACAAATTGTTTCTTTTTCTTGTTCTTCTTTTGGATCCAAGATATACAAAGGCCTACCTTTTAATATGACATCTCTTTAACAGTACAGAAAAAAAATTCATTCTTTGTCTATAATTATGGATATTGAAAGATAAATCAGTGTCTCTTCAAACTGTTTCAAGTGTCAATAATTTAGCTAGATAACCTCTCGGGTTAATTAATTTTTGGTGTATACTTTGAGAACCCTACATGGATTATGTAAATCGAGAACTTTCAGTTGAATCTATACTTTTGTGCCCATGTCTTCTGGTAGGATTGAAAAATGGAATTTTGTGCTTTATTATGTGAGCCATTGACTTTTCGCAGTTTAAAAGAGATTCACTGTAGATGTAATATGACAGACTATCTCAAAATCAAGACGATAACATCAGAGTTTTTTGTCTATTAGTTTGAGAAAAGGAACAGCAAGAGCATAATGTTTTAGGGCTTCCATTTGGATAAAGTATTTGTTTTGCCTTTTTCTCTTCCTGAAAGAACTTGTTGCTGTAACAAAATTTTGGTTTGCCAGTGGTAGAGGGTAACTGTTGATAGTTTATACTTTATGCTGACCAACCTAGACCCAATTATGCAACTTTAAACCTACTGCTTCACTTTCATTGGAAACTAACAACGAAGTACCAACAACCACACAAATCATTTCATGCAATTAATATATTTTATAAGATTTATTCTACTCCTTGGTGATTTTAATGCTTTTCCTTTTGTTATTTTCCTTGTTTAATTTATTGATTTATTCTAGGGAGAAGAAGCGCATAGGACAGAAGGATCACAAGATACAGGAATTGGAAGAGCAGGTAATACCGAGCATAATTGCATATGACTGGTTTTTATTTGTTTCATAAAAAAAAACATTCCAATCTGAAATTTTTGCAGCTTATGGATATGATGGCACTCCTAGAAAATGCGAATACAACGACAGAACAGCAATCAACATCACATGAAATCAAGGAGGGGGATGTTTTGCCTCTTAAAGTGGAGTCTTCTTCAAGTAAAAGCGCCATAGGGGGCTCGAAGACCAACTCGCAGAGAAGAATCTAGTCTAACAGATTGATAATTTTGGGTATATTAAATCAGCTGCTGCTTTTTTATGGATGTTTCATGCCAACTGCTGCTTACTGTACCGCCATTTACCTATCACCGAGTAAAAGTTTTGCTCCTGTTCATTTTGTTTCATGGGGGTTGTGAAATTCTGAGAGACGTCGATATGTTCTTTTATTCCAGAAAAAGGTTTTAGTTCTTGAATGTGTTGAGTTGACGAAACTTGTGTAAAAAAGTTGAATTGGCTAGGACCCTGAAATTTGTAAAGAAAATTGTGTAGAGCTTGATCTGTAAAGAATTATTAGTCCATGTATGGTCACATTTTAATTGAGACTTGGAACTGTCATTCTACTAGCCAAATTTGAAGCAAGTGTATATATATATATATATATATATATATATATATATATATATATATATATGGGGGGAGTGTTTCAAATCTAACATTGGATGAGAGTATTATTCCATATAGTGCATCTCCCACTGTTGATCAAACTGTTATGACCTGTTTGGTTTGGGGGGAATGAAATGAGCATTCTTATTTAGAATGTACATTCTTATGTTTGGTTATTTAAAAAGAGAGGGAATGAGCATTTCAATGGAATGTCTATTCATATGTTTAAAGGAATGTTTATTCCATCAAGATGGATAAATATTGACCATTCTATTCTAATTGATAAACTTAAAAAGAAAACCTCAATTGATCAAAATCATGCAACTTCTTGTACTGAATGTCCATTTCACTCTCAATCTCATTTCCATGGTTAGCATGAAGTTAATTTTAGTCAATTGACCAATACAATATCAACACGCAGGTTTCTGCGTGTCTGACTGACCAACTTACTATGAAGTTAACTTCATGGTAACCAGATCCAAACATACCATTAGCATTACCCCAGATAGTCGAGCTAATTCTTCTTGTGGATAATGTTGAACAATTGCTGATATCCCCACTTCTACAAGAGAGAAGCTAGCACAGCTAGGGTTAGGAGAAAAAGCCCCAAATGTTCCTCTGTTGCGGATAGTATGCAGTAATTTTATTCTGGCAAAACTAATCGCAACAATTTCTTGCTGACAGAACTTAATCAACATCAAATTACTTGCGGATAAAACCAATTTAAGAAATTCAATTTTTATTTCATTTCAGGGACCAAGTTGTTAGAAATGAAAAAAAAGGATTAATTATGTAATAAGCCCTAAAATATAAATACTCAATGAATCCATCACCCTTGGTGGTAGGGTCACAGTTACTTTTATTGAGAAAATTCAGTCGAATAATAATAAATGTGTTGTAACCTCAATTAAAATTTTAATCCCTGGATTTACATAGCAGCAAATTTTACAACAAACAATAACAAAACTTTAGTAAACCGTTTCTTTCGGAACAAATGGCAGCCTAAAGCTATACTAAATTGCCTACTCTTTCCCTTTGGAGTCCTTTGGTGTCGGCTAGATTTGTAAGTTTCAGTTGTCCTTGCAGTTTCTTGAATAACTTGACGATAATCTTGGCTGGGGCTGAAAGAAATCAAACGGCATCCCTGGCCCAAAAGACCGTCTAGTTGCATTTGGGGAATCTGAAAGGAGAGGTTCATATACTGGACTCCTGTTCTTGGGTTGAGAAATTGATAATGCTGCTGAAACTTCTTTCTCCAGAGATCTTTGCTGTGGCTCTATATTTCCCAGTGACAAGATGGGCCCTCCCAAACGTTCGGCTTGTTGAAGTATGTTGATTTTACTCGATCTGTATGTAAATCTGAAGTACTTCAGAGCTAGCACTGGACCCATCCCCGCGGCAACAATTAGCTGAAATAGCAGTACATTTTGTGGGTTAGCGCACATGTTACCAAACAACAAATCAAGGGCGGGCATGATATACACGATATGGAGCCAACTCTGTTTAAAAGAAACCACTAAATTTCTTGATTTCGGGAGAAATTGTATGTAGTAGGCTATATGTAGCAATTTGTGCTACTTGGAGAAAAGTGCACCCTGAAATGCATGAAAGCATAAAATGGCTAGAAAAACTCACCAACATTGTAATCCAGTAAGATGGCTGTCTACACAGGCGGAACATGATTGTGTACATCCCAGATGCTGGCAGGGCACTGACAATCCAGTTGATGACATAAAATCCAACCAAGTTCCCCCATATGGCAAGATGTTGCAATATTGTGAAGGAACTACATGCATCAAACAGAAAGCTTGTGGTTAGAACAAACTAGTATTTTCAATCCACATTCATACGAGGAAATTCATGAAAAAACTTCATTAAATTTGGGCGAACGTGGGATTTCATTTCAATTTCCGATTTTAGAAATCTATATTGCAAGTCGCAATTTGTCTGAAATTATCTTTGGCCACCTTGAAGAGAAAGGGGAAAGATCCACTTGACTTCCCCCTCGTTTTGTTTTTGAAAAAAATAAATAACACTCAAATGCATATACCTAATTAAAACAGGCACTAATTGAGTTGAAGGATCAAATTTATATCCACAGTAGCTTACTTGGTCTCTAATGCAACAACAAAAGCCTGCAACCAAATACATCCAGAGAGTGCCACCATGGAGACCTCCTCCAGTTCACTTTTCTCAGAAGCATACGAGTGTATTGTGATTACGAATACAACAATTGCCTGAAATTACTTTGAAGATTAGTACATGAACTATAGAACCAGTGAGAGAGAAAATTAAGGAAACAAACAAACTCAAAGTATAAGATAAGGAAAAGCTTTTGTTTGTTAAACGAGAATGCTGCAGCGCAGAGCTATAATAAGTAGAATTGTTGACCTAAACAGAAATCTTGTTTTGTTTTTGTAACTAAGCAGTGGCACGAAAAACAATTAAAGTAACTGAACAAGAAAAACCCACAACATCCAAACCCATATTTCAAATTATGAAAGGTAGTGAGCACATTTATTTTTTTCTCAGTGTTCTAAAAGTCGGTCTTCGCATCCCCCTAGGCGGAATCAACCCTTAGACGCTTTGATTTGGTAAAAAATAATCATCATAAACTTGACCATTCTTTGTCTTTGTTGGGAAATCAGGACACAAATACAACTGAGATGACAACAATCACACTGCTGTATGAAATATAAAATAATAACACAAGAATTTTTATGTGAAAAACCCAACTGGGAAAAACCACGGGGAGAGATCTCAGAAATTCACTATGAAAAATAATCTGGAGATTACAAACTCTCTATCTGATAAATAAACTAATTGTTTAATTTCTATACACCCTCACTATTCTTTTTGTTCTAACCGAGCTTTTCTCCAAACTTTCTATTTTCGGTGTATGCTGCCCACGAATCCTGGGTGTATGCTACACTGCATATTCTACACCCTATACGCTGCCCACTTGGTGTTTTTCACATACCATTCCTTGTTGCATGCCTCCCCTTCATATAGCCAAATAGAAGAGGAGATAGAAGAAATGTTAAGGCACAAATAATATGGGTGGTAAATATGAGTGGTGGCAGCTCACAATTCAAGGGGACAGAAGCAAGAAAGAGGGGCAGCACATTGGTGTCATGATTGGAGTGGGCGGCCAAGTTGGTGAACGAAAAGAGGGGTCAATATTCAACAATCTCCACCTTGGCTCATATTTTCCAAGTACTGTGAACTTCGTGTCTGTGAATGTATCCCTCTCCTTGGATACTCCACCACGAACTCAGTATTCGACGAAGTGAATTAAGTCCAAGCAATACTTGAGCTTTTCTGCTGTAATTGACTTTGTAAGCATATCTGCGACAATCTCCTTTGTGTGAACTTTGCGAACTGCAATGTCACCATTGTTCAGCCACTCACGAATCTTGTGATACCGAACATTTATATGTTTGGTCCTGGCATGGAACACCTGGTTCTTTGCTAAATGAATAGCACTTTGACAATCACACTGAATCTGGATACTGCCCTTCTTGAAACCTAGTTCTTCAACTAGTCCCTTAAGCCACAACCTCATTGCTTGCCTCTGTCATTGCTTGCCTCTGTCAACGCCATATACTGAGCCTCTGTTGTTGATAATGCTACCGTTGACTGCAACACTGACCTCCAACATATACATCCTCCATAAAAGGTGTATACAAACCTTATCGTAGATCTCTTTGCATCTCGGTCTCCAGCATAATTCAAATCAACAAACCCTGTAACCTCACTTCTTGCGGTATCACGATCAAACATAAGACCATAATTGGTTGTACCTGCTAGATAACGAAAAATTCATTTGACAGTATTCTAATGTTCTTTTCCTGGATTTGCCATATACCTGCTAACCACACTGACTGCATGTGAGATATCTGGCCTTGTACATACCATGGCATACATGAGATAACCCACCGCATTTGCATACGGTACTTTGGACATATACTTTACCTCATCCTCTGTCTGTGGGCTCAACTGTGAAGACAATCTGAAATGTGCTGCCAACGGAGTGCTAACTAGTTTAGCATTGTTCATGTTAAACCTCTCCAAGACCTTCTGCACATATCCTTTCTGAGTTAGCCACAACTTTCCTGTCTGATGATCCCTATGAATTTCCATACCTAGAATCTTCTTGGTTGACCCAATATCCTTCATGTCAAATTCACTGCTCAACAAATTCTTCAGCTGAAGAATATCTGATTTCCTCTTTGCTGCTATCAACATGTCATCGACATATAACGTCAGCAATACTAGAGAATCATTATCAAGGGATCTGTAATACACTCATGGATCATACTCCGAATGAGAGTAACCATAAACTACCATATAAAGTTGTCAAACTTCATGTACCACTGTCTCGGGGACTGCTTCAGCCTTCAAACCATAGAGAGACTTCTGCAAACTGCAAACTAAGCCCTCTTTCCCTAGTTCAATAAACCCCTTAGGCTGTCTCTAGGACTGCTTCAAACCATAGAGAGACTTCTGCAAACTGCAAACTAAATCCTCTTTCCCTGGTTCAATAAACCCCTCAGGCTGTTTCATGTAGATCTTTTCTTCTAAATCACCATGGAGAAAAGCTGTTTTCACATCAAGCTACTCTAACTCCATATCCTGTGATGCTACGATAGATAAGATCAACCGAATCGATGTGTTTCACAACTGGCGAAAATATCTCATTGTAGTCGATTCCTTCTCTCTAAGAGAATCCCTTTGCTACTAACCTGGCCTTGAATCTTTCACCTTCTTTATCAGACTGAGCTTCCTTTTTTCTGAACACCCACTTGCATCCTATAGCCTTTGATCCTCTTGGAAGTTGAACTAACTCCCAAGTCTGGTTTTTCTGTAAAGACTCCATCTCTTCTGCCATTGCTATTGCCCATTCATCATTATCCTCGGACTGAATAGCATCCTGATAGCTAGTTGGATCTTCACTACCAAGTCTGGTTCTTCTGTAAAGACTCCATCTCTTCTGCCATCGCTATTGCCCATTCCTCGGACCGAATAGAATCCTGATAGCTAGTTGGATCTCCGCTACCAACAATCAAGGCAAAGGCAACCATGTCATCAAACCCATATCTCTGCACTGGTTTGCTGACTCGCCTTTCCCGTTCTTCAACAAGATTATAGGACCTCTCTTGGGGATCTGAAGAATAATAATCTTCAATTTCTTCAGATTCTTTTGTATTTTTAGGAAGCTCCACCTCAACTGGGTGTTTCTGCAACTCATTTGCTGCAGATTCTTCATTCTCAGATTTGTTCAACATGCGTTTCTCATTGAACACCACATCTCTGCTGACAACCTTCTTCTTGGATACTGTATCCCATAACCTGTATCCCTTGACTCCGTCTTCAAATCCAAGAAAAATACAATCCTTTGACCTTGGATCAAGCTTGGACTGTCACTCCTCGACTGGCAAATGAATATAAACTGGACAACCAAAGATTTTCATCATAGAAAAATCAATTGGTTTTCCACTCCATACCTCTTCGGGGATTTGGTAATCAATTCCTGCTGAAGGAGATCGATTTATCAGATAACACGCTGTGTTGATTACCTCAGCTCAGAAACTCTTAGGCAATCTTGCATTCAACCTCATACATCTGGATTCAGGCACGTTCCAATAAAGTTCTGTTCATCCTCTCGGCAACCCCATTTTGCTCTGGAGTTCTCTTAACTGAAAAGTGCCTAGTGATACCTTCATCCTGGCAGAACTGTAGGAATGACTTGTCCTTGTATTTTGTGCCATTATCTGATCTGAAATACTTCAACTTCTTTTCGGTCTGGTTCTCTACTTTAGTTTTCCACTGCTTAAAGATTCTGAAAACCTCGGATTTCTGCTTCATAAAATACACCCACCCCTTTCTGGAGTAATCATCTATGAAGCTGACAAAATAATGGGCTCCACCCATTGACGCTTGATTGACCCCCAAACATCTGAATGCACATAATCAAGTACATTCTTACTGGTATGTGCTCCTGCCTTGAAGTTGACCTTCCGTTGTTTGCCGTACATGCAAAACTTACAAAATTCCAAACTGCACGTTTTGACACCTTTCAGCAACTGCCTTTTGTGAAGTTCTTTCATTTCTCCTTCACTCAAATGACCAAGTCGCATGTGCCATAATTCTGTGCTATCGCTGTTGAAATTATCCTGCACAGAAATTGCTGCTCCACCTGCAACTGTGTCCCCTATCAACTTGTAGAGGGTGCCCTTCTTCTGGCCCTTCATGATTACCATCGAACCCTTGGTAATTTTCACGATACCATCTCTGACTGAGATATTGCAGCCTATAGAGTCAAGTACTCCAACCGATAGCAAACTATTCTTCAATTCTGAAATATACCTTACATCACCCAATGTTCTGACAATTCTGTCAAACATTTTAACTTTGATGGTGCCTATCCTAGTAACTTTGCAGACTGTACTGTTACCCAATAAAACTGTACCACCATTGCAGGATGTAAAAGTATCAAACCAATCCCTGTGAGGTGACATATGAAAAGAACCGGAATCCATGTACCAATTTGTAAGGCTGCCACTGTTTCTAACAGATAAGAGATCACCTTGTGAAGCTTCATTTTTTGTCACTGTGTACAGCTCTTCGTCGCTGCACACATCTGCTTGCTCAGCAACATTAACAGAATTTTTAATCTGCTTACCTTTCTTCTTGTTATCCTTCTTCAACAATGGACACTGATTTCTGTAGTGGCCCTTATCGTGGCAATGATAATACTCAACCTGAGATTTATCCTTCTTGTCTGGTCTCAACTGAGACCTTACTCGTTCCTTGCCGGAATACTTCTTCCGATTAGGACCCCTGCCACGCCCATCTGAAAAAACAAAAAGACTGTCTCCTTGATCTCTGGAAGTTGTGCCCCTGAGCTTATCTTGGTCTAGTACTGCTGACATCACATCGTCAACTGCAAGCTTTTCCTTCCCTACAAGAAGTGTAGTCTGGAGAGTTGAGTATGAATCTGGTAGAGAGACAAGAATCAATAAGGCTTTATCTTCTTCGTCCAAATTCATATCAATACTGGATAGTTGGGTCACCAATCTATTAAACACATTAATATGATTGGTTAAATCTGACCCTTCTTCCATCCGAAGCCGGTACAATTCCTTCTTCAAATATAACCGGTTTGACAAAGACTGACTTGTAAACTTTCTCAAGTTTCTCCCACAAGTCCTTCGAAGAAGTTTTTGTCAAAACCTGATATTTAATCTGTGGCGCCAAACTCAATCTGATTGTTGCCACGGCCTTTGCTTCAAGTTCCGTCCATTTTTCATCCACCATAGTCTCTGATTTCTTCCCTTCTATTGCCTTTGCCAATCCTTGTTGAGCCAATACATCTTTGACTGTACACTGCCAAATACTGAAATTTGATTTACCGTCAAATGGCTCAACTTCATACCTCGCACTTGTGCTTGTCATCTTCGTATTTGTGACCTGCTTAATTTCTCTTTAAACGGATCGTTGGCGTGAACCAAGTAGCTTTGATACCAATTGTTGGGAAATCGGGCCCACACAAATATACTAAGATGACAACAAACACACCACTGTATGAGATATGAGATAATAACACAAGAATTTTACGTGAAAAACCCAACTGGGAAAAAACACGGGGAGAGATCTCAGAAATTCACTAGAAAAATAATCTGCAGATTACAAACTCTCTATCTGAGAAATAAACTAACTGTTTAATTTCTATACATCTCACTACTCTCTTTGCTCTAACCGAGCTTTTCTCCAAACTCTCTATTTTCAGTGTATGCTGCCCACGAATCCTAGGTGTATGCTACACTGCATATTCTACACCCTATGCGCTGCCCACTTGGTGTTTTTCACACACCATTCCTTGTTGCATGCCTCCCCTTCATATAGCCAAATAGAAGAGGAGTTTGAAGGAATGTTAAGGCACAAAAAATATGGGCGGTGGCAGCTCACAATTCAAGGGGCCAGAAGCAAGAAAGAGGGGCAGCACATTGGTGTCACGATTGGAGGAGTGGGCGGCCAAGTTGGTGAACGAAAAGAGGGGCGAATATTCAACAGTCTTCAACATGACCAAGATTTTAAATATCTAATTATTAATATCAATGAGATATATTAACTTTCTATTATTTAATTTTGACAAAAAAATTTGTAATTTTCATAAGCTTTATTTCCTATCTCAATTAAACAGAGAGGTAACATCCTTTCCTCAAAGACTTCTAAAATCAAAAATGCAAAGAAGAATTAAGCAGTAGTGGAATATATACAAAGGGATTGATATTAAAGCACTCACATGGAAGAGTGATCGCCCAAACCATCCAGCAAAAGTACTAGGGTTGAGAAGCCTGATTTATATAATTCCCAATTTAGTTAAACAATCAAAAGGAAGCATTATGCTAGAGCAGCAAACGACCCAGTCTATGGCCAAAAGAAGTGACCTTTCTCTTAAAATTTATAAGAAAAGAAAAAAACCAACTTTGCTTTACCCTCTAAAAGTGATCAATAATATGGACAGAGGATTAAAAACCAAACCTTCCAGCTTGGCAGTAAAATAAAATTTGAGGATGTTGCATCACAGTTCTTTCACTAAGATCTTTGTCAAGAACACTGACTAGAACAGGAATGCTGGTGTAGAAAACATTATAAGCCATCAAACTGACAGAATTGAAAAGGCTAGTTCCAGATACACCTGAAATAAAAGAGAAACTGAATGTCTAATGTTAGTCCATTTGGATATATAATATATTAAAAGATAAATTTAGTCTGTTTGCTATATTGCAACCAATTTTGGAATTGCCAACAGACAGAGATACGAAAAAGGAATCCACAAATACTCACAAGATCTGAATAAAACATATCAGTAGGGATTTGTAGAAAGAATATTGGGACAGAAACGCTGTACGATTATAAGAGTACCGTCCATGGACAAGTATTAATCTTTTCAGAAACCTGAACTCTGCAAGCCAAGGAAAGTAGTAGATGTTAAAATCTGGAAAATTAGATTATGTCCAGAATATTAACTCAAACAACCAAAATACTACAACAAACAGGCTGTGAAGACAAATCAATACACGAGACCAAGCAAGTCATATTTTAACCGTATATATATAAAAAGTATGAGCAATAGATTTGCCAACAAACTAGGCGCCAACATTCTGATTCAGAATCAACAGAAATCTCGCAGCAAAAATAACAGAACACTCTAATAAAGAGAGCGTGCGACCAGATAAAAAGAATAAACAAAAAGATAATAATACGAAAACAATAATTTTACTGTATATGATAAATAACCTTATTTAGTATATATGTAGAAGTAGGAGAAAGTTGATGTTTGTGACTTTAATATTCTCCCTCCCCAGAACATTCATGATCTATGAAAAACAAAAAGATAAAATAAAAGACTTAATAGTGTCACTATAATGGATACCTAATAGTCACTATGAAAAACAAAAAGATAAAATAAAAGACTTAATAGTCACTATGATCTATGAAGTCTTAAGGGAAATTGATACCCATAGTCTCAAAGAGGAAGTGGGTTAGTAATTTCAATGACCATAAAAGACTTAATAGTCACTATAATGGATACCTAATATTACCATGATTTTTGGGTCAGATCTGTGGTGGTTCAGTGGACCTACTCATGTTCATGGATCAGTGGCATTGGGCCTGGGTTGTTACATTCATCATTATTAATGGGAACTTGAGTTGAATTCTTTTCTAATTCTTCTCACCAATTCACAGATACTATGAACAAAATTAAATTGATGACATATAAAAAATATTGAAACTATAGATACCATCATCCTTCCAACATTAGAATATAAGCATTCATGGTGATGACTCTCATAGTCAGATGACACAACTATACGAGCTTTTTCCGCATAATATTTTTTAAAACAATGTCGCATCTATTTCATTTTACACAAAACCAACTAGCAGCCCAACGCATAATGTTAGTTTACATACAAAGAGATGGTTAGTGCAATTGAATGTAATGCAAATCAAATACCAAAGAAAGATTAAATACCAAAGAAAGATTTTATATGACAACACTATATCAAAAATTTACAGGAAGAAATAGAAGAGAGAAATGTATATAACTATATATTTTTGGAAAAATGAAAATGAGGAGATATAGAATCTAACATGAACTGATTATTACTTATCAAAAACATAATCTGAATATTAAATTCAATGCAAGTTACATAACAACAGAAGCCTATATATACAGAAAGACTATCAAAGATTTACAGGAAGAAAAAGAAGAGTATATATACTTTGATAAGCAGAAATAGAAGACATTAGAGATCTTACTTCCAATGCTATAATCAGCTGCCCTAGCTGCCTGCAGTCCTTCTCTACCACTTATGCCAACCCCAATATCAGCTTGTTGTATCATCCTCACATCATTTCCACCATCCCCAATAGCCAGTGTTCTGTAGTCGCATGATTTTAGGAGCCCTACAAGCTGAAAATATCATAAAATATACTTCAAAATTTCTACATAGAAAGGGAGGAAATTTACATAGTAAAAACTTTATTTTCAGGAGACAGTAAAATAATATTGAAACAACAAAGATATGAATCATTAGTGCCGACTTTGACTGTTAGTAAATAAGTAGACAAAGATGCATCGAAGGGGCTTTCTCAGGTTCAATTTTCCTAACTTAATGCTGATATGATTGCTCAGTAGATAATCATATAGTATATTAGTAACTCACCAAACTGAGATCAAAGTACTTCAATTGTGAGAAAATGTATATATATTTATTAAAAAAAAAATATAACAAACATGCTACTGATGAGTGTGTTTTATACCTATAATTTGAGTACTTTTGACTTGATGATTTGTGTGTTTTCAAGTATTTTATATTCCTATTTATGTGCTTTTGTGTTTTTACGTAAGAAATGAAGTTGGAAGCCATTTAGTTGCATTTTAGCTAAATCGGAGTTTTTAGGTTGCATTTTAGTCAAATTGGAGAAGCATTGCAATTCTCATCTTTTAGGCAAATTGACCTTCGGAACTTCAATTGAGGTTTGGACTGTGTTTGAGTTTCGGAATGTGAAAATGGTCTTAATGATATTGTAGAGAACGTCTCAAGCTTTTTAGAAAGGTATGGTGGTCAAAAATCCGAGTTCGTTTGGGTCTCCAAACAGTGTGTCAAAGTACAGTTAGTTGGAGTTGGATTCCTGTTTGAATGTTTTTTGGTAAAATGATCATAACTTGAGATCCGAGAGGAGTTACGGGAGAGCCACTTGTCAAATCGAAGAGGACGAAATTTTCTACAATCTGGAGCATAGCGCTGGGGCGCTAGTCAGCAGAAAGAGTTGGACGGATTTGTGGATTGAAAAGGGAAGAATGTTGATTTTTATTCTAATTAGGATTTGGTTAAGGGACCGACTTTGAAAAGACCTAAAGCTATAAATAGAGAAGGGATTTTGCAAATTATAGATACATAGAATAGAGATTAGATTTAATTAGTTTAGGAAAACCCCTAGTTTAGATTAGATATGGAGATTGAAGCAACTTGGAGATCATTGAAGGTCGAGAGCAGGAGCAAAAGGGGAGCATCAGATTTGCAGACAACAAATTTTATTTTCTACTATACTTCTATTTTTATATTTTAATGTTTATTCAATTGTGGATTCTTGGTTTTAATTCAATGACAATGAACTAAATATCTTGTTTAAGATTACAACGGATCTTATTGCGTAGCTTGTTTTAATATGCTTCCCTATTAATTATTGAGATCTATTCTAGAGATTGTCTATTATGATTTGTGCATAATTGATTAATTGTCTAATGAACAATTACTGTGATAATTTATATGTATTCGACAGATGAAATATAGATTTAGATTTGATCATAATAACATGTGATTGTGTTTTCTGCATGGTGATGAAATTCATGATCTGTGTTTAGGATAGGAATATACCTTTACGCCGCATTTAATCTGATAGGGAACCCTTGCTTTAAATACTTTTTAATTGTAATTCACATAGGAATATAGTGAATTAGTTAATTAGGGTGTTTGATTCAATTCTATCAACTGTAGATTTAGATTAATATGTTTGTGATGCATCGAAAGGTGGTTATAAATACTGATGAGTTACTGATTAACAGTCCAGAATAGTGAGCATAATTAATAAAAAGTGTATTGCTATAAGTGATCAATAAGTGAAGTTGTGATCTTAATTCTCCATAACCTGATTTTAATCTAGTGGTATTTAATAGTAGTTTTATTAAGTATTTTAATTCACAATCGTAAATCATTTGTTTAAATAAAATTAATTTGGTTACGAATTAGTATTTGGTACTTTTTATTAAATAATTCCTCGTAGAAACGATACATTTGTTATCACTTTATTACTTGTTGACCGTGTATACTTGCATGTATTCATTGATTGCGAAATCGACTAACAGCTACATTATAGGATGTTTTTCATGGGGCACTTGGGCATACTTTATATGTCTTTGCACCTACCTCTTTCAAATGCCAAGTTGTTATCACTGTAAATTACCTTTCCTTGAGATATTTTGCGCCACAAATTACAAAAATTTATATTAATATAACAAGAAAACATAGTAATACAGAAGGAGCTATTAAATTCCTAATCCAAAGTGTAAAATATATTTTGAGCTTCTGAATCTATAATTATATAAAAAGGAGCACCTGTGCCTTTTGGGATGGTGTAACACGACAGCATATAGCTGTCCTTGACAGTATTGCTAATTCCGTGAATGCTTTCCGGTAATGCTTAAGTGCAATTTCAAGAGCCCAACCATCAACAACGAAAGCCACATCCTGTCATAAGAATCATCAATTTCTATATAAAATGGATGAAAATGATTTTAAAGGAACAGATCAGTAATAAAAAATTTAATATAGGAGTTGATTCACAATAAAGTACCATATACAATATCATAACCAAGCAACTAAAATTTTAGGAATCCAGTGAGGGATGAAAGAAGTCAATTCTTATAAGGATGCTTGTTTGGTTGTAGAACCTTCTTATTGCATTTCAAAGGATTTGGAAGGTGAATTGTTTTTAAAGTTTCATTATTCACACTAGCTCTATCTCCCATAAAAACATTTTTATAATTAATGATGTGGAAAACAGGGAAAGCTTGCGCCTTACTAGTGGCCATCACGGAAGACATCAGAACACACATTAATCATTTATTACTTCATTGTGAAGGAGCCTAGAAAGTGACCTAAGTCACCCTCGGAAAAAAAGGAAGCTAATTCAGCATGAGAATAACGCTTACCGAGACGTTCAATCGCGAAAGCTTGGGAGAACCTGGCTTCAGACAAACATGATATCTTTAAGAGTATGAATGTGTGGCCTTTTAGTGTCTTATATTCTGTGCATATTTAAGCTGGCTATTTTTAAGGGCTTTCTACCGGATTTTATTGCTAAGCTAAGAGGATTAGACCTATTTTTCTCCGGTCATGACACATCAATGAAAGAACAAACTGACAAAAGACCAAGATAACAATCAGACAAAATCCCCTAATCACCCACTTTAGACAAAGAAAAATATTGTCTAAAATATTCCTCCATATCATTGGTAACAGAAACAGAGGATATGCTACCAAGAATTTTATTGACATGACCTGTGTAAGAGAAACAAAATCGAAGTGTAAAAAGTGAATGGAAAAACAAGTTATTGACAAAGATATGAAGAAATTTAATTGAACTTCAAGAACAAGTAACAATTAAAATAGCATTACTTCTCAGTATTCCTATTTGCTGTAACTATTATCAATTTAATAACATTAATAGCAATTGCAATTTAGATACATTTCTACTTCATACACTCTAATTACGGGTTGCTGCTAAATTCAAATATGGGCAAGTGAAATTGTGCCAACAATCCATGCAGAAGAGGTTGACTTATGGGCATTGAACTTGTATGGCAGTTGAGACTGGTGCTAAAGCAGTACCTTAGGTTCTGACTTTGTTATTCTCATTGTGAGTAGCACTCTCTCTAGACTTCTACATACTTCATCTTCCGTTTTGCCGTTAATCAGTAGGAGCTGACCTTTAGGTTCTGTCAGCAAGTATGCAAAATTAACAATGAATAAAATTTGATAATATGCGAATAAACAAAATCCAGAGGAGCAGTATAATTTCAGCATAGTTCTTTCTACAAATTTCAATGGTTGAACTAATTGTCATATATTCATAATTGGATTTAGATATAAAACTACTTATAAAATACAATAAACCATAGTCAAGTCAGTGTATCATACATGTTGGCTCTTAGGGAATAATGTCTGACCATACACATGAGGGTCTATGTGTAGAGCTGTAAACAAGTCGAGTTTTGTAGAAAAATTAGTCGAGTCGAGTTTTAGGCTAGTAGTAAAATTTCGTGACGAACTCGAGTCGAGTAGTTAAACAAGTACTCATGAGTAGCACGCGAACTACTCTAGTCGAGTTGAGTTTTGGGAGTAGGAGTCGATTTCAAGTTCACCAAGGCATGTTTGGCTTAAATTTAAAAAATTGACAGAAATTCATTAAAAAAGGTATAAAAAAATCGGAGGAAAAAAAAGCTAAACTCATAAAAAATTAAACATAAACATCACAACTTCAAATTAACATAAACATCATATAAACTTCAACATGAGGCTTAATTTATATTCTTATTGTTTATTTACTGTTCTCCCCATATATTCTAATGTAGTAATACTCTACGAAGAAACATATGAAATTCTTAAATGGTAAATCCCTTTTACTACATAAAAGTTGCATATTGAAATGTGTAATAACTAATAAGTAGAGGAAGAATGAAAATTTTGAATTAAATAAAATTGTATTGATTTTAAAAGGTAAAAATGTATCTCTAATTTCTTAAACAAAGGGAGTACTTTTCAATTTGATTTACTTATTTTATTTTACATTGCACATGATATAAAAATTCACTTATTGTTAAATTATTTTAAACATATCATAAGTTGTGATGTTGTCTACTTAATGTTATCAATTTACACTATAAAAATGTTGCATGCATTCTGTGGACCAATTTTTGAGATGTTCTTCTGTACAGTAACATTTGTCATGGAAAAAGGTAGAATTTAACTATCAATCTGTTTTTGATGCATGTAATCTAATATGATACGAAGAAAGGACCGAAAGTGTGATTTAATCTACCCGGAGACACAAAGTTGCATGATAGAGCAATTTGTATGGCAGTACTTTGCTTGTCTCCAGTTAGCATCCAAAAGTTTATTCCTGCTTTTCGAAGTGTTTCAATTGTCTCTGGTACACCATCCTGTATAAAGACAGCAATGAAGCACAAGAATCTAAAAGCTAATAGAGCAAGGAGTGATATCTTTCAATACGTAGAAAAGTTTATACTGGAAGTTATTTTCAACCCCTGGATTGAAAAAGGCTCACCTGTAGACGATCCTCTATGGCGGCAACCCCAAGAATTTCTAAGTCATGCTCTAATCTTTGGCAGACCTCAGCCACTCTCCACTGAAATATAGTAATTGAAAATATCAAATAGATTCAGCCAGAACTTAAGTGCACGCAGAAACAGAAACAGAAACACACACATTCATACCCAAAAAAGAAGAGGAAGTGAGAAACATAGAGAAGGAAACAACACACTAGAAGCAAGCTTTACCTCTCTATCGACCAATGTGCTATTAGCCTCTTTAAACATCAATGACCATTCTCGATATTCATGTTCCTGTAATTCACGCCAAGCCAAGCATAATGTCCGCAACCCCAGTTGAGCATACTGTTCTACAGCTTCAGAGAAAGTTCTTGTTTGTTGTCCTGACACGTTACAGATGGGAATAAAACAAGTAATAGAGTAAATCAGTATTCAAAAAGACATATTAGACATATTACACTTAAAAAAATAAAAATGAAAAAAACAATGCGTCCATTGCTGTACAGTACACTATAATAAAATATTCAAACATCTTGACGAAAGAATTTTTTTAATAAGAAAACATTAATTGATCGACAAGAACATGTATAACAGAATTAACACTGCAGGTTACTTTTCACTGCCTAGAATATCAATATTAACAACTGCAAGGACCCAAAGTAAAATGGGGACTCAGAGTAAAATGAAGATGGTGCATAATAGTTTAATCAGTCTTCTGACAAAAGTATAGCCAATCATGAGTGGCCTTAAAGAAGAGAAAACTGATGTTGTTTTGATGATGTATGTGATCTATCTAACTTGCAGTTAATAAATTATCATATCAGAGAAATCTCACAAAGTTGCGAAGAAAAACAAAACGTGGAACAATAAGAAATTAAGAAGAGCTTAAGTAGATCCAGGTTAGACTCCAATTGGCCTACTTGACTGATGCATAAAACACGCATACAGGCATTCATATACTCCATATACGAAAACTGATTATTTTTCACTCGTATGTGGCACCTCTAGTTTATTTTTTAATTGAATTTTCTCTCATGATTCTCTATGTACGATAATTGTTATATATCTTGTTTACATTAGATATTTCACATGATTTAGTTTCCATAACAGCATAAAGGAGTCAGAGAGATCTAATGTCAAGAAAATTGCTTCTTTCTCTTTCTGTAATTTGATTTATGCTTCCTCCCATATATATATATGTGTTGTGTGTGTAATTTATATGTTTATCACTTTTTTATTTTGTAGTCTTCACATTTCAATTTTCAAATACTTTTTTACATCAGTAAATAATCCACTAAAAGCGCCAAAAAGGGGGCAAACCCAATTTGTCAAATAGTTCTGGTAATAAAGGCACTCGGTTCTTAACTGATTCTTAGCCATACTGACAGAGTACACCCTAAAATCTCAATTCTAGAACTCTTATCGGTCTGACTTTTTTATCTGAAACAACTTAACATAACAGTTAGAGAGAATAAAACCATGTTCCACCTTAATGAGATTGAAACAATCAAATTAGGGCAGAGTAACAGTATCTGAGCACTGTTCACTGTTCCCTGAGAATTTGAGCCTGCGAACTTGTGACCAAAATTTCCATGACAAGCGAAACAAGCTCTTAATGGAAACGTCATTAAGTTACTAACAGACTAGCATGAACTGGCCAAAACTCAGATATACAGGTACCTTCGCCCGCTTGCATTAATTTCTCCTAAATCCCCACTAATAATAATTACATAAATTAATTTTTCCCAACTTAAACATAATAACATTTTCATAGAATAAATATAAATTTCATCTCAGCTTGGACTTGTCATCCCATCATTAGCACCCAGAATGTGTCTCAGTCCCACAAACACTCTTGGTCTACTTTGACCAAATAATTCAATTATATATATACTTACTAGTGATCTTGTTAATTGATCTGTCAAAGCCAAAACATACACAAACAAAAAATGAACAAAAAGAGGCCTCTAAGAATGCATGATTGATATTGCCCTCCAAGAGTTTGAAGACGATGCTACAAATGCATCCTATTTCTTATAGCAATTCTTCAGGAAAAGAAACCAAAAACATATATTTAAAGATTACCAGTACATGAATAAGGAAGAACTGCTTCATCCGCTCCTTTGGACAAAAGGAATATTTTTCTACTTTGGCAATCTCTAACCACTATTGACATTCGTTTCCTATCCGAAGTGAATTCCAGAGTGTCCAGCAATTCATATTGTATCAGAGAAGCATTGGAATTGATTTCTGCCCAAAAAATAAAAATAAATATTAGAGCAGCTTTGACATCTGCATTAATATCAATTTATCTTTGTCTAACAGCCAATAAAGATTCCGTACCAAGAATACTAGCATTCTTATTCACAAAAACCATATGCAAATGGGCAGCAGCACGAACAAGAGCTTCCTCATCCTGCGATTGCGCCTTGTATGAAAGCACTCCAGTTTTGCTATGGAAAATTGCAGAAAAATTACAGAAATTATAATTCAGGAACAAATACATGGCAGTATTGCAGGCGATGATAGAAACAGAAATGGAAATAAGTATTATTTCTGGCTTCTTGGTGAAGTGGACAAACTTGACAAAAAAATTGATCAATAAATATACTGGAATTACCTTAGCATGGGTATGACAGTGTTACAGATTGACATAACTGTGAAAAATCGAATAACGTCAGGGGAACCACTAGCTAAAGCGTTGAGCAGCTCCACATCTGTAAAGTATGATATCCAACAAATTAACACAAACTAAATTTTGGAAATTTAAAAAAGAACTTAAAGGGAAGGCATAAGGTCAATTCATATGAACAAGAAAAACACATGAATAAGTTAGTTAAAGTGCAACAATTTCAAGTGTTGTCATTAATAATACCAAGTAAGTTTACAATAAAAACTAAGGAAAGACAAAGATAATTTTTACTTTTCTGATAAAAGAAGAAATTTTATAAATAGAAAAAGAGAATAAAATAAACTGGGGGAACAAGAACTCTACCCTCAACAATCAACCCAAGGTAATTCTTCACGTCCATGTTCTTGTGGTTTGATAAACTTAAGGCCTTGGACGAGAAAAAATTAGGCTCCAAACCAGCAATCAATCAGGTGTTTCAAGCCATAACTTTCAATAAATATCTCAACAAACAAAACATAAGATCCCACAATTTAAAATGTTTTGATATGAGACTCAGGAAGTAAGATATTCTATTTTATCATTTCTGATTAATCATGCATAGCAGCAGCATAAGGTTACATGGAGACAACATTGCAGCATCAAAAGGTTACATGGAGACAACATTGCAGCATCAGTAATTATGACAAAAGCAAGCTGCATAGTTCCTAACTTAAATGTCAAAGCTGCAAATATAGCCTATAATTCCTTCCTTGTCCAACATATTTCTTGGAGCTCGTGAAAAGGCATTTAGTTATCAAGACAACTCTCATGTTAACTATATAGCAAAAGAAAACTTCTAATCAACTGATTCCATGATCAATGAACATTATAGCTTACACAAATATGCATTATATTTGCTTCTTTTACTACGACGGACTTTAGACTTTAGAGGCACAGGGTTGCCCTTGTAAGCCAGTAAAATTAATATCTGAAACAACTCTTGGATGCACAAATCAGCATAGGCATTTCACACTTCAGAAGTTCATATACTTGTTGATCAGCTATATAAATAAATATTGGCCTTCTCACTCATCAATTGACAACTTGAAGTATTTAGAAGAGACACACACACAGAGTATATGTGTAACAGAACTCGAAGGGAGAACTGACAGAAAATAGAAGAACAAACCTTTTACTGCATCCCCATTCTCATTCCCATAGAAAGTTCCGCTTATACAGCATCTTTTGAAGACCATTTTATTTTCAGTAAGGGTCCCAGTTTTATCAGTCAATATATACTCAACTTGCCCCAGGTCCTCACTAATTGCTGTACTGCCACATACAAGAATAAGAAACTTAAATAAATACATTAAATTATCTTTGGGTCTAAGCATACAGTCATGGTTGAACTTCACTTTTCTTACTTTGTTGCACGAGACGGAGTACCAGTTTCAACGTCAATCATCTCATGGTCCCAATCAATAAATTTTGCATACAAGCTTTTTACAAGATCCAAAGACACCTGCCATGAGGAAAAGCAGAGTACTTGAAAACCATAGAAATAAGAGCTCTTACCATCTAAAATCACAACCCAATCATGACCAACAAACGAAACTATCAGAAATGTGCATAGAGTCTGTAGACAACAAATTGTGGAATTAATTAATGGATTCAATACAAAATACTACCCTGAACTTTGCACTTCTTTCCACCAATCGTATATTAAATTTTTTCAAGTAGGTGATTCAACTCGCAGTTTTTCCAGTTTGGTTCAATTGGAGATGTCACATCATAAATTGAAGACATGTACTGCATATGTGGCATAAATTGATTTGCCACCTGCACTATTCATGCCATCAATTTATAACTTGGCATCTCCACCTGTACTCAAGAACAATGTGACTTGAAATCAACTAATTGAAAGAATTGAATAGACGATCACCGAAGTTGGATAAAGTGGAAGAGTTGAGGGAGTATTAACTTTTAACCTTTTAGTATAAATAGATTATTTCTAATATTATCTTTTAATAATAACTAAATAAAATAAAATAAAAATTATATTTGTCTTGAGATATAAAATTTCAAAACAATAATAAATAAAAAATTGTGTAATAATTGTCAATGAACAAGAAAAATGAGAAAAATAAAAGTTTTTTTTTTGTGTAGTAATCATCAAGTGGGTTATAATTGAGGCAAGGAGGGCCTTGTGAACTTTTGGAAATGGAATATAGTCATTGTACAACCAGCCACTCACATATGGGCGAGTGTAATACACTTGTCGTTAAGTTGGATGGAAATGAAGTAACGTGCAACGGTATGTAAAGTACAAGTGGTAAATTTGGTGGTTCTTAAACCATAGGTGGTGACTTACAATTCTCATCAAACCGTATGTGATCAACTGCATTTTATACTATTATATATATATATATAGTACATTCTATTTCTTTTCAAAGATTAAAGACAAATAGGAGGGAAATCAATTTGGTTATGTTTTATGTAAAAGTAAAATTCATATTGATATGGATTTCAAAAACAGCCATGTTACATCCTATTATTTTAGCTAATGAAATTCTAGTTGAAATCTATATTTGAGCTATTACATATAAGATTACTTACATTACTTTATATGAGTTATCATATCCGTTCATTTATAATCTTTGATTCCAAACACAACCTAAGTGATTGCTGAAATCAGGGAGGTCTGTTTGTATTAGCTGAAAGTAATTGCTAAATTAATATCGAAAAAATATTTTAAAAATAGTTCTTTTACTGAAATGAATGACAAATGATGGTATTATCATTATTCGGGGGTATTTTTAAATTTTATGGAGGGTAGAAGAGTCTAAATTCATGAATTCAAATAAGCAGGCTTTCAAATGATCCAAAAAAAGAAGGTTTGGGCTAGACTATTACTTATTGACCATTTTTTACATATTTTTACCAAAATAAGCTTTAACTAAACAGCCTAGAACTGCTTATTGCTTAAATAAGAGTTAAGAATGAAAAATATATAAGCCTGAACAACAGGCACATTTTATAATCGAGGCGGCGCCTAGACAGGTCTTAAGCAAGCCTAGGTGGGATGTTTTAGAACATTACCGAGAAACAATCATGATCACACTGAAATAAGGTTAACCGGACACTACGTAACTGATATGGGAATTTAATACTCTCTTTTTTTATTCACATCGCAACTAAATGTTGTTGCTAATTTGCTGTGCACTCGTTTAGTTTGGCAAAAAAAAAATCTGGGTTTTTATTGACATTAAGTTATTATTACACATTCAAAAACATGATTTGGTAAAGTTTATGAATTTTCCTTCCATTTCAAGCTGCTAGCATTAAATAACTTTTCAAGCCATAATGTTATTAATAAATAATAACATAAAATGCTACTATTAATATATTACATAATATAAAATAATTTTGAGTACATCTAACTTCTAAGTTTTAAAACCTTGGACTAACTGCTTAAAGCAACATATATTTGGTGAAGAAATATTCATTTTTGGCTGAAAGAATAAAAATAAAATAAAATGGGCAAAAATCCGTGTGGAGTCAATTTATAGTGTCCTGGTGATGCAACGGCCATTAAGTTGTCATAATGGTGCTGTAACGCTACTACATATTTGAGTATGTGACTTTCATTCTTCCAACTACAACGGTGTGTGTAAAGGACACGAGAGATAAAAATTCCTTAACTTAACGGAAGATATCTGAAACCCTGCTTAGATCTACTTGTCTGGAACCCAACCACTTGGGCCTTTGAACTCTGAGAAGTTTAAACATGAATTGTATCCTCATTAGATCGCGGGCTTCCTATTACCCTATATATGTGCATATACTGTTTACTCTAACTGCTGAACCCACAAGGAAAAGTTCTACTTTTGCAACATCCACTCTTAAAACAAATGTTTATTTCATTTTTCTCTCTCAGATAAGTAATCCTTATCTAACTATACATCCTACCACTATACAAAAAACTCTCTTTACATCAGGTCCTCGTACTAAAATTTCAGACAATAATAAAAATAGTGTCAAAGATGTCAATGACGATGTAAGTGAAGTAAACAAGTAACACTAACATGCAAAGGATTACCTTTATAGATATGGGTATCATGATGGAACAAAGCAGCTCAAACCGCAGAGGGATGACCAATAGTTCATACCATGGCCCCTCATTTGGATATTGAACATACCATTGCTGCAAAAAGATATACCAAGAAAGATGATAAATATAAAAATTAGCGTAGGGCAGTAAAGGGAAATAATTTTCTCTTCAGACTTGAAAATAAAATTATTCATAGGTGTCATATCAAAAGGACTAGACTAGTCTCTATTTTCAGTGAAATATTATGTACTGCAGAATAAAATAAATACTTTTGTTGTTAAACTGTACAACACATAAACCACAACAATAACTTAAAGTAACATATTCATGAATACATCAAATCCATCTGCAGAATATGTACAGGATTGACCATAAAAAAGAGTACCGACTCAGTAGGAAATATCTAAACAATCAAACAATTAAAAGGATGACTGCGCTTAAAAGGCAGAAAGAAATACACTGCTGAAAAAGTTCAAAACTAAAGTAAAAAAATAAATGTCAGAGCAACCATAAGCTTCTTCTCCCATTGACCCTATTGTTCGTATTTCTAGGTTGGTCCCATGACCAAAGTTAAGGACATTCTCTTGGAGGATGGCTGACAACTGCCTCAATTCAATCACAACATCATGATTCAATTTCGGCAAATTTTTGATTTCAAAAGATCTTTCAAAATCACCCGTGAGGACTCGATTCAATGGGGGACCATCCAGAAATGTCCAGCCAAAGCTTCTCTGATTTGTCACTCGATTAGATCCAAAAGAACTCCTGTCCCATGGCACAAGTTGATATAGCATAAATTGCAGGTCCCCATGTTCTCCTTTATTATGTAGATGACAACTTTACAAAAGCTTCAAACCCTTGATGGCATTGCAAAATATTCTCATACTGTGGATCCTAGATGTTGTCTTTGCACTCTTTACAATGAAAATCATGCTCATCTTTTCTTTGAATGTGAGTATCCCTACTCCATCTTATTGTCTTCTCTCAATTATGGAGGTTGGGCTAATGTGCCTACCAACTGACATGTTTTGCTTATTTTGGCTATTAGTAATTCAGCAAAAAGAGTTCACAAGCTTATTTTGAAATTACTTATTGCAACAATAGTTTACTCCATTTGGGCTGAGCGCAATTCCAAGCTTCACTCCAACCCAAGGCTACCATCCAAGATCCTCTCTTCTATTATTCTTAATAGAGTATGCCCCTTTGCTATTGTAAATATTTTCTTTTTAATACAGTCTTAAATTAAGCTAAAAAAAGAGAGAAAGAAATTAGAGAATTACTTTTATTTTTATTTTACAAAAGAAGAAAATTTATTAATAGAAAAGAAAGGATACAATAAAAGGGGAACAAAAAGTCCACATTCAACAGACTAAAGAAAACAAAATTGAAAAAAGAGCATTTACATAAGTGCAACTGATGGGGACGGGGGTTTTGGGACGAATGATAAATATCACAGATAATTTTCAAATAAAACTCAATCAATTCTAACTATTCAATATCTTGAAATAATAAAGTACATTACTATTTATAATACTCCTAGACAACTTTCCTAAACTAAATTGGATTCTAATAAGATAACTTCATATTATATAAGATAACTACAAATTAAATAAACTAATTAAAATATAACTTCTAACTCATGGGTTTCCAAAGCCTTTAACATTATTCTAACCAACTTTCATTGGCTCGTCCTACATAAGTTTTCCTCTGCCGAGAAAAACTCGGCTTCGTCAAGTTAAATACATCAACACAAGAATAAACAGTTGGAGCACCAAGAAATTCTTTGCAAGCTTCAAATTTGGCATGTCGATAACACAAGTAAGAGTGAACTTGATATTGACTTTGATAATCGAATAAACATTAGCACGAGCATTATGTTGCGCATGACGATCCCATAGCAATGTACGTCCTAAGATAATGTGACAAACCTTAAAGGGTAGAACATCACACAGAACAATATCCTTAAGTTTGCCAACGGAAAATGTAACTAAACACCTCTAGGTAACCCACAACTTTGTATTAGTAATCCATGCAACATCATACGACTCCGGGTGGGGCTCAAATTTTAACCCAAGTTTTTTAACTGTTTCCTCAAAGATAACATCCGTACAACTTCCAGTATCAATCACAAGAGAACATACTTGTCCCGCACATTTGACTATCGACTGAAAAATTCACCCACAATGGATTTTTAGATCATCCTTGTGTTTTTGAGCAATAAGTAAAGGTCGAAGAACACCTAAATATCCTTCCAAATGAGCATCAACTTCTAAATACTGCTCATCGGGCTCATATTCGACGTCTAACGGCTTGCAAACCTCTTCGTCTAAATCAGTTTTTCCAAACTCTTTGTCAACAATAGTAAGTTGCCTAGAGGGAGAAAAGACAACATTCATCTTCGGGGAAGAATACTCAAAAGACATGTGACCAAAACCACGATAATTATAGCACCTAGACGTATGGTTATGGTTGTTGTTGGCATTAGAAGAACCTAGGGTATGAGTAGGTTTGCTAGTAGCTGAAGTGCTCGTTGACGATCTTTCCACAAGCCTGTTTTTAATAGGCTACATAAAAGTACGTTCCCTCCGAGTTTGGTTTGGTATTGGAGGCCTAACAGAATTCCTTTTCAAATTATCCTCCACTTGGATAGCAACTTGAACGGCATCATCCAAGAAAAAGAGTTTACCTAAAGCTACACCACCTGCAATCTCCAAATTCAATCCTCGACGGTACATTGAGATTAAAACTTCTTCAACACAAGGGAATTTGGATCGTGTAACCAAACTGTAGAATATTTTAGTATACTCAGCTATAGATTTACTTCCTTGCACCAACTAAGTTAACTGCAAATATGCTTGCTACTTATAATCCGAAGACACAAAACGTCGTGTTAAGGTAACTTTCATATCTTCCCATCTTCTCGCAACTATATATAAATTCCGTTGATGTTGATCCCACCAAATACTAGCTGTCCCTTTCAATTTCGCATCAGTAAAGAAAAATTTTCTCTCGTCAGTTAGCTCATACCAACGAAAGAAGTTCTCCAAACTATGAATCCAATCGAAGAATGCTTCGGGACCATTATCGCCATTGAAGTCTCCAACATCTAATTTCACCCCTCTATCCAATGCATTAGATCTGGAACATGAGGATTAACTTGTGGATTACAGTCATGTTGTTGTAGTCTCAGATGATTAAGATCCGGGATGGGGTCTACAAAATTCTTATGAACATCTTTTTGTCACTTATCGACGCGTTCCGTGAGTACGTCAACTTTTGCTGCAAGTGTTGTAATAGAAGCTTGAACATTTGTTGCATTTGCAGTATGTGTTGTAATTAAATCTTCAATCCTTTTGAGATGCTCATCTTGTTATAACATATAAGCATCAAGTTTGACGCTGATATCTCTGGCATTTACCATGGTCCCTGCAAATAAAAATATTGAACTTTTTTTTTCTCTAGGGGCTTAAGTGCAGAAAATATAAAAAAACAGGGGCTGAATTAAAACTAATGAAACTTTAGGGGTTGAAATTGAAGAAGATAAAAGTATAGGGGCTAATACGTACAATTTTAGGGGGTATTTTAAAATTAAAGAAAACTTGAGGCTAAACTAGAAAATGGTAAAAACTTTGGGGTACCTAATGGCAATTTACCAGTATATTGTATCTATCTTCGTGATAATTTCTTTTTCTTTTGGTCAAGGAGGGCGGCAACACAACGTAGCAGCGGTGTTGGTCACTGTATTTCTTCTTCTACTCCTTTTTCTTCTTTTTTTTCTTTTCCGTTTCCGTCACTCGCGTTGGAGGAGGATTTTATTGGGACTTTCCTTTGATTGATCGTTGTGATATCAAGTTGCGGTATAGGCTGCAATTTACAACGGCTAGGATTTTACGAGGTCTTGGGTTGTTCAATTGGGTCATGATGGTGGATATTAGGGCAGATTTTGGTGTTCTTTGGGTTCTGAAAATTTAGGACTAAATGGGTCTTGTTTGGTATAGGCGGTTGGGTAATGCTAGTTTGGGACAGAAGTTTTGTTGGTGGCAACGGCTGGTGTGGGTGATGATGGCAATGTTTGTTTATTAGATGGTGTTTTGGCTGGGGTTAGGATTGTTTAGTACTATGATTTCACGATTACTATGGCAGCAGAAGGTGGGTTAGAAGTTTGGCTCTGATACCAAAAATGATGGGGATAGGAGTTTTGGGACGAAAGATAAATAATACACATAATTCTCAAATAAAACTCAATCAATTTTAATTATTCAATGTCTCAAAATAATAAAGTACATCACTATTTATAATACTCTTAGACAATTTTCCTAACTTATTGGATTCTAATAAGATAACTACAAATTAAATAAACTAATTAAAATATAACTTCTAACTCATGGGTTTACAAAGCCTTTTATATTGTTCAAACAAACTTTCATGGGCTCGTCCTACGTCAGCAACCCTCCAATTTCTACACAAATCGATCACACAGATACTCTAAAGGCCTCCTAAACAGAAGCCAAAAAGAATGTAAGAAAAATAATCCTATCACTCAACAGCTTAAAAAATAAGCAACTTCCTCTAAACAGTCTGACATTATTGTCATTACAAATTCCCCATAAAATAGAAAAGAAGGCACACATCCATAAATTTTGACATCCCTCTTGTTTCCTTATCCTAAAAAAGGAATTAGCAACATATATTCCACTAAAGCATGACACACCCCTCCTTCCTTAACACTCCAAAGAGAGAGCTTCATAAGCCCCAATCAACAAGATAGTGCAAAAATAAATGAAAGAGTTAATTATACCATGGATTCCCTACTCTTTTCAGTTAAGTGAGGCCAACATCTTATAACCTTCCTAGACTTCTGACAAACATAAAAAAAAAAAAAAAAAAAGTACACAAACTAATATTGTGTTAGAGATTTGGATTCTCCTTCAGTTTTATTGAGCGTATCGACTTGAAAAATCTTGTGTTATCAGTTATTGTAAATGGGGGCACAACATGGTTTTTTCAAAAACTCTAGGGTCTCAGGCAGCATGATGGCAGAACAGGGGAAAGGGTCAGATTTATCCCGACGGGAGCAAGAGTAATAAAAGAGGTTATACTGCTACAGAAGCAGGTAGCTCTTATTAATACCACCATATAGTATAAATGGTAGGCCTAATTGTTGTCACAATCAGAAAAGAGTATTCCTGAGTGACCACCTAATCAATGAAGACAAGCTGTAAATATTAAATGAGTGCAATATTGGATAGACATGATTCAACATTAACCTGAGTAGAAGGTGGAATGGGTTTCTTACATTTGTAAGCTAAATGGTTAGATGAGACTAATATATATATATATATATAAGTGTGTGTGTGTGCGCGCGCGTGCATATTATGTAAATTTTCAAATTAATTTTGCCAAAAAAGGAAATAGCATTCTAAGACTAACCTTTCTTGCTTCTGTTTCCTTCCAGACATTCCCAGCTATGCCTAGAACAATAACAACCACTATCTGAAAAACAAATATCGCTCCAGTCAACTTGTCAATCATCGCATCCATAGCTGTAAGCTTTGGTTCCGGAACACCCCTACTCATACCCAGCTTGGTTTCATTTCCTGGAAAATAGAAATATATCTCATCCCTCATAAAAGCTAATAACACTCAAAGACTCGAGCTATACAATATAATTCAATAGTACAAGATCATGGATTGTCATAATAAAAATGGATACAACGAATGAACCATAGGAATGACACCAAATTAGCGAGAGAATAGAACAAATTTTATATTAATTATTTTGAGGATATTTTCTTGATTGCAAGAGATTTCATGTGATGGTGACAGTGATTGAAAATAAAGTAGTGGTGACGGCGACGGAGTTCTGCTGCCAGTAATAAGATATGTTGGGGTGCCTTAACAATTTTTCTTTCAAGAAGGTCATTTGACAAGGGATGTCAGAAAACTAATCTTTTGAGGTGTTATTTAAGTAATAAAATGGGGCACTTCAAATTCCGAAGTGATGTACCCAACGGATTCACTAAATCCTCCTAGTTATTTATTTTCTGGATAAAAGAACAAACTTTATTAGATAGAAGAGATAGTTCAGAATGGAAGGCCGGTAGACCCAGGACTCCTCCAATAGCTCCCCCACAAAAAAAGCTAGTAATGAAACCCTATCCGAAAGAAGTTGAAAAGATAGATGAAATCATTGAAATTATAGCATTCCTTTCAGTCCATAACCCGTAAAAAAACAGTAAAACAAAAACACCTCCAAAGAATCTTCGGTTCACGCGTCTCCCAAAATCTCAAAATCAAACCTAACACAAACTCTCATAGTACGGGGACACACAAGCCTTCTCAAAACTCCCAGAAAGAAAATTCCATAACTTTAGTGCTGAAGCACAACAAAGATGCATTTTTAATATCCGAACAAGTAACCGAATTGTACAGTAGCCGAATAACCGAATTTACTATTCGGTTATTCGGTTAATAACCGAAATTAACAACAGAAGCAGCAAAATTCAAACCAGAAGTCATATTAGACAGTTGATTTCAGATACAACATAACTCATAAGCAAAGATAGAGAAATATCATCAAAGTTAAAATTTAAATGTAGCTATTTCAACAACACCCAGTTGATGACTTGGATTTGTGAGAAAAACCCACGAGTGAAAGGAAGGAATTAATTTTAACACAACCCAATTGCAAATCTCAATGGAAGGAAGATAATTATAAGTCGCGACTATGACCATTGATTCCTCACCACTTCTACAAATTTTGCAGAGTTTATTGTTGATCCAAGGAAGAATATACTTAGTGGGAAGTGAGACTAAGAGATGAGATGAGACTACGAGAGATCAGAGAGTCTCAGAGATTACTGTTTTAACCTTGAAGGCTTAATTTTTTTTATATCTAGTTCGGTTATTTGATTAACCGAATAGCCAAAATTCAAAAACCAAACCCGAACTCGAAAACCGAATATTAAAACGCGTAAAACCGAAATTTTAAAAATAACCGAATAACCGAAAAAAATCGGTTAAAAAATTCGATTCAGTTCGATTATTCGGTTTTATCTGTTTTTCCGAGCACAAGCGTCTGTATGGCCTTCGCCTTTGCACCAAATCATTAGTCTTAGGGAGATTGAGAACTATTGACCAAACAAAAGCCTTAAATTTCAAGGGATCCTTGGACTGTGGAAGATAAGAAATTAGGAATAAATTATAAGGAGATTGAAAATTAGGGTGAAATTATAAGGAGATTGAATACGAATAAGAAAATTGATGAAAAGGCTTGCAAGAAAAATTGCCCAATGAATCCAATGACTCTAATCGAAGAAGAAAGATAACCTAAAGATAAGAAGACTTGAGAGAAGTTAAATCATTGGCCACGATCATTTAGATTTCTGAAAAATAAAAATTTCACCAATAAAATTAAACAAGCAATTAAATCCTCCTAGTTATTTTTACAAAGAAGTGAAAATACTGAATTTTGAGATCCCAACTAGAATGAAATCCCTAGCTGAAATATCCCATCCAAATACAATCTAGGTAATTAGTTAGCTATGGTATGGACTACTTAAAAATTAAAATAGAACCTACCTGTATAGATGGCAACTCCACATGCCCACTCTGTATTTCGCAGGTAACATGATTGAAGGATTGTGTTTTTTATGGTTAATGGACACACATCATTATCAAGAAATGGAGGAAACAACCGCATATTCGCATCAAATCTTCTAATGTCTTTATTTGGTTGGGGACACTCGATCACACCCTGCAGAAAAAGGCATACAAAGAATAATTAGTGGTAGAAAGTAATTAACAAACCTTCTGCACATTGAAAGAAATAAGGATTTCTTGCCTTGATTTTGTGCAGCAACTCAAGATCTATTCCCATGCAAGCAGATGGTATTACCCGTGTCTTAAGATCGGTTTCACCGTCAAGGGCAGATGTCTGAGGGAAAAAAAGAATTTGCATATTTTCAAAATTCACATATATACAAGAAAATGGAAGAAAGTCTTGCTCTTGCAATCATTTTTACCAAAAAGTGAGACTATGACTCGATTGAACAAGCATCTTAAGGAGCTCGTCAATTGTGGTACCATGAAAGATGAGGTTTAACTAACATTTGCAGAAAATAAATCGACTGAACTTTTCATATTGTTAGATAATCCCTTTTTTAAACGGTAAGTATATATGAAAGAAAACCACCAAAGACCTCCAAAGCGCCTAAAAAGTAAAAAACCCTAAATCCTATACAATAAAACGCTCTAGGAGCAGCCAAAAATATCCACATCTAGGCTCCCTAATCCAAGATGAGTTACAATTTACTTCGATGTGTCCTACATCAAGATACCAATGTGGTGTGGAACAAGAGTGCAAAAATCAGAAGAATGTGGGAAAGAAAAGAAGATGTGGTCTATGTCACCATCACAAAGTAGACTAACTTCTTCTTACACATTTAATCCTTAATATTAACTATGCAAGATTTTCAGTGTTTTTTTAACTGCTTTAATTTATATTTTGTATTCAGCAGCTAATAGAAGAGGGTACATAACACTTTGCTGTGTAACTGCTGTAGATTATAACCCGTCTAAAGTGAGAATATCAACACCTACTATTGTGTTACTGTAAATTTATAAACAACCTTGAGGGAAAATTCCATGGATAAAATAAATTTTAAGAATAAAGTATAAATTCCTTAGAGTCTAAAGAGCCATTTACAATCCTCAAAACAAAGTCCGACTCTATCAAAATTAATTGCTTATTATCCCTAAGGATTTCTCTCTCCACCATCCTGGAGTGTTTCCCAGAATCCATTATCTTCTAGTTAAGGCTTTTTTGGTAAAGATACTAGCAAGGCAACCCAATCAAACAAAGATAATATTGTTACCATTTAAATTTATGAGATGAAAAAAAGGATAAAAAGTTTTAATTTCAACTTCAAAGGGTAGATCGAATAACATGAAGGATTTTACCTCTACATAACAAAGACCTTGTGGTTCAGAGGTCCCAATTAGCACAAGATCACATGGCACTTCATCATTTTCACGAAGCCACACTATGTTACCAACATGAATGTCTTGGGCTTGAATCTACAAGTGAAAATCACCAATTAAAGGAAGATTATCTAGGGAAAGAAGACATTTTTCCAAAGTAATTGAAACAAGGTCACAAATGTTCATAATAACTGGGCTCTCACAGAGTCACAATGTAAAGTAAATTCTACTTGCATACTTGTATGATTTAATTTGGTGTTTTACCTACTTTAACATTTTAACCTGAATATCTCAAGGTTTTGATCAGTCATTAATTGTTCACTTCCACTTTAAAAACAGTATAAAAAACAAACAGACGAATAAACCAGATAGAAATGAACTTCCCATGCAACCATCAAATGATCAAAAGTACAAGGACTACCATTAAACATCATTAAAGAATCCACCATCTGACATAAGGCAAACCATATCCACATCATGAAGGCTTATTATCCACCAGCTGACTCTCTCCATCCGTGTTAGTATATTCCATAAATTCCTCAAGTAAAGAGAATAATGTCTATCACTACATGTATCCCCAATTAATTAAACACCATACTCCAGAATTAAATATTCTTAAGATAACTTTAAATGCCATATCAGTTGTCAGCCCTAATCAAGAAAAGAATGGTTCATGATGATGGTTTTAATTAACTTCTGATTGTGGTTCAAGATAACTTATCCTCATTAAACATGACCAAAAAGAAAGGAGGGCCGTCAATTTGGTCCAGGGCATGTCAGAATATGCCCACTTTTATTTTATCCACTGTCAAGCCCTATTTCCATAGCATCTGACAATATTTTTCTTCCCAATCATCTAATAACTAAATTAATTAATTACTTAATTAAATTTTAATTTTTAAAAAAAAGATGGCTTTCACTTCACTTGCTTTAAAAGAGTTTCTCCAATCTTGAACTTTATGTAACTATGTTTACTAGGGCTTCCACCCTCCAGCCTTCTTAACAGTCTATGGTCAGTTGGTCACTGACTCACTGTAAAGTTATGTTGCTCTAGTATTGTAATTGGTAGTCCCATATGGCTTAAGATTTTCAGGGTTCACTTCTTTTAGAATCCATTGGCTTTATTTGTGTTACCGGGAACGCCATCGACTGGGTATGCAAAACGAAATCGTGTACGAGGAATGCTACTTATGGTAGAATGCATAAGGCATTTAGTTCTTGTACCACAATTCAGAACGATAGTACCTGGTATGCGGAAGTAAGAGTACCCTAGTAACCACTCTCTTACTATAACCACATTCTACTCTGCTAAGTAATTCGAAGGTGTTTCCCTAAGAAGATGGTATAAAGCAGTGATCTCACTTTCCACTTATCTTTTGCCATTATCTTCATTGAAACCCCATAAAAATGTTCACAACTTCACATGCATGGACAAAAACTTTTTTGCTTCTGTCTACATTATATGCATACTTAATTTTCACAATTTTGCAAATATGCAAGCCTAAGCACAAACTCGTATTAAAAAACAAGAAGAATGATTAGAGGAAAAGTCAACCAATAGTCACATTACTTGGTAATGTAAAGTATGTAGAACCAAAAAGGGTGAAGTCATGATGGCCTTCCCTGGCCTTAAAAGTCAATCGGTTTGACTTATTGGTAACAGATATACCAAAGGCCTTTAGCCTAGTGGTACAACCCAACCGATGGCATCCATGAGGTTGGGGGATCTAATCCTCCCAAAGATGGCGCTAGTGAGTGTTGGCAAATCATTGGATTTGTCTTAGAGGGGGGTGCTAGGCTGTTTTTTTTTGTTTTTTTGTTTTTTGGGGGGGGTGGTGGGTTGGGGTGGCTGGGTGGAGTTTGTTGGGGGGTTTGGGTTCTATAAATGTACGGGGTTCTTAATGAGACCAAAAGAAAAAATATTGGCAACAGATATAAATAATTTTGATTCCAACTAAAAAAATCCTGAAAATTAGAAAAACAAAAGTCACAAAACAGTATGATGTTTTGGATACAACAAACATACATGCTTTTTGACACCCTGCCTTACAACCCAGACTTCTTTTTCATTTGCCTTCTTGTCTGATAGATATCTATTATAATCATCCCAAGCTTCTTTTGTTGCTGAGACAGCAAATATAAAAATGAGAGGGCCCCATGTACTTGCAGGATTTACTGGGGTAATAAGTGACCAGAGTTGAAGGCAGGCAATCAACAGAAAGTACTGGTTCATGAATCGGCTGGAAACAAGGTAAAGAAATTTGTTAGGCACATTGGATAAGTTCTAAAAACAAGCTATAGGACCAAGAGTTGATCATATAAGCAGAATCATATCTACAGCTTCACAAAACATTAATAAAAAGGAAAACAAATGTTCGGAGATAGAACTTTGTTAGGCCTGCGATTTTGATAGAGTTCATTAGTAATTTAGTACGCAATCTATGTAAAACCAAAGACCACACAAAAACCTCAACTATGGAAGGGACCTTGGCTTTCCAAATGTACGAAGCTAATGGAAATGGATTAGGAACAATAGAGCAAGTCAAAAAAGAGGAATAACAATATCAGACATTAGTAAAATACATCTGACAAACTATTTGATGCATCCTGCAATCTTTTAACATAAAAAGTCATGAATGAAAGAACAAAGCAGCCAAAAAACACAATAATTTCATAGATATTTAAGCCTACTTGATATTTGTTCAAATTTGCATGCTTAGCTCAACTATAATAATGTATACAATAATACATCCAAAGAGTTTCTGAATTACCTGAATTGCTCTAATAAATTTTTTGGGAGAAAGTTCAACACGGTATACTTTCTGTTTGATATGCGGTTATCGCAATAAAGATCTTGGGAAAGATTGTCATCATTGATATAAACAAATCGCTTCATGATGGACTTAAACTTAAACGCACAAGATCATGTTCCAGTTTGTTCACTCCAAAGTATAATGTGGAGCTGCACAACAATAAGAGCTAGATTCTGAGCTTCATATCCTGCAAATAACAACAATAATGAGGCTTCAAAGGTAACCCGTCATGGCATCTTTTAATTATAACTAAAAAACTATCGCCCATAAGCGTCCAAATTTAGGAGCCAATTACAGTATTTACACCAATTCCCACTTACGTTTATGGGTTTTCAAGTCCCCCAACACACAAACACGAAGCTAAGTACTAGAGGAAGTATGAACACATAACAAATTTAGTTTGGTCACTATTCAATCTCGATCTGATCGCTGACTATTGGCGAAAATTAAAGACCCAGGATAAATGAAATAAAAAACAAAAATTCATTTGAATTTAATCAAACAGTTGAAATTAACCATTGGAAAATGGAGATCACAAAAGCTATGTAAATTTAGATATCACAGCAATATGGGTAAAGTTGATGTTACTTGATCAGCGCTGAATTATATAACATGGGATTTGTCGGTACCTAAGAAAGCTGGAGGCCGGAGCAGAATTGGGTCGTCGGCCGGTGATGCTACGATCCATGAATTAATATGCAGTGTGTAAAATGATGAAAATGTTTGCTGTGGATATTCGAAGACGCCTTAATTCTTGGCGATCGAGACCATATACGGTGTAAATTAGATGGAACCTGTACCAGCCAAAATGTTTGCCTTTTGTTTTAATTTACCTATCTCCTTAGAACTTTTTTTTTGCTAAAACAATTCCACACCTGCCCTTTTGACGGGTCTAGTTGAGGCCAAGGACCGGCTTCTCCTTCATTAGATCTTTCAATCAATTTCTAAAGCTACCTATTTAATAATAAATTTTTAATTTGATTATTTTTTTTGTACCGAAATCGAAGCGATTTTTTTTTGTACCAAACCGACTAGTTCGGATTGGTCCAAAAAACCGATTTTACCGGTTTTTTGGCCCACCCCTACTAAAGACCATAAGTAAGTTTTTTTTTTGAATTGTACAAATGACTTTGAGTCCAATATTTTATTAAAAATGTATTAATGGTGATATGATAATTTTCTTTTCGAGAACTTATTTTGTTATATTTCCATTTTAGAGATACATTTCATTTTAAGACCTATGAGAAATTTGTCAGGTAACGTCTTGGTTAATTTTAAAATATTCAAACTTTTTCTGAATAAAAAAGTACGAAAAAAGGGAGATCAATGCCTCTACTAAAGAGTGTAAACGAGTCGAATCAAAGCGAATAGATAACTACTCGAATTCAACTCGAAATGATAAATTCGTACTCGAATTGTATTTGAAAATTTCTACTCAGATTCGACTCGGCTCGAATATTTATTACTCAAATTCGATCCGACTCGACTCGAATATTTATTCAAACTACTCGCGAGCTTCAAATTCAAACTCGAATTCGATTCTCCACATAATAACTAGTTTTATAATAAATATAATTATAAATTAAATTTATTATTTTACGTAGAAATGAAAAAATATATTTACTATTACACTTTACAAATATAAAATCTCAATTAAAATTAAAAACAAAACAAAACAATAATTAATTATCCTAATTTGATTTATATTTGTATATATTATAAGAGAATGTATCGAACATCTAATCGAATCTGTATCAACCGAGTATGTATCGAATCACAAGCAAGAATTCGAGTAGTTTGAATCTTAAACGAGTCGAGTATAACCTTACTCAGATTCTACTCATATTTTTATTCGAACTATTTTTAATGCTCAAATTTGGATCATATTATTAACGAATTTGAGTCTCGTTCGTTTTTTTTTCGAGTCGAGCCCAAATCGAGCCCAAACTGTGTTGGCTCGTTTACAGCCTTACCTCTACTACTACTACGCTATTCAATTTACTTAGAAGATAAGTAATAACATATTAAGAATTTTAAACCACTTTTATAGTCTAAATTAAAGTACAAATATATTTTTAATTTTAAAACTAAATAAAAGAATATATTTATGGTGTTTGGTTCTTGGCCTAGCGGTAACTCTTGTCTTATGGTTTTCATGAGGTCAAGGGTTCGATTCTTGAGTTTGTGAGTAAGGGTGTAAATGAACTGAGTCGAGCCGAGTATTAATTTGCTCAGATTTGGTTCACAAAATTTATCGAGTATAAAATAAGATTTGACTGAAGCTCGTTTAGCTACCGAACCGAGCACAATCTCGAATCAAGCCCAAACAGTTTGAACTTTTTGAACGAATTTGATTCGATTATCAATAGAAAATTATAATTTGAAAAGGTTCGAGTAATTTATCGAATTTTAAAATTTGCTCATATTTGAATCATTTATATTTCGAGTCGAACTCGAATCGAACTTTGAGTCGAGCGAATACGAATCAAGCCCGAACTGTTTGCTTATTTTACAGTCTTATTTGTGAGTGTGGTGTGTGTGGAAATTAACAATATATATATATTTATAATTTTAGAACAATAAGAGTATATGTAATGATCAGAGATTTCCAAGTTTCATTATTAATTAAATAAATAATTTAATTTTTAATGAATTAATTTTGTGTGGTTTAATTTAAAACTTGGTGACATATAGTGAATAAATATGTTATTATTTATGTGGAAAGTGTATCTGACTAAATAATTATATATATGGTAAGTATATATATTTTATTATTTTAATTAAAAAGGGGAAGCTACATAACCTAATTAGGTATAGAAATTAAATAACCTAAGGGTTATGGTATTGAAGAATATTAGTATTATACTAACTTAAGGGATTAATTTTAATATCTCAATGTATTAATTATAATAAACCTAATTAAGACAAGTCTAATTGGGTTATGAGATTGAATGTATATAAGTAATCATTTTAAATTCCAAGTTAAGTGGAATGGAAACCCTAATTAACTAATTAAAATTGAGGCTTTGGGTCATATTAGTTTACATAGCCCAAATAATTAATTTAAAAGCCCAAAGAATTAAAGAAATGGCCCAATTTATAGCCCAATTGAAGTGAGACATTATAGTCATTTGATTAAGCAAATATTGTATTTAAAAATAAAGCAAAATTTGGGATAAAATGGGGGGAGGAGTACCCGGCCATCTAAGGCCAAATTCAAGCATGTGATGTTATCAATTTTTCTTCCAATTTGGTTACCAACTCCCTTATGTGTCATTCTATGATTTAGCCACAATATTTTGTAAGATATACAAGTAATATGGAGAGAGGAAAGAAGAGATATGTTAGTAGATTAATTATAGATATACCAAATATATCTATAAAATTCTACCAACACTTAAAACATATTTTCTCTCTTTCATCTCATTCTTAATTTAGCAAGCAAAAGAAAAAGAAAATAGAGAGAAATAGAAGAGAGAGGGACGGACAAGAGGGAGTTCAAAGAGGAGAGGAGTTGATCCTTAATGCACCCAAAATTCCTCACATATTTTGGAAGAAGAAGAAGGACATCTCATAGAACAAGGTAAAAACAAAACAAAACCTTAAAAAAATTTCAAGTTTTGTTTATTTTCTTTTGATGGATTTTGATGAAATAAAGAGTTTGTGTTTATGATCTTTAAAACTCTTGATCTACATGTGTATGAGTGTTTTATATGTGGATCTAGCTATTTTTGAAGTTAAAATTTTGATCTAAAGAAAGAAAAGCAAACTATGTTCAAAAAGGTTCAGGAATAGTAGTTGTTAAAGATGTTTAATTATTATCTAATCTAATGTAATAATTTATGTAAACCTTTTGTAATAGTAAAGGTAAGTTTAAGTTAAGGTTAAGAAGACATTGGGATTATTGTTGTAAGACTTTATATTAATGAACGATGTACGTTTATTATTCCGCAATAGTTATATAATGTTTATGATGATGATGTATCGTGAGCACCAAACTCGAGGTTAGAGAACCCGAATTTGGGGGCTTCACAGGTTGGTATCAGAGCTGTAGGTTATAAACATTGGGAATGCGAAACCTAGGTTATAACCTTAAAAGAAAACTCGTATAGAGTATGCTAAGAGATGGATTGTGGAAATTCATCAAGTATGTGTTGTATTTAATAAAATATTATTTCATTTCATCAATGAATATATTTTATTGTAGTACTGATGTTGTATCCTTATTTTATTATAGGATGCCTGGAGATAGTTAGGGGAGCCATTCCGTAGACCAGAAGGAGGCTGTGCCGGAGGAGGTGATGGATACCTCACAGGATGAGGTGATCGGTGACCTGCTAGCAAAGAACTATGCTTTGGAGCAGAGGATTGTAGAGTTGGAGGCACAGAACATGACTTATCAGTACGTGGAGCAGCAGTATAAAGATACTGCTAGTCAGGCACTGATTGAGTTAGTAGAGGCGTGAGTATAGCTGGAGCATGAGAAAGCAAAGTTTGGAGCACTAAGTGTAGAGCATTTGGCGATGCGGGGTGAGTTCGACATAGAGATTGCAGATAAGATACGCGTGGATGAGGCATTTTATGAGTCAGCCAAGCGGGTGGACCAGATAGAGACAGCACTACAGGCCACGAAGGTCAGGGTCGAGACCTTGGGACTGGTGCTAGACGCAACATATGAGGGGCAGCCCAGTGGGACTAGGAGGGCACATATCGAGATAGGGGAGTCGAGTCGATCAGTTCGACATAGAGTTATGGAGGGGTTGTTTCCCCAAGAGCCTGTTCAGGTGACCCAGCAGGGCCACCAGTGATGTTATGATATGGACCAGTTGTAGATAGATGCATTAGTACCCTTTTTGGTTATTAGGGTTATATGATGTAAACCTCAGAAGGTGTGAGGTAGTATGTAAATATGATGTATCCCCACTTTATGTGCATAGGGGAGTATATCGTTTGGTAGATCCCATCTTTTGGATGTTTAAAATGGGATAGTAGCATTTATAGAAATATGTCAGGCATGTAAGTGTGTAACACTAAGATTTAGTATATGAATATAAATGCAGTTATATGGTTATGTGTATGATTAAGTAAATAAGTATGAGACTTAAGATATTATTTTGTCTATCTGCTAATATGTTAATTTAGTAAGCTGAATTTTAAAATCCAACGTGTTAATTATAATGGTTAGATTTTAAAATTATATGTTATAATTTAAACACTAATAAGTTATGACATACCAGGAAACTTAAAGTAATAATTTAAGGTTTTATTCAATCAAGAAAATGCCACCAAGATGGAGATGAAGAGGAATACCGAGATTACAGAGAAATGTAAATGAAGGAGCAGAAACTGAAAATGAAAATAGAGAAAGGGAACAAGCAAACCCACCAAACCCAATGCAAGAATTTGTGAATATGTTGACAGAGGCTATACAGAATAGAGCACCAGTCGCAGCAAATCCGCCAAGGAATCAATTGGCAAATTTTAAAGATTTTAAAGCAGTAGGTCCGCTAGAATTTCAAGGAACAACAGACCCCATAGAAGCCCAAATTTGGGTGAAGGAAATTGAAAAGGCCTTTATCATTGCAAGGGTTGCGGAGGAGCAAAAGACAGCTTTTGCAACGTATTTGATGAAAGGAGAAGCGAACTACTGGTGGGAATCTAATCAAACTCAGGCTGGAGAAGGTATAGTAACCTGGACCAGATTTAAGGAATTGTTTCTTGAAAATTATTTCTCGGAGGCCATGCAAGCCAGAATGGAAGTGCAGTTTATTGAATTAAAGCAAGAAAATATGACAGTTGCCGAATATGCAGCAAAATTCAATGAGCTAGCTAGATTCGCACCTCATCAAGTGGCTACAGAAGTACGGAAGGCGCGTAGGTTTGAGAATGGGCTGAAGCCTTGGATTCACAGCAAAGTTGCAGTGCTACAAATTGCTACATTTTCAGCAATGTTAGAAAAACCTATCATTGTAGAAGGTAGTAGTGAGGCAGTATCTAAATACAACCAGGAGAAGAACAAGAAGAAGATTGAAGGTGGACATCAGGGTGCCAGTAGTGGTGGCAGTAACAGTAAAAAGCGCAAGTGGAACAGTGGTAATGACTAGGGAATTCAACAAGGAAGTACACCACAGAAGAAGTCAACATGCAGTAAGTGTGGAAAGAATCACTTTGGGGAGTGTATGAAGGGGAAGAATGTATATTATAACTGCGACCAGGAAGGACATATCTTACCAAATTGTCCTAAACCGAAGAAAGGAGGTTGTTTTTCTTGTGGGGGAACAGGACATCAGTTTAAGGATTGCCCTGTAGGGATTTCGGCACATAAACGCAGCGAAAATTAAAATTTTCCGAAACCCTAAAACAGGATCCATGCGAAAACATATTAATTCAGAGGTTTAGATTTATTTTACCGATTATCTAAGCTTGAATGGAGATGATGAAAATTCTGGAACAGCTTCGAATCTTCAACGCAATCCAAAGGAACTGCGTCTCTACGGTATCCACACAAACGCCCCGCGAATCGTCACACGATCTGCGGTGAAAAGAACTGCGGTACTAGCCGCCAAGGATATGGACTTTCTCGTGTTTTTCTCTCTAATCTCTCTCTAAGAGTGGCTAGGATTTGGGTTTGTAATGAATACCCTAAAACGGCTGATATATTATATATATAGCCGTTAAAAGAATTAACCAAAACCTAATCCAATTAGAAAAATAAAATTCAAATTTATATATATTATATCTTAATTAAGTCTTACTTAATTAATATACATATATATACAAATTATCCTATTAATTTAAATTCGTAATTTAAATACTATCAATCATATTGACATATTTAAATCCTTACAATTTAAATTAATTCCCTTTTAATTACGTTCTAAGTGTGTGACCCTATAGGTTATTATTATGTTGGCAATAATTTTAAAATTATATTATAAAATTATAAATAGTGAGCTGCATCTAGTAATGCATCACTGCTACTCAAATAATAATAAGATCGGTGATTCGATGCAACCTTTTCGTGACCAATGTTTTAATGTAATTTAATCCTTTTAACCTTGACATCCTAGATTAAACTCGAGTCATGGAATGTGTCATACTCTTCATAATTTAATTTGAGATTTTCTTAATCAATGAGTAGACTATATGAAACAAATCACTATTTGAGCATGGCCATGCATTTCATAGTCCTACTCAATCAAGAGGCCTATGGATATCACCCCTAATATATAGGAGGGTTAAATTTCATCTAAATCACTCATATTCCTCACACGATTCATGATGTATCCAATAATCACCTTTATTGTCCACCATATTAAAGGTGACCTTTGATGATATCAAAGTACATAAATTCTCGTGTAGTAATATAGTGATTTCAAGTCGGAGGATCATTACATCATTGTCACTATGAGAATTGCTTATGACACTTTGCATAATGCTCCACGTAGAATTCTCATGATGGGTCTGTCCAGTACATTATTCTCTAACATGTACCTATGCATTGACTTAATATCTCATATATTTATGACCAATGAGATTTGGCCATCAGTCAATCCACATACTAGTCTCAATGTATCATTGTTGTCCCATTAATAATGACACTCGACTAGGGATATTTAAGAATAATGATACTAATTGTAATTATATGATCTCATGTTCAAGTCACATACTTGAAGTCATATAATTTGTATCACTATTCTAAAGACTTTTATTATGCTAACATTTATATAACGTGTGACGCCCCCCAGAATAGGTCCAGTCAACCCAACCCATTTTGAGTCGTCAAATACATGGTACAGAATTCAAATACAAACTTTATATCATACGGTTGTGCAAAATACGACCACACAACTGTGAGTGTCAATACAAATATGTAGAAAATATTAATATTCAAACTAAGTCCTCATTACAATTATTATCACACTATTTATCAGAAATAGTGAGGACAACTACTGCTCTAACTCGGACCATCACTCTGTCCCCCGACTAGTTCCTGCAACATTCTCATTTCCTGAAGAGGACAATAGATAAAAAGGGTGAGCTCAACTAGCCCAGTAAAGAATATTATGACTAAGATAATGTAAAATAAATTATCGTTAGTCTTCAACAATTCAGATAAAATATTATTGACAACAAATTTTAGATCAATATTCGCAGCGGAAATAACCATTCATTAGAAGAGTTAAGTAGAGAATGAAGTCTACTATCTTCTATGATTTAAAAGCCCATCATCAATATTTTATCTCTGTAACATCAATCAATATATTTTAACTCAAATATTCATCTTTGCACTACAGGCCAAAGATATTCATTTGTATCACCAGTGGTCATGTTCATCTCAACACCTGTCATCTTTGCACTACGGCCAAAGATATTCATCAGGTAATCATTCATTTTTGCTCTACAGGCTAAAGATATTCAGTTATATCACCTTTTAGGATTGAAGATGATGAAAAATAATATAAATAACGAATCTAGTGAGATAAAGGACAAGATTAAGGATTTGTATTTTAGTTTATTCAAGTTCAAGAATATTCCATAATAATACTTTGTGGAGCAAAATTCAAGAATGAAGCTCAAAACTTAGATCCAATCGAAGATAAAAACTATAACAGACAATTTGGACAAATAGAAGAAAATTTAATTTTTTTCGTGAATAGTGCCGTATACGTGAATAGTAACTCCGACGAAAAAAGTAAGAATTTTATAATAAAATCCATGACAATATTTTGGTATAATGATATTGAAAAGAATAACATCATTTACGAAAGAAAATAACATCCCTTACCTCAAAAGAATAGTACTTCTGACTGGAGTATCGGATATAATACCAAAGGAAACTTGCACTGAATAGTAACACTCAAAGTATCTAAATACTCACAAAAATACGTTCGATATTATAGAGAGAGAAAACTTCTGATTCTGGTGTGATTTTCAATTCTAACCTAAGCACCTTATTTATAGGAAAAACTTAGGATGCCAAAGTAGACTAAATTAATAAAATAATATTTTTTTAAAAAAAATTCCGCCGCCTGGCTGAAATTTCAAAAGCCATCAGCCACCACAAGTGGGACCCACCTCCTATTAAAAAAATATTTATTTTTCGAAACTTCAATAATTCATAATAAATAGCCCCTTTGTCAGAAAAATACAAATTCTATGTCTTTTAATAGGAAATTTAATTCTCTACAACTTTGTAGAAGAAAGTTTTTCCAAATTTCAAACATAAATTATCCGAAATTCATAAACGGATGATTTTCCCTATCAAAATACTGATAAAAATACATCAGCGCTAATTCCTTCTTTTATATCCACAAAATAAATATTTCCTTATCATATAAATCAATAATTAATTATTCACAAATAATATTACAGAACTACAATATTGACAACCAGATCGTTCCCAGAAAAGAGGGGGCCTTCCGATAAGGACTTCTCCTTACTGGTGCGCAATTAAATAACCCCTCCTAGACATAACTTCCTTAGACATTGTCAATAATGCTATCTAATAATATTATTCAAATAATATGAATTATTGAGTTGATAATGTGAAATACTGTGCAGTGACAATTATTGAATCAATAATACCAAAATATCAACTGTAGCCATTATTGAATCAATCATAGCAACGTAGCAATTATTGAATCAATAAAATATCATACAATTATTGAATCAATAATATAAAATATTGAACAGTAATTACTGTAACAATTATTGAGTAAGTGCCTTCTCACGTAAGAATCAATAATTTAAAATACTGTGCAATACCGTGTGCTACTGTGCAACACCGCGTATTACTGTATTTTAACCACCGGGTATTTCAACAGTACTAACGGTAACAACTACGCCGTTATTTTATAAAAAGGTTATTTCTGTCGCTTTCTATATCCGACAGTTATTCCGTTGTGGGGCCCACAAATAGCTGCGCCGTCGTACGAATATTTCCCGACAACAAGAATATTTCACGACCAAATGAATATTCCCCGACAACAATGAATATTTTATAACCACTTGCTTATTTTAAAATATTTACACATTTTACCCATAACTTTTCACATTTATCAAATATACACCTTACTATTTCGAAATAATATATAAAGGAAATTAAATCTTTATTCATAAAAGTTGGGGTCTTACATAACGCAGTAAATAAAACCATAATAAAATAATTTATTTATTCAATCAAATATAATATCAAAAATGTTAAGTAATTACATCAAATAATTGGCCTCTAGGGCATAAACGCTAACATGCCCATTTAAGAAGAATACTGGCGGAGGAAGTGGAAACAGGAGGAGTACCCCAAAGTTAACAATTGGAGGGCCAACGTAGTAGAGCAAGCCAACAGCCCGAACTTTCAACATGACTGTGCAAGACGCAGTTGCATCAAAGGAGGTTGTGTCAGGTATAATTCCGATCAATAATATAAATGCATATATATTGTTTGATTCGGGAGCTACCTGTTCATTTGTGTCTGAGGAATTTGATAGAAGATTAAACTTACCCTGTGAAAAGTTAAAGAACCCTATGAACATAGAAGTTGCAAACAAAGAAGTGATCCCTGTAGAGTTTATCTATAACAATTGTGGTGTGGAAATAAGGGGACATAAGTTAAGCGTGAATTTGATTCCGATACGCTTAGGGGAATTTGATGTTATCCTAGGGATGGATTGGTTGTTTAACCATGAGGCAGTTATAGATTTCCAGAAGAAGAGTATACATTTTAAGACACCAAATAAGTCTAAGGTTATATTTTATGGTAGCAAGTCGCCAAGACAAACGAGTTGTCTGACGATGATACAGGCCAGGAAGATGTTACGAAAAGGATGTGAAGGTTATTTGGCTCATGTAGTGGATACACGGGTTGTGAATTCGGGCATGGGGCAGATACCTATAGTTAATGAGTTTGGGGATGTCTTTCCAAAAGAACTTCCGGGACTTCCGCCAGACAGAGTGATGGAATTCGTGATTGATTTAGTACCGGGGACAGCGCCGATATCAAAAGCACCATATAGGATGGCTCCGATAGAAATGAAAGACTTGATGATCCAGCTACAAAAGTTGTTGGACAAAAGGTACATCCAACCGAGTGTATCTGTGTGGGGAGCACCAGTGTTGTTTATAAAGAAGAAAGATGGTTCGATGAGGCTGTGTATGGACTATAGAGAATTGAATAAGGTGACAATCAAGAACAAATATCCGTTACCGAGAATAGACGATCTGTTTGATCAACTTAAAGGAGCGAGATGTTTTTCAAAGATTGACCTAAGGACTGGTTATCATCAGTTGAAAGTGGGGACGGAGGATGTACCAAAGACAACATTTAGAACTCGTTACGGCCATTATGAGTTCCTAGTGATGTCGTTTGGACTGACGAACGCACCAGCTGCTTTTATGGACTTGATGAACAGAGTATTTAAACCGTATTTGGATAAATTTGTGGTTGTGTTCATTGACGATATTCTGGTGTATTCAAAGACTGAAGAGGAGCATGCCGAACATCTAAGGATAGTATTGGAGACGTTGAGAAAGGAGAAGTTATATGCGAAACTTTCGAAGTGTGAATTCTGGTTGAAGAGAGTTCAGTTTTTGGGGCATGTTATTGACAACGAGGGAATTTCTGTTGATCCAGCGAAAGTAAAAGCAGTGAAAAATTGGGGACAACCGAAGACATCTACAGAGGTCAGAAGTTTCTTGGGATTAGCTGGATATTACCGAAGGTTCATTCAAGATTTCTCGAAGATAGCAACGCCGTTAACGAATTTGATCAGAAAGACTATGAAGTATGTATGGACAGACAAATGTGAGCAAAATTTTCAAGAACTGAAGAAGCGATTAAGTGAAGCACCTGTATTATCATTACCAGATAGTACTGGGGGTTTTACAGTGTATAGTGATGCATCACACAAGGGACTAAGTTGCGTATTAATGCAGAATGGTAAAGTTATTGCGTACGCATCACGACAATTAAAGGACTATGAGAAGGGATATCCTACTCATGACCTGGAATTGGCAGCGATAGTATATGCCCTTAAGATTTGGGGACATTATCTCTACGGAGAAAAGTATGAGATATACACAGATCACAAGAGTCTGAAGTATATCTTTACACAAAAGGAGTTGAACATGAGGCAGAGGAGATGGTTAGAATTGATCAAGGATTACGATTGTGAGATTCTATATCATCCGGGAAAGGCTAACGTGGTAGCAGATGCTTTAAGCAGGAAAAACAGAGAAAAGTTGTTCGTATTGACAGAACAGGAAGAATTAATAAAAGAAATGGAGAAAATGGAGTTGGAGGTGAAAAATCCGAAGAATTCGAAAAAAGTGATAGAAATGGAAGCAAGTCCGACTTTACTCGACAAGGTGAAGGAGGCACAAGAAAATGATGAAGAATGTGGTGACATCAAGAAACGATTGGCTGAAGGCGAAGAGTTGAAGTATAAAATCGATGGCACCGGATTGCTAAGATTTGAAGGAAGAATTTGGGTACCTGCAGTACTAGAGTTAAGAGAGGAAATTTTGCAAGAGGCCCATAGTACTAGATACTCGATACACCCAGGAAGCACGAAGATGTATCAAGATCTACGTCAACACTATTGGTGGCCGAATCTGAAGAAAGAGGTTGCAGAATGTGTCAGCCGATGCTTAACTTGCCAAAGGGTCAAGGCAGAACATCAACGATCAAGTGGAATATTGCAGCCGTTAGAAATTCCTGAATGGAAATCGAAGCATGTCACAATGGATTTTGTGGTAGGACTTCCAACAACACAGAAAGGATATGATGCCCTATGGGTGATAGTGGATCGTCTTATAAAGTCAGCGCACTTTTTGCCGATCAGGATCAGGTATAATTTGGATTAACTTGCTAAATTATATATCAAGAAAATTATTTTAAGACATCGAGTGCCAGTATCAATTGTTTCGGATAGAGATCCGCGCTACACATTAAACTTTTGGAGGAGTCTTCAAGAAAGAATGGGGACACAGTTAAGGTTAAGTACCGCATATCATCCACAGACTGATGGGCAAAGCGAAAGGACAATTCAAACATTAGAAGATATGCTCAGATTCTGTATGATGGACTTCAAGGGAAGCTGGGAAGATCATCTTCCGTTAGTAGAGTTTGCATATAACAATAGTTATCATGCAAGCATTGGAATGTCGCCATACAAAGCACTGTATGGAAGGAAATGCAGAACGCCCTTATGTTGGGATGAAGTAGGTGAACGACGACTGTTGGGGGCAGAATTGGTGCAGCAGACCGTGGAAATCATCAAAGTGATAAGAGCTCGACTAGTAGCAGCTCAGAATCGACAAAAGAAGTACGCAGATATTCATCGCAAGAAAAGAGACTTTGAAGTGGGAAGTTATGCATTTTTGAAAGTATCTCCTTGGAAGGGGAAGATAAGATTTGGGAAGAAAGGTAAATTGAGTCCGAGGTTTATTGGACCGTTCGAGATATTGAAGAAAATAGGTAAAGTGGCGTACAAGGTAGCTCTACCTCCTGAACTGGAACATGTGCATAATGTGTTTCATGTGTCAGTGTTGCGACCATATAAACCTGATTACAAGCATGTGATATCGTACGAGCCGATTCAAGTCGAGAAAGACTTATCATATGAAGAAATTCCTATAAAAATTTTAGATAGTAAAGAATAGAAGTTAAGGAATAAGGTTATACATTCTGTCAAAGTTCTGTGGAGAAATCACAACACTGAAGAAGCTACGTGGGAGCTTGAGGAAAAGATGAGAGCGAATTATCCGCATTTTTTTGAGTGACCTTATGTTGAAATTCCGGGGACGGAATTCTTATAAGGAGGGAAGAATGTAATGATCAGAGATTTCCAAGTTTCATTATTAATTAAATAAATAATTTAATTTCTAATGAATTAATTTTGTGTGGTTTAATTTGAAACTTGGTGACATATAGTGAATAAATATGTTATTATTTATGTAGAAAGTGTATGTGACTAAATAATTATATATATGGTAAGTATATATATTTTATTATTTTAATTAAAAAGGGGAATCTATATAACCTAATTAGGTATAGAAATTAAATAACCTAAGGGTTATGGTACTGAAGAATATTAGTATTATACTAACTTAAGGAATTAATTTTAATATATCAATGTATTAATTATTAAGAAACCTAATTAAGACAAATCTAATTGGATTATGAGATTGAATGTATATAAGTAATCATTTTAAATTCCAAATTAAGTGGAATGAAAACCCTAATTAACTAATTAAAATTGAGGCTTTGGGTCATATTAGTTTACATAACCCAAACAATTAATTTAAAAGCCCAAAAGAATTAAAGGAATAACCCAATTTATAGCCCAATTGAAGTGGGGCATTATGATCATTTAATTAAGCAAATATTGTATTTAAAAATAAAACAAAATTTGGGATAAAATGGGGGAGGAGTACCCGACCATCTAAGGCCAAATTTAAGCATGTGATGTTATCAATTTTTCTTCCAATTTGGTTACCAACTCCCCTAGGTGTCATTCTATGATTTAGCCACAATATTTTGTAAAATATACGAGTAATATGGAGAGAGGAAAGAAGAGATATGTTAGTAGATTAATTATAGATATACCAAATATATCTATAAAATTCTACCAACACTTAAAACATATTTTCTCTCTTTCATCTCATTCCTAATTTAGCAAGCAAAAGAAAAAGAAAATAGAGAGAGAAATAGAAGAGAGAGGACGGACAAGAGGGAGTTCAAAGAGGAGAGGAGTTGATCCTTAATAAACCCAAAATTCCTCACATATTTTGGAAGAAGAAGAATGACATCTCATAGAACAAGGTAAAAACAAAACAAAACCTTAAAAAAATTTCAAGTTTTGTTTATTTTCTTTTGATGGATTTTGATGAAATAAAGAGTTTGTGTTTATGATTTTTAAAACTCTTGATCTACATGTGTATGAGTGTTTCATATGTGGATCTAGCTATTTTTGAAGTTAAAATTTTGATCTAAAGAAAGAAAAGCAAACTATGTTCAAAAAGGTTCAGGAATAGTAGTTGTTAAAGATGTTTAATTATTATATAATCTAATATAATTATTTATGTAAACTTTTTGTAATAGTAAAGGTGAGTTTAAGTTAAGGTTAAGAAGACCTTGGGATTATTGTTGTAAGACATTATATTAATGAACGATATACGTTTATTATTCCGCAATAGTTGTAGAATGTTTATAATAATAATGTGTCGTGAGCACCAAACTCGAGGTTAGAGAACCCGAATTTGGGAGCGTCACAGTATATATTATAAACATATGGAGAAAGACTTTTCATATGGTACACGTATGATTCTCATTTTATTTTCCCACATTTTTATACTTCTTTTACAAGCATGAATATATATATATATATATATATATATATATATATATATATATATTTCACAAACACTTGAAAAGAAAGAAAGAAATTCACAAGCACACGCACATACATATTTTTGTGTAAAATATTGGTAATTTTTTATGTGTAATTTATAATATACGATTATATAATTAAAAATAAATGTAGTAAATAAGATCCTCTAAAGTAGGGTGCAGGTGCCGATACTTTAATGGTGATATGATACTTTATTCTTATTTTTTTTAGAATTTATTTATTATAATTATTTGATTTTAGAGATGCATTTCATTATAGGACCTGGGGGAACCTTGGGGAAAGGGCTATGGAGAATCTAAGTGAAACTTACCTATTTTTATGTAGAGTCTTAGTTAATTCTGAAATTTTCAGATTTTTTCAAAAAGCTAGACTCAAACATATGATCTTACACAGTAAAAAGAGATCGAGGCCTTAAGCTATTCAATTTACTTAAAACATAAGGAATAGCTATTAAGAATTTCATGTCACTAATTTTGTAGTTTAAAATACAAATGTACCATTAATTTTGAAACATTTTATTAATTACCGAAATAAAATGTGCACATGGTAAGTAAATCACTCTATGCCCTAACATTTGAACTATTTTTTTATATGTCGTTTTAGATGATTTTATTTTTTCTTAATTATTTGTCATTTTATATAATTTAGAAGAATTAACTACAATCTTTCCAAAATTACCCCTCATGAGAAAATGTTATGAATAAGAGAGAGTATGAGATAAGTATGATAATTATGAGAATTGAAGGGTATTATAGATAATTGATATTATATTTAATGCTATACAATCATTTCTTTAATTTTTATGCACAATTCTAAAACGATATATATTAAGGGACAGATGCAGTAGTTTTTACTTTTTAGGAAATGAATTGATATTTTTACAAGCAAAAATGATAGTTTCTCACAAGATTTTTCTTACATGAATAGTAAATGGACCCACATCTATGCGAGTGGGAGCTTGTAAAAATATCAATTCCTTTTATAAATTGTACTAATATTGACTTTTTGAGTCAATGAAGTCATGTGTAAATACTAGCTACTTTTCTACATTTATTAAATATATATTATTGGTGGTATAATATTATTCAATTTACTTCTAATTAACATAAATAAATGTATGTTAAGAATTTGATGACATTTTTATTGTTTAAAAATATAAACGTATCTTTAATGTTAAACAAATAAAAAACAAAAACATATCCCTAATTTTGAAATAAAAAGAATATATATATATATATATATATATATATATATATATATATATATATATATAGAGAGAGAGAGAGAGAGAGAGAGAGAGAGAGAGTATTCATATCGTATACATGAAAAAAAATCAATTAACACATATCTATCCATTTTGCCTTCAAATTATTAAGTCGGTTATTAACCTACTTACTATATTAATTATTAAGTCGGTTATTTTCTTAACTAATCCGAGCATTCTTTTCAATTTGAGATATTTAATATTATAATTTATAAAAAAAAGTTAAATTAAAGACTAGAAGACATAAGATAAGAAAAAGTAAAAAATAAAGATTTATAAATGGTAAACTTTATTGTTCGTACATTTTAAGACATGATATATAATTAAACTTGCTATTTTTTAAAAGTGATACTCCAAAATATATTTAATTGGTCCATCTAACTCAAAAAAAAAATAAAAAATTATGTTGTCTTGAAATCAATTCACAAAATTTTAAAATTTAAAGTAAATAGAAAATTGTTTAGTTAATAAAATTTCAAATATTATAAACTATTTTACAAGAATTGTCAATTAAAAATTTATTAATTTTAAAATTGAAATGAATATAATATCAAATTTTTGGAAATTCTCAAATTTATTACTGCCATGACTAAAAATTATATTGTCATAATTTATATATCATGAATATAATGGATAGAGATTAATTTGGAGGGTTTAATTTTTTTTTTTTTTTTTTTGAGTTTTGATTATAATATGCCAAAGGCTAAAATGGAGAAGGGATAATGTGATGTTAGTAATCTGAAAATGGAAACAATATATATATAAACTTATCTCAAAATAAATTTGTCAAGGCTAGTACTTGGTACTATGTCTTTAAGACAATTATGTCCTCTTTATGGTGCTCAAAGTTGATAGCACTTGTCTCCCAGGATACAATGATACTGTATACTATAGTAGCACTCCAAATAGCATACTCAACAAACCAAAATAATGCTCAAACTCTCTCTCAAAAAGAACTATATAAAACTGATGAAAAACTACGAATAGAATGACTTATAATGCTTATTTGCTTGTGAAAATGAGTGAATGATAAGGCTGCCCCCTCCTATCTATTTACCTTCGGATGGTACTTATTAGCTCTTAAAAAGGCATGAGATGCCTTTGAAAAGACATATCATAGCATTTGCAGGTCAAAACGACGTAGTTTTGATCCTTTGCAGAATGGGTGCATCTTTTCGGAACTATAAACGACGTAGTTTTAGCTTTCGCGGAACTAAAACTACGCAGTTTTAGCCTTAGTAGAAAAGGCGCTAAAAACGACGTAGTTTTGGGACGTCCGTTCAGACTGACGTGCTAGGCCAGCGCCTGTGGGTTCGAACCAAGCCTTGACTAGGTCCTCTCCCTTTTACAAAAGTAAGGTGCCCCTTGGGGCCCAAACCCAAAAGCACTTTTCTTGTATATAAACACATTAAATGTTTAGTTCTTAACCGATGTGGGACTTGCCTTTTTTCTCACATGTATTTATTATTATTTATCATTTTCAAGTGTGATATTTGGGAGTTAATATCTCATTCATTACTTTATGAATTTGAGCTTCCAAATATTTAATTTAATCTACTCATGGAGTAGAACACATTAATATATTAAATCATTAAAAATAATTAATGATACCCAAGCTCAAAATCTATCATGTGCTAATAAGTTTCCTACCGATTAAGGACATTATGGTCTCTTTAACATAAAAATGTGTGTAATAATTAATTTAGTGTGTATATATCACCACCTTTACAAAATTAGCTATTTCATTAATGAGAATAAATTCTATAAGGACCGTAAATTAGTATTTTTATAACATTCAATACAATTCTGCCAACTCTACAATTTAAGAGAAAATCAAGAAATTTTAATTATGTTAACATTATTAAATAGATTTTAGCACGATAAATAATATTACATAATCTGTTAAAAGAATCAAAATTCCTCAACTTTCTCTAAAATTACAAAATTATTTGATTTTTATTGAATATTGTAAAAACACAAATTTAAGGACAGTCCATAAAATTGATTCTCTTCACTAATTTGACCATAAGAAAATTTATTAAGTAAGGAATGAAGCAAACCGAGTAAATGTTGACATTACCAGCTGATTTTGTAAATATTGACTGGTCCCCTCAATCTTAACTAACAGGAAATTATCAAAGTACAAAAAAAAAAAAAAAGATAAAAAAGAAGAATACTAGCTAGAAGAAGAAGTAGTAGGTCTTGCCAAGTCAATCTACTAAAAGGGACTTGCCCCCTCTCTCTCAATATCTATCTATATATATATATACATACATAGATAGTTGTATCTATATATATCTGTGTGCAGCTTGATTAGCTATAGGTAAGAAGGTAGGCATGGGAAGAGCTCCTTGCTGTGACAAGAGTAAGGTGAAGAGGGGGCCATGGTCCCCTGAAGAAGATCAAACTCTAAAGAATTATCTTCACAATAATGGCACCGCTGGCAATTGGATTGCCTTGCCTAACAAAGCTGGTATTTTCTCTCTCTGTCTCACACACACACATTCTTGTGGTGTTTAGTCCCGTTTCTCTCAAGTTTAACCCAATCGAGAAGAGTTGTGTTAATTTTCAAGTTCATGGATACTTATTTACACACACACACACACACACACACACATATATATATATATATATATATATATATATATATTCAAAAGCGCACACATTCTTGTGGTGTTTAGTCCCATTTCTGTCAAGTTTAACCCAATTGAGAAGAGTTGTGTTAATTTTCAAGTTCCTGGATACTTATTTACACACACACACACACATATATATATTCAAAAACACACACATTCTTGTGGTGTTTAGTCTCATTTCTCTCAAGTTTAACCCAATTGAGAAGAGTTATGTGTTAATTTTCAAGTTCCTGGATACTTATTTACACACACACACACACACACACACACACACACACATATATATATATACGGAATCTTTCAGAAGCGAACTGGAGGGAGCGAACCGGCTATAGCGACGGTTTTTTCCGTCGTCCGTCGCTATAGCATAAAAAACCGACTTTTTATGCTATCCTTCCAGTTCGCTGGAGAAGCGGACTGTATATATATATATATATATATATATATAAAATTTATATATGAGTTTAGGATGATCTACGGTAAATATCTAGCTGTAGCGCAATGACCCATCTACCCAGCTATGATGGCTTCATCCTAGCGACACTGACCCAGGTCGCCCCGTTAACGAATTCCGACTTGCAAGTAAGGCTCTCAATGAAAGCACCAATAATACAAACCTTAACTCATTTGATTCACCTTGAAAAGCTAACTACCCAAGGGGAGAGACTAAGGCTTATATGAACTCACATCAAATTGCATTTGCAACCGATGTAAAACTATTCCTTATGGTCTAATATGAAGTTCGCATCACACAAGTATTATAATAAAGAAATTTTGTCATTTAAATAAGTTTGTTATTATTATTTTACTATTTTATTAATCAGAATTATATTATTTTGTATGGTTGTCATAACTAACTAACTGTGACAACTATAATTACATTTTTCTCGTCTATTGCATTAAATCATCATTCTTCGTGAGATATTCTCACCCCTCCCCTCAAATGTAAAGGAGTAGAATAATTTCTTAATATTAACAATATATATATATATATATATATATATATATATATATATATATATATATCCCATAGTTTCACCACTTCGATCTCTGAATGAACTGAAGAAATCAGATGAGAAAATGCTTTTCATTGTATATTCTCCAGTTTGGTACATTTAATTTACCCTTACATTTTTCAATGTGGATGCTTAATTTAGCCGGTTTTCATCTCATATATTAATTAATAAAAGACCATCTTCATGTGAATATAATTGGTTCTAGTTTTCATCAAATTAGATACTTAATTCCGTTCTACTATTACATTTTTAAAATCCACCACATATTTAATATGTTTGGACTTTGTCTTTTTCTCATGACTTTTTTTTTTTAACTTTGAAATTATACATTTAATTTGTTTGTATTGGATCATATAGTATTGCCTTAATTAATGTCTAATTAATGCATTAGTTAATTTTTTTCCCGATTTAATTAAATGTCACACATGCAGGGCTTAAGCGTTGCGGCAAGAGTTGCCGTCTAAGGTGGCTAAATTATCTAAGGCCAGACATTAAGCATGGATCTTTTACTCCTGAAGAAGACACCATTATTTTCAATCTCTATAGTAAAATAGGAAGCAGGCATGTTCCTCTCCCTCTCTCTCTATACATACATACATACATATATATATATATATATATATATATATGCATGTTCCCCTCTCTCTCTCTCTCTATATATATATATATTGCACAAGGTATAACAAGCAATGCAATAAAAATGTGTTTCTCAGTCTAGAGTTGTAAACGAACCAAATTATTCGCGAACAAATCTCGGCTTGAGTTTGTTAATTTACCGAGTTGAACTTGAACAAAGCAGGCATGTTCCTCTCTCTCTCTCTACATACATATATATATATATATATAGTGCACAAGGTATAACATGCAATGCAATAAAAATATGTGTTTCTCAGTCTAGAGTTGTAAGCGAACCTAATTGTTCGCGAACAAAGCTCGGCTTGAGTTTGTTAATTTACCGAGTTGAACTTGAACAAGAAATGGCGTTCGTTTAATTAAACGAGTTAAGCTCAAATTATAATTAAACAAGTTAGCTCGAACTATAATTTAAGCTTAACTCATCAAAGCCCGATTGACCTGAGCCCGTTTAAACACAACTCGTTTAGTATTTAATTAATTAAAATAGTTTTAAAAGAAACCATGCATCTACGTGACATGTAAAAATTTTAAATTACCATATCCGTAAATTATTACTATTTTTTTTTTTCAACTTATTAACCATTTTTTCATATTATGAATTTATAGATGGTCTGTCATAGCTTCTAAACTACCAGGAAGAACAGACAATGATGTGAAGAACCACTGGAACACCAAATTGAAGAAGAAGCTAATGGCAACACAACAATCATTCAACATTACTATGATCAATCCACCATTTCAAACCGCAATTTCAACCCCTTCACCGGCTAATTTAATTCCAAAAATCGAAGCATATAATCCCGATTTTTCGACCTTCCAAAATTATAATTCCCAGCAGGTAATGCAACCACTAATTGATATTAATTATGGAGGACAGATTCTGAATAATAATAATAATAGTACTGAAGAAGGTTCTTCAAGCATTTCGGATTCATCCTCGCTTGCTGCTATGACTTCAATGGATTTTGGGAGCGGAATTTTGAATGATTTTATGAGTAATTGCATTTGGTATAATCAAGATTATCAGGCATTATGTGATCAAGAAATTGTAAATCCTGTTAATGATCCTATATAGCAATTCCTATGTAAATTCAGTAATGTGCCAAAATGTCACTAACATATTTTATTCTAGGAGGAATGTAATTGACATATATAGTGTCATAGTAGATTATTCATATTTGTATTATATATATATATATATATATATATATATATACGGTTCGAATATTAAACTCACCCTTTATCTAACATACCTTGTTTACCCCCTTTAGCGACGGACCGGACGACGGTTCGGCCCGTCGCTATATATACAACCGTCGTTTAATTATATGTTGTCCGTCGCTAAAAGTTAAGACGACGGTTGTATATATAGCGACGAACCGAACCGTCGCCCTGTCCGTTGCTAAAGGGGGTGGGCAAGGTATGTTAGATAAAATATGAGCTTAAGATCCGGACCATATATATATGTGGACCTTTATATTGGATTTATTGAATTTTAGAGCATTCACAACAGCTTCCTTATCTCTATCTCTACCCTGCAGTGCTTTGGGTCATTCTATAGGATAGAGATTCAATTTTTTCAGTATGTACCCAACAGATTCCTTATATTGATTCCTTAAATATTAAATTTTGAAATTTAAAATTTGAAAGTTCCAACAGTCAAATCATGTGTTAACCGTTATAACTATTTGTTATTTAAAAGTAATTGTTGCTTGAATTTAAAATTTGCAATTATTTTAATTTAAAAATAGATATTGCTAGAAATCAAAAAGTGCAACGATCATTATGTGTTTATGAGAACTAAAACAACATTATTTTAATTAAAATAGATATTGCTAGAAATCAAAAAGTGCAATGATCATTATGTGTTTATGAGAACTAAAACAACATTATTTTAATTATAAAATAATAAAATTTATAATTAGTAGTAATATTTTTTACAAAAATGATCAAAATCAAAATTTAACTGATTTTTAATTTTTTTATAGTTCTCTTTCTACTCTAAATCTTCTGTTTAAAAAATAAAAATGAGTGAATTTGATAGGTATACCAAAATCAGCAATTAAGTGAGATAAGATTCTTTAACCAACATAAAATCACAATAAATAGGGTGTGAAATGTCATTTTACATAAATAGGGAACGCTATTTTGATTCCCTCACCCTGAAGAGTCAAATCATAAATAGGGATTAAAATAGAGAATTATATAAGGATAAGGAAGCTGTTGGATACTAATTTATTGATATATTCTTCAAATGTGGGGAAAGAGAATCTATTACGGAAACTGCTGTGAATGCTCTTAGAATGTCTGATATGTCTTGGTAATTTTTTTTTGTATTTTATTGGAATTTGTGGGGATAGTTTTGACTTTTTCTGAGCGCGTTTAAACATAATTATTTTTTTAAAAAAAAGAAAAGTTAAATAAGAATCAAATTTTTAGAAAATATTGTGGTTAATTTTATTTTATTTTATTTTATACTTTTTAAAGGGTGAGAGACAGCATCAGCATAACTAATTCTGTAATTCAAAGGTGGCAAAACGCATCATATCACTTGGTCATCAAACACACAAATCTCTACTTTAATAGCCGGGAAGCTCTTTCTATATATGTTAGCTTGCTAGGTTTGAATATGTCATATGAATGGGTCTTCAAAATCGCATCACATTAATATTGATCCTATTTATTATCAGTTTCAGAGAAATAGTTTATATGACAACTAATTCATAACTATTTTTTTAATGTCCTAATTTATTAGAATAACTAGAATAATTTATCCTAATCTAGGAGGGAGGGGTCTAAGTAAATAACTTAAATGGTGTTTGATTGTATTTTAACAACCCACCTCTTAATGCATCTTAATAGTCTACATCTTTGTATTAAGAGACCCTCTGAATAATTTAGACTCATATTTGTATCTTAATTATTCAGAGTACCTCTTAATACAAAGATGTGTGCTGTTAATTAAAATTAATGCATTAAGAGATGAACTGTTAAGATGCATTAATATGCAATCAAACACCACTTACTGTTTTCAATATTTATCGCAACAACTTCATCATGCGTTGATGCCACCTGGACTTCCTTCATAACCTGCCTGTTGTCAACAAGAATTAGACCCTTGACCCCTATATAAATAGAAGTGAGTCGTATTAGTGGACTACGTGACCATCGATAATTCATAACGAATTTGAATATATTGCGATTAACATAAAACTATAAATCATAAAATAGAGTACTAATGTGTGGGTTGTTAAAATAAATTATATTGGAACATGTTGTTGCATAGAATAAAATCAATTAATCAATAAGGTACTTACATGAATTTAGAGAAGGCATCTTATATGTTTCACGCTTCCTCTACGCTTAAGGGTGAAAGTTTTCAATTGTCTCTCTCAATATTAGGATGGATGTATAAGTGTGTATAAAATTCTTGAGACGACAACTGGGACCAAACCCTAACTGTTTTATTTATTGAATAGTTAAGGGTCAAAATCATTCATCAAGATTATGAAACCCTAGGGCCCATTATGCCAAATCGAACTCTTCCTTAATCTCTGATTTCCAAATGCAATTTGAGAACTCCTTATAGTAAGCATTGTATTTAATTGAATCTATCTTCTCAGAAAATTTAGCTAAAATGTGCCAACTACAATATCTATGAAATGTTGTTGGTAGAGTTTGTGAAATTGCATTTGTCATAACTGGATCTTGATCAGATTATCTTAGGGGCATCACCTTACATAGCTTCCAAAAATTAGTTGAAAAGCCAAACAAATGATTCTATGGTCTCATTACTCAAGAATGCACATGCAAATTTTATTGTTTGACCATGATTATTAACCCCCATTAGTGGCACAAAAATTAATCCATACCGATTAATGTTGTACGTAGTATCAAATATCACTACATCACTATAAAAATTGTAAGCTCGTCTAGAGGTTGAATCAGCCCAAAAATAATGAGTAATCATGTTTTCATCATTTGACATAATTTTGAAATAAAATGATAGATTCTTTCCTTGTTCACCCATTAAAAACTCATGCAACATATGTCCATCATGTCCTTTTCATCTCTTTGTGTACAACCAATATTCTCAAACCCCCCGCCTGCACTCCAAGCAAATTGAATTGTTGATGCGATGGTATATTTACCATCTGAAGCTATTGAGTAAGGGCTTTTTGGGCAGTCGATATATTACGGTGAGATCGCAAAAAATATGTTTTTCGTGGAGTTGTTAATGGGTGACAATGGCCCTCAACCAATAAACTAACAACATATAAGTCTGAAAGTGACATCACAATAGCAAGTTTTGCTTTACAACCCTCTTTAATTGATCCCCTGCGTCTTGTTGCCTCAATATTTGCAACTGTAGTAGCCTTCCCCTGTTTCCAACAAACAAACTCTTTCCTTATGATCTCACCGCTTCCTCGTCTCTTCTTTTCAGACCAATTTCGAACACTAAAGCCAGATATTTTTGCATATGCATTGTAAAAACTAAAAGCATCATCTATTGTTTGAAATTCTTGACTTATTTTTGGTTTTAGCTCTAGTGCTACTTGAGGATTATACACCATATCTGAAAAATTAGGATCTGACCACATTGCTCCTCATTTAGCCCACTCTCTAATTCAAAGTCTACATTCCCCCTTCTTCCCATTCTAAATTTTCTCCCATCCCATACTCTGCTTCCACGTTATCTATTTTAACTAAAACCTATGATCAAATTTGGTAATTAACTTTTCAGAATATGATAAATTTGTGAAAATCGCAGCCAAAATATATTAAATAAATAAAAAATATTTAATAATGATTAAATAAATGATTATATAATTTTAATCATTTTTTTCTTATTAGCAACAAAATTATTAAAACAGATCTGAAAAAATAAAAATTAAAAAGCTTGCCAAACACTCAGATTAAAAAAAATTAAAAAAAATGTTTTCTTAATTTAACTACAAAATTAACAAAACAGATCTGGGAAAAAAAATTACTAACTGTCCAGATTTAAATATATATAAAATGAAAATAAGATCAGGGAAAAAAAATCACTGAGAACTTACCTTAATAGCGGACGAAAGAGACTCACCACAGCGACAAGCGGACGGAAGAGACTCACTACAGCGACAGGGAGAGGAAAACTTTCCGTCTTTTAGCTTTACTGAAAGTGTGATATGTGTTTTTATGTTTATGGTATTTTTTTAAGGTTTTGTAAGTGGGACCCACTAGTAGAAGCTAGAAATAATTGAATAAAGAGACAAAAGAGTTGGCCAGACCATTCCCTTTTTTTTAAGTCCGCTCTGAAGGCCGCTTAATGAGTCCACGTAAGAATCGGACTGTATATATATATATATAGTCCGTTTCTGGTGCATACCCCTTTATTTTACATACCCTGCTCACCACCTTTAGCGACAGGCCGGACAACGGTTTGGTCTGTCGTTATAGAATAGATAAACGGTTTATATGTTATGGCAACGGTTCGATGCGTCGCTAAAAATTAAGACGACGGTTCTCTGATATACGCGATGAACCGAACCGTCGCCCGATCCGTTGTTAAAGGTGGTAAGCAGGGTATGTTAAATAAAAGGGTATGTACTTGATCCTCTCTCTCTCTCTCTCTCTCTCTATATATATATATATATATATATATATATATATATATATATATATATATATATATATATATAGGGGGCGGATCAATGTCACTAAGTTTTTTACACAATTTTTTAATTTTTGGATTTAAACACTTTTAATGGCTAAGATTGAAGCTGATTTTTAATTTATACACTCTATTCTTTGTATAACAACCTATATAATTGCATTTATTATCATAATATTGGTGATAATTAACCAAAACTGCTTAGATATACATACTTGCTTCCACAACATTTGTATAAAATTATACTGAAGTTTTTGTTAGTTATCACCAATATTATGATAATATATGCATTCATATAGGTTGTTATACAAAGAATAGAGTGTATAAATTAAAAATCAGCTTCAATCTTAGCCATTAAAAGTGTTCAAATCCAAGAATCAAAAAATTATGTAAAAAATATAGTACCATTGATCCGCCCTCATATATATATATATATATATATATATATATATATATATATACACACACGATAAGGATCTTAGGCTCACCCAACTAAAAACTCACCCAACTCACCCCTTTAACGACGGACCAGGCGACGGTTAGTCCGTCGCTATTTATACAACCGTCGTCTATATGTTGTCCGTCACTATATATTGTTCGTCGCAAAAAGATAAGACGACGGTTGTATATATAGCGACGGACCAAACCATCGTCCGATCCGTCGCTAAAAGAGGTGAATTGGGTGAGGTTAAAATCCGAACCATATATATATATATATATGAAGCCAGACATAGGTTGGCCAATATCTCTTAACCTACACTCATTCAATTTTTGTTCTCATTCATTCACAAGAGTTCATAAGGAAATATCAACGAGTCGAGATTCATTAAATTTGCTTTGAATTTGTTATACATATAGTTCCTATCAATGTTTGAAGTTTGAGCTGTAGAGTCATTGCATTATTTAAACTTCTCTCTTAACTTGTTCTGGTTGGCATTACCTAGTGATCATGAATATTCTTAATTCCTCCTACCTAAATATCTAATTCTTCTAGTATATATCAAATAACATAGCTTATGCATATAATACTATCCGCTATTGTGGAGTCTTCCTCTTAGCCACCCCCCTTTGATTAAGAACATTATATACAGACAATAAACCGACATTAGAGATGGAAAACTAGCATTAAATATTCTAATAAATTATTATATATATGTATTCGGAAAAATGATATATATTGGGACTTTATATGTCGATTTTTTTATTGAGAGTTACGTATATAAATCTAATTAGTAATATTTTTACGATGTATTTGATACAGTGGACCAATTTTATAATCTTATCAAATCTCATATATTGATGATTCATTGGATTAATTTTATAATCTTATTCAATCTCATATATTGATATGGGTCGCAATTGTAATTCTCTTTCGCAATATATAGTACGACTATTTATAGGACAAACACCTAATGACGTGGCATATGCTAATTGGTCAATAAAATAGGGCCAGTGGAGACCTGCCAAGGGCACCGATGTAATTTTATAGCATAAGTTAACACTCTAGTAAACGGCTACTCTCTTATTGTCTCCTAATACACAAGAAGATAATAATGTGAACGAATTAAATTATTTGGAGAATCTCAGGCTCAATTCATTTAAAAACTCATTTGAAATGGAATATGTAAGATAACCGAGTCAAGCTTCTTGCATTTGTTTAAGGAATTTCTTAACATGTAACCTAAGCACACAGTTCAAATGAATATTTTTCTTGAATTGTGTGTATATTTTCTTGAATTTGGTGCAAATACAGAAATTAAGGGAATATACACACAGTTCAAGAAAATATTCTCTTAAACTGTGTGCTTAGTATGTGCCGCTTGTTTAACCGATTACAACAGTTATTGGAGAAATAGAAACATAATTTAAATAAGATCTTAAAAATAAAATGTGATCCAATTATACAAAATTAAATCGTTATAAAATAATGGACGCTTTATAATAAAAGATTAATTGAGCAAAAGTAGCCTAAAACTCTGCTCAAGTTATTTCCCGTAAACAATTTCGCTAACCAAACGTGAAACAAGGGAAGAAAAACAAGGTGTATGTACATGATCCGATTACCGTGAAGTTAATTTCATGGTAAATTAGTCAATTAATCAACACAATACTGACACGCAGAAAGATCATATTCCGCCTGCGTGTTAATACTGTATTGGTCAATTAATCGAATTTAAATTCATAATAGCCACTCCCTAATATTTTATTTCCAAATGTAATAATTTTTGTATGGCCTTTATTTTCCTTTTATTGTCATCATGAGATTCTCTCATAGCCAATGTAGTTGTTCTCTACTTTTCTTGCGCCTACTAGTCAATGCGTGTTCTCAAACTTCTCTTTTAACATTAATTAAGAGAAGTCAAATTTTATTAAAGAAAACCATATATCTTATTTCTGCACGTGTCGATTTTTTTGTTACGAGTTACCTTCTGAATAATAATATTTTAACGATATATTTGATATTATAGACTAACTTTAAAATTCTACCAAATTTTAGATATTAATATACGTCGCAATCGTAATTCGACATTTACAGCATGACTCTTTTATTAAATAGTTATGGTATTTTTCAATCGATGTAAATCCCTATTTCCTCCTCCAAGACAATAAAAATAAAAATGAAAATGAAACACACCTCTAGTTAATTAGTTTGACCACAAAATGGAGAGAGAGATATACAGACACAAATCAAACCCTAATCCCTGTCAGATTGATTAAGAGTCTTATTTATATATATTTTTAGTCCATTTACTAAAATTCTAAAATTCAGAATCAATTTTAATTTATTTAATTTTGATTAATGAAATACTCCTTTCGTCCCGCAAAAATTAGCTTAGTTCAATTTTTTTTCTGTCAAATTGACCATTTTTTATAATCAAAATTTATACTATTTTTTTGTAAATATAGGCGGAGAAGCTATAACTATAGGAAACTATGTTGAATTTACTACAACCTCCAATTTTTATAGGTTTGAAAATATAAATAAATATATTTAATTCTTAACTCTAAACTTGGTCAATTTAAACAAAAAAGTCAAACTAAATCAATTTTTGAGGGATGGAAGGAATAGTTAATATTAGAAATTACTTAAAAAGTATTTACTAAGTACAAAATGTGATTTTCAAATTTTAAATAAATGACATTACAATTTTTAAATTTTTAAAATTTCACAAATTAACTGGTTCAACTTTTTTATTTCCTATCCAAATTAGTACAAGTATTATCCAAATTTATAAAAATAAAATATTATCCAAATTTGTAACGTATTCAAAAAGAAATCTGTTTGTAGTAAAAAGGAAGGTGTTTTTCGTTTTTATATTTCTAATAGGAAAGAGAACTTCTAAAAAAATTATTTTTGGCTCTATCAAATTTAGTACAAGATTTTTTATCCCAAATTTATGTAAAATAATATATCTTAGCAAATTTTATGTGGGATAATTTTATTATTACAAATTTATTAAGATATTGAATATATCTCTTACATATCGCACAATTCAATTATATTAATAGTAGTCGTAAATTTAATTATTAAATTACTGTTCTAACTAAATTAAATTCATTAAAACTTAAAAATTTATCAAATAATTTTATTGATAATATATGAGATTTTTTTTGAATCATCATAGCTCTAAAATTAACTGAAAAATTATAGTGAATTGATTACTAATAAATTGTTATATTAAAATTTATTAGAACTTGAGTTTAATAGTTTTATTTGGATTATAATTTCAAGTAAAATTTCTCAATATGAACACTAATATAGAATTTCAATATAATATTAAATAAAATTAAAATAATTATATTCTCATAATCATAACTAAATAAATCTACACCATCCAAATCGTTATCCATGTCACCCGTGCTTTGTATGGGGTTGTGAACTTCTATATAATTTGGGATTTAGATCCCCTCCACACTTATTCTCTAATTTTCCCCAATAGACATTTATGCTACGCTTAGCTTGGAGTAATGAAGATGGAATTGAATGACTCATTCTTATGGATTGGAAAAAAATTGTGTTTAGTTACGATTAAAATGGATTGAATCATTTTTATTCCTCTTAAATTTATGAATTTTATTCATTGGGAGGGGGGAGGGGGGAGGGGGGAGGGGGGGAGGGGGGGAGAGTATGGAATAACTCCTTCCAACTAGAATGAAATGAATCATTCCACTCTCTATTCTATTCCTTTAATCCAAATACAACATTAGTGATACAAATATGACATTTAGCAACACTTTTAGCGACACAATTATATGCGACAAATTTTACATTGTCGCTAATTGTTTGCGACGAGTTTTGTTTTGTTTCAAAATGTACTATTTGTGTCGCTAATTATGTACAGATGGAAATAACAAGATAAACGTAATGGAAGAGATCCTAACTTTATAATTTTGTAATAAGTTTTCAGTTTATAATATCATTATCCCAGGAATAACTTTTTCTTTTTCAGTTTCTTTTCTTTTAACAATATATACTCGATTGATTTGCCAACCCTTATAATAAACTACTACTATATTCTTTTTCTTTTATATCAACTATGAGAGAATATTTGATTTTGGTTATAAAAAGCAGAATATTTGGTTTAATATTCATTAATACAACTGTTCTTAATAATAATACTAATAAAAAAATAAATAAATACGCAATAAAAATAGGGCATCCCTTTCACACTTTCAATAAATTATGCTTCTATAAAGTTGTAAGTCAATGAATCAGAAATCTAATCTGTTACCCATAAATCATAATAAACATTAGAAACCATAATTGTCTACACAATAAAGATTCAATACTTGTGGGCAGCTTCCACAACGACTTATTTTAAAATTACTTGAAGTTATAATATAAGTTGATTTATAAATTATTTTAAGTTGTGATTTATAAGTAAAAACATTCGGTATCAATTTGACTTATAAGTTAGAAATTAAGTTAAAACAAATTATAAAGGTGTTCGGCTCATAATGACTTATAAGTTAAAATTAAAAATGTAAAGATTACTAAAAAAGAAATTAATAAAAAGATGGGGCAAATAGACATTACATTTGGTCAAACTAACTTATTTTAAAATGACTTACTTATAAGTCATTTTAAAATAAGTTACAAATACTTATTTTTTTGACTTAAAAATTAACTTATAAGTAAAAAAATAAGTCATTGTCAAACAAGAAAAATAGTGGCAAATGACTTATAAGTCAGTGCCAAACAAGCTCTAAGTTTCCCTTTCCCCACCAAGAAAAAAGAAGCATCAATAATTAAATCAAATTCAGTAACGGAAGCCTATCAATTTGTAGGGCTAACATTTGATTTGCACATTATATTTTATGTAATTTGGGGCTGCTTGACCTTCTTAATTTTCACATTTGATTAAACCCTTTAACAATTCGTACTTGATAATAAACTATGCTTATGTGTTTAAAGTCAATGCATTGATTCAAGACTGTTTCTATTCTACCAAAGACACTGATATGTATGAACAAACAGATGCATGCTTAAACTGGAGTTTAGTTTATTATTAATTTAATAATCTAATTAACAAAATACAACTGATTTTGAATTTTTCGCTCACTCTAATAAACGATCAGGACCGTCCAAAATTTGGGATAAATCTCACCGTCCATTATATCCTCTTTAACTTCAAAGGAAAAAAAATTGCTCCCTCTCACTCTCAGATCCTCCTCCGTTCTTCCTCCTCCCGAGTTCGGCCTCTGCCTCCTCCATTCTCTAGCGCCGGCAATCTCTCATCCCCCTTCCTCTTCGTACGTAATGCCGGAGGCACAGATAGTACAACTAGTAGTACTACATAAAGAAAGTGGATGCTTCTATATAGTAGTTAAGAACATACAATTGCAAAATGGCACTTTTCAAATTGAGTGGCTTTGCAAGATTGCACCATCAAGTCAACCTCATCAAACAATTAGTAAACTACACCAAATGTGATAATTTTGTGGTAAAGTTTTCTCATTATACTGTGCAATATTACAGGTTCGAGTTCATCTCTCTCATCAGATAAAAGTCATAATTTAACAGACACGCGTTCATCTCTCAGATAAAAGTCATAATTTAACAGACACCTACGGAGAATTGAATATGAGTTTCCTCTAAGTTTCCTTTTAGTTTTCATCCTAGCCCTTCCCCAGGCTACCCTTACGCTCTTAGGATAAAGTATAGGAAAAACAGATATTTCCACATGACTTTTTAATATTTCTATATGAAAATCGTCGTTATAGATCATATAGCAACGGTTTTTACCGTCGCTATACATCTATAACGACACTTTTCGTGTGAAAATATCAATTTCCTTTATTTCTAGAATTGAATTTTGATACCGTATGTTCTATAAAAAAAAAAGTTTAATAATGCACGGCTTTAAATAGAAGTTGTTCTAAAGAAATGTTTACTATTAGGACAAACTCGTGCTTACGTTTACTATAATAAACCCAAATATGAGTAAAATAAAGTCAAAAGTCAAGAAGCTCTCTAATTTAAGGTTGGTTGTAGTATTATAATTTAAAATCTGCCAAATTATTGGCCTAACAAGTTGATAAAACTTGACCAAAAAGAGTAGACGAACTAACTTATTGTTCATTCTCTAAAGGAGGATTCCATTCCACTCAAACAAACTCTTACATCTAGGTTCAAGTGCATTATTATATGCTATCTAATGCCTTCAATACGTATGTAAATAAGCACAATTAGGATTCCAAGCAAGTAGCATTAAAAATAAATGAAAGGACTTGGTCATAGGATTGAAGACAAATATCAACTTGATAAATCTTATGTTACGTTTTGATCGAAAGAATGGAATAAATAAGGGAATGGAATGAAGAGTGAAATGAATCATTTCATTTTAGCTGGAATGAGTCATTCTATATTATTCCCAAGAAAATAAAATTCATAAATTTGAAAGAAATAAAAATGGTTCATTCCATTTCAATGGAACAACCAAACACAATTTTTTCATTCTATAGAAATGAATCATTCCATCATTCATGCAATCCAAACATAACTTAGAGTATATGTGTGAGTCTCTTCTTTATGACTTTTTATCTCAACGTCAAAATTTAATATTAACATAAATTTAGACCCGACAACGAGGAGAGTATGGTTCTTGAGACCCCTCTCGAAACCTATCCCGCCCAAACCCGCCCCCGAAAACAATACCCCATACCTGCCCCGTCTTCGTCTTGTTTACCCGATTAAATTCATAATCTAATTACTTTCTATAATTATTTCTAATTAAAAATTAAACAGCATGCAATATTTCTATTACTAGTAACATATTATATTACAATATTATGAAGTTATAATGAAATAATATACAGGGCTAATTACACTTCTGTTACATAAAATATCATTAAATTCATAATTCTTCCCCCAAAGAATTTGTGCTTACAATTTACTACATCAAATGTCTAATTTGATACAATTTAACCCTCAATTTCAGAATCTGGCCAAAATTGATCGGAATACCCGACCCGCCCAAGAATCCGATTGAGTCTTATGTATTTAATACCAGTTGACCGTATAAATATACGATTTGACTTAATTTAAAAAATGGTTATTTACAATTCCACTACATCAAGTGCCACCATATTCATGATTTGGCCCCCAAAGAAAAAAAAATTATAAACATAATAATTTTTAGCCCTTTAAAAAAAGCAACTAATATCATAGAAATACAGTATAAAATTATAAATATAATTTAAAATTATAAATATTTATAAATAAAATTATATAAATTATAAATACAATTTGTTAAATTTAAGTTGTAATATAATTTGTAAAATTTAAGACATTAAATTTATAATTTATAATTTGCAAGATTTAAGTTGTAAAATTTATATATATAATTTGTTAAATTATAGATACAATTTTAAAATTAAATTTTTTTTATAAATACAATATATGTATTATCTACTGTTTGTTTGAAGAATAAAATGAAAAGCAGACGAAAAAAAAGTGTTGTTGGATAAACTAATTAATTAATATTTGTTTGAAGAATCTTTTAACTAAATAAAAACAACTTACTTTCCAAATTCAAGGCGCTAAAATTTTCAAATTTAAAAGAACAAAACAATTTGAAATGTTAAGGAAGAGGGAGAGAGGAGAGAGACCAAATGGGTCACTTTTTTCTTTTTTCTTTTTCACTTTTTTCCTCCTTTTGCGTGCTCTTCCAATATAAAAAGGATATTATTTAATTAATTAAATTTTGGACACTTTTGTCAATTGTTTAAAATTTTAATGTTATTCATGTTAAAAATGTAATTTGTATGTTTAAAAGTTTATTGATTTTTTTGTAATTAAGTCTTTTTAAAAATTTTAAAATAAAAAAAATTATATTTGATAATCTTTTTATTAATATTTAATTTTAATAATTAACATATAATAATTATTTATAAGAATTTTTATAGATTTAATACGTCAAAATAAATACTTATACATATTAGGTACTTGATGTAATAAATTATAAATTTAGTGGTACTTAATATAACATAAGTGTTATTAGCCCATATTCTATACGGTCAAACCGTATACAATTTTTACCTGGCCGAAAAATTAAGTATTCAGGCCAATTTTGGCCGGATTCGAAAATTGGAGTCTAAATTGTATCAAAATAGACACTTGATGTAGTAAAGTGTAAGCCCAAATTTTTTAGGAGCCTAATCATGACTATGATTCATATAGTAAACTATATTTAATCCTAATATAAATAAGTAGATAATTATATATATACAAAATATTAATTTAAAAATAGTATACATATACATATAATCGGGGCGGGGCGGTATATCTCGTACCCGATCCTAATCATATAAGGTTTAAACAATCGGTCCTATTAGGGTCTGGATCGGGCGGCCATGAGCCATGGCGGTTCAGGTGAAATTGCCCTCTTATTTCCCCCCCCGCCCCCTAATCCAATGTGTTGCGCTTCTTCTCAATGTTACCCTATATATTTTATTTCTTAAATATTGGATTTCTTTCAAGAGGTCTGCTTTGAAAAGCTTCTGTAGTTTTCAAAAAAAAATTCCTATGCTCTTTTTTTAATTATTATTTTTATATTAAGAAAATATTAACATCTACAACATAATTTATTTTCTATAGAATTCCCAAAATTTCATTTTATTACTCAAGTAGTTGAGAGATTTTTTAAAATTTAATTGTAAAAATACTCAAATCATTCTAACCTTCTAGATATTTGATTAAACAATTATAACATTAAGAAAAAAGTGAAAGAAAAAATAAAGCATAACGGAGTAAATACTAAAATCTAGACAAATTAACATTTTGATTCAATAATTTCTAGAACTGAGCACTATTGAAGGAAAGCATCACAGAAAGGAGTCGATAAAAAAACCTAGAAAACCGTTCATCAATGAAATTAACTTCATAGTAAACTGATCAATTGACCAATACTACAGTGCTAACACGCAGAGAGAGAGATCACCTCCCAACCTGCGTGTCAACACTGTATTGGTCAATTGACCAAAATTAACTTCATTCTAACCACTCTCATTGAATTTATTTTTTTATCATCCTCTATAGATTGTAATTATGCTATCTAGCAAAAAGAAAAAGTGCACTTGATGTTTTCTTATTGAATAATTGATCACCTAACAAGTACAACATGTTTTATTATTGAAACTTGAGTATTCCACAATCCCAAAATCATGTTTAAAATATCCATTTTTCCAGAGATGAAAACTGAAGCACCAAAAAAGTAAAAGGCAAACAAACTAGCACTCAAAAAAATCCCAGAAGTTGGCCCTCAAATCGGACAAGATATGCAAACACATTTTTTCTCTTCCATTTCCATATGTCAACTATAACATTATTAACCAGATCTTACAATTAGGCAAATATCATCATAATTTAGAAAGAAATACTGAATGGGACCGGCACACTCGATTATAATCCAGATTTATGATGGAATAAATGTCTTGATGTCATCTATACATTGTTTTCTTACCAGCAAATGCACATTGAGAACTAACCTCCCTTTTATAGTACATGCAATCTTTACGCCGTCTCTTCTTGATGTTTGCAACTGCAATTTGCAAAAATCAAACAAAAAGTGTCGGATGAAAATTGAAAACAATAAATTTCGGTACAAGGAAAATTTATATTCGGATGATGAGATTTTAGATTAAGATGTCAAACAAATATAAAATTATAATTTAACCTGCAACGTTAATCACAGAACTATATCACAGCATCATGGCATTTAGAAACTCGACAAAGATTTGAGCAAAACATTGTCAGGCTCCACCTCAAACATTATGCAAACAGAAAAAAGGACCTAACAGAACATCTAATGGCAATAATGTGTTTTATACTGTTTGAGGAGAGAGATGATAAAAAGAGAAGGTTGAAGTTGTTATTTCGGCTTGATTCTGATGTTAGCATATCATTACTCATAGTACAGCAAGCATATTATTATTATGATAAATTATATGAGATGAGTCTATCAATTTCTTAACAGAGACGCTCTGTTTATTTTGGCATATAATATTTTTCACCTAAAATGATTTACTTTGTAAAATATTGCCCACCTGTTTCGAGTATCTAGACCTAAGACGTGTCTGGAGAACATTTTCTGGAAAATTCAAAATAACTTTAAAAAAAAGTCTCGTGTAAAAATCCACCGACAACCGATTTTTAACTCCCATTGATTTGGCAATTTATCATGAAAATGAGATTGTAATGCAAAATAAAAAATTAAAAGAGAAAAACAGAGAAGGAATAAACGATTTATAAAAGCTCGACAACCAATTTTTAACCTCCATTGATTTGGCACTTTATCGTGAAAATGAGATTGCAATGCAAAACAGAAAAATAAAGAGAAAAATAGAGAATGAATTACTGATTTATAAAGCCATTTCTGCCTGCAATGCAGCAAGTTCATCTTCCTCAGCTGTGTTCTTCTGAGGAGTTGGACGTGATTGTTGCCTGATAGCGTGGACAGGCACTGGCGCAGCAGGGGCAGTTGTGGCAGGCTGGAGAAGCTGTTCCTCCAACTCAGCTCCTTCCAATTCTTCAAGTTCTGCCTCCAACTCATCCTAAAATGACAAACTTGTAAGTTGTTTCCTCTTTCTAAGTAAGAAATGTATTGCATAAACAATTGAAATTGGAGCGGCACATACTTCATCAAAATCAGCGGCTGCGCCAATGGGTGTTGACAATGCTTCTTGAATTTGCTTCATGTTCTCAGTCTGTTCATTAATTTCATCCATTGTTTTGTCCACATCATCAATATTCCTGCAACATAAAATGCCATTAGAGAAATAAGAGGAAACTAGAAAAGAGATGTCTATATGCAAAATGACACATATAGCTCGTATATTTAGAATGCTCTGTGCAAAGTGCTCCTCTCTCACCAGTACCCGCTGCAACAATAATTCTTGCCAAAATTCAACATTTAAAATATACTGATAATGAGAATGCATAGAGCAAGGTCAGTGAAAGATGCAGACATGAGTTAACGAGGTTCACCTTCAATAAAAAATAGTGTGCCACATTAACATCTAGAATGTGATATATAATAATTGAAAATGAAGCATTGCATGTATTTGATATAGCAGTCAAAATGTGTAACGTTTAGTACTTTCAAAAAAAAAAACTGAAACTAGTCTATCTTGTTGCAGAAGAGAAAAGATGTTTAGTTATTGCTGAATGCTGATTCTCATGACCATGACCTTACATAGAAATACATCAAAAAAAAACTCCTGAAATTAAAAGCAAAACCTAAGGCCTTGTCCATAATAAGGAAATTTTGGGAAAATAGGACCAATCAAGGAAGCTTAGAGTGATGCAACTTACGTTGCCTTCTGCATGGCCTTCATTGCAGCTGCTCCAGTTCTCAAAGCGTCGACAGTCTCTGTTGTAGCTTTTGCACCTTCTAGCATTATCATCTGATATCAAAGCTCAATTAAGATATTTCAACAAGAAGTTAATATGAATTAACAAACTACATCACTTAATTAATTGATTAGATAACATATCGTGACATGAGCACCTGATCATGAATACGTAATTGAAAATTTCCAAGCTGTTCAACTTGCTGTTCATAAAGCCTCTTCCTCTTTAAACATTGTATGGCCGCTGTATAACATCAATAAGGTAGAAAGTCATTAGGGACAAAAATATATCACAACATAAAAGGTTTTGTGACAACTACTGCAGGTTAAGAAGCATGATGTTTCCATGAGGTCAGCTATCAACCTTATATGAGATATAAACATGGCGACAATAATGAATGAGTTCATGACGATATCAACAGAAAGTCAGAAAGAAAAGGAGCAGAGAGAACATCAATAGTAAGAATCAACAGAAACAACTCTATCGTTAGCATTCATATCTTTCTTTTGTTAATTTTTAGTGAACATAGGATAGTGCAGGATTACAAATTTGAAGGCAAAAAATAAATAAAAACTAGATATCACAAACTTCAAAACTTACAAGTAATCATAATTCCCGAGTGCTAAATAGCTCAAACACATAACAAGGAACAAACTTACTTGAAATGCTTCATATGTCACATACAAATTGGAGCAAAACATCCAATATGACTATTCAAATATAAGTAATAAATAAAGATAATGCGAGTACTAATATCTTTGGCCTAAAGGTCAAACTACTAATTCTACAAAGAATAAGAGAAAAAGTAAAACCACAAGTCATAAATATAGTAACTAACAAGTAGTTATTTAAGACATACCCCTTTTGTTTTTGGCTCGCGTAAATTCCTTCGCCTTTTCAACCTCCGCAGCAGCCTTCTTCAGAAGAACCTTTTCCTTTTTCTCCAGCATCTCAAGGGTCTGCATAAAGTGTATAACAAATATTTAGCAAATCCCAGAATTTCAAGTGTCTGCATGAAGTACAGAACAATCAGCCAGTAAAATGGCAACTCATGCAATAAAGTTATCAAGCATTCATTCATTATCTATCTCTATTTGGGCATAAATAAGGAAAAAGAAGACAAGTAATAACTTTGAGAATGAATACCACATATTCATACAGGGGTTTTGCCTGAAGTGGCAACATATACCAAGTATTACTTCCTCTGTCCTAAACATAGAGTATTGCTTCCCTTATTTGTTTGTCATTCACACATCCATTAAGGGGCAGAAGGAATAATTCTTAAAATAGCCTATAAAAATACATGAAGTTCCAGATTTACTCTTAATAAAAAAAATTAAAGTTTTAATTAATTACCGGACGAAAATAAATCAAAGCTATGTAGTGGATTCTAAACAATTTCTTTTGTAACAGATTATAAAGAATAAGGGAAAAGTAGAATCTGTGAAGCAACACTGATCTGAATGTGTGGGAGAGAGAGAGTGCAAGTTTTGTGTGAAGAGAGAGGGACCGTGTGATGGTTATTAAGGCATCGTCTAGTTGATAAGGCGCTACAAAAATCATAAGGCAATGTTATACCTTGGTCACATGCTCGAAGGCGATCACCTCGATCAACTAGAAGTGAAGGGTACATCTAAGAGAGTTAGATGAAACTTGACTTTTTTAAAACGAAAATGGATTTAGGGTCAACCTGATAGCTAAAATTAATTAAAAGATAACAATAAGCCATTTGGGTTTCCCAGATATCCAATTGAGTCGATCCTTACCAACTAGATTGAGTCTGCTATAATGGTGATCATGGCATGAGGTGCGATCTACAATTCTGCAATCCTTGGCGAGTTGTGACCTCCAATTTCGATCTCTTTCTTTGTTCTTCTCTTCTGTTAGTTCACAATTTCATCTATTTCTTCTTTTTTTTCTCTTTAGTCTTTACTTAACTAATATACATGTATCATAAATCTCTATTGAATGTGACATTGGATCTATATATTTTTCTTTTTTTCTCTCAAATAAAAACCTCATTGGCACCAAGCGTTAAGGAATGCTAGACTTTTGGTAATTTCTCCTCTGTGAGAGGCTCAGTGGAAAAGACACGATGAAGATGTATAAAGGATCTGCTAGCCCCAAAATGACCTGAACTAATATGGAAATCAGCCATTCTGAAATTGGGGATTTATGCGAAATCCAGATAACTTTAGATTCTGATGAATCATGTCTTGAATATTTTTTTTTTGACGATTGACGTTTTTTTTCTTTTTGGGAATGAATCAAAGCAATAACAATAATATTTCTAGTGGAACATCTTTCACAATCTGTAAGATGGTTTACTAATAGATCATTTTTTCTTGGCACAAGATACCATTACACCATAAGCCGTATGTGAAAGACCAAACACAAAATTCATACATTTCCCTTTACTCTGTAGGCTTCCTCTGGTTGGAAAGCCCAATATAATAGATCTATTATGCAATCCCAACGGGAATGGGTAGGTTCTTGGGAGACGCATATTTTCCATTTTTCCAATCAAATGCATTGTAAATACTGGAAATCAACAACAGGACAAATAATTTTTTCTTTGTGAGTTCCGAGAATCCATTCATATGCCCGAAGGTGTCTATGAATTGAAAGAAATTTTATCCATCTCTGAATGTACACCTAATCATAGTTGTCATGGTATCGCCAAGGCATCGCCTTGGACGTCGAGCTGTCAAGACTCACTCCTTGGTAGTTGTCCCAAGTTAAGTGTTAAGTTCTTTTTTACTCCTAACTCGTTATAAACCATGGACTTGCTATGTGGTGTAATTTTATTACTTATTAGACTTGTAATGTGTGATGGGTGATGACTTCGTTGATTTTTTATTTTCTGTGTAATGTTTGTTAACTTGTTCTACTAGTTTTCAATGTCAAATATTTTATTTTTAAATTTTGATGGTAAAGTATTCATAATTGTGTTTTTAATTGTATTGCATAATGTTAGTTATTATGTTTTGTGATTTAAAGCATATAAAATTTTACTATTCAATATACTTTTGAACTAAAATAAATAATGTATAAATTACACATTGTTAAAAACTTGTCACAATACGGACGCCATGGCGGGCCTTATTGCTTAGGCGTCCTAGCAGTCAACTATCGACGCGTCTCGCCTTGGAGCCGTGACAATTATGCACCCAATAGATTATTTGATCCATATTTATGCAATGTGGCTAGATGAGGAAGACTGGTGATGGAGACGGGGGGTTTTGGGATGAAGGATAAAAATTACGCAAATAACTTTGCACAAAACTTAATCAATTCTAATTATTCAATGTCTCAAAATAATGAAGTACATCACTATTTATAATACTCCTAGACAACTTTCTTAACCTAAATTGGACTCTAATAAGATAACTACAACTTCTAATTCATGGGCTTCCAAAACCTTTTATATTGACTTCCAAAGCCTTTTATATTGTTCTAAAGAACTTTCACAGACTCGTCCTACATCAATTCTCATCCGCTGAAAAAAAACTCGACTCCATCGAGTTATGAACATCAACACAAGAACAATCACGTCGGATCACCAAGTTTGTCTTTGCAGGCTTCAAATTTGGCATGTCGAGAGCACAAATAAGAGTGAATTTGGTATTGCCTTTGATAATCGAATAGATATTAGCACGAGAATCATGTTGCGCATGACGATCCCATAACCATTTACGCCCTAAGATAATGTGACAAACCTAAAAGGGTAGAACATCACACATAATGGTATCCTTAAGCTTGCCAACGAAAAATGTAACCAAACACCTATGGGTAACCCACAACTTTGTATTGGTAATTCATGCAATATCATACGACTCCGAGTGAGGCTTAATTTTTAACCCAAGTTTCTTAACTGCTTCCTCAGAGATAGCATTCGAACAACTCCAAGTATCAATCACAAGAGAGCACGCATGTCTCGCACATATGACTCTTGTCTGAAAAATCAGCTCACGATAGATTTTAGGATCATTCTTATGTTTTTGAGCAACAAGTAAAGGCCAAAGAATACCTAAACATCATTCCAAATGAGCATCAGCTACCAAATCTTGCTCATCGGGCTCATATTCGACGACTAACGGCTAGCAAACCTCTTCGTTTAAGTCAGTTTTTCCGCACTCTTTGTCAACAATAACAAGTTGCCTAGAAGGAGAAGAGGCAACATTCATCTTCGGGGAATGACACTAAAAAGGCATGTGACCAAAACCACGACAGTTATAGCACCTAAACGTATGATTGTTGCTAGCATTTGAAAAACCTGAGTTACGATTAGGCCTGCTAGTAGCTGAAAGGCTTGCTAACGATTTTTCCACTGGCCTATTTAAAAAAGGCTCCACAAAAATATGCTCCCTCCGAGTTTGGACTTGTATTAGAGGCCTAAAAAAATTCCTTTTCAAATTATTCTCCACTTGGGTGGGAACTTGAACAGCATCATCCAAGTGCAAGAGTTTACCTGAAGCTACACCACTTGCAATCTGCAGACTCAATCCGCGACGGTACAAACTTCTTCAACCTAAGGGAATTCAGACCGTATAACCAAACTGTAAAACATTGAAGTATACTCATTTACTTTTTTGTACCAACTCAGTTAACTGCAAATATGCTCGTTGCTTATAATCTGAAGGTACAAAACGTCGTGTTAATATAGCTTTCATATCTTCCCATCTTCTCGCAGCTATATATAAATTTCGTTGATGTTGATCTCACCAAATACGAGTTGTCCCTTTCAATTTCGCCTAAACAAAGAATAGTTTTCTTTCATCAAATAATTCATACCATCGAAAAAAACTCTCAAAGCTGTGAATCCAGTCGAAGAATGTTTCGGGACTATTATCGCCATTAAAATCTCCAACATATAATTTTGCTCCTCTATTCACTGCATTCATCCTAGGATCTAGAACACGAGGATTAACTCTGGATTAGGGTCATGTTGCTTTAGTCTCAAATGATTAAAATCCGAGATGGGGTCTTCAAAATTCTTATGAGCGTCTTTTTGTCCCTCATCCACACGTTTCGTGAGTACATCAACTTTTATTGCAAATGTTGTAATAGAAGCTTGAACATTTGTCGCATTTGCAACAAGTATTGTGATTGAATCTTCAATCCTTTTGAGACACTCATCTTGGTGTAACATATAAGCATCAAGTTTGGCGTTGATTTCTTCGACATTTTCCATAGTTCCTAAGAATAAAAATATAGATTTTTGTGGACTTGCTCTAGGGGCTTAAGTGCAAAAAGTATAAAGAAACCGGGACTGAAATGAAACTAATGAAACTTTAGGGGCTGGAATTGAAGAAGATGAAAGTACAAAGACTGATATGTAAAATTTTCAGGGGGTGTTTTAAATTTAAGAAAACTTAGGGGACTAAACTAAAAAATTGTAAAAATTTTGGGGTATCTAATTATAATTTACGAGAAAATATTAGATCAAATTGCTATCTTCCTTTATCTTATCTTCTTTTATGTGTACCCATTAACAAAGTCTGTTGAGTTCCTTCACGCAGGGGAGACATGGAGGAAGTAAAAAAAACTTGATCAATGGAGAAGAGGGCAGCGGCGACGATTGTAAGGTGATGCAGTGGCTCCTTTCTACTTCTTCTCTTTCTCTCCTAACTTTCTTTTTTTTTACTGTGATGCGGAGTTGAGGGATCGTGATTTGGGATTAAGGTCACTGGTTGTTATCCATGGGTTGTTTTGGTTCGATTGAGACTAGGTGAGTGATGACTAGATTGAGGGTTTAGTAGATGATTGTTGCAGCAGAATGGGGTTAGGTTTAATTTAAGGATGTGCTTGGCTAAGGCTTAATTTTTATGACTGATTGGATATTTAAATGGTTAATGGAGGTTCAAATGGTTAGTAATTATAGGAAATTTTGGGTAGTAGCATGCAAGGTTGTGGGTGTTGGGTTTTATGAAGGGTTTTTTTAATGATGATGATGATGGGAAAATGATTTTGGGACAGATGTATGGGCGGCATAAGGGGGGTTGGGGTTGGGGTTGGGGTTGGGGCTGGGGTTGGGGTTGGGGTTGGGCTTTGATACCAAAATGATAGGGACGGGGGGGTTTTGGAATAAAGGATAAAAATCACACAGATACACAAAACTTAATCCATTCTAATTATTTAATGTCCCAAAATAATAAAGTACGTCACCTAAATTGGACTCTAATAAAATAACTACAAGTTAAATAAGATAATTACAACTTCTAATTCATGGGTTTCCAAGCCTTTGGCTTCTAAAACCTTTTATATTGTTTTAACCAACTTTCACGGGCTCGCCATATATCAATTGGCGCCTACTAAAATAAATTAATAAAGGTGAGTAAATAATCCACTAAGCTAAATAGTCCATTATGTGAGCCCCCACTGGGGACCCGTTATGCCAAAACCGAAATATAATGTGTTTGTAAGACCGTGATTATGTTCTATGGCCTTCTATCTTATTTTAAATAAGTCTATCTTCCACTTAATTTATTGTAATTTAGGGAAAATTTATTTTGTATTATTTTTCTTCTCATAAAGAAGAAAATCAACATTAAAGAACCAAAAGAAAGACTTTTAGAGCATAAATTTAGTAATGCATTAGTTGTGACCAAGATTAATAATGAAAAGTGTTACAACATACTATGAGAAACACAAAAATCAACTAAAAAACTAAAGAAAAAATATAAAATTTACATGGAAAAAACCCAAATCTTGAACACAGGCGACTGGTAAAAATATAAATATATCCAAGTGTGAATAATACAATATGTGAAGAGTCCTCTCAAAACCCAATAAATCCAATCGTTTATACTCTCTAAACACGGCTACAAAACTAAGAAAATAATACTATTGAAAACAATAACAGACCCAATGAACAAACCCAATATTATAAAAGGTATCAACCTCAACCCTCCGCCATCACCACTAAACCTCAACTTTCTTTTCCTTTGGGTTGTCATAAATTATTCAGATCGGGCCCAAGTAGAATTGGATACACATATATCAAAAAACACTAGATTAACTTGAGCCACATAAGAACTCCAACTGAACATTATGAAAAAATACAACACCTTTAGACCAAGAATCATATATCATATATTTACAAACTGCATGTTCATTGTTCATCATCTTCCAACAAATGATGAAAATTTAAGCTTTACCTTCTCACTTCTAAGCTTGCTTAGATTAAGATCAACTGACAACGCATTGGCTTTTAAGAGAGTGAAGTGATGCATAAAACTGATATCTTAATTCCACAATCTAAATTTGACAACTTCCATTAATGTATTGTAAAGGTGAGCTATCTCTCTCCCACTCTCTCTCTCTCTTTCAATACAAAAATTTAGAAAAACAAATTTTTTAGTTTTATTTTACTAAATACATTGACTGAGCTCCCATCCCTCAAAATGTATTGTCAAGCAAAGATACTTTCTATCTCAATGTAGAAACAACTATTTTATATTTGCAACATCAGTCCAATTGTTGGTTGTTGGGATTGCAAAAACGAAGGCCACAGGACTAATGCCCTTCATTTAGTGGCAGAAGGCCAAAAAAGTCTTGCGTGCTAAAGATAAGATTACGCTTCTTAGGCCGCTATTCCTTTCTATCTATCTATGCAATACATTGCCTAATTCAAGTCAAACCTTTCCATTACCCTCAAAAAGCATCAACAACCGCATCATCCTCTCTCTCTTTTTCACCCGCCTGATATAGATACGAGAATCTTTATATAGCTATTATTACATATATTACTAGATTTGAGTCAAAACTTTCCATATTTATCCTTAACAATAGTAAGAGACCAAATGACATATTGGAATTGACCCTACCCATGCTCAAACCAATTTGGCCATGTTCAGTCCAGCTAATGCAGTTTCCAAACACTTGATATTGACCAAGAGACCCCCAAAATGACCTTGGCGGCCTTGGATAAAGTTAAAACCTGGACATTGTTTAGCACTCCTGATATGCTAAGTAAAAATTTTATATAAAGACCAAATATGAGTGGAAGCATGAAAAAAAATGAGGCGAGAAAAGAACAAATCAGAAAAGCATGTTTATCTTGCACCTGGAAAGAGATATACAGAAAAGGACAAAATGCAATGCAAAATTGCAATAGATGTATGTGACTCGGATGAAATACAGTATTGTTTCACTCCTACTACAAGACAAACCAACTGAAATGTTTACAAGTACACGAGAAGAACCCCTTTTATTATTAATATTAAAAGTTTACCATAAACCTAAGAATACAGCCTACAGATATTGATATAAAGAAGTGAAACTCAATATACAACCATGAATACTTGTAAAATTTCAAAAATATAAAAGAGCTACATATACAACTCAACAAATAACATGAAACAATATAATTAAAAAATATCATCTTTATGAAATATATCCACAGCTCAGGCAATTTCACATCAATATACAAGTAAACAATTACAATTTTAATTCGTTGATAATTACATCATCGGAAGCAGGTGTTTTAAACTCAAAAACTCTATAAATTGCCAAAAAACTTCAACCCAACCATATTCCATTCATGTTAACAAAACTACATCAGAAAATCCAATTCTAACTAAACAATTAATCTAAAATACCTCATTTAACTTGTCTAAGGTTGCAACGGCATTTGCTTCTTGCTTAGGTTTGCCAAAAACTCGCGCAAACATGGTTAATTGACCTCTAATATTTACTCTGATAGACTCAAAATTATTCACAAAGCCTGCAAAACAAAAAACTTCAATCGGATTATTCTACCGATCTGCTAATACATACACCAATTGATAAATATTACATGTATATGATACGTACCTGAAATACAAAGGAAATAGAAGCGAGCTGTGAATTGGAATTAACAATATGATTGGAATTGAACGCGATTGATGAAGTAATTAGATCTGTGAATTGGAACTAACAATATGATTGGAATTGAACGCGATTGATGAAGTAATTAGATCGATCGGAGAACAAACGGAACGGAGTTGGAGTGGAGTGAGACAAAAAGGACGCTGTTTGAAGATTGCTTATGCTCGGAGAGGGAGAGAGGAGAGAGGATATAGAGAAATAAAACGGACCAAGTTCGGTTCGAGTTGGGAATCCAGTTGTTCATGAATTGTGGAAACTAGTTTTTCACGCGCGAAGTAAATTATATTCCCTCCATTTCCAAATCATATTTAACTTAAAATTATTTTAAGGGAATTGATATGTGATAGTTTCATATTAATAATAATCGGGTCCCACACTTTTGTAAGAAATATCTTGTAAAAATATTAATTTTTACTTACAAAAATAACAATTCTCTATTTTAAATTTAGAATTTAGATAACTCAAAAAAATTGTGAAATAATAAAAATTGTCATAAATAATATTTTTTTATGTAATTGACAATATTCATTATTATATAGTTCGAAGGTTTGGCTTCAACTCGATTGAGCTGAATTCCTTTATCGAGTCGAACACAAATAAACGATTGTGTTTGTTTAAATAAAACTAGTTGAACTCAAATTATATTTTTTTTATTCAAACTCGACTTATATAAGTTTGACTCGTCTAAACTCGTTTAAGCTCGATTCATTCAATATATATAATTAAAATAATTAATTTAAATATAAAAATATGAATGAATTAATAATTATTTAAATTATGCTTAATTCAATTAAATTTTGCCTTTACTAGCCTTTCTTTATAAAACTAGTAAATGATTATTATATTATTGTCCATAAAATAATAGTGCATCATCTTAATATATATACATGAGTTTAGATAGTTTTCAAGTAATACAAATACTTGAATAACTATCTCATAATTCAAAGTCTACTATATTCCAATCCTAATGTAACAGTTAGATAACATTATAATTATCTATAATTAACTAATTATAGTTATATTATCTAATACACCTCCTCAAGCGAAACGGAGGTAATCGGAGCTTTAGCTTGAAAAATAGTCATGCGACTGTAAAACTAGTGAAATAATAACGCCTCAAAAAATGGAGAACGCGAACAATTTCTATGAAAGATTAAATAGAAGCATAGCATGCATGATAAGTACTGTATATAACCAATTAGACTGAAACGTGTTTGGTTGTTTGCACACTTGCAACAAATAAGGACTTTCTTATACATCTTTAATTATACTTCCATGAATACACTTGGAAAATTCCATTAATCCATCAAGATATGAAATGTGGGATGTATCAAGAGAAAACATTCGCTCATCTATTAAATGAGGTGAAGATGGTGAACAAACTAAAAATGAATCCTTGAAGATGTTCGAGTGAGAATGAGAATAGCCATTAGTTGCAGAGAAAACTGAGGATAATAACTCATACTTGGGACTAGTACAATTTGCGAGAACTGCTAATATAAGATTATCTGTCAACGATGAAGAAAAATCAATCGGACTTGTCGTATCCTCAGGATGTGCAACCACGAAAATATGAATATCATTATGCTCAACAATAATAAACTCAATTTTAGAATATCAATAAAAGTGAATTGTTGTAACAGTTTTTCATGTCCAAATAGAAGAGTGGACAAATCATTAAAGGAAGGGTACATCAAATGATAATAAACATGAACTCTGTTGTAAAGAGTATCATCAAGGCCTTCAACTAAAAAATTAGTAAATTCTGACTCACTCAGAGAACCTCCCGCACTTTGAAGCGCATAAAGAAGCGATGACGCTTCGTCAAGATAACTTTTGACAGACTGAGTAGGTAACTTTTGTAAACAAAATATTTGATCGAAAAGATCATTCACATACCATGATATCGCATCATCTAGGAATGTGCAATCATCATTTTCATGGATGTAAGAGTCGTCTTGAAATGGGTCGTATATTTGATCAGCCATGAAGCGACGTTGTACAAAATCAATGATTTTTGGGTTGTAGAAAATACCGAGTGTCGCTGCTAGTTCAATGAAGAATACAACAATGGTGACAAAGATAAATAATATCGGAGAAGTGAAAACTCTTGCTGAAATCAATAAGACTATTTTATAATTGAAGGAAAACAAACCTTATGAATTTGTAATTGAAATTAGGGCATGAATAATTGGAATGTGTTGGGTCTGATTTGTGTAATTGCGCCAAGATTGGAAAACAATGTTGCTAGGATGCGGCTAGCACTGGTCATGTGCAACGAAAAAAAACAATAAAAAAAGGATCAAAAGGCAATTAGCCATAGTGACTTTGATACCATATAAAACGAGAAAATGATTATTATATTATTGTCCATAAAATAATAGTACATCATCTTAATATATATACACGAGTTTAAAGAATTCTCAAGTAATACAAATACTTGAATAATCTATTAAATATACTAAATTGCAGTACATAACACCATTGCATGACACTTGTCATTCCCAAATTACAACACATGTCCTACCTAATTAATGTGATCATCCATTACTAATTTAATTATTATCTCTTAAAATCACTACTTTTTTAATCCCAAATTAATATTTTGAATTTATAATCTCCTAAATCACTACAAATCTATTAAATATACTAAATTGTAGATCATAACACTATTGCATGACACTTGTCATTCCCAAATTGTAACACATGTCCTACCTAATTAATGTGACGCCTCCATAATAGGTCCAATCAATCCAACCCATTATGAGTCACCAAGTACATGGTACAGAATCCAAATACAATTTTTTATATCAAACGGTCGTGTAAAATACGACCACACAACTGTGAGTGTCAATACAGACATGTAGAAAATATAAACATTCAAACTAAGTCCTCATTACATTTATTATCACACTATTTTATAAAAAAATAGTGAGAACTTCTACAGCTCTAACTCAGACCATCACTCCATTTTTCGACTAGTACCCGCGATATTCTTATTTTCTGAATAGAACAATGGAAGAAAAGGGTGAGCTCAACTAGCCAGTAGAGAATATTATAACTAAGATAATAAAGAATAAATTATCGTTAGTCTTCAACAAATCAGATAAAATATTATGGACAACAAGTTTTAGATCAACAACTGCAGCGAAAATAACAATTCATTAGAAGAGTTAAGTAGAAAATGATATCTACTATCTTTTTTGATTTAAAAGTCCATCATCAATATTTTATCCCTGTAACATCAATCAATATACATCTCGAATTAAATATTCATCTTTTGCACTACGGGCTAAAGATATTCATTTGTATCACCAGCTGGTCATGTTCATCTCAACACCTGTCCATCTTTGCACTACGGACCAAAAATATTCATCAGGTAATCATTCATCTTTGCACTATAGGCCAAAGATAAGTAATCATTCATTTTTACACTACAGGCCAAAGATATTCAGTTATATCACTCTTTAGGACTGAGGATGGTGAAAAACAATACAAATAACGAATCCAGTCAGATAAATGACAAATATTAGAGAATTTATCCAGAGTTCAAAAATGAAGATTAAAACCTGGATCCAATCAAAGATGATTTGGAAGGAAAAAAAATATTTTTTTTACAGTGAATAGTAACTCGTGAATAGTAACTCATGAATAGTACCCCGATATGAACAAATCAAAATTTCACAAAAAAGTTCAGACCAATATTCCAGTGAAATGATATTAGATTAAGCGCAAAACTCAAGGAATCTCTAATCATTTCAGGAATTATAGAAGCAATACTTATCGTAGTAGGTTTAGAGTTAGGAATCTGAAATGAAACAATATACGAAACTGCAATTGAATTTTCACCCGTCAAGCGGTAGTCCGCTCAGACATATTATTTCCACAATTTAATAACAACTGAATACGAAGGGTTATTCACCAGGCATGCGGTAATCCGCGTAGACAGGTTATTCCCACATAATAATAAAAAATAAAATAACAACATGATTTCACCATGCATGCGGTAGTCCATGTAGACATGTTATTCGAACAGAATAATAAAGAATGAAATAACAACCCTTACGAGTATTGAAAGAAAATAACTCTTTCCATGAATACGAAAGAAATAATATCCCTTACCTTAATAAAAAATTAGAGACTGTACTAGTGTAATAGCATAATACTTTTATTCTTTTTCTCTTACTCTCTCTATACTTTTTCTCTCTATAGCTTTAGTGAATTGGTGAGAAATAATGAATAAATGAGCTTCTATTTATATGCTTGGTAGAGTAAGGGTAAAATAGTATTTTCACTATAAGTTATGACATCATCGCTTACATCATCGATCCTATGACATCATTGCTTACCTCATCGTTCCGATAACATCATTGGTTACCTCATCGTTCCGATGACATCATCAAATTCAATTTGTTCTCTTTCATCTCATTTTACTTTTATACCATTAATTTACTATAATAATGTTACCATTCAAATTATAAAAAGCATACTATTATATAATCACATCATACTACTATAATGTAACATTATAATAATATATTTGAATGAATTATTTTATCGAAAAAAATAAAATACCAACTTTCAACAAATGTCACATGTTAAAAATTCTTCCGTTTAAATTTACATTTAATAAATTTTTTCTTATCATATATATCAAAAATTAATTATTCACAAATAATATTATAGAACTACAATATTGACAACCAGGTCGTTCCCAGTAAAGAAGGGGCCTTCCGATAAGGATTTCTCTTTACTGGCGTGCAATTAAATAATCCCTCCTATACAGAACTTCCTTAGACATTGCCAATAATGCTATCTAATAATATTACTCCAATAATATGAATTATTGATTTGATAATTTAAAATAATGTGCAACGACAATTATTGAATCACTAATATAAAATATCAACGTAGCAATTATTGAAACAATAAAATAAAATATTGAACAGTAATTACTGTGCAATACCGTGTGCTACTGTGCAATAGCGCGTATTACTGTATTTTAACCACCGAGTATTTTAACGGTAAAAGTTTTACCGTTATTTTTGTAAAAAGATTATTTCTGTCACTTTCTATATCCGACATTCATTCCGTTGTGGGGTCCACCAATGACTGCGTCGTCGTACGAATATTCTCCGACAAAAAGAATATTCCTCGACCAAACGAATATTCCCTGACACAACAAATATTTTATAACCACTTGCTTACTTTGTAAATTTTGCACATCTTACCCATAACTTATTACATTTATCAAATCAACACCTTACTATTTTAAAATAATATATAAAAAAATTAAATTTTATTCATAAAATTTGGGGTCTTACAATTAATGTGCTCGTCCATTACTAATTTAATTATTATCTCTTAAAGTCACTATTTTTTTAATCTCAAATTAATATTTTGAATTTATAATCCCCTAAATCACTATAAATCTAAACTATTTTGGTAATGTCAATTGTTCTATATTATCCTTTCTAATTTTATATTTAAGATTTTAGAGAGTATATATAAGATTTTTGCCAAATTAACAATATATTTTATATTTTATTAAGGTAAGTAACTAATAGAATCTATTCGAATTTGCTAAGTATTAAATATATTATGTGATTATAATTCAACTCAACCCGTGATATACTTTGGAGGAGAAAATAAAACTAGCAGACCAAACAGGATTTTAAACTCGATTTGTTTTTGAATTTTTTATTTTTTTCAAAAATAACAATTTTATATTACAATAAAAAAAATCACTGCAAATCTAAACTGGTTTAGTAATGTTAACTGTTCTAATAGTACCCTTTCTAATTTAATTATTATCTCCTAAAATCAATACTTTATGATATTATCATTACTGAGCTATTATCCATTTCGTATGTGTTTTACTCTAATTCTTTTCGTTTTTATTTAATATAGGAGCAAAATTCTTTTATGTTCTGTTAGTTTTCAATCCGACAAACACGTGAATTTTTAGCTAAGTGTGAGACTTTTTTGTTCTCGGGCAAAACTATTTCCTATAGATAAGTTGTGGAAATATAATTATTTATTTGGTTGATAATTTATGCAATGTTGAAATCAACTATTAAGTATGTATAAATTCTTATATCTTACTATTGCCCAGATTCATGTTGCAAATATTTATAAGTTGCAGCGACCGTTAAAAAGATCCTTTAATTGCTAATTTTTATTTGTGTGGATATATTGCACATTCAATAAATATAACTGGATTGAAGCCTAAACTGGAAGCAACTTAATAGTGATAATCCTGTTACTTGATATATTTTTTGAGCGATAAATAAAAAGTTGTTTTCTCCATTTCATTAAAAGAGATACATTTAAAAATATTTTGTTTAACAAAAATACTCTTTTTTTATTAATAATATAAAATTTTATAATATTATAAAATTTATCATCATAATTTAATTACACATCGTCAATACTAGTAATAACTTATTATTTTAATTGTAAATATGAAATTGAAATATATTTTTAATATTTATAAATTTTATGAACAAAAATTTTGTGGGAGGGAGGGAGGGAGGGAGGGAGGGAGGGAGGTTTTTATGAGTATATATATATAGATTTTTTTTACTTAGAGATTGTTCGGCCGTAACTATTTTTCTGTTTGACAATGATTTATTTATAAATTAATTTTTAATTCAAAAAAAGAAGCAAATATTTGTAACTTATTTTAAAAGGACTTAGAACTTATTTTAAAATGACTTATTTTAACTTAATTTTTGATTTATAAATTAAATCGATGTAACGTTTTTATTTATAAGTTCGAACTTAATATAACTTATAACATAACTTATTTTTTAATTTAAAATAAGTCGTTGCCGAAACGGACTCTTTTAAAAGGCATTATTTTACGAACGGGGGAGTACATTCTGCAAATCTAAATTTTATCCGGTACTTCCATTCAAATTATAAGGCCACCGAAAACACCTGAGTCTGTCCATCCCTCTATATGTTTCTCCTCAAACGCCAGAGAAATATAATCAATTCATCTCCATTATTCTTCAGTTTTCATTAGAGCTGCTTCATAGATCATTTTTCAACATTCAATTTTCACAGGTAACAGGTTCATCTATGGATTTCATGAAGGTCTTCGATCAAACTGTCCGTGAAATGTGAGCTCCAATCTCCTTCTTTGTCTCTCCCCTATATATGTATGCACATATCAATCTACCTATTTTCGTTTTATAATCATACATTCATATAATAAGTAAATACTTCAGAAATTGAATTGATCTGGATTTCATTTACTCTGTCGTTTTGTATGATTGATTTCTATATTTGGATTGCAGAAAGAGGGAGGTGAATTTGAAAGTTTTGAAGGTTCCTGAGATTGAACAGAAGGTATGAAAAGTTGCATCATTGTCCATTTGTACGCTTAAATTTTAAACACGTGTGTATGTATGTAAAGATTGTAACTACTCCTTTATAGCGGTTATATGTATATAATTACATAATGCCTTGATGGATTTCTGTTGACCCAATTTGTTTTAATTATGAATTATAATTATTAAATTATGTTCAGTTAAGATTATATGTCGTGTTGTTCTTTCGAAATTATATGTTAAAATGACATTGTGATATCGAATGGATGCCATTTTATCACATCCCTAAGAATTATATTTATATCGGTGTGTATGTTAAATATTAGCAATTAAAAGCTGTGGTTTAGTGTTCACTAAATTGTGTTTGAGCAAGTGTTAGCTTCTACTTAATGAATGTTACAAATGATCTTGGAATTGCATTTATTTGTGGCGTGTTTAAGACGATGGCTTGGAATATTAATACCATAACTTTATGCATGTGACAGTTTGGTCCATAGGGACTGTATTGTCTAGACGAGGGACGGCATGCATCTGTCCGGAACATGATCTTAAATATGGTCTTATGACATTGAATATTTGGTTTATAAATATCCTCAGTCTTTTGTCATTTTTCTTATTAAGGATCAGGATAAACAAGGGTTGCTGGCCAACCTATAACATTTTACCATCTCCTTAAATTTATAAATGTGTCTACACATATGTTCATAACACTCCCTCAGAAAAAAATGTCCTGTTTGTCAATTATTTTTCTTTCCACAACAAGAGTCCCATTTGCCAATTTTTTTGTGTTCCACAACAAGAGTGTTGGAGGAGGAGGGATGTGTCCTACGTCAGTGGCTGATTTGTCCTTAATTCACTTTTGGGGATTTGTAAGAATTAATGCTGCAACAATTCTGTGAAAGTGTGCTTTCTTCTTAGTTTTACTGGGAATTTAAAATGAGCAGAAACCACAATTAATAATAAAATCAACTTGAGTTTCTATGTAAACCCAATCCCAATCCCTTTTACCTCGACACCCTTTCTCAATTCTGAGTGAAGCGTCCTAACTTTATACTCTCAGTTTCTAGGATTTTCATTTGTTCCCTTGGCTGAAAAAAGGCCACAAAACACCGTACTTATACCAATTCTTCCACCTCCTATCTACACCTGGTTTGAGTGTTGGCTGGCAATCTTTTGAAGTGTGGTTATATCCCCTTCCCCGTAGCTTCTAATTGCTAATCGCCTTGGTTTCTGCCAGTCTACCAGACTATCAACTCTCAATCTAGTCAGCATCCAAACTTCTTCAAGGAGTTCCACACATCCTTGACAATGTTACTATGTATTCCTCCTGGTCCAGGCATGCAGCCTGATAGTGGAGTCCAAGTGCCAGCCAGCACTCAATAGCAGTCCAGGGGTTCAACACTTCTACTCAATATTTAACAGAAAACACAATTATGCACTTTGGGATGAATTTTCTTATTCAATTTCTTATGTACAAGGCTGAATCTCAGTGAAATTGTGATTGGTCATCAAAACTTGTGTGCTTTGGATTGCATAAACAATATTAAATGCACAGTTGTCAAATCGTGAATCGCATCGTGTATCGAATACCCCGTTTCATATATCGTATCATGAATCGTATCGTACGATACAGAAATGAAATGAAAAATGTGGTAATATATATTTAAACATATAAAACACACAATTTATTGGACAATCAAGCATATTAGCTTGACCATATATAAAAGTAATCAACTAAATATTATTATAGACTAAAAATAAATTTTACAGTTAGATAGTAGCCGAAATACTCTAAATTGATTTATTAGATATTATTTTATTAATTTTTATAGAGTAACAAGAGAAAACGAAAAATTCAGATTCAACTTTTATTTATAAAACAAAAGAGAATAATTCAAATTAACAAGTGGAGATTTATGTATCTACTTATTGAAAGTGGCTTGAGCAAAATAGAACGACACTCTAAATAAAGTATAAAACTCTAAAAAGTGATTAAAGGCTCATTAAACAATATAAAATATGTTTACACTAAAAAACCTCTTCATTTGAAATAGTAGAAGGTTTAAAAGTTTTGTTTTTACTCTTTTGTTCTACATAAAACATTTTTCAAGTTAGTTGCAAACTTTAAAAAGTATCGTGCATGTATCGTTTCGTAAGAATAGTATCGAATTGTAACTGAATCGTAGGATACAATGTCATTTTAGATTCACCCTGCGATACGTATCGAATTGTTGACGTATTGTATCATACGATACGTATCACATATCGTAAGATTCTGACAACTATGATTAACTGTCAACCCATCTCAAACTAAGTCCTCATAAAGCCATCTCCAACATTAATATATTCATCAATCACCATTTTCAGAAGTGTTCATTTTGCATTATAGCTGTTAGCATGACGATTTAACTCTGTACAGGTATTGGATGCAACGGATGATGAACCTTGGGGACCTCATGGAACTCTAATGGCAGAGATCGCACAGGCCACAAAGAAATAGTACATTCTAATTTTCTTTTTATCTATTTCACAATCTTACATTCTAATTCATATCTCCTGTACCTTTTTGCTTAAGGAAGTATGTTTTTCTTTTCTTTTTATATGTGGCACTTTTGAGACAACATCCAGCTCAGAATGTCAGATGGTTATGAGTGTTCTCTGGAGTAGATTGAGCGAAACTGGTCAAAACTGGCGTTATGTTTACAAGGTAGTATTTTGTTTACTTTTGCATTATGCATCCTTTATACCCACCAAGGAAGCTTCCATCTGTCCCTATTTCTTTTAATTTTCTATTTTTCCTGTATACTCCCTCAGTTCCAAAATATATGACCATTATTGACCTTTTGAAGTCAAATCGAGATATTTTCAACTCAAAATTGACATAGATTCATTTAACTTTAGTTAATAACCTATCTAAAAAGTAGTACTAACTATAAGATTCATTGTTTGTAATTGTTAATGAATCATATCAATTTTGAGTTTGAAATTATCTAAAATTGACTTTCAAAAGTCAATAATGATCTTATAATTTAAAACGGACTGAGGGAGCATGGGTTTCTTAGTTCTTTAATTTCTCAAATCTTTTGTTTTCCAGTCATTAGCAGTTATAGAGTATTTGGTGGCTAATGGATCTGAACGGGCAGTAGATGATATAATCGAACATACTTTTCAGATCTCGGTGTGTATTTATTTTAGTGCTGCTAAATTTTTAATCCAATTCCTTTCAGCAGTTGAGTTGATTAGATTCTCCTCTGAAATTCTCTCACATGTGTGTGTGTATACTGGTGAAGGCTCTTTCAAGTTTTGAATATGTTGAGCCAAATGGGAAGGACATGGGAATCAACGTGAGGAAGAAGGTAGAGAACATAGTGGCTCTTTTGAATAATAAAGATAAGATACAAGAAGTTAGAAATAAAGCAGCTGCAACCCGTGATAAGTAAGTGAAAATAAAAAGAATTGTAATTATTTATATTTACTTGAAGTCTCTGAATTTTGTTGTTGGTTAAAAAATACATTTTAGTGACTTAAACCCTCATATGTACTGATAGGTTCTTTGGACTTTCATCAACTGGAATAACTTATAAGTCGGGTTCAGCCTCATTCGGTAGCAGTAGTTTTCGTAGTGGTGATCATTATGGGGGCTTTGGTAATACAAGAGACAGTGACACAACTAGTGACAGCTATAAAGACAGAGATCGATTTGGTGAAGATAAGTATGAAAAGAGTACTAGTAAGCCACGTCGAGGGGTTACTGGTGATAATCAAGGGAATAGTTTGAAGAAGGGCTCTTCTCGCCATGGAAGGTCTGTATTAAACTTCTGCTCATAAATATCTAAGCAGTGCTAATATCTTTTGTTTTAAACTATAAAAAATTGAATCATTATCTCATAGAGAAGAATACATATGCTATAACTATATATAATGATCAGAAGATACAGAGATGCTGCAGTATGTGAGTTATTTGTTTCTGTGTGTATAATATTTGTATGAGATATTCATGCAGTTATTGCTCGTATCTGGCACTCTAATGTCCTAGTGAATCTATGCTTTTCTTTTAGTACTCTGGCTATTGAGAAGAAGCAACACTGCATGAATTTCACACTTTTTCCCGTTTCTTTCTGATGACTGGAATCAATGTTGATATTAATATATGAAGAAAAAAGAGATGAGAAACCCAAGAAATTTTGCTTGAGATTGAGGTGCATGTGTTGACACTATCCACCCTAGCTAGTTTAAGGCTTGTATCTGCATGCAGGCAAGCATCAGTTCGTGACCAAATTGGAGATCTATCTTTAATATCTCTAGCCAGACTCAGGAATCTGAATTTGATGATCTTTAGCTTTTATTTTCTGATAAGTAATCATGTTTAGCTTTATAATGGTTTATTATCATCAGAGGCAGAATCATATGAGTTTTTGGGGATTGATTTCAGCTTTTTCATGTTTTTTTTCTTTAATAGTCTGTTGTGTTTTGCTTTTCACTATATCTTAACGTTCCTCAGCTGGGGTCAAGGCACTTCTGCTTCATCAAAGCCAGTTATAAAGATAAGTGACTCCATTAAGCATGCTTCAACGCCCTCAAAAAGCTCCATTATGCCTTCTAATAATTATGAGGACGAATTTGATGATTTTGATCCCCGGGGAACTTCCAGTTCTAGTAAGTATTGTGAAAAGTAGCTTATGGAATTCTTATTCAGTCTGTTTTTCTGTATAGATTAGCACTTGTGTTTCACACATTTGCCGTAACTGTTATATCTCTTTTCAAAAATCAACACGTGGTTATGATTGTAAATGTTTTTGGATCTTTGACTATGGCTTGAAGGCAATGACACTTGATTTATTCCAGAAATTGGAAAGTATATCCTTCAGCATAGATTCCATCTCTCTCTCTCTCTCTCGCATTCTCTCTCTGTCTTTCCTGTGTGTGTACATGTGGCTTCCTTGTATAAACGAAACAAATCCCCATTGGTGGAAGTGGAAATACATGAAGAAATTCCCATGCATGAATCATCCTTCAGGAGGTACTTCAATCAGGACTATTAGGAATACCAATTATGATGCTTTTGTTCAGGAAAAAATATCATCTTTTTGCTAGTTGGCTTCCTCACGCAGTTACACTTCTTGTAAACATTAAAAAATGAGCTGGTGAACGTATAAAAATTAAAGAGGACCTGTACTTCTTTCCAATACACCTTGGTGGCTTGGTGCATGCTTATGTAGATAATTGATAGCTATGTTAAGATAACATATGCATATATCTGTATTTTTATTAAATGTGTATGTCTGTACATTTACGCAAATGTATATAGAAATAGTGTGATAACCACATGTTTCTAAGGTCAACTCTACATAGCGTTTGGCCCAAATACGTGGGGTTAGCCTCATGAATCCTCTGAATACTTGTACTTTGTTTTAAAGGCAAAGGCCATAAAAATGCTTGTGCCCGATATGTGTTGTTCAGAGTGTCATGAGCATCGTTTTTCTTTTTTGCATTTTGCTAAAAGTTATGGAATTCAGTTTTTTGTATTTTTGAGGCTTTGGGCGTCCGCTTACTCCTTGGAGAGTTTGCTTCGGGTAACATTTTGGGATTTTGGGAAACAAAAGGATGCCAAGATTCTTTAAAAGTGTTCTTGATTTGCTACTTTATGGGCTATATGGACTGAAAGGAATGCTAGAATTTTCAATGATATCCATTTCTCTCGTACTCTTCTTTGGGATAGTTTATTTCTAGCATAAAAAATTCTGCATTTGAAATCGAGCATGTGGTTTCACCATTTCTTTCTGGCATACCTTTGCTTTTTGACAGAGTCTGCTGCTGGAAGCTCTCGTGAAGTGGATCTGTTTGGACAAAGTTTAGTTGGTGACCTCTGGGATGTGCCAGCATCTGTTCCCAAGGAAAATCCTAATGTGAATGGCACTTCATCAGATGTTGATTTTTTTGCTGATGCTTCTTTTGTATCAGCACCATCCAATGTAGAAGCAGGGGCAAGTTTTGAGACCCAGGTCATATATTATTCTGATTGTATTTTTTTTTTTGCTAAATATATTCTGAGAATTATTTTTGTTATTATGATTATGATTATGCTGATGATGATCATCATCATATAAAGCACACGTAGCGGCTCTTTTGTCCTATATGACTCTAGAGCTTGCTGTTGTGCTGCACACTCCTTGTCTGCATTCACATTAAAATGAAAGCCTGTGGCTAGGACGGAGAAAGATTAGTCAATTTTTTCACTTTGTTTTTTCTAGACGGGATTTCTAAAATATTTTGGTGTCATGCTATACAAACTTTAGTATTACTTTTTTCCCCCTAGAATATTTGAAAAATTGGATGGTATTCTTAAGATTAACCAGGGAAGGCAGTCTATGTGAGTTCTATTTTGGTGCTAAATGGTCTTGGCAGGGGCCTAATGGAAAAGAGGGCTTATGACCTAGTATTTAATTCTCTCTGTCCTTGCACAAAGTGATACTTGGGAATGGCAAGAGGAGTTGGCGAAATCCTTAGTTGCGCAACTGTTTAGATCTCGACTGGAAAAAAATAAATGTCAAGAGTTATGCATGGCTCAAAAGCACAGTATCAACCACCACTGTGGCAGTAATTTTGACTGGGTGTAGGTATTAGCTGATTTATACTGATGTGATAACTAGAGGGCTTTAAAGAATCTGTATATATTACACAAAAATGCTGACAAAGAATAATAATACAACAGATCTATTAGACATGCACAAAATACCATATAGTCCACTTCGGATTGTATGATTCATGATACACATATCCTGAACTTGACTAGTGGAACGTTCAAATAATATCTTATCCCATCCGAATTTTCATAATGTGCTTCTCGCAATCCAAAAATGTAGTAAAACCTGCATGTAGTATTGGTTGATATGACAAACTGTTGGTCCTGTTCTCTACCAGCTAGAGCTTTAAGAACAATTGGTTACTTTATAGATTGATTATACTAATATGCACTGTCTAATTTTTTATTTTGAATTGCCAGTCTATCTACTTTCATATGATTCTAAAGTCATTTTATTCTGACTAGCTCAATATATCATGGTCATCTGTGCAGACCAATGTTGATCTATTTGCCTCCCAACCCGCCTCTTCTCCTGCAGTTTCTTCAACAATAGACTTTTTTGCTGATCCTGATTCAGTGACAACCAAATCAGTTGATCTATTTGCCTCACAACCTGAGAATAATTCCTCAGAATCCGAGCAAGTGACAACCAAACCAGTTGAGCCATTTTCTGCAGCTCCCTTGAACAGTTTTGATGGCTCTCATCTTTTTGGTTCATTCACTCCTCATACTGATTCGTTACCTAAGGTGCCCTCACAAAATTTGGTTGAAGATGCCAGTCGCAACAACCTGAATGAAAGGTCTCAAGCTGAATCCAAGGCTCCATCCAAGGACGCTTTTCAAGTTAAATCTGGAATATGGGCAGATTCTTTAAGCCGTGGACTGATTGACCTTAACATAAGCGCACGTAAGTTTTCCTTCCATAACTACAATAAATTTCTTTCTTTTAGTATTTCATATGTTTTTTGTTTTTAACATCTATTAAATTATTTGCTTTATGACAACTCAGATCATAAGAGAATGCCCATTGACATCTTTGTCCATCTTAAACATTATTTTCTAGAAACAATGACTGCTAAATTAGTATTTATTAATATAATATGAAAGTGGCAAAGAAATACATTATACATTTAGTTTCAATTGGTAGTTATGAAGAAAATTTTCTAGGATACATTCCTCCCTTGCCTTTTCATAAATTACTCTTATTCAAGATAAAGCAAGATTAGATTCTCATCGCACATCTGACTGATTTAACTGATCTGACCAATGAACCTTTAACCCCTATTCTTTATCAGGTAATGGTACCATTTACCTTATGCTAGCACACACAGAATATATTATTGTAATTTAAATTAGTGCAACAATTTGATTAGTTGTTGAAACCAGTGAAATTTGTCTTAGCCATGACACACACATACACGTATATATTAACTGTAAGGGCATAATCCACACCAACGTTGGTTGTAGAGAACATTCATTAAATAGTTGGGTAGGATTGATTTTAGCACCATGTCAAACAGTTGGGAGTGGTCGGTTAATTGACCAATACAGTGTCGACACACATTCATTAAATAGTTGGGTAGGATTAGTTTTAGCACCATGTCAAACAGTTGGGAGTGGTTAATAGACCTCAAATAGTTTGGGTAGGATTAGTTGTAAGCATTGTTCACTGAACTGTTTGACTACAATTAACTTTGGTTGTAAATCTTTTTCGTGTTATTGGTGAAATACCAACATATAATTAAATTTGATTTGAACTCTTCGTTGTCTCGCTTATTTTATTTATTTTTATGTCAAACCTATATGCAGCCAAGAAGGTAAATCTAGCCGATGTGGGCATTGTGGGTGGTCTGACCGAAACAGATGAAATTTCTCAGGCACCCCCAACTTCATATTATGTAGGCAGAGCTATGGGCGCAGGGTCTGGACTTGGTAGATCTAGTTTTGCATCAACTGCAACAGATGTGGATGACATGTTCTCAAATCTTAGCGCCCAGCAATACCAATTCGGTGGCTTCCAAAAATAATTTTTTCACCAACCCATTTTTGTACCTAATTTTTAAACAAACAATTTATTGTTTTAGTGATAGACAATTTGAATAAACATTCTTTACATTTACAAATTTTATTGAAAGGATATTTATAATTTTTTTTATGAAACGTGGGGATGTATCTCTTTGCTTTACTCCCTCTCCTATCTCACAAAAAAATTACATTTGTACCCCCCTCGTGGTCAATGATTTAGAAGGTGATAAACTCAAAACAGGAGCGTTTATAAAAAATAAAAAAGAGAATAATAATTTAACAAATAGTCCTGCAAGATTATTGAGTTTCGATAATAAATTTTATTTTGTTAAAGTTGAGTTTTAATATTTTATATTCGATTAATTTGTTAAATTAAATTGAAACTTCAACCTCAATTATTTTACATAAAAATTAAATGTATGATAAACTTTTATTGATTAAAACACTTCATAAATAAAGTTGTTACCTTTTTTCTTAAAAAATTAACAATTTTAACTCTTTTTAACTGTGGGCCCACTAGATTCGCCACTAGTACAAAATCTCTTACGTGTAATAATTTTTTAAATATACATAAAAATTTAGTCATACATATATACAGTAATCTTTATTCAGGTGGGTTTTGCGATAAAAAAAATTAAATATGTTTCTCTCCTATAACTAGGCTACTAGGCTATAACGATGTTCTAGGTTGCGGTTCTATCCGAATCTGGGTCCACAAACATCGCACTTTTTGCCCCCTCTTTCCTTTCCATAAACATAATGTTTAGATCCTTTTTGTGAAGAATCACTTCCCCTTTTTTCTCTAACGGAATCTGTTCACATTTTTCTCTTTTTATTACATAGATTTGAGCAGTGAAGCATACGGTTGAGGCAAATTTGCTGTTTGTGTCATCATTTTTACTTGTTTTTCGTATTGGGTTGTTCGCAGATCGTTTGATTTCAAGAGAAAGATCGGATTTAGGTATCTGGGTTTGGGAGATTCTGGTTTTCTGTTAGTGGGTTTGAATTTGTTTCATCAATTTTAGCAGGCTTCAGCTGGGTTGGTGTTAGGTTTTCAAGCAATCGCTTATTTGGGGTTGAAGGATCAATTTGAGGATTGAGATTGTGAAATTGAGGTAATCTGCAAGTGGGTTTTTGACTTTGAAAGTCTGATCATTGAAGGATTGTTGTATTACCACAGAAAGAACTGATTTTTCATCTCCGGGTTTGTCTAGCTTTAAGTTTGTGGATATTTATGTGGTTTTTAGGTGAATTTCATGATAGACTTGGTTGAAATTTGTGTGAATTTTGGAGAGAGGGAGAGACAGTTTTAGAGAGAGAAGATGAAGAGAGGGAAAGATGAGGAAAAAAATATGGGACCTATGTTCCCCAGGCTTCATGTTAATGATACTGAAAAAGGAGGGCCAAGAGCACCTCCAAGGAACAAGATGGCCCTCTATGAACAGCTCAGTATTCCCTCGCAGAGATTCAATACAGGGTCGTTGCCCCATAACCCCAACAATACTACCAATTTGACTCCTCCATCGTCAAGCCAGGTGAGTTGAAAATGCATAGCAGTACAAATTTTTGTTTTATATTAAAGGTAGCTTAGCATATATAGTCACATTTGTAGAATGTTTTTTGTTGTTCTTTTGTTTGAAGTATAATGGAGTTCAAGCTTATTTGCATGGTTTATACTTTATACAATTTTTTTTTGAATGAAAAAAATGGTATAGGTGTGATTTAGACCATAGTCCTGTTAATGATTGACGTATGCAAGTCTCAAAACTGTTTTCTTATAAATGCCATGATAAGCATTTTTGTTTTAGCACGGATGTTTTATATAACAACTACTTTTTCTTTTTCTTTTTTGTATTTTTGCTTCATGATTTACTGGTGATTCCCAAAGATATTAGGGAGCTTTGTGTAGTTTTAGGTCTTTAATATGCCACTCAACTTCTACCAACCCTGCTAGTACCTTCCTTTGGGAACCCGGCCTGAGGATAAATGAAGGGGATCCCTCTCTATGTAAGGAGGTCATCACTCATCAATGCATTTCGAATTTGTGGCCTGTTTTTGATCAAGATCTGTTAAAGCAAAAGAGATTGCTTAGTCCATAACCTGTCTGCTCTTATCCAGATGGTCCTATCGAAAGGAGCTAACTAATTATATGATAGTATTATTATGAATACATTATCTACTACTGCAGTTGCTACCTAAGAGATCATTTATTTCATATTCTGATTTTTTTATATTTCAAAAGTTCTGATTTCTTTCTATCAATGTATAGTTGCAGGGGAGTGGTCATGAAAGAGGCATGCTTTTTCCGCTTCAACTGCCTCCTTCAGTACAACCAGCTGAGAAACCAACTTGTTATGCTGATTTAAACCCATCTGTAGTGCAAATTGAGCCAAAAAAGAGGCAAGAAGAAGATTTTATGGTTCCTATCTTTGTTCAGTCCAATATGGGTCAAGATCACAATGAAAATTATAATAGCATGGATAAGGAAAGACGCAGTCCATCTGGTACAGCTTATTCAGGTCGTTTTGCAAAATTTCAAAACACCAATGAGAAAGTGTTAAAACAATTTGACACGTCAGGGCTCAATTTAAGACCGGAGGGAAGTAGGCATAGTGAAGGTAACTCAAAAGAGGTTATGGTATGTGGGGATAAATTAAATTATTCTCAATCAAATAAAAAATCCAGAGAAAAATCTGAAATTCCGTTGAACCAAATCAATATATCTTCAAGCTTTGAGCACGGGGATCATCCTCCTAAGTATTTTCACAAATTGAAGAATACTAATGACTGTTTACGGCATGAATACAGAGAGGACTCGCAGCTGATTAAGACTGTACGGGATGATGGTGTCTCAGTTGACCAGTCTAGAGGCTTGGATTATGAGAATTGTTCTATCCATATGGGAGATCTTCAACAAGAAGTGCAGAGAAGTCCTCATAATCCTACTAATGATGCTGAGTCTCTTGAAGACAATTGTAGGTCGTTACCTACAGGAATTATGGACAGAGGTGATGATGATGTATCTGAGACTTCAATGGTCGATTCAGTGTCTGGCACGGATTTATCTCCCGATGATGTTGTAGGAATAATAGGTCAAAAGCATTTCTGGAAAGCAAGAAGAGCTATTGTCAAGTAAGTTTTTCTGTGTTGATAGCTTTCCAAAGATTTAAAACATTGGTGGTCATATTTGAGTTGCTTCACGAATTTATTATTATATCCTTTTTGCATGGTATTGGACAATCTTTGGCTATCTAATTTCAGGACATTTTATTTATGAGTGACAAGCTACAATAACCTTATTAATCCATGTGCTTGAATTTTAACACAAACTCATAGTTTGATAATTTATGGACAAATATTGTTATATGTCTTCTTAGCAAACTATTGTACCACAATAGATGGCTCAATGAGATTGGGGAGTTCTTTTTATAATGAGGATAATTCTTTTCATATAGTCTGAAATCATCAAATGGATATGTATTTGAAATTCTGGAAATTATGCATGTTAGATTGTTAGTTAAAATAGTAAGAGAAAACCAACTTTTCCTCCCTCTCCCTCTCTCTTCACATGTTGATGCATTTGTGGCTAGCTTCAGTTAGAGGTGCATTCTAACGAAAGATCGAGTGATAATATATCCATGATCTTTGATCGTGAGCATCACGCATCGTATAAGAAAAGTTATTCAGTGAGACTGTCATACAATGTCATCATGCTTTGTGTGACGCCTCAATAAGGTACATTCATGTCTATAATATGGTATCTACATTTACAAATTAAGGTGACATGTGCTCCATAAATTTAATGTAGGTGGGATATTATAAATACATTACGTATCAAAAGACACGATAACTACATCATGCACATGTATGTACGTGATTGGGACGTCACACCACATTAGCACGATGATATGGTGTGACTGCCTTACTGGGTAATTCTTTGTTTGCTTTGATTAAGGAAGCACCTTTATAGGTCAAATCTTGTTTTCTATGTGCATTTCCTTTTAAAAATATTGACACCTCAATTTTCTTGTACCAAGTAGTATAAACTAATATTTTCCAAAATTATTTGTTTTGTCAAAGGGCTAGTTTGATTTTGTAGTGCCACCTACTTCAAATACAAGTGTCATTGCTACTTGTTTTGAACAAAGTACTATTCTCATGCTTCCCTTAAGTGAGTTGGAAGTAGCTGTGGTTATAAGAAGAACTTCCATTTTTTTTCTCTCATTTGTTTTTCTATTTTTCTTTCCTCTACATCTCTCTTACTATATCTTTTGGGCATGCCTACACATTTTAATTTGTCTCATAAAATCCAAGGCACGAGCTGACCATTTATGATATAATTACTGGAAAAAAATGAAGAAGAAAGTAAAGTTCTGCCTATTTTATTCAACTCAAGGTTTCATTTTCTTCTAGGGACATTTTTTTGGGGATCGTACCATCTTGTGTATTTTTAGATGATTGCAACTTGTACTAGAAGTTCTGAAGTAGCTATAGAGGATAGATTGGTGCTCTAATTTTGCTGTTCTGGAATGTAGGACCACGGTGAATAACTGAATATTCGCCAATCTGGATATAGTCAAGCTGCTGAGAAACGTTCCTTGTTTTATTTTTAGGTGTATTTAAGGAATCCTGGCTCCGTGGTTCACATCCCCTTTTTTGTTCTTTCTCAGACTCATTTTGCATTATTATTATTATTATTATTATTTTACATTATGTAACAATATATGGAATACCATTTATTATTATTAATATTTTACTTTGTGTCGTGGAAAGTTGTGTTGAACATGTTCAAGGTATGACCTTGTTCCCATGTTTTCCTTAGTTTATTAATCTAGATCAAGTCTGTTGTATGTTCATACACCCTGATAATATTCAAATCTGTGGATTGAGGATATTTTCCCACGTACCCAACTAATCTTGGAGCCCCTTGTTGTAAAACTTTGGCATGGTATATGATGTATGTGATGTTCGTTTCTAGATTAGATTATCAAGTACTTTACACTCCAGCCTATATTTGGTGTTTATATTGTTCTCAATTTTAACTGTGTTTTTGATTCAATTCCTCTTACCATATACAGTCAACAAAGAGTATTTGCAGTTCAAGTATTCGAGTTGCATAGGTTGATCAAGGTATGATGGTCTTTAAAAGTTAAGTAGTTTATAGTATCTCTAAAGTCGAATGCCTATAAATGTACATGTCCATCTGTTTTGATTGTTATTACAGTAGGAACCTAAATTCTTGATGTTTAAACAGGTGCAGAAATTGATTGCCGAATCACCGCATATTTTGCTTGAAGATGCTGCTTATCTGGGAAAAACTCTAAAGGGCTCTCCTGCACCGAAAATCTCTTTGGATTATATTGTGAAAGCTACTCCTAAGATTGTTATGCACAAAGATGTTTCTGAGAAACCCGATAACAGGATGGAAAGCTCCGCTGAGAATGCTGTGGAGAAGACGTCTATCTCGTCTTTGCAAAATGGTAGTCAGCCTTCAAATTACGGCCCGTTTTTGGGAAACCCACCTCAGGCAACTGTAACTTCAGATACAAAAATGAGTCCGTGGGGTTTCAATCAACCCTCTGGGCACCAATGGTTAATGCCAGTTATGACTCCTTCTGAAGGACTAGTTTACAAGCCATATCCGGGACCTGGATTCATGGGCCCGGTTTACGGGCCTCCAGGATCAACTCCAATGATGGGCAGCTACCTAAATTACGGGGTTCCAGTTCCTCATCGTCCTTATCAAGGACTTGGGCCTGCTTCTTTCACTCCTCCAGCTGGTCATGGCTACTTCCCGCCATTTGGTATGCCAGTAATGCACCCATCCTTCTCGGGTTCTGTGGAACAAACGGACCACTCCAACATGCAATATCAAGGCTTGTGTAACGTGCCAAGTCAGAAAAATGGCGGTGTTCCAAATTCTGCCAAGTTGAATCCATCTAAAGACAGTGAGGTGCAATTCAGTATGGCAGGTAGTCCGAGTGAGAGAGCACAAACAACCAAGGCAAGTCACACCAGCGAGGGAAAAAACGCACTCTCTCTTTTCCCCACTTCTCCAGTCGTTCACGTCCCAGATGGAGGCCCTGACCAGCCAACACGAGTGATTAAAGTTGTGCCTCACAATGCTAGATCTGCCACTGAATCGGTGGCTCGGATTTTCCAGTCTATTCAAGAAGAGAGAAAGCAGCTTGATTCCATTTAATATCCGGTGAGGAAAATTACTCGTTGCTAACGATCATGCATATTCTCATCCAAATTTGATTTTGGTGCTTGGTCACTTTCTGTGTGCTTTTGGATTTTTAGTTTTCTGTAACTGGCCTTTTTTTATTGCTTAGGTGCTACTATGTAGATGTATATGTATATGTATGTATATTTATATATATGTATATATATACATACATACATATCTGAAGATTGCATGACACCAGTGTTGTATAATCATCTCCTTCAGGTGTTTTATTTATATTATATCTGGCATATGCCCATATATGATATAAAGTTGTAATTTAATAATCATATATTTTCCTGTTAAATTGGTGCTATTATAAATTTGCTGCCCACTGTTTAGCAGATTTAGCTCCATGAAGCATTTTCCAATCTGTGCATGCTTGAAAACTATTGTGTGCATAACCTTCTTTTAGTTCATTGCAATTTCATTATATTTTCCTCTTTGATTCTTCTAAGTTGGCACAAGGTCCAAAAGAAGTGGCTGGCTAGTTTAGAATGCATGGTTAAACTATTTTAAGTATACTTACGTGAGGTTCATTGCGGATAAAATGAGATGAGAACTTATTTATTCTCTCTTCTACTTTTGTTTTTATCTGATATCGATTGATATACGTTGATATCAGACGTCGATATCAGATATCGATCGATATACGTCGATATCAGATATCGATCGATATAAATTTTTCGTTATATATGGCACATTGTAACTTATATTCCCATACAAATCAAGATCAAGGCAACTAATAGTAATTGGTACAAGTCTTTTTGTTAAGGGCACCTAGGATTTCTGCCAGGCCCTCCATAAAAGAACTCAGGGTCTTCAATATAATCACTAACATAGTATTGATCATAGCAATCATATTCATCAGAATAAGCAAAAACCCATTCTGGGAACTTCAACTCATGCCCATTTTCCTGGATCCTCATCCTTGTAATGTAGCCTGAGGTGTACCAAAAATTGTCCGAAAATCGCCCACTTCCCATAGCTGTTGCTGTGTGTGGATGGGTTCCAACTCTTGAACTGTAGACTTCACCTCCCCATTGCACCATTACTGCCTGATACCACAATTGCTTGAATAGCTCAGGTGGCCAATACCCTATGTTTATCCCTTCTCCATACTGTAACCACCAGTTGCTTGTGTTTTGATCCTAGATTTTTAAAAAACATCTAGTACTTTTTGTTTTTGTAATGATGAAATGACATAAACAACCCCAGTTTATTTCCCCTTAACCTACTAACCTTAAAGATGTAAATGGTAATTTTATATGGAAGACCATTTGGCTTGGAGATGGGGTAGATTGCAGCTCCAAGTGCTATCTCATTGTTGGTTTGAACAAATCCAGGGCAAGTCAGATCAAAACAACCAGTTGTCTTTGATGCATCAGCCTAAGTAAAGCATGCCAAACCAAACATAACTTCAGGCTGCATTTGGTATAATTTTGGTCAATTGACCAATACAGTGTCGATACGCAGGCGGGAGGTGATCTCTCTCTACGTGTCAACACTGTATTGGTCAATTGACCAACTGGATCCGTAACAAGTAATCCCTTTAGCTTCAAAAATATGGTACCAATATTAAACTTTTAAAGTTAAATTAATATTTTTAAATTTAAAAATTGATATGAATTTGAAAAGTCAAACTTAATCCTATATCGTTGGAGAAAAACTGACCGTCCAATAAACAAATAATCGAGTTTGGTGATCCCCATAGACACTTGGATTTACCTGAAATATTTCATAACTCATGAAAATCATTTTTACAGAGTAAACATATATGCTGATTATGATTCCATGTAATGCAATTAATTTAAATATACAAGGAAATATACTACTAATATTGAAGTGATTATGTGGTGTATATATATACTAACTGCCCATCCAGATTCAATTTCCTCAAATTCAAACTGAGCCCCATTTCTGAGAGATATTTGAGAAGTAGTGTACTCATCATCAGACTCAACAAATGGATTCCAAACTCTGATATCTCCCTTGGCACCTGAATAACTGAATCCTTCTGTAAGCAACACTGCAAACTATTTTGGAGGGGTAAAAAAAAGAAAAGGGAAGTGTCATGTTCAATCACATGGACAAAATTGGATAATTTATACATTAAGTCTACTCGGACATTGGAATTGGACATTTTCGATTTTTTTATTTTTTATTTTTTGGTTTTTCTTGTGACTCCCAAAAAATATATAGTATTTATTCCAACTGGATTTTTTACAAAAAAAAAAGTGTTTTAGGTGTAATTTAGATACATATACAAGAACAGTGTTGCACACTCTGTGCAACACTGTTCTTGTATATGTATCCAAATTACACCTAAAATACTTTTTTTTGTAAAAATTTCAGTTGTAATAAATACTATACATTTTTTTAGAATCACAAGAAAAACCGAAAAAATAAAAAAATAAAAATTGGAATGAGTATCTTGAAAGAAGGGAAAACACAGTGAATGTACACAAATGGCACATTGTAAATACCATTACCTTTGTGAGTTTTTATTAACTGTGTCTAGTCAACCATACCAAACATTTTCTAAATTTTTTTTAAAAAAAAAAAGTCATATAGGGCACTTATTTTTTGGGGAGTGGTTAGCATGAAGTTCAAAAATTGGTAAGTTGTTCAATTGATCAAAAGAGTGCTGACACGCAGGCGGGAAGATATTATCTTTCCTTACGTGTCAGTACTGTATTGACTAATTGACTAACTTATCAATTTTTGAACTTCATGCTAAGCGGATCCTATTTTTTGCAAGAAGTGAAGCAAATACATACCGAGTGATTTGCTTGCATTAAATTTTGTGTGCCATTCAATTGCATAGCATGATAATTAGGCTTTTTCCTCCCATAATTATGAATAGGAAAATCCTTCATTTTTGGTATTCTCCTAATGGGGATTGTTCCTTTAGGGCAGCTAATTCCTCCTCTTTGCCACAGCTGTGAGGTCACAGATTTTTCTTTTTCTTTCCATGATTTTGTTTCTTTTCTCATAATCTCCTCCCTTGGATCATAAGTAGGTGTCATCTGAATAAAATGCAATATATTTGATTAATCGAAAAAAAATATAAATTTAATTCTTATACTAATAATTATAGGATCCTTTTAACATGTGTCCTAAGAACACATGCTAAGCACACAGTTCAAGAGAATATTCTTTTGAACTGTTAAGTATTTCCTTGATTTCTGTATTTACACCCAGTTCAAGAGAATATTCCCTTGAACTGTTAAGTAATTCCATAATTATAAGCAAGAAAAGAGAGCAAGTTTTCTCACAAATTAAGGTAGTGGATTAAAGGACCTGAATTGTGTGATTCTTTAAAGCAGGATGGTTAAAGCCTGGCTGTTTGTAGATGTCAATGCAGTCAATTATATCTCCATCTTCACTCTGCCAAAAAAAACACACACAAATATTATGAACAATCTATAATTGGAAGTACCATATATAGTGTTTGTTCCATTAATAACATTTGTGGCGACAGCTTTAAGTGTGTTTAAATCTCTAAATATATATCGTGCCATTTTAGTGCATTGCATTTGAGCCCAAAAGATTGTGTTTGCGAGTTAAATAAGTTGCGTTTGAGATACGTTATTTGTAAAGGAACAAGATTTTCAAGTGCGTTTGAACTTTTAAAAGCGGATCTGGTTATCATGAAATTAACTTCATAGTAAGTTAATTGACCAATACAGTGCTGACACGCAGAGAGAGATCACTTCCCGCCTGTGGTTAAGTTGTTGTAAATTTATTTAATATTACTTAACATAATAGTTAATATTATAAAAAGCAAAATTAAATATAAAATACTTCATTCAGCAGTCATTCATCACATCCAACCCAAAAAATTACACTTGACCATTCAGCTCAAAAATCTGACCTATTCAGTCATTCAGACGATTTTTATTCAAAACAAACGCACTGAATGACTGATCAATTCAGCCATTCAACTCTAAACAAACACCCCCTAAATCTCTAAATATATCGTGCCATTTTAGTGCATTATATTTGAGCCCAAAACGCTGTGTTTATGAGTTAAATAAGTTACGTTTAAAATACATTGTTTCTAAAGGAACAAGATTTTCAAATGTGTTTGGACTTTCAAAAGCTATGTAGCCAAACGTTCACTTTATACAAAAGAAAATGAGGCCAAACAAGGTGTGCATTAACAGATTGTACGTACCTGAATGCTTTTCACAACATGCCTTTTAGAAAGGTTTGTTTTGCTTTCCACTCGTAAGAAGTTGTATCGAGAGCTAGAGGGCTCATCCTTGACAAAGCCAGAAGTAACACCAAGGAAAGTTGGTCCCAACAGTAAAATACCAACAATCCATTTGATGAACCTTGCTGCCTTCATTTTTAGAGAGAGAGAGATACAAAAATGTTGCAGCCTTAATGTGACTTAAATAGTGTTATACTGAAGACAACGAGGACATAAGAAGATCAGCTTATAAATTGTATATACCTATTAATTGCATGATTCACCTTCTAATCATCCAAATCTCATTTCACATTTTGAAATTTGGCAGTGAGGTATCTCGTCATAAGACTATATATATATATTGGAAAAATATACGTACACAGCTGTGTAGTACACAGTCGGCTATGACGACGGTTTTAACCGTTCCCATTCACCCGTCGCCATAGTAAAAAAAATTCGTTTCCATATTCCGACCGTGTAATACACAGATTTGTCATGTGTATATACATATAGCCTTATATATATATATATATATATATAATAAAGGGTAATGATATTTGTTATGGATCAAAAAATATGAATACATGACCATTTCTACCGTTCAATATAGGAATTAACGGCTGAAATTAGAACTAAAACATTCACATCCGTCATCTGCTACTATTAGTAGCCGACATAATTAATATCGGCCGTTGGTATATATATATATACGGTCCGGATCTTAAGCTTACTATTTATCCAATATACCTTGCTCCTTTTAGCGACGGACCGGACGGCGGTTCGGTCCGTCGCTATATATACAATCGTCGTCTATATGTTGTTCGTCGCTACAAGCTAAGACGATGGTTGTATATATAGCGACAGACCGAACCGTCGCTCAGTCCGTCGTTAAAGAGGGTAAGCAAAGTATGTTGAATAAATGGTAAGTTTAAGATCCGACCGTGTATATATATATATATATATATATATATATATATATATATATATATACGGTCAGTCTCTCCAGCGAACCATAGAAAGCGAACTAAAAGCGAACTGACTATAGCGACAGTTTTTTCCGTCGCTATAGCATAAAAAACTGGTTTTCTATGTTATTGCGACGGAAAAAACCGCCGCTATAGCCGGTTCGCTTTTAGTTCGCTCCTTATAGTTCGCTGGAGAGACTGACCGTATATATATATATATCAAAAATTATATGCTTATATACAATTTTAGAAATTAGTTGACAATATGTCCGCGTGCTTCAAAATACTACTACACAATTAAATTTAAAACTAAACAGGAAAAAAAAGAAAAGAAAAGAGAAAATTTAAAACTTAATTAGCTATTGAGTAGGTGCCAGTATGTGATATAAAGAACCGGTTATTATGAAGTTAACTCCATGATAATTTTGTCAATTGACCAATATATTGTTGATACGCAGAAAGAGAAATCACTTCGATCGAAACTTGCGTGACAATATATTAATTAATTAATTAAAATTAACTTCATGCTAACCACTCCCTTTATCATACAGTTGCTGGGGGTAATAAAGCTTACAAAAAAGTGTTTTCTTGCGGGATAATTCACCATTTCATTTGAAGCTTAATGACCAATATGCCCCTCATTGCACCAGACCTCACACGTGTCACATAATGTACAGTCACTACCAATATACTGTAAATCCCTCACCGTAGAGAAAACTTCTAGTCCACGAAATGGAAAAAAAGGACGATATATTATTCCCTGCAAACAAATCAAAATCATTTCATCACAAATACACCCTGCTTCAAAACAGTACAGAATAAACACAGAGAAAAAGAAAGACGAGAGAGAAAGTGAAAAAGTTTTGTAGAGAGAGAAGAAAATGGTGATGTTTGTGCTGCTGATCACCGCTAACCTGGAGAACGTCACCGACCTCGAGCCGGAAGGAGGCCGTGACGATCCTAACTTCCGCTATTGCTTCAAGGTCTCTCTATTCGATTTTCTCAGTTTATTTACTAATACACAGACATTTTCATACATCTGTTCGTTTACATTGATATTTGTAATGTATATATGCGTGGAGATATTTGTACATTTTGTTGATGTTAGTTGAAATTATTTGTTTCTTCAATATTTTTCTAATTTCTCCTCGAATTCATTCGATTATTATCATTTTAATCCAAACTCCTCATGTCTAGTACATTTATGTACTTCGTATTTGCGTTCTACAGAAAATCAGTTCTTCAATCGATTTTTTATTTTTTTTTGGAATTTTTCATGTCTTTATTGTGCTTAGATATTTTGCGAATGTGTGTTTGCGTGTGTTTTTATTCAATATAATATGCTTCTGTACTATTAGAGGAACGAATCTACTCGTCTTTTTGGTATTTAAGTTAATAGTACTGTAACAATTTTATATCAAAATTTCTCTCTGTATAAATACACATGTATAGGTTGTCCTAATTTTGTAGTAGCTTATACTAGCTTATTAGAGTTTAATCTTCTCTCTGGTTTCCATTTCGATTCTACTTCAATTTCTGTTTTGATCTCAGCATGTATAGTTCACATTTCAGTATTCACTATTTATATATATATATATATATATCTCTGATCTATATATATACATTTATTTATGTATCTAATATTTTTGTTAATGTTAGTCAAAACTATTATTTGTGATTATCATCACTCCCCCCCCCCTATATATGTCTTTGGTTTTCGAATCCATCTTTGCTCCTTTAGTTGCATACGCTCGTGTACATCAGTTTATTTCTTCTCACTTCAGATAGAGGTTAATCAATCTTTTCTGTTTAAAATCTCACGTTTTTGTTGTTTGTAGATCGTGTTCTTCAGTCTAATATTGTTTCTCACATTCAAAATTAAATACATATTAATATCATTGGTTCTGTTTGAGTTCTCATGTGTATGTGATAGTTCCTCTATATGTATAAGTATAAGTTGCCTTGTGAATTTATGTGGATATATAGGGCTTCCGTGCTTTTACTGCTAGAGTAAAAGAAACTATATACTACACGGTTAATTCTCCTCTTGTTAATCTTCTACATTTTCTTTATTTATGTTGAATTTAGGTGACTATTTCTTTGATTAAGCTCTCAACCATTTTGTTTCCAGGGAATATAATTAATTAAGCTTTTGTGTCTAGCTTATAATACACCAATTTATTCCCGGTCTTACAGTGTGCTATAATTATTTTTTAACTAAACTCATTCGTCAAGGTTTCTGACTGCTCTGGTTTTTATGAGTTGAAGCTGATGCCATACAAAATGAATTTGTAATAAACTTCATGTTTGGGTGATCACTTGTATTTAATCACAACTTCACTTCTTTGATGTAATTTGTAGATGAAATGTGGAAACTGTGGTGAGTTAACAAAGAAAGAGAGTTATGTTAGCTTAAATGAAACAGTCTATACTCAGGAGGGTCCCACTAATCTTGTTCAGAAGGTGAGACCTCCTCTCTCTCTCTCTCTCTCTCTCTCTATAAATATACTATAGACAGTTACATGTTATATCCACATGGACCACCATGGGCGTATTTTACTTAAAAATGCAATGTATCAAGTAATTGATTTCTGATCTGCTTTACAAGTAGGGATATTCTCTGAAGAAGAGTTTCCAATGATCGAGCCTGCTGCCTGCAGTAAATACCGAATAGGGATCATTTACTTCTCTTGGTAAATGTGTTGCTACCTTATTTAACTTTTTTATTCTTCTTGTTTGCAGTGTAAGCTTTGTGAGAGGTATGGAACTGTGACTATGGTCTGTGGCGAAGGCCGTCCACTGACTTGGCATCGTAGTAAATATGGGACATACCTCCCTTTGATGCACTTTGACTTCAGCGGTTTTGAGCCTGTGGAATTTGTGTTTGGCCGTGGTTGGAGAGCTGAATCTGTAAGTTGCCTTTAATTACTCTTTCTTTTTTGCCTGTTTTTTGAGATATAGGATTCTCAAGCTGTAAATATATGGCAATTGCGATTCTGCTGCGTTGCTATATCTGAGTCACTTTACTAGTTTTGTCGACATCCTGCCGCATTAGTTCTGTAATGCACCAGGTTACAATGATTTTTCAGGACTATGTGAGTATCTTATTATGTTCTGAGCTTGTTTAATGCAAATAGTACGAATGCATGCTTATCAAACTTATCCAAATTTCAGTAACCAGTTCCTCTATATGCCATCTAATCAGTAACTGAGTTTACATAATACTCAGAAAAGTACTATGTGCCTTTTATAATGAATGAAAATCACAATAGTAATTGGTGTTGAAATATGTGTGGGTTGTGCGGCCTTACCTGTAAAACTTTTTCATTATTATAAATGTTGGGGTTTGGTTTGGCAAATGTACATAATTTGCCTTATTGGAGGATAAATATAGTAGCTCTAGATATGTATATGAATATACCCTGTATAGCAGTGCTATCTGAAACACGCACAATCCCACATTGTAACATGTGGGATACTTGAATGTGTTTATAAGGACTGAAACTGTTATTATTAATACTTTTAATAATAATTTTTTGGGTGAGTCTGTGGTGTGGTGGACTAAGATGACTCAATAAAATATTATTGAGACCGCGCGTTAGGTCTTATTATACTATGATTTCATTCGGACTTGGAATTTGACACATACAAACTTAACTCATGAGTTTTTATGTAAATTTTCGGAAACAGATGCAGATAGAGGTAAGAAACAAGTTGTGTGTTCTCTCGTGCATTTTCAGAACATTGTGGGTTGAGAATGTAACACTAACTTGATTGCATTATTTTTTAATCCAAGTATGTGCAGGCATGTGTTAAAGCTAAAATATGTAGCAATGACACTTGGTTATAAGTTTAATTTGTCAGTTTTCTTACTTTGCATGTTTTTTCATTTGTGTAGATAGTCACATGGGCCAGATTTAAGCAAATTGACTTGTCCGACGGAGAATTTGCTGAATATGATAAGGAGGGAAAGTGTCCAGTCATGATTTACAACGTTCGTGCTACCTTCCAGCCGCTGAACTCATTGCCATATGGAGGTGCATATTACGTCCCTGAATAATGGGAAGATGGGTACAGCCCTAACTGCTTGCTTACAAATTACTCTACTAAAAACTTGATTGCTCTATTATGTTTGGATGGGAATTTTTTAGAGCCTTACTTTCTCATAGCAATCTCTGTGGAGATAGATTAACAACTATGTTGTGGATGCATTAGTAACTACCTACTTTATACCCATACTAGTCAAATGCATTCTATGGATTATCTTACTTGTTTTGATAATTGTTTTTACTTTGAAAGAAGTGGAAGCAAAATATCTCCTGATAAAAAAAAATACGAATTAAGTTAGTTAGATCTTGAATCTTGTAGACAAAATTTAGTACTTTGTTTCTCTATAAACTAGAATAAAACTAATGTTTAAACATAGTGGTACCAAACACTCAAACAGTGTTTGCTTGATTGTATTTTCGATCCACAAAAAAAGAGAGGAGAGAGAATATAAATAATTACCAAACAGACCTTAGGGTTTTATATAAAGTGATTTTTTACACTCCAAGTTTTTTCTTTTTACTATAAAAGTACTTAATTTTTGTAAATTCACTAGATATTCTTAGGCGCAGATTATTAATTTAAAATTGCTCTCAGCTCCGTACACAATTCTGCCGCCAAACAAGCTTGGCCAGAAAACAAGAGGATTTCTTCATTCTGCTGCATTTTCGGCATTGACATTATTTTTCGCAACAAAAAAACGTGAAGCATTTTATTATTATAACACGAGGAGGAGTTGACATTACGGGGACATGACAGATAATACTTAATTTTGGATCCGGTTATCATGTAATTAATATGATGTTGGTTAATTGACTAATACCGTACTGACACGTAGAGAGAGATCACCTTCCGATCTGCGTGTTTATACTGTATTGACTAAATTAATTTCATGTTAACAACTCTTCTTAATTTTTCTTGGACAATATTGTCAGGTCTGTCTGGGCCAAGCTAATATTAGGTCATGAGCGGATTTGTCAAAATAAAAAAATTTAACTATTCCCATATAAGGAAGTCAATTAAACCTTCTTTCAGTATTTGTCTAAATCCTTTATTTTTCTCATAAAATTTACATAGGAATATAGAATGCTATTTTTTTTTAAAAAAAAGAAAGAAAAGAAAGAAAAGACAATAATACTAGTGGTATATTTCTCTTCATTCCATTCACTCTTTCTTACTATCATATTAATTATTTCTCTTTCTTTTTCCTTTCTTATTAAGTAGCAAAACCTAAAATTAATTCTAACAACTTTCAACTTCATTAATATGTAACTTCATAATTTTAATTGAATAACTTGAATAAATTTTTTTTTAATTATTCACATTTTTAAATTTATGTAAGTGCATATTTTTCTCTATACTACTTAAAATATATATATAATTAATATTGATTATCAACATACTCACACGAACATGTTATACATATATATATAATGGATAAAAGATAGAATTCATTTTCCTCAATTCCATTCTTTTAGTAAAATTAATTGTCATTGCGATGTAACTTAGCACCACCACTTTGTACGTGTAAGATGAAATTTTACAAAAATAAATAATTTATTAATACTTGCGAGTTTAATTTCTTTAATTACTGAGAAATGTAGTTGATATATAACCTTACAGAATTAACAAAAATAACTATAAAATTATAATATTTAATAGAAATTTAATAAAATATAGTACAAATAAAATATTTTTAAAATTATTTTGAAAAATAGATAGTGCCTCGCGCAGGTCGTAAGTTTGTTTATACTTTATATAAATAAAAAAAAGAGTCAAGGCGGCACTTCTCCTACTGCTGAATCTTAATATCCCGGTCTCCATTGGAAATGGTTTTATTAGTTAGTTTATAATTTACTATCAATAGTAATCAAGGTAATTAAATTTATATTATTAGGACATAAATTTAGTCTTAATCTAGATTTACGTCAGTCAAGTCATTTCAAATGATATCAAAACTGAGATACCAATAATCAATCTTCTGGGGCGTGGCCTTGAATGTATTATTAATAATATATATATATATATATATGAGTCCTTCCAGGGGATATTTTTCAGCGACATTTTTAGTGACATTTTTTTTTGGTTTTTTTTTTGTAATATCTCTCAAAAAATATATAATATTTATTTCAATTAGAATTTTTATAAAAAATATTATTTTAGGTATAATTTGGATACATACAAAAAATAGGGTCTATATAATTTGTACAATCTTATTTCTTGGATGTATCCAAATTACACCTAAAACACTGTTTTTTACAAAAATTTCAGTTGGAATAAATACTATACATTTTTTGAGAGGTACTACAAAAAAAAATATTGCTAGAAATATCAGCTCAACAATGTCACCCTAGACTAATTGTATGTGTATATATATATATATATATATATATATATGAGTCCTTCTAGGGGTTATTTTTCAGCGACATTTTTGTTTTGGTTTTTTTTTGTAGTATCTCTCAAAAAATATATAATATTTATTTTAATTAGAATTTTTATAAAAAATATTATTTTAGGTGTAATTTGGATACATACAAAAAATAGGGTCTGTATAATTTGTACAATCTTATTTCTTGGATGTATCCAAATTACACCTAAAACACTGTTTTTTACAAAAATTTCAATTGGAATAAATACTATACATTTTTTGAGAGGTACTACAAAAAAAAATATCGCTAAAAATGTCAGCTCAACAATGTCACCCTAGACTAATTGTATGTGTATATATATATATATTACACAATCGAGTTATGACGATTATTTTTGGACTATGGCGACGGTTAAAACCGTCACCCTAATCCAGAATAGCTCAGTCGCTATAACCCAAAAAATTATCGTCACAGTCGATTGTGTACTACATAATTATGTACATATATTTTTTCCATATATATATATTAGAATTGTCTAATTCATGTCTTTAATATAGTAATAATGTCAATTTATTTGGTATGTAAAATATCGAAAGAACAATCAAATGGGATTTATACTCTAATAAATGTCATAATTTGACTCTTATGATTAAATTGACTATTTTTTTAATTAATAAATCTTAACCAATGTTAAGTTTCAAAATTTCAAAATATTTTATAATTTTTTCTGATTAATAATTAATTTAATCATAAAAATTAAATTAAAACGTTTATTACGGAGTATATAATTTAAAATTTATGTCGATTTTAAATAATAAATATATAAATTTAATTTATGTTATTGCACCTCGTTTCTCTCCTCTCCTTGTCAATTGCTATTTTCTTCCTTCTCTGCTTGATCTTACTATATTTTGATTTTTGACCATCAATACAAATTGATGCAACTCAACGGAAGTAGCGTTCCTTCTCATAATTTTACTTTTAAATCTATCAGTTTATTGCTCACCTCATTTATCTCATGTCCATATGCTGTTAATCTCGATTGTTATTGTAGTTTCTGTTTGATGTGTTGTTAGAAAAGAGTAAGACCCGGTTCAGATTCTGAATAGTCTGCTCTAAGATTTCACTATTGAATCTTATGTGGTATTTCAAATACCCAGATGATAAAACTTAAACCCACTTCATTGCCTGCTCTAAGATGCAATTGAAGTCTCTAAATTTGTCTGTTTGAAAGTAAAGTTGATAGATTGTGGAAAATTTCCTGCTGTTGTGATTGCGAAGGGTGTCATTGGATTTGATTCATTAGAAAAAGTGAACACCCAGAAGGTGAAGTTTTCGATATCGTTTTGTTGTAAAGATGCAATCGAGGATTTTGCCAATGGAGGATGGCAAAGACCCTAATGTTACGATTAGGACAAACCAATCTAGGGTTTTGCCACAGAGGATGCTTCAATTACTTGTGTTGTTTCTGATTTTGTGTTTCGCCTTTTCGGTTGTTAGCATATACCTGATCCGGCACTTTGGAGCTCAATCCATGGTGGCAGCAGCCGCAACAAGGACCAGTTTGCTGCCTTGTGTTGAAGAACCTATTAGTCTAGATAGTTGGAACAGACCCCCATCAGATTTGATGCACACTATGAGTGATAAAGAGCTCTTATGGTTGGCATCTGTTACGCCACATAGGAAAGGGTATCCATTTAAGAGAGTTCCAAGGATTGCATTCATGTTCTTGACTAAGGGGCCATTGCCTTTGGCACCTCTTTGGGAGAGGTTTTTCAGTGGGCACGATGAGCGTTATTCTATATATGTTCATTCACTGCCATCATTCCAGCCCGATTTTACATCTTCATCAGTTTTCTACAAGAGACAGATACCAAGTCAGGTATGTTTATATCATTGCTCTATTTCTTTTTGTTTAGTTCTCTGGTTTATGGAATATTATGCATATGGGAAAACTTGTGCAAGTTTGTTGTAATTGGTGCAAGTTTATGGAATATAATGCCCTGTTATGGTTTATGGAATATAATGCATATGGGAAAATGCATTTGCTTCTCCGTATATTTAGGAACATGTTTTAGACGATTTCCTATAAAGAAAGATCATGCTATTTTCATGTGAGGGAAGGCCTGCCATCATGGTAGACAAGATTCCTTATGCATCCTATTGTTGTTTTCACTTCTTTAACTTGAATGAAAGTTTGATGATGACTTCACCAAGTTACTTATAGTTTATCTTAATTGAAAATTATTCCCACTTCTTTAACAAACTTTCATTGGTGTCACCTTTGTATTTAGCTTTCACTATGTAGTTTGCACAAGTGCTGTTCTCCTAAATAAAGTCGATATATTTTCTTGTCTGCATCATTCAATGAGCCGTATAATTAACTCTGGTAGCTGGAAAGAGGACGTTTTATAACACCTTAATTTGGTAAAATATATAGGAATTTAGTTATAATTGTTTTGCTATAGACATTTAGCTCAAGTTTAAGTTGTGTTTTATGTGAAAATATTTCATCATAATAAATATTAGCCTTTCTTCCTCTTGATCTTCCGTTTCTTTATGTAATGCCTTTAACCAAAACAAACTTCAATTATTGTATAAATTAGTACAGAGTCTCAGTTTTTCTTTTTAAAAAATTAATTTACCAACAGTTTCGCAATATTCCCCCCCCCTCCCCCTCCCCCTCCCAACTGCTGCTCCCTTTAGTTTCTTTGTCTTTTCTTGCTTCTTCATGCATCCAAGATCCTTTCCTAAATGAACGTTATAGCCAAAGTTTATCAAATAATGCCACAAGTATATAGACATTTATCAAATAAGGCCTCAAGTATATAGAGAATCATGGGCAGAGATACATTTACTCTATGGAGGTCAATGGGAGGATGAGAAGAGAAAAAGGAAAGGGCTGGGGGGTACTACTGTATATTGTTAAGTTATTTAGATGGGCAATCTATAATAGTATAGAACTTTTCCCACCTTATATTGCATGCTTGGTAGAAATTTTTAGATACAACCTACAGTCGATAAGTGACCGTTGTTGGATAGAGTCATTTGCTTGACTTCTAACGGCAGTCCTGATGTTACATGTGGAGTGATTTATTAGTTAAGGTTTAAACTTATAATAGCTTTTAAATACATATCATTTCTTAAGGATTTGTGATGGTAGTATCTTGTATAAATGTAATACAGGGACTATGAAAGTGAAACTATGATTATTTTATCTTTTGTGAGTGGTAAACGAGACTGGTGGATTTAGGAAAATAATTTTTTTTTAAATTTTCTTGCAACTCAGGTTTAGTTCCAAGTGATAGTTCTAGCTGCTTTTAAAATTTTGAAATTCTCAGTTCTTTATCGTGCTGAAATTCATGTTACAGAGTAATTGAATAGTTCTACTACATTGTGTCTATGATTGATCTAGATGTATGTCTGCGCCTTCATTGCCTAGTCTAGTTGTCTTTATGTCATCACTATTGTCGATTCTTGTCACAACTTACTACATAGTATGCACGATGCAGGAGACATGGAAATTGCATTATGAATTTATCTTGAACTTTTCCTTCTAGTAAATTAAAAAAGATCTAACACCATATAACCGTTAACAAATGAGGACTTTTAGCAACTCCAAAGTAGCTTGTGAATGGTAGGAGTATCTGAGTTTCTTGGGACATAATGCATTTGTATTTGATTCATTATGTTTGGTTTTGTAACCTTGTATTTGCACCATTCTCCGGCATCTTGGCGAGTGGTAAATGATTATGTGCCTTTTGTTTTTGCAGGTGTCAGAATGGGGAAAGATGAGTATTTGTGATGCCGAGAGAAGACTACTTGCTAATGCATTGCTTGATATCTCAAATGAATGGTTCATTCTCCTTTCAGAGTCGTGCATTCCCCTCTACAATTTCAGTGTCATCTACCACCACATCAAAAAATCCAGATATAGCTTCATTGGCGCATTTGATGACCCCGGCCCGCACGGGAGAGGACGCTATAATGAGATGATGGCACCTGAAGTAAACATTACCCAATGGCGTAAAGGATCACAATGGTTTGAAATTAACCGCAAGCTTGCAACTCACATAGTGGAAGACACCACATTTTACCCAAAATTTACCGAGTTCTGTACACCAGCATGTTATGTGGATGAGCATTACTTTCCCACCTTGCTGGCAATTCGAGCACCAAATCTCATAGCAAATAGAAGCGTCACTTGGGCGGACTGGTCGAGGGGTGGGGCCCACCCTGCTACCTTTGGGAGAGCAGATATCACAGAGGAGTTCATGAAGAAAGTCTTTGAAGGTACCGAATGCGTTTATAATGGCAGAAACACTTCAGTTTGTTTTCTTTTTGCAAGAAAATTTGCTCCTAGTACCTTGGAACCTCTGCTCCTGTTAGCACCCAAGTTTTTAGGTTTTTGAGAAATGGAATCGAAGTCAAGAGGAGGCGTGATCGAGCTACATTCATTCATTCATTATGCATCGGTTTTAGGTATTGTATTCAATCTCCCCTCTTATAGTACATTTTGTACACTAGAACAATGGTTAGCATCGGTTATTATGCAAACATCTTAGATACAGAAAACTTGGCACCAGATTTAAGAATTATGACCACATTCTTGTGTTCAAATTTTGCCTGCTTGCATATGGATGCATATATATCTATTTTGATAAATTTCATTTAATCTACTCTTGTGCTATTTTGGGTTGCTTCCATACCCTTCTTCAGTTTGTTGAGTTGAGTTTATCTAAAATTTTAAATTGTCACATGTACTTGCTCCGTTCGAAAATTGGAGGGTTTTTTTTTCCTTCCAAAATTAGAGATACATTCCCGATTTAGTACTACCTCCGTTCCTTAAAGACTGCAGTTTTAGTAAAAAAAAATTGTTCCTTAAAGAATACAGTTTTAGGAGCCCAAAGCCTTTTTTTTTCTTCCAAATATGCCCTTGTTTTAATTAATGCACTAAATGGGGAAGTTAATGCACTAAAGGAAGAGAAAGGCTAGTTTTGCTATTTTATCTCACTTATTGGTTTGTGTGCTTTTTACTAAAATTGCGCCCTTTAAGGAACGGAGGTAGTACTATTTACTTGTATAGGGAATTGTTAATTCTACAAGGGAAATTTGATATTTCCGAGTGTGGGTCCTATTTATTATTCATATGAGGCTATTAAATGTTTGATTTATGGGAGCATAATTCATTGCCATTTGTCATTAAGTATGGAGTAAAAATCTTAATTGATGATTGATATATATACATATGGGACTCTTAGCATTTTGCATTATTTTTCATGAACCTAATTAGTATAACCTATCTTATTATTACTAACATGTTCAGAGTCACTAAAATTTGAAATGAAATAAATACAAAAAAAAAGAAGTAAAATTGTCAACACTAATGTTAGCTTATTTCAATCTATTAATCAGTGAATTAAAATAACATATTATAATGACTTTATTTAAAATTAAACAAATGATTGTAATTATAAATATTATTGGTCAAATATACCATATTTAAAATTTAGTTAATAAGTCGTATCTAGGTGTACCATGGGTTTTTTTAGCGAGTATGTGTGGTGGAGTAATATGTAGGGTGTTTATTCCAACAAACTAACAAACAGAAACTGGCGAAGTAATAATTTAGTTAAGTTTATGACAATGCCACTGATGTTAACACCTGCCCCCCTATATTCTACGTTATTGCTGATTAGGCCCCACAATTTCACTTGAATTTAACGGCCCTCACCCGTTCTCCATTTTAAGGGATTTTATTTTTAAAATTTTATGGAGTTATCAAATATGGGATATACTCTCTCAATTCCATCCCGACTATATATATATATATATATACGGTTCAGATGTTAAGTTTTTTTTTTATTCAACATACTTTATTTACCTTTTTTAGCGACGGACCGGACGACGATTTGATCCATCGCTATATATACAACTGTCGTCTTAGATTTTAGCGACAGATAACATATAGCGACGAACAACATATAAACGACAGTTGTATATATAAATTTGTACATTAATTAATTTGTCCTTGAAATGAGTGGTTCACATTATTTCTCTCTTTTTAAACCAAAAATGTAAAGATATATTGAGGAAAAAATTAATACTCTTTTCTAATTTTTTAACTATTTTAATTTGTGTAAAAATTATATTTTTTTTCGTTCTTTTTGAGTACCGTACTATTATTCGGCTGAGTTGTGATAAATTTATGTCTAATTATAATTATAAAAATTTATTAATATATAAAATTGATAAAAATTATAAAAAATCTCCACTTTTTATACATTCTTCATACAAAATTTTTTTATCATTAATACTTATATATTTCTATTTGATTTTGGCATGGGGGTGGCGAGGGGTGGGTTTGAGTGGCGTGGGGTGGGTGCGTGGGGGTGGGGTTGGGAGTGCGGGTGCGTGGGGTGGAGTGGGGTCGAGTAGAGTTGGGTGTCATCTCATATTGTTAGGGTGGGGGCAAACATGCAGATTTTCACATGGGAATGATGTAGTCAATTCGCTGTCAACTATCTCGTTTCCATCTCCAGCCTGTAAATACTTGGGCAGCTGCCCGCCCCAATCGCCCTGCCCGTCACGCTTATCACTCTCCTTATCAACTCCCTCACTTCACCCTTTTAAGTTTCACTTTCCTCTTGCAACGTTTCTCTGAACTTCAGATCTCGATCTCTTTGAGTTTGAGCAGAGAAATGGCAGTCTCTCATTACACAGCTACCTTCATTGCTCTAATGGCGGTGATCGCCACCGTCTTCTCCCTCGTCGGAACCTCCATAGCCGCTGATGCTCCGGCTCCGAGCCCTACTTCTTCGGCCAGATCTGTCTCTCCGTCGTTCGCCGTCGGTTGTGCTCTCACATTCGTCGCTTTCCTCTTCGGATCTGCACTCAAGTTCTGAAGAGAGTAGTTTTCTTTAATTCAGCTAGTCGGTTTGTGACTACTGATATGATGATCTTATAGAGTATATACATGTATCTAGAGATTTATGATTTGATTTGGTTTTTGGTTTCAGATCTATATTTGATAGACATTTATTTATTTATTTAATAGTAGTTCTAGTAATTCATTTCTTATTTGTGCTGTTTGATACCACCTTTACTACTATGTTTTGGAGGGTTTTGCTGTGTTTGTATTGAATATACTATTTCTTCATGAATTTATTTATCTCAGATTATTTGATGTTTTAAAAAATTTAAAAGCATTAATTATAATATTTTTAAAATTATTCCTCATTATTCTTATTTCAATACTCAAATATTTTTTATTTTATTTTTTTATTTATTAACACAAAGAGTATTATAGATAAATGATACTACATTTAATGTTAAACAATTATTTCTTTAAAGAATTTTTTAACATGTGCCTTAAATCACATGTTAAGTACACAGTTTAAAGAAATATTTTTTTAAATTGTGTGTATATTCTCTTGAACATGGCACAAATGCAAAAATCAATGGAATATGTACATAGTTCAAGAGAATATTCTCTTGAATTGTATGTTTAGCATGTGTTCTAAGGACACATATTAAGAGAACCCTTTCTTTAATACTCCCTCCATCCCATAATATAAATTGTGTGTTTATTCTCTTGAACATGGTACAAATGTAAAAATCAATGGAATATGCACACAGTTCAAGAGAATATTCTCTTGAACTGTATACTTAGCATGTGCCCTAAGGGCACATGTTAAGGGGACTCTTTCTTTAATACTTCCTCCATCCTATAATAACTGTCGTTTAACTTTATGCACATGAATTAAGAAAGTCATTTAATGCTATTATTTATTAATTAAAATTTGTGTAAAATTTTTATCACTACCTCTCTATTGGAAGTTAAAAACTATTAATACAAGGGAGAGAATTTCTTAGGACAATGAGAGAAGGTAGGGGTGATACAAGAAAGTAAATAATTTATTCTCCTAAAAAGTTGTAAACGACAAATAAATTTTAAAATTTTTTTTTTCTAAAACGACAGTTATTATTAGATAAAGAGAGTAGTTATATTCAACTCTAAAACATTATTTATTATGGGACGCAGGGAGTATTATGTTTTGAGCACTGATCTTCTATAATGTTTCTCGGATGTTTCATATAAATACACTTGCTATGTTTTGATCAATTGGCCACCAATTTACCATGAAACTCCCCCGTTTCAAATTAGAGATATGCATATTAAATTTTAAAAATAAAAATTTAGATTGAAATAAATTTTATGATCAATAATTTTTGTGGATACTTACAGTTTACAAATATATCATTGAACTGAAATTTTTTTCATTTGATACCAAACTACTGACTTTTAACTATATGGAATAATTTGTCATGTAATGGTTCTAAATTACTACTAATAACGTTGAAGATATTATTGAGAGAGTGAATTGAGACAATAAATTGAGCCTTTTGCTTCATTTGCTAGAGAAGTAAAGTGTATGTTTACCTCTTAAAGGTCAAAGACAAACTATTATATTGTATAAAATAATACAACTATCACATAATTTTGAATCACATAATATTTACATACACACATGCATATATATATATATATATATATATATATATATATGTATATGTGAACTTTATGTGACTTAAATTATTTGATAGTAACATTGCTCGTTCCCTCCCCAACCCAACCCAACCCAACCCAACCAAAACAAGAGGGTACACCTCCTCTTGAAGGCCAAAAGAGAAAAAGGATAAAACTTTTATATATGAAAATTGATATTTTCACAACACTTTTTTAATATTTACACATGAAAAGTTTCGCTACAGATATATAGCGACGGTGAAAACCATCGCTATAGGATCTATAGCAACAATTTTTATGTAAAAATATTATTTTATGTTGTAAATTTATCAATTTCCTCTATACATCCATTCTTTATAAGGTGCAAAACAACGAATTGATGATAGTGCACAATTTTTGCAGAAATGCTAAAAACCTACACAGATCGATCGACTAGAAAATATACATCCCCATCTTCACCTCCTTTCTCATTAACAACATTAATCTTGTTGCTATCTATACCATGTTTTTTTCTTTATTCAGAGTCTGATTCCATGTTTCCCATAGCCTTGAGCCCTCTAGGTCTCTGCAAAATCGCATATATTTATTTAGGAATTTCTTAACATGTGCCTTAAGGGCACATGCTAAGCACACAGTTCAAAGGAATATTCTCTTGAATTGTGTGCATATTTTCTTGAACTTACTTCAAATATAGAAATCAAGAGAATATGCACACAGTTCAAAGAAATATTCTCTTGAACAGTGTGCTAAAGGCACGTGTTAACATGACTCATTTATTTAACATAACCTCGAGATATATAAACTCTTAACAAAATTGAAAAGAAATTATGAATGGGAGATTCGATGTAAAAAGAAATCAAGGAACCATTTGTTTTTGTGTACCTTCTTAGCGACCTTCTTCTCCATCACCTCGTATCGGTCTAGGGTCAGATCACATAGCCATGCACCCGGGCTAACCAACTGCGTGTCATATAACATACATAGTCGAAATGAAGAACATCAATCTAAATGAGAGAAAAAAATAATATGATAATTTAGCTATTTATTTAGCCACACCATTTGAAAAAATTGGACATCATAGCTGTTTATATCTAAATAATTCATTATTACAAATTTGGATCAAAATCACAGACAGCTCTAAGATGTAGAAAATTATATATCTGGTGATATATATTAAGATGTTATCGACATTGTCATCTTAATAAAAATAACGATATTTTCCTTACCTCGTACAATCAAAGGCCTAGTTTCCGTGGATATCAAGTAAACGCAAGAGAGACTCGAGAAAATATGAAATGTGCAAATAATGCTCAATAAATGCATGTTTTGATGCCAAATATGAAAATTGCATTCAAAGTTTTTATTTTTATTTTCAAAATTGATCAACCATTATCATAGTGGCCTCACCGGCCTGGTAGAGTGAATATGGAACCTATTTTTAAACAATACATGAAAAGTAAGGAATAAACACACACATGCATAATGCGGGTTCCCGCCGACATGTGGGACCCATAGTATTACATATATGTGTGTGTGAGCATTACGTGACCATTTTTTATGTGATAGTGTCATTATTTTTTGAGTTAAAGCTCGTTGGCATCGCATTTCGCTTTTTAAATTCAAAATATAAAAAGAAAAAAAAAGAAGAAAAAAATTGCTCCACCGGAATACAGTTACAATTTCATGCATGCTAAAAATTTTAGATAGCATACATTTTTAATAGTTGGGATTAACTGTATCAATTAAAATTGAATGATTTGTATCAATAAAAGGTCTTTTCAAATTTCGGTTTTTTTTCGATTTTTCGGTTTTACCGAATTCAAAAATTTAAGAACCGGTACCGAAAAGTATAAAAAAACCGTAAAAATCGGTACCGAAAAAAACTGGTACCGGTACCGTCCGGTTCGGTAAAAAACCGAAAATTTTGAACACCCTTAAGAACAACCCAATAATAATATAGAGATTATTCATTAACCCTTTTCCTTTTGATGCATCCCACCATGACAGCAAATAATAAAAGGACAAAAATGTATTCACACTCCGTAAAGTTGATACATAAAGAAGTCGCATTTGTATAATACTCCCTCCGTACTTCAAAAATAAAAACCGGTTTAGTTTGATTTTTTAAGTCTAATTAACCATTTTTATAATCAAAATTTATATTTTTGTTTTTAAATATAAGTGCAACAATTATAACTGTAGGTAACTATATCGAATTTACTATTACTTCTAATTTAACTATAACTACAAATAAATATGCTTAATTTGAATTCCTAAAATTGATCAGTTTGACTAAAAAATTCTATGTAAGCCAGTTTTTTTATTCTCAACCATCATTAAAAAAAATTATCCAAAAAAAATGCAACTTTATACGAATTAAAAAGAAATTGTTTATCAAATTCAAAAAGGCAGATCAAATACTAATCAGGGGGGGGGGGGGGGGGGAGCGTATTATTTGATTAAAGAGTAGGACATATTTTGAAAAATTACTAAGGGCAAGACAGCTGTTAAATGGTCATTGGTCAATCACCAATTCAATATAACAGACTGATGAGTTCATGCAGGTGTACGGTTCAGATTTAGGTGACAAGCCCACATCTACAACCCCACCTGTTGGCCTTCTGACCGCTACATACTAGGCCTAAAGAAAAAAGCAAAGGCAAATAGCCGCCTTTCAATAAATATTGTGGCCCCGTCAAAAATAATGCTACTATCAAAAACACGGGAGTGATTAGCATGAAGTTAATTTTGATCAATTAATTAATATAGTATAAACACGTAAGCCAGAAGGTGATCTCTCCCTGCGTGTTAACACTATATTAGTCAATTTATTAACTTATCATAAAATTAACTTCATTATAACCCGATCTCACAAACACATAATGCTCACATACACACATATACATGACACACATACATGTTACGAGCCCTGCGTGATCAGGACCCGTAAATATGCATGTATATGTGACCTAAATTATGTGACAGTAACATTGCTCCCCCGTCAATGCCCTACCAAATTCCCCCCCCCCCCCCCCCCGCCCCCCCCCCCCCCCCCTCCTCTCCACATCCACATCCACATCCACATCCACATCCACATCCACCCAAACCCATAAGCTGGATAAAATTTAATGCTAATATTTCTTAAATATATTGGGAAAAAAAACTCAATTTGTGTTATTGACAGACTTGAGTCACTTGGCAGTCTAAAAGAACAAAAATAAATGATCTTTAATGAGAGTGACTCAATTTGTTTTCCTTTTCTATCCTAATAAAATATCTCAAAATAATAGTTCGCTTTTGTTAGACCTTATCAAATTTTATTAGAATATTATAACAAAAGGATGATGCTAGTGATTTTAATTTTTTTTTTTATCTCAAAAAATATTTTAAATGATGTATCACCGTAATATTAATTAAATAAATCTCATGTAATTAATTATATTATAAATTATTATTAAAATATTTAATGTTGTATCATTTAAAACTAAAAATTTGAAACTTGTAACATTAGTCGTAGTCATAATTATTCATGGTTTTGATTTTTAAGATTAAGCTTTTCTTCAACGGTTTGACCTTCAAAATAAATGATTTTATAGATTCCTTTCTCGAGTAGAATATACTATAAAAAAAGACTTGAAACTTTTCCAATTCTTAAAAGTATGAAATACGTCCAAAATATATGCATACTCAATGAATAAGATTTAAAAATAGTATTCTCTTAGTTTAAAACTTTAAAAAATAATGCTATATCACATAAATATAGATCACATAATACTCATATATACACTCATGCATATTTATGAGCTTCACATGTCAGGCGAAACTCATAATATACATGTGTGTGTGAATATTATGTGATCTATATTTATGTGATAGTAGCATTGTTGAACTTTAAAATACATTTTGACAAAAAGTAATACTAAGAAAATAAAAAAAAGAATCAAAACCATGAATGACTATGAGGAATAGTAAGAAAATTAAAAATCAAAATCAAATATAATAATGACAAAACAAAATAAATTCATACTATTTCTGAATTTTTGAATTTCAAAAATTAAATTCAAAAAGTCAAAATACAGGAGACAGAAAACTCACATTGAGTGTGCGTTGAATGAACTTTGCCCTCTTTTTGGGTCTGTGAGGAAGCTTGGAGCCCTTAATAGCCAGAAAATCCTCCTCTTTCTCTTTGTTCGTCAACCCAATCACAAACTTGGGTGGCCACACCGTCGGGATCGCATCGCCTCCCGACGATGACCCACCTTTCTTGCTATCATGCGCCGTTTCCGACGACCCAGAACCACCACCACCATCACCACCGTTTGGATACTTATTCCTACCATTATTATTACTACTAGGGGTTTTTGTAGTGTTCTTATCCTGCGCACCACCACCTCTCTCCGGTGAACACAATCCCCTTACGCCATTGCTTTGTCCCTTCATAGCAACTCCACAATCTGAATTCCTACAAAATAAATAAATTTTAAAAAAAACCCCCAAAAAAAACATCAAAATTAAACAAAAGACGACAAAAAAATGATAATAATTCAAAAGGTAAGAATAGGTAAATATCTCACGGGTTAAAAGTGAAAATACAAAATTACCCTTCAGGTTGGTGTAAAACTCTCTAAATCGTTTGAAATTGAAGGGAAATGAAGGTTAGTTTGGGTTTTTAAATTCTTCGACTCTCTCTCTCTACTTTTGTTTTTTCTCTCCGGTAAATTGGAGTGGATTGTGTAGGGATATTTGTACGTGCAGATTTGGGAAATGACGAGTGTTTGGTTTTGGTGGCAAGATCTTAGCCGTTGGGTTAGGATTTCCCTCTGTTTGGGAGAAAAAGGGTTACGTGTCAAACAGATGGTTTTCCAATGGGATGAGAGAAAAAAATGGACCGGATTTCCACATCCCATATGGAATTCGAGCGAGGGACGGAGGGACGGAGGAAACTTGGAATAATCAATTTGGGTCTGCAATTGGGAGGACACGTGGCTCAAGAATAATTTGTTTTTAATTTTGGAGCTTCTAATGACTTAATTGTCCTCCTAAGACAGTAAAATAAACCAAATGGTTCGGACTTATCTTACTCACTCGATTAAAAGTTCGATTCGAATTCAATTCAAAATATAAACGATTCAAATATGAGCAAATTTTAAAGTTCGATAAATTACTCGAGTCTTTTCAAATTATAATTTTTTGTTGATACTCGAATCATATTAAATCAAAAAAATAAAATTGCTCAGGTTCAAATTGAGGTCGTGCTCGGCTCGGTAGTTAAACGAGCCTCAACCAAATTTTATTTCATACTCTATAAATTTTATGAACTAAAACTAAACAACTCCATACTAAATTTGATTCGACTCGTTTTATTTACACCTCTATCCAGGTTGACCAATAAAAAAGGGTTTGATAAAAGCTACAAATGAGGGTGGATAGTGGATCGTAAGATTCATAATATCATTTAATTCTATAATCTATTACTCAATCGCACTTGATAGAAAATAATAAAAAATGTAGCATCATAAGCATAAAATATATAATCTCCACTCACCAGTCCATCACTTGGTGAGAAAAGGTAATTTACTAATTATTTATTTGATTTAATAATAAGAGTTGATGGACATGTAATAATTTCGCTTTTAATATAGGGACCATATAAGGCACATTTAACACCCAAAAATTGCATTCAAAGAAAAACACCCAAAAATTTAAATATATATATAAAAAAGAGTTAATGTTCATGTGAACATCTTGTAAGAATATCAAAAATATCATTTATTTTGCTTATGAGACGAATTGATTATTACTTCCAAAGCCCAAAATGCAATCCAACAATTAGTGACCCTACTTGGGGCCCAAAAAGAAGACCACATCCATATCCAATTGGCATTTTTCAACCCCACAACAAATAGAGGAATCTTGAATTGAGGCCCACCTTTACCCAACCCCAAAACCATTACTCGTTTTTTGACTAGATGGTATAACTACTCTGGAAATAGATTAGTCCTATACTCCAATATATACCAATAATTTCATATTAAATTATAAGGGATTTGATTTACTTGGTGGTGGCATTAGGGGCTTGGGGTGGTTTATTTTGCGTTGGATATGGTTTAGGCAATTATATAAAATCATTTAAAATAAATCCAATCCGAGTCTAAACCAAACAAGTTGAATGATTAAAAAACAAACAAAAATAAAATATTTTGGTTTAGTTTGTAATATGGTAATTTGGATTGATTATGTACCCCATACCAACCTATAATAAGCCCCAAGTGGAATTTACTCTTTTCCCGCTCCCATTTAAAAATTAAGTACATTTTTTTTTCATATATATGTAACAATAATTCGAAAACTGTGCATCTATCATATTACCATGTCACCATTGTAATATAGATATTATAGCGCGCACAGATATTATATGAATAACAGAAAAATAAGAATACATGATATATCCAAGTTCATCAATTTGACTAGTCTTGTTTGTCTAATATATTTATAAAATGTCTCACATGCTCTATAATGATTCACACACTAAACAATATTTTATAATAATTGACAAACCCTAACTGCTATAATACAAGTTTAAACTCATTAGACCCAATATATTAGTAAAATCTAAGACCAAATTAATCTATCGTAATGATCATTAGTCGAACATGCGGAAGTATAAATCAATCTTAACACTTTTAATTTACTCCTTACCTTACTACTGAATTTTAGTTGAATCTTTGTATATTAGAAGTTATGGAATAAAATTGTGGTGATATTGAAATGTAATCTTTAATAATACCAAAAAACAAAATATTCGGAAAATTTGGGTAACATTAAAATATTGAAAAGAACCCAAATGACATTTAATCAAAGCCTAAAATCTAATGACTAAACTACACAAGAAGCCAATAAGAAAAATGAAATGGCCCAATCCCCACTACCTTTGATCGCCTAATAACCCACCATTACACACGCTCTAGTCCTTTCCCATTATGCCCACGCACACCCCACTCACGTGACCACCCAAAAATAAACTAACCTAATCAAATATTCAAATCTTCACCGGAGCGTGCACGACACGCACTCAAACAAATGCTTCAATTCAATAGAAAAGAGAATAGAAATGCGCCTACCTGAGAATGCGTTGAGCTGGTGACGCCGGCCGTTGCCGGAGATTCAAGTGACCGTTACTATTATTAACCACGGTGGGTTGAGGTTGATTTGAAGTGGAAGGCTCCTTCTGATTTTGACCGGACCTAACAACCCGGCGATCAACCCGAGCCGTGGATGGCTGAACCGGAGCCGGACCGGCCGAGTCGTTGTTTACCTTCATACAACGCAATCGCTTCCGGTTTCCCCACTGCAAAACGAAATCAGACGACGTCGTAGGCAGCTGTGATCTGATATCTGTCTGCTGGTGTGATCTTAATAACAATCCATTTCGATTCCTGCTGCTATTAATATGCTTCTCCATTATGTATCTGGCTTCTTATATTTGGACACCTGTCACGTTACCAATTATTGACCCGGGTTAATTTCATTATCTAACTATAGTTAGAATTTTTCCTCAAAATGAGAAAAAATCACAAAAAAAATAATATAAAAGACAGAAAATATATAGATACATATCTGAATTTCTGGTCTGAAAGATTGAATGTTTTTGATAATTCAAAAGAAAGAGGAATATTGTAATGTTTTCGATCATTTGTAACAATTTATCGTTTTAATATATTTTCGATTAGACTGTTTGATTAAAAAAAATTATATATAGAGATTAATAAAATGTGGGTGATAAATTCAAAGTGGATCAAATTTTGAAATTATGTAGCATGGAGAGTGCAAATAAGTTCAAGTTTCTGAAAATGGGTATGTAGAAGATCTAACAATTAACAATTGGGAGTGGATGGATCTTTGTTTTTGTTTAGACAAAATGGTACATGGAAAATTTTGAACTTCTTTAAAGGTTGAGATTCATTTGGTTCATTTAATAGTACATACAACAATTGCCGAAAACAGAGAGATAATTGAAAATGACCCTTGATTCTCCATTGATGAAGAACTCAGAAGAAGGAAAAGGAATAAAGTGAAGTTACCAAAATTTCAAAATCATAATACAAAATAGCTAAGACCCAGACATAGAAGAGCATGGGCGGAATAACAGATCCATGTAATTAAGAAAAATCAGGAAAAATCACAAAGAAAAGGGACTAATTCGTGGATGAAACTAATTAAACTGGTTCACCAATGAAAAAACTTCAAATCAGAGGCCAAAAGGATAAGAAGATCGCGATGGCGATAGTGATGCTATGATACAATTCTCTAGGAAATTAACGCATTACCTTTAGAAAGAAAGCTTCAAAATTCTTAGATATTCTCTCTTCTCCGTCATTATAATTCAAAACTCAGAAAAACAGATTATTTGCAGAGCAGAACGAAAGATTCCACGCCAGAAATTCGATGAACCAACGGATGAAATTGTCAGAGATACAGTCGTTGGAACTGCAAAGTGAAAACAGAGGCCACAAAATCATCAGCTCAATTGCACAAATATCAAATGTGCCTGATTTTGTTAAAAGGTACAGATTTCCAATCACGCGTTATTCACTTCGATTCATCATTATACAGCCATGAATTAGCATAGAATTTTCCCCTTTTCAGTCACCAGATTACCGAGAATTTGTAGAAAATTTGTTCCTTCTGAAATTTTCAACTTTTCCAGAACAATTATAGAGCTTCAGAATTTGAATGCTAGATTTCAATTCCGATCTTTCAAAAGCAACTAGGTTATAAAATCAGTCCCAAATCTGTTCAAAATGTACCTGACAGACAAAGATTCAAACGAAAATACAAAGTTAATTTCCAGGACAGATAGAAGAACAATCAGATATAATCAGACCCAGCAATCAGCGTCAATTATGAACCTCAGAACTCCAATTTCAGACTCCACCGCTCTATCTTTCTCTCTATAGAATTCAATCTTCACGCTACAATAATTCGAAAGCAATCTAAATCCACTTCAAAATCCTTTCAAAAACTCCTTAAATCCGCTTGAAAATGCACCTGGAAAACGAAAATTAAACAACAAACAAGTTATGTAATGAAACTTTGCTCTCAATTCCAATACTTCTCTGATTAAACAAAGTCAAATCTTCACGAACCTCTTCAAATTGAAAACACTAATTTAAAAGCCTGCAAAATTCAATGTTTCTAAAATTCTCTGTTTCACTCTGAATCTTCACGAGCACCATAGATCTTAATGTAGAAAAACGAACAAGTTCATCATTCTCAGTTGCCAATTTTCTGGGAAAATGAAAATTTTCTCAGTTTTCCGATTTTCTGAGAAAGTTAAAGAAAATTCAGAGAACAAAAAATAAGCTCTCTGTTTCGGATGAAACGAGATGCTCTCTCTCCCTTCCAAACCCTTTCTTTTATACCCTCCCGTTTCCTTTTCTAACGCCGTTATATCCTAACTCTCCATCTCCGACGGTTTATTGTCCATCCAACGGTCCACATTTCTTGCATCATGAAGATCCCGTTGCGCTGTCAATTGGTGCCTTTAAACTAAATTATTTCACGGCGTTAGCCGATTTGACGGAATATTTAACACTTAAATTTATGTAACCAAAGTTCAAAGGCTCTTCTGGCATTTAACTAGGGTTGGAATTAGGATACTCTCAATTTTAAATGAATTGGAGAGTCTCTATTTAATGATTTAAATTTAAAATGCGTTAGAATGTTACATCATGATGATGGAAAATATACAAAAAATGGAGACTTTCCATTTCAAATAAAATAGATCCTAGTCCGTTGGGTTGGTACTTGGTAAAATAACCATGGTTTCTTATACTACCGTCGTTCCTTAAAGAGTGCAGTTTTAACAAAAAAAAATTGTTCATTAAAAAATACAGTTTTAGGAACCCAAAGCCTTTTTTTTTTCAAATATGCCCTTGTTTTAATTAATGCACTAAATAGAGAAGTTAATGTACCAAAGGAAGAGAAAGGCTAGCTTTGTCATTTTATTCCACTTATTAATTTGTGTACTTTTTGTTAAAATTACACTCTTTAAGGAACGGTAATAATTTTTTATGTTTTGAGAAAATAAGTATCATAGACTTCATTAATTGAGGAGATGGAGTTACTAGTAGGTAGTTAAATTTAATGTAAATGGATGATTCTGTCTATTTGTCAGAGTGATTAGTGAGTCAAGTTTTATGTCAAAAAACACCTTTACTCCACTGTGGTCACGTTATAATCATTAGCTCATTAAATTTTAAAAAAATAAAATTAATCTACTAAATTTTTTAAAATTTATTAATTGGGTCATTCCGTTCAAATTTTGTCTAATTTTCTTACGTGGCTATTAAAAAAAAAGAGAACAAAACACCTCATTACTGATGTGGATTTAAAAAAAGACACGTCTCTCTTTCTTCATTGACTGCCATTTTCCTCCGTCTCTCTCTTCCCCACTTTTTCTTTCTTTTCTCAATCCTCTTTCCAGTTAACAAAGCTTTCTCTCCTCTGTTATTCTTTTGTTCTTCAGGCATCATCTTTTTTCAGATCAAGATTATCAAAGCAACGATACCAACCACCAAATATAGAAAAACAACACAATAAAGAAAAACAAGAGCAAGAATCTCATCAAAATTTCAGATCCCAAAATGATGACGTTTCCAACCTCATCCAACATTTTCGCATTCTCCAAACCTTGCTCACGATTTTCAAACACCTCACAACAAACCTTAACGAACGAACTCGGAGTATGTAATCAATGAGACAATGAGAGAAATGCCCTGCAAACAAATAATCACCCTCTTATCTGGTTCTTCCATCCCTCCTCCTCATTATTCACCACAAATCCTCCATACCCTTCTTCTCTTTCCACTCATATCTCACTTCTCACTCATTTCATCCATACTTCACCTCCAAATTCCAACCCAAAAAAGTTAGAAAACCCCTTGCTTTCCAATTATTTAGCTGAGTACTTTGATTTCCCTGTATCAAAAGCTCTCTCGGTATCCAAACGTTTACCTCGGATCACCAACCTCCAAACGCCACAATTTGTGGTCCAATTCTTAAAAAATCTTGGATTTTCCGATAACCAAGTTCAAAGAGATCTGTCCGTCAAAACGGATACTATCTCCAGCAATGCTATTTGGCCACAGCTTTTCCCTCAGCTTGTCACCGACCGAAATCGAGAGGAACTTCGAATCTTTGTTTCTATTGGATCAAAATGGTCGGCGATTGTTCTTCGTAGTGCCATTGTTGAACAGAGGAGAGAGAAATTTTGATTTGGATAGAAGATTTTCTAAGTCGAAACCCTATGTGGATGTGTTTGGTGCCTTGGTGGTGGATTGAGAAGGCTGAACGTGAGTCAACAACAATTAAAAAGCCAGGTAAGAAATTTGTAGACGTAGGAAATTTGGACACTTTATTTAACGTCTGTGAGTGAATTTGGTCGGAATGACCCAATTAATTTTTTTTTAAAAGTTTTGTTGATTAATTTTATTTTTTTAAAATTTATTGGGCTAATGCTTATAACGTGACAATCACGGTGGAATAAAAGTGCTTTTTGCCCAAGTTTTACCTGTAATATTTCAAATTTTTAATAATATAATTTAAAATTTTAAAAAGAAAATAATTACTTAGTGATTAATAACAATAATAATTAATAAAATAATAAAGTTAATTGAGTATAAATAATTATAACATAGGAGAACTAATTAGTACGATATTGATCTTTTTAAATTTTAAAATAATTTTTATCGTAGCAATTAGTTATAATGCAGATTAAATAAAAAAGTTATTGTTATAATAAATATGACAACACAATTAAAACATAAAAAAGATTAAAATTACTCCAGATTAATTAGATTGAGAGAAAGAAGAAGAGAGGATAGAGAAAGATGGGTGACGGATTTGAAGATGGAAACTTGAAGATCTTTTCATCTTCTTCTTTAATTTTGATTTTAATTTATAAATATTGATTTTGTATTTTGGATATTTAGTGATTTTTCTTGGGAGATTTGGAAGTAAAAATCAATGGAAATTAACAAAGGGAAAGAACTCCATTGAAGGTAAGAAAATTAAATATGTTTTTATTTTTTTAGCAGTCTGTTGCATGGTCAATAACTTTTAATCTGATCGTTGGATCGTTCTCAATTTTGGATATGTTGCAGTTCTATAAGTTGGAACGTATCCACCGATTTTGAACCGGTGAAGTTAAGTATTTTATTTGTTATGAAATTTAGGATATCGTTGATCTGGATTTTTTGCAGCAGATTTTCTGTAATTTATACTAATTTTCAAAAATTGATGATTTGATAGTTTTATGTCCGATTTAAGTGATTCTTGAGGCTAAATTCTAGCTCTTGAAGTCTAGTTTTTGTTTATAATTTTAGATTTAGAAAATAAGTTCAATATGAGGGAGTTTTGACAGAAATAATGACCTAAGATCTTGATGATATTTGAACAGATTTAGGAATTAGATGTTTAAGATTTATGATTAATTATTAAAACTCTAGTTATGCAGAGGAGTGTTACGAGATGAAGTGATAATTGATTCTCTGTTTGAGAAGATCTTTTGTATCACGAGATTAATCTTTTGAATACTTGTATTGTAAGTGGTTTTTCGAACTATTTAGTGTTTTTAAATTATTGTTTATTTTTATATATGTCCTAGAAATTACTCTGGATGCATAAATGTAATGTTTCAAAATTTGTTATGTTTTATTTAAGATTTAATTTAAATGAAAACATTACTATCTTATTTTAAAATCAAGATCAAGTATCGAACTAGAATTATGATTAAGAAAATGAGAGTATATGATTTTGAATTGTAAAACAAGTATCATTTAAAATATCAATAATATTGAAAAACGTTTTTGAAATCCGCAATCCGACTATGCATAGAACGCGTTAGTCTTTTCGCTTAGTTTTGAAGCTAATATAGGGCCTACTAAGGTATACACATTTTATATGCCCTTCGGGGAGCGTGTATTTTATAAATACATTAACAAGGTGCGTGATCATTGACATTATCAAACTTTTAGGTAGTGTTATTGTAACCTTAGTCGCTAGGGTTGTGCATTAAAAGATATTTTGTACACATTAAAATCATTTTTGAATGTGAATTTGCTTTGTTATAATTTATTTTAGTTTTGAAAGTAATATTTTCAGACCCGGACCGGTCATCAAACCGGAAAGGCTACCGGGTGGATGGGTCACTGGTCCAACTAGTGGTCTGATCGTTATTGACCTAGTGACGTCATTAATATGTAATAAATAATAAATAATTAAATATATTAATTATTATTAAATATTATATATAATATTTAGTAAATATATAAAATTAATCAATTTATCTACCAAAAAAAAATAAACCTATTTGTACAATGTTTACTTTATACAATTTAAATAAATACTAAATCTATATAAAATGAAAGATATTAAATCATGATCATAACTCAAAACTCAAGACTCAATAGTGATAAAATCAAACACAAATAATAAATATCTCTAGGATACATTCAATCAAATTCGATAAAAAAATTAAATATATTTGTACAATGTTTACTTATACAATTCAAATAAATACTAAATCTATATGAAAATAAAGATATTAAATAATGATCATAACTCAAAACTCAATCAATCATACATTCAATCAAATTAAAAGACTTAAATTTGCACACAAAAAAAGGTAAGTAATCGCTAAAACCGGTGACCCGGTTATTGGGTCATTGGGTCAACTGGTCCAACCGTCGGGTCACCGGGTTTTGACAAAAAACATTTTTTTTGTTCAAATCGGACCAGAGGGCCAACCGGTTCCGACTTTTACCGGTCGAACCGGCGGTTCGGTCCGGGTTTAATTACCATGTTTGAAAGTTTATTTACTATTGAAATTTATCAAAACAAATATTCCTTTTGATTGAAAAATATTTTTGCAAATTATACTTAATCCGACTAGATAAGGAGGATTGCTATTTGTTGGGGTTCATCGCTCACCCCTCACAATATTACAGGTTACCTTGTTCCCAGAGCTAGGAGGGTCAAGTCAAGGATAAATATAAGATGATTAATTTAAGTTTTGGTATAATATTATGGTCTGATTTTGTTGGACTTTGATCTCCGTTGCTATTATTTTAGGTTCAAGACTTTTGTTCATTCGATAAAATTTTTATTGGAATTTTTTAATTTGAGGTGCGCAATTGAATTTTAGTCGCCTTTCAGGCCTGTGGACTTGCGGCATATTACACTTCGAGTTTGTAACGGGTTCAAAGAGTGCTGCATTACCTCCTCAAATATCTATTATATAATGGAAGAGGGAGGAAAATAATTGCTTTATCCTGAGTATTTGTTGTAATTTAAAAACTTTCTACTTTTTCTTAAAAAAATTCCCTTCTCTCCCCCACCTAGACCTGGCAAACGGGCGGGCCGGGCCGAGCCAAGTGCGGGACGGGCCATTTTTGGGCCGGGCCAAAACGGCCCAGCTTTTTATGGGCTGAAAAACGACAGCCCGTGGCCCAACCCGGGCCTGGCCGGCCCTCGGGCTTTTGCCTTAATAATTTTTTTTTTTTTTTTTTGCAAAATTTATTTTACACAATCTTTTTATGTCATAATTTTGTAAAATTCAAATTCCCTTAGCTTCATGAGTTAAGGATGTTTGTTAATACTACAATCAAAACAAATCAAACTCTTTTTTTGGAATAAAAAAAAAGGCAAATGGACTCTTTTTTTAGGAGCGGGGGGAGTAGAATTTAACATTTGTAATTTTGTATGAATATGGTTAACTAAGGATGAGTTGTCATCACGCATGGGCACATGGCATATGATGTGTATAAAAGAAATATTTCAAACATTATTGTTTTGCTAACTTCTTTTTGATTATGTAAAAAAAATTATAAAAAGAAAATGACATTTAATTGTTAAAATAGAAAACATACATTTTTTGCGTTTATAAAATGTATTAGAAGTTGATTAAAAATATATGCTTACAAAATAATAGTGATATAAGAGGTTGAGGTTAATTTGATCTAAAAAATTTTAATCTCAAATAAGTAGTTGTTGTAGCTCAGTTGGTTTAACTCTTATTTAATAAGTTGGAGGTCTTGTGTTCAACCCTCACAAGTATCATTGTTTTTAAATAAAAATAAAAAAAAGCATGAACGGGCCACGGGCCGGGCCAAAAACGGGCCGGGCCAAAATGACCCAGTTTTACATGGACTGAAATTATAAAGCCCATAGTCCGTTTTTTCGGGCCGGCCCGGCCCGCGGGCCCGGATTTCTTTTGCCGGGTCTACGGCCCCACCACTAATTTTCTTTAACCTATTTTAACTGTACATATAAATTGCACGCACATAATACATGTCCAAGTATATTATTAGTATATATGATGGGCTTGTTTGAAACTATTTTAAAATTTTATTTATAAGATTATTAAAAGAAATTAATAAGAAGAAATTATTCACATGTTCTCTCTTTTAACTTTTAGACATGAAAAATCTTATGAAGTCTAACTGCGTAAGAAGGCAAGGTTTTAACATGTTTGAGTCTAGCAACAGTTAAGTTACATCATGACCAACTAACTACTTTTGTGCATTGCACATGCAAAATACACAGTTCAAGAGAATATTCCAAAGTACACAGTTCAAGAGAATATTCCTTTGAACTGTGTGCATATTCCATTGATTTCTGCATTTGCACTAAGTTCAAGGAAATATGCACACAGTTCAAGAAAATATTCCCTTAAACTGTTTACTTAGGGCACATGTTAAGAAATTCCTTACTAAAAATGTAATGGTAGTAATATGAAATCAATGCTAATGGCCCAAAACTTATTTTTCAAATCCCTTCGTGTTGAGATATAGTTTCTATATACAGGCTATGCTTTGTTATTTATACAAGCAGCAACATAACAATTCAAACAGCTGAAGCCTAGAGTTGAGGACCAAACCAGTCTAGTATATATGTGCTTCTTTAACTGTATTTACATGGAAGCAATAATTTGCAGTACTATAAAGCAGATAATGGCTCCTTTGGATGATAAAAGTCTATATATATAGAAATCAATACATTATACAAGAGGAACCAGCAGACAGTTGCTCCTATAGATGGTCATCATGCGCTAAACCCCTTGTGGACAGAGCTCCAAGGATTACTAGGAATGGTCACACAAGCTTGTGCCGATGCCTCGGACATTTGCTCCTCCTGGATTCCAGCATTGCAGATGTTGGCAATGGACCGCATGTGCTTCATACCGTACTGGGACAAGGATCCACAATGCGTCTCAAATGTCCGGACCTGCACGTATGACAAAAAGCATTCCATTTCCTTACAACGTACGGCCCATAATTCAGGAAAAGCCAAAAATAATTCTTCCGTGAAATTCAGTTTAAGACGGTTCGAATCAATAGTAAGCGAAATTTCGCATCATCACGGAGACGAATATCTTTTCAACTTTTTCGCATTTCTAGTTAAAAACGGTGATTGGAACACAAACAGAACCCTGCTCGCGTAATCACCCCACTTTTAACATTTTAGGTACAAAATAAACAAACATTATAAGTGGAATTGGGTGATTGTAACATAGGAGGATTGCACAAATGTATAAGGAGTTGGGTGATTACCAATGTTTTAAGGCAGTGCCAGTCATCAACAAGAGGCTGTCCAGCAGGTCGAACTGTCTTTAGCACTTCAGGACCTTTCTCAATTCCGAAAAGAAGCTTCCCGATAAGTTTTATACTCTCATCTAAGTGCATCCGATGTGACATAGCTTCAGAAAACTGCTTCTGAGCTCTAACTTTCCTATCAGAACCTTCAGGAGCCTTGAGGTACTGTTCAAAGTTAAAAAATAAAAATTTAGCAAAAGAGGAAGAAAGAAAAACAGTCTGCTAAGATAAAATAAGGTTCAAAGAAAATGTAGTAGAACAAGTTTTACGGTTCACAGTTCCATCCAACAACAAAAATCTGTAGAATGCAATATATTTGGCAGCACCGCCATAAGCATCGAGTATTTATTTTGCTTATCTTAAATGTTCCACTCACGTAATCTAAACATCCATCTCCTACATCCTCACAAGACATAGTTGTGACATCGAAACTCGTGGGACACAAATTAAAACTAACCAAAGTAATACAGAGAAGGTTGTCCACAAACCTTGTTCCAGAAATGTAATAGATCAGCATCCCGCTGGTTAACAGCTTTTGAAGATGGCCGCAGGGAGTTATCATCCACATAAGTGAAGTTATCATTTGCAGGATTTGTACCCATATATTTGAAAAGGTCCTCCTTGCTAAGCTTGAGATCACCATATTGCATTACATGGGAACCGTAAGCCGAATTGTCAGTTGAAGTTCTCCTTTTAACCTACACATATAGCATAATGGAAGTTTTAGAACAATCTAAAGCAATTCACAAGAGCATTTGATGTGGGAGGACATATAAGATGTTTTCCAGCAAGACCCTTTGATAGAAACATCTCCACACCTTGTCTCACCACATCTATCAAATAATTTCACATAAGCAGGTGCAACATGATCTTACCAGTTCATACTGCTGTCTCAGTGTTTCTGTTCGCAAATTGTGTATATCACTGCTCAAAAAGTCGAGAAGATTTTGATTACTAGCAAGAAATTATTACACCTCAGCAGAATTGAAAGCTTTCAATGTTGACTATTACAATATTAAAGAACATCCAAGTTGAATTTATTCAACCGATGCAATCAAAACAAAGAATTTAGGTTTTCACAGTCAAATGAAATCACATGGCACTGATTTCACGGACTTTGGCATGTGTACTGAACCAGAGGCCCAGAGGCATACCAACTAACCTTGTTGCACGGACTTTGGTATGTGTACTGGGAGCAGGCATGTGTCTAATCCTGGGCTATGATGATGTTTTATGTAATAAAATAGTCCAACATGGGGACCCTACTCATCTAAGAAATATGAAACAAAAGGGCAATATTCATTTAGTGGTCTATGGATATTCTTAATGGTGCATATTCGCTATATAGTGGTGCATACTTGATATACCTCGTACTATTTGAAAATATCAAGCAAAAACTAGGAAGAAAGTAGCCTCTAATTTAATGCCCATCATAGTGCAATTGAGATAACTCCAAAATCCAATATATAGTAAGCATTACTTTTGCTCTTTTAATGACAGAACTTTAACATTCAGAGCAGTTGAGCATACCTGTCCTCCAACCAGGCAACACTATACAAGTCACCCAAACAGGTGTCATATTCTGGGGGAGGGCTAGGATACTCTCCAGGGCAATAGGTTCCCCAGCTGCTCTCCTCTGCATTTGATGCTGTGGTTGCATAAATATTTAAACCTTCAGGAAGCAGACCCTCAAAGATACTTCCAGACTCACAAGCTTCAAGGTAAAATACCTACAGATTCACAACATAATTCAAAAAGTATAAATTTCACAAAAATCAAATATAGAATTAATGCAGTATAAACGGCAGTAAACAAATGATTTACCAAGCTTTTATATGTTCCAGAAGCATGCTTCTTTTTTAAGACATCTATAAGATCATCTGCATACATGAAAGGATTTGTTGGCATCCCTGATTCACATACAACAGAGCCATTATTCAGTTAGTGCAACTATTCAAAATACAAACTATATTAAGAGAAGTTCAGAAGGCAAAGATCAACCAAAGTATACAAACGAACTAATAGAACATACAGGCTCAAGACACTAATTCTAACAGTAAAGCTATTCTCTCGATCATAAACAGCTAATTATCTTTCCAGGAACTGATTATTCATAATTAGGCTGACCTGATTCTGTGGTAAGGCTAAAATTTTGGTATCAAGCATATGATCCATATTCACTACTTATCAAGATGAAGAATGATAGCTTAAAATTTGTAGAGAGAAAGAAACGGAAATAATAAGTAGGTAGCTGGGTGGGTGAGCAAGATACAAGAAAAAAATAGAAAAGGAGAAAAAGCAATAAAAAAATTATTTATTTTTGTGGGTTTATGCAAGGCCCAAAAAATATTTCTAAAAACAATTATATTGACTACAATTTCAACAACAACAAAAACAAATAACAAAAGATTTGGTTTCCAAGAAGAATAATTAATGGAAGTTCATAGCAATTTGTACAATGATAATTTCTTTCCCTTACTTCACCTTCTCAATAACCAATGGAAAATTATGGATGATTCAGGTCCAGTACTCGTGATTTCTATAGTAATTTTCAGGTTGAGTAATCATAATCGTGATCACATAATGGTAGTAGCAGAAATATTCGGTAAAATATGTATTTTAACAAGAGAAGAATTGAATATATATTTTCATTGGTTGGACTGTTGGTCATTCCCTATGCAAGAACATCATCCCCAACTATGGTCAGAGTTCCTATACCTCAGGTGTGAATATCAAATGCAAATGACACCTTTTCCAAGGTAAAAGAAAGCTATAGAAAATTTTTGTGCTTATTCCCATTCATAAGAAATGAAGTGTAAATAAGGAACCAATGAAACACTTCTTGAGATAGAGATCACAGAACAGCTAAAATTACCAAGTACCCCAGGACCGCCATGGTCAGTGTAGTATATGAAAATGTGATCATTTGGACCGCTATCCACAACCTTCCTACTACCTCCTGTAATAGCAGATTTGTCTCCAAGTATAGCAGCAAAGAAGTTGTTTACAGTAACATCTTCCCCAGTATAATCCTGTCTCAAGAAAATGTACTATGTGAGAAAAAGAGAAGTACATTTAAGTATTTTCTAATGATCCAATGCCTGAACAGATAAATCCAACCTTCGGAACACCATTGTAAACATCAGAACCATGTGGGCTGTTAATGATGACTCCAGGCCTAGGGTTCTCTTCATCATAGGCAATGTCATCATACATGAAAACGACAATGTTTTCATCTTTGATACCACCTCTCTTCAAGAGTTGATAGGCATGGCACAAATCAGCCTGGAACGTAAAAATGGCAACTATTAGAAAAAATCTAAGAGAATAAAGTTCTCATTTTTTACTTAAACAGGATAAACCAGGAGATAAGAAGATGTGTTATGATCATAAACATGTAATTCAGGTGCAATTGCATCTACGACCAAGTCTCCTTGAACATAACCGTGGTATAGATGACAGCCTCCACAATGGACACAAATTTGTTACAAGATTTCTGCCTTTCTGTTACTAAATAAGTGGCATGAACTAATACACACATTTCAATCCCCTTCCACCAGCTTTTAACTATTATTTCCTCTAACCATTCTTCCAGTAACTCTAAATTCTAAAAATTTCCTACCTGTAGAAATCAACAAACTATGCATTTTTGTGATTAGCAGAGTCACAATCCGGACTTATGCATATCTAAGCTTGATGGCATAAGAAACAATACAAAAATTCCCTCGTATGCTGAAGTAACATTAGTAGTGTGACCAAAAAAAATAATATAAATATATAAGGAAACCATTTGCTTGCTGCCAATTCAAAATCAGAAAACTCAAGTTGACCAATGGTGATATTTGGTGGTCACTCACACGCAAGTCAACAACATCAAAAAAGAACAAAATATAAATTTAACACAAAGATGTAATGACCATTTATGAGTCTGATAGGAACTAAAACCGATAAAATAAAGACAGTGCACAGTTCTAACACCAATACAAGTGATGCAGAACTTGATGGATGTCCATTACAACGCACTACAAATATGAAACCAAGAACATCCACACAATTCAATAAGCTCTATCCACTTTTTTCCACCAACAGTTCCTACAGAGATCTCACTAAGTACATAAAACTTTTCTCACACATGATTGAATTTAATTTCAAAGCAATCCATAAGTGCAACAAAACAAAGTAAACAAAACTGAACACACACGGTGACACTAAGACCTATGCAACTTTTTTGTAAGTATGTGCAAATTTCATTCTCTAGCAGACTCCACTCTCCTCGGTCCGCACGTCTAATTGGTGAGAAAAAAAGGTAAGATTAGAACATAATTGTTTCCTTGTATGGTACCCAAGTAAAATCTGGCTGCGTGAAATAAAGTCTAATCCCAGACTTTTCTCATCAATCAAATAAAGTAAGAAAATTGAAAGAAACTCCTTGCTACCTTACAATTTCTCAGAAACCAAACAGCATACATAATATTGAAGACTACATAATTCGAACAGGGAGATTAACCAAAATTTTAGACGAATAATACAATATCAAAATTTCAATTTACTACAATAGGAACAAGGCTGTGTGGAGCTGAGTTGGGCAATTTTATCAAATACGCCAAAACTATGTTATACACAACAAAAATTAAATACTAGCTGTCATAAACCTTTGGATTCATTAAAAAAAATTGCAGAAAAAGATTAAAACTTTTATTCTTCCTACCTTATAATACAGCAACCAAAAAATAAAAAATTATTAAAAATAGTTGAATCAAAGCAAACCCTAAGCTCATCTTCAATACGAAGTCAGATAAAAATATAACACATAAAACTATACGAGCTAAATATAATTTCACAATAACTCCCCAAAATTCACAAAAATCAAACAAAAAGTAGGATCAGAGTTTATGATCACCTGGTGCCGGTAATTCCAGTAACCGTTGGATCCAGCAATCAGAACCGCCCACCTGGTACCGACGATGTCATTATCGCCAGCGTTACTGACATCGGCAGCAGGACGGAAGAAGTTGGAAACTTCCGAAGGCAATTTGAGCACATCGCGGACAGTATCACGGCTCTCGACGACGGTCAAGAGGGCTATAAGGAGCAATGCAACGTCGGTGTATCGAATCATCCTAGTCGTCTTCGTCGTCGCCGGCGATAGATATATGAAGAGAAGAAGGGGAGAGAGGTATGTCTATATATATATATATATATATATACACACACTCCTATATCCTAAAAGTTGTAGTTATAAATATCTAACTAATAAAACAGAAATGAATTTAAATTTTTCGCCCACCTTAATAAATTATTTGGACCGTCCAAAATTTAGAATAAATTTTATTGTCAATCCTTAAAACTTTGTGTATCGTATATACTTAGAGCCACTCCCTTTATTTCTACCGCCTCTGCTATTTCTATCTCAGGCTCTCTCTATCTCCCTTCAGATTTTGCCTCTCCTTCTCCATCCCGATCAGCCATGGCCCTGGAACTTTGGCAGACTTTGAAAGAATCTATAACGATATACACCGGACTTTCTCCGACAACCTTTTTTACAGTGTTAGCTTTGGGTATTGCCGTATACTACGTCGTATCGGGGATTTTTGGGTCTTCGAGTCAGCTACAGTATTAGAGTTCTAGGGATTATGAAGAAGACGTGCAGCCTTTGCCTCCACCTGTTCAGCTTGGAGAGATCTCTGAAGAGGAATTGAAGGCTTATGATGGCGCTAATCCCAAGAAGCCGCTGCTCGTGGCGATTAAGGGTCAGATATATGATGTATCACAGAGCAGGTATGATTTTGACTTTTGTGGATTCTGAAATCGGCCCGTTTTGTCAATTGACCGCGAGTTTTGGTTTTGATTTTTTAAGCTTTTGGTTATATATGAAGTTTGTGAGAGAATATTTGAAATGTTTTTTTAGCAAATTAATGTTTTTTTTTATCTTTATCAACCTGCTGATTTATTAACCTTAGATGTCTTCTTTAGATGCTTTATTGTCTGAAAAAGCTCATCTTTCTGGGGGGTTTTGGGGTGTTCAGTATATATGCATAATTTTGATTACTTACCTACTAGGTTTTGATAGATTTAATTTGTTGTTGGACTTTTTCTTGACTCCACGTGCTATAAGATAGCATAAACATTTATTGAGGAGTGCAGGTGAGGGGTGGAGTCATCCATGGGTTCTAGGTTGAATCTTTTATCTTTCTAAACACTTGGGGGAGATAGTTTTGAAAACCCTACCTTTTTTGATTTATTCTTATCTCAAATCAACTAACTGAAGCTTAAGTAATTTATGTGTATCAGTCCTAATAAATCTGATGCGTCTTAAAAATGTTTTTCAGGAGTGGTTTAGATTCAGGGGCTCACTTACATAGTCAGAACAAAGAAATTAGATTACAACTGATAAATCCCACCGTCATGTAGTGCCGCCCAAAGTTTGGAATAAATTCCACCGTCCATGTAGTGCCGCAGGCACGGGACACAGCTAGTATTCTTATAAAGCATTTAGCTGTATGCCTGTATGTATCAGTTGACTTTAATTGGTTTACTTGGACAAATCAGAGCCGTTAGATTGGGATTTCACCATTTTTTATTTGGTCCCGTATTGATCAGTGGGTCCCATTTATATGGGAAAAAGGAATTGAAGTAGAGTACTTGCCACGTTAGCCTACATCAAAGGAAAAAAATTATGTTACTATTACATAATTTTGGGTCACATAATATTCACATATACATGCATACTGTGAGTCCTGCGTGATATGCAGAACTCACAAATATGTATGTGTGTATGTGGGCCCTGCGTAACATACAGGACCCACAAATATGCATATGTGTGTATGTAAATTTTATATGACTCAAATTATGTGATAGTAGCATTGCTCAAAGGAAAATTACTACAGCTTGTGACCAAAAATTTGACACTTCTCTTGCAGATCACAAAAGTTTTTTTTGTCAAAATTATAATTATCAAAAATATATTTATATATAAAACTAAATAAAATTATAAGAATAAGTATCATATTACATACTCTCTCGGTCTTCAAAAGATGAGTAAAGTAGAATTTACATATATATCTAAAAAATAAAAGAAAAAAATCAAATTTCTCTTTAATGTGCTCTGTAAAATTATATAAAATGATGAATAATTTTAATTTTTTATACTGATACAAATATTTTTAATTTTAGTAAATTTTTTTAAAACAGGGGGAGAATATTTTTTAAAAATTACTAATAAGTATAAGGGTGATCATCATAATTATACTAAAAGAATTTATAGAAGAGTTGCTGTGATGCTCCCAAAATAAGTTCAATACTCAACCCATTTTGAGTCGTCAAATAAATGATACAGAATTCAAATACAATCTTTTATATCAAACGGTCGTGCAAAATACGACCACACAACTGTGAGTGTCAATACAGACATGTAAAAAATATAAACACTCAAACTAAGTCCTCATTACATTTATTATCACACTATTTTACAAAAAAAAATAATGAGGACTTCTACAGTTCTAACTTGGACCATCACTCCATTCCCTGACTAGTACCCACGATATTCTCATTTCCTAAAGAGAACAATGGAAGAAAAAGGGTGAGGTCAACTAGCCCAGTAAAAAATATTATGACTAAGATAATGAAAAATAATTTATCGTTAGTCTTCAACACATCAGATAAAATATTATGGACAACAAGTTTTAGATCAACAACTGCAGCGGAATTAACAATTCATTAGAAGAGTTACGTAGAGAATGATGTCTACTATCTTCCATGATTTAAAAGTCCATCATTAATATTTTATCTCTGTAACATCAATCAATATACATCTCGAACCAAATATTCATCTTTGCACTACGGGTCAAAGATATTCATTTGTATCACCAGTTGGTCATGTTCATCTCAACACCTGTCTATCTTTACACTACGTGTAAGATCCCGACTTTTATGAAATAAAAGTCTAATTTAATTTATGATTAATATTTTAAAATTTTAAAATATTAATTTGATAAATGGTCGAACGGACAATTAAATGGATAAGTGAGTAAATAAAAGAGGGGGATTAAATATTCTAGAAGGTTGGCATATGGGTGGCGGCTAGGAATTGAGAAGGAAATTGGGGGGAGAAAATTTTGAATTTTTTTTCATATGTCTCCAAATAAATCATTACCCATTTCTCACCAACTTTTGTATGATTGGCCCTTTAATTTGTGTGTGTCTTGAATGTTGGAAAATTATTTTGGCTTAAGCATACTCACTCCCTCACTTCCTCCCGTAGCCAAAGTTGAAAAAAAAAGAGAAGAGGAAAGTTGGAGGAAGAAGAAAATAGGAGAAGAAGACAAAGGTGGGGGAGGAAAAAGGGAGAAAAATAAAATAAAAGGGGGCCGAAAAGAGAAAAAGAGGGGAGAGGGAGAGAGAGAAATAGGAGGAGAGAGAGAGAGAGCCATTGTTAGAGGAAGAAAAGAGAGAAGAGAGAAAGAAAAGAGAAGGAAAAAGAAAGAAGAATGGGAAGGAAGAAATTGAAATGAGTAAGTTTTAATTTATAATTTGATTTTCATGTATGGATGTTAAATTTTGTATATGGATAAAACATGTTTATATTTGTTTTTAATGGATTAAACTTGTATAAACATGAATCAAATGAGAGAAATCAAGAAATCAAAAGAAAAACAAAATCTGGAAATTTTCAGAAAATTAGTTTATTACTTGATTTTGTAAAATCTATAACTCTGTGTGTATAATGAGTTAGAAAGTGAGCCATATATCAAAACGAAGTTATGGAAGTAAGATAATTACAGAAATTGGAATCACCTAAAAATTCCTTGTAAATTTTTCGTGGTGACTGTTTGAAGAAAACTGGTCTGAAAGACTTATAGTGCAAAAAATCAGTTTCTTAAGCTCTATTGCGTGAATTATAATTCTTAATCCGACCGTTGGATCGTTATAATTTTTGGATATGTTATACATATATAAGTTGAGTATATGTCCACAAATTTTGAATCATTAAAAATTAACGTATAATTTGTTATGAATTTTAAGAGGTGACTGATTTTGAATTTTTAAAGCAGAATTTTCAGCAACATGCCTTAATGATTAAAAATGTATAACTTAATGATTTTAAATCTGATTTGGGTGATTCTTGAGACTAAATTAGAGTATTTGAAGTCTAATTTCTGCTAAATTAATTAAATTGATATTTAAGTTTTGGTTAATGGTGATAATACCATAACAGTGGACTGATATTTTTAAAATAAATTGTCATATATGAGTTTCTTAAGTTTTGTTATTAATTTATAAGTTTTGGTATATTAATTATGAAACTTGGTGGAAAATCCTATATTATTATTGCTGAAAGTTTTGGAGAACTATTAAAGAGCAGAAGTATTTATTGAATTTTTAAGCTATTTAAAGATAGTTTAGGCGTTAGTGGAAATTCATAAAAAATTATATAAATGGTGAATAATTATGAAGTTTACTAAAAAATCTTATAACAATATAAGATTAATATTTATGGTGTTTCAAAGATATAAAATTATGTGGAGTTAGTATTTCTATTTTTAAAACTATTAAATGATAGTTTTATAAATAGAAATAACTATAGAAAATTGTCGGATAATCCGAAAAATGTGAAAATTGTTTGAAAAATTCAGAATAATATTTTAAATATTTTTGAAGTGTTAGTAAGCTTATGAGGTGTCGGGATATAAACGCACAAGTAACAAATAAGTTATGATAAATGTTTATATAATTATATTATTATATTTTATCATCACTTGAGATGGTGGCTTAGTGGTGAAAAGCTGGACAGAAGTCTCCATTAACGTGGGTTCGAGTCTTGGTAAACTCCTCTATGCTTAAGTGGTCTCACGACCTGAATTTATTCGGGGGTATGTTGAGCCCTGAATTTATTCGGGGGTAAGCTGAGTTGTACCGATGAAGACACCACTGAGACCTCTAAAATTTTTGGAGATCATGCATTTATTTTCTCCCTTTCATGCTTGTAATTATTTATTACATATGTTAATAAAAAACAGTTATGATATTATAAGACCAGTTGAAAGTATTGTGAGTTTATAATAATGATGGTGGATAATTGTTGAAAGGTTAAAAAGGTGTAAATGATTGATGATTAAAATGTGTTGATTAAAGATAAGTATGATATGCAGATGCTTATTCAATTATTTTTTTTACGAAAGTAAGTTTGGCAGGACCTGCCGACACTCTACTTTTCCTAAAGTAGTATGGACCACAAATTAAACGTGTTGATTTAATTTCCTCTGTGGAACCATGAATTTCATTATCAGTATTTTTATATAGCTCATTTGATTATTTTGTCAAAGCTGGTGTGCTAGTTGTTTTCTCGATTTTTAGTATAAATAGGTTACGGGTTTGAGTAACTAAACACACACGACGACTACACCAAAAATATAAAATTTCTTTGTTACAATATTCTGAGGATAATATTGTGAGTATTTCTTTTGAGTGAAAGGTTATTCCAAGTGATGATAAAAAGTGCAAGCATTGTTCAGGTTGATCACTTTCATAAGAAGCAGCATCTAGTCACATGCAATGGTAAGGGGTATCATTTTTTCTTAATATGGTAAAGGAATATTAATTTCTTTCATATTATTATTCGTTCTTCAGCTTATTATTAAATGGCAGAAAAAATTCTGAAATGATTAGGATATCCTGAATGGTTTGTAATTCATCTAATGTCTTGACCGGAATCTTTCTATTCAGTTTTAAGTTATTATGTTTGATCCGGTAACTTTAGATTTACTTGAAATTTATATTCTAATCGATTTTCGGGATATCGTGTTGGTAATTTAGACTCTGGGTGACTAAGTTGAAAATCAATAAGATCTATTTGTATCTTATTATATATCATTGTGGTGAAATTTTTCTTTGGCCTGTAGTGCAAAGATGAGCTGTTGATTTATGAATATCTTTGGCCTGTAGTACAAAGATGAACTTTTGATGAATATCTTTGGCCTGTAGTGCAAAGATGAGCTGTTGATCTATGAATATCTTTGGTCTGTAGTGCAAAGATGAACTATTGATGAATATCTTTGGCCCGTAGTGCAAAGATGAATTTATTAACATCATTATGAATAGGAACTGTGAATTGGTATAACCATGGTTTTTTGGTGTTTCAGGTAAAGACAGGTGATAAAAGTTCTCTTTGTTTTGGGTACAACGAAGAACTGTTGATGGGTATTACAGAAATAAAATATTGATGATGAACTTTTAACATGGAGAAGATAATAGACATTATGGTCTATTTGACTCTTCTAATGGATTGTTGATTCCGCTGCAATTATGGTTGATAATTTTTATCATCTACCATATGTTTTAAATCTCTTATTTATTACTGATGAATGCTATTGATAATTTAATTATCTTAGACTTGATATTCTTTACTGGGCTATTTGTGCTCACTCTTTTGCTTCATAATTTCTTTCAGAAAATAAAAGTGTACCTGAAACTAGTAGAGAGAACCTGGGTAGAAAGTGGTGTTTCAAATTAGTCACGGTCCTCATCAAGTGATAGAACAGCGTGGCATAATAATTGTACTGAAAACTTAAAAATGTGTGGGTCGTACCTTATACGACATTATAATAATTTGGGTGCGAATCATGTCACACTATATACGGCATGGTAATAGTTGTAAAAAGAAAATTTTGTATTTGAATTTTGTTGAGTGTATTAGTGGCGACCCAAAATAGGTTGGGTGGATTGGACCTATTTTGGGGGCGTTACACTACGGGCCAAAGATATTCATCAGATAATCATTTATCTTTGCACTACAGGCCAAAGATATTCATCAAGTAATCATTCATCTTTGCACTACAGGCCAAAAATATTCATTTGTATCATCATTTAAGACTGAGGATAATAAAAAATATTTTAAAGAACGAATCCAGTGAGATGAAGGGCAAAGATTAGGGATTCGTAATTTAGTTTATCCAAGTTCAAGAATACTCCATAATAATCAATTGTGGAGCAAAATTCAAGAATAAAGATCAAAACATGAATACAATCAAAGATAATTTGGACAAAAAATATATATATATATTTTTTGTGAATAGTAACTTATGAATAGTAATTCGTGAATAGTAACTCGTCATTAAAGATAAAAATTTCATAAAAAGTTCAGACCAGTATTCTAGTGAAATGATATTAGATGAAGCGTATTACTTTATTTTTATCACCGGATATTTCAATAGTTTAACAGTAACAGTTTTACTGTTATTTTATAAAAATATTATTTTTGTCGCTTTCTATATCTGACAGTTATTCCGTTATGGGGCCCACAAATAGTTGCGCCGTCGTACGAATATTCTCCGACAACAAGAATATTTCACGACCAAACGAATATTCCCCGACAACAATGAATATTTTATAACCACTTGCTTATTTTAAAATATTTGCACATTTCACCCATAACTTATCACATTTATCAAATCAACACATTACTATTTCAAAATAATATAAAAAAAATTAAATCTTTATTCATAAAAGTTGGGGTCTTACAGTTGCCATAGGCACTTATGAAGTAAACTCCTTAATAATTACTCCACTAAGGGGGGTGTTTGATAAAAATTGAATGAATCTAAATTTGAATGAGCTGAATCTGAATAAAAAAAGTTGTTTGATAACTAACATGTCTGAAACATCTGAATGACATAATTTTATTATTTTACCCCTCCGAAAAAATTTAAGGTTGTTGTAAATTTATTTAATATTACATAATATAATAGTTAATATATATATTTTTTACTTTATTCAGCTCCAGCCATTCAGCAAAAAAAAATCGGACTTATCCATTCAGCTCAATCATCTGACCGATTCAGCCACTCAGACAATTTTTTTTCAAAACAAACGCACTTAATGACTGACCTATTCAGCTATTCAGTCATTCAAATGTATTCAGTTCTAAACAAACAGTTCCTAAATTTATACCATACGTCCACAAATTAAATATTTACCTATAATTCAAAATGCAATCATAGATAAAATAATTTATACTCCCTCCATTTCTTAGATATTTATATTGTTAAATTAATTTTTGAAATCTTAAAATTAAAAAGTGTATGAATTTATTTGTGTTTTGGAAGTAGTAAGTATGATAATTGATTGTATTTTTTTAAATTAGTTTACAATAGTTATAATTGGTTGTAGTTTTACACTAAATTTAAATGTATGAAAAATGATATATGTTGCGACTGTTTACGTCGACTTTTTGATGTCAGTTACATAGATAAGTATTAGTGATGTGTAATAAGTGAAGTTCTCATAAAATTACTATCGGATTCGGTTACTATAAAGTTAACTTCATGGCATGTTCGTCAATTGATAAATACAGTGCTGACACGTAGAGAGATATCACCTCCCGGCTGTGTGTCGACACTGTATTGATCAATTGACCAAAGTTAACTTCATTCTAACCACTCTAATTCCTACCGATCCTATGTATTGATAAATTTTACAATTATAATTGGACATGAATTATCACAATACATAATATAACTCTAAATATATTTCCTAATAATTATAAATTTTAAAATTTTATAAATTAACTTTAAAAGTTAAAACATAATTCATTTAGAACGAAGGGACCATTGTATCTCCACAAAATTGAGAGCCCACAACTATTCTGTCACTATATAGAGTCACTATCTAAAAAAGGAAAGAATCTTTAAAATGTATTTATATAAAGGGGTCTGTTGTGTTTAAATGATAAGTTATTAATATTTCTTCTTTTATTTTTATTTTTATTTTTCTGAATTCATATAAAAAGTATATTTAAGATATTTTTTATATAACAAAGGAAGTAATTTAATATTTTTAAAACTAAACATAAAAATACACCATTAATATTTATAAGAATAATGTTAAAACTTTTTTTCCTAAACCTCAAAAAAACACAAAAACAATACTCCCTCTGTTCCAAATTATATAACTATTATTGACTTTTGAAATTTAATTTGACAGATTTTCAAAATCAAAAATTGAGACAACTCATTAAAAAATATGAAACAATTAAACTTATAATGAGTAATAAGTTTTAAATAGTTTACAATATTCATCATTATATGCCAATGAGGTCTTAACTTAATGGTTAAGACTGAGGTACTGTGAAATTTAAGACTCAAGTATGACTTGATTATTAATTATATTGTATTCCTTAAAATGAGATTTTTTTTAAAAAAATCATTATTATATTTATTAAAATTTTAAAAAATTACTTTATAAATTAAGTTTAAAATCTGTTAAATTAATTTTTAAAAATTAATAATAATGAAATAATACGGAACGAAGGAATATTATATTCACATAATATGACCGAGGTTAGGAAGGAATCTTTAGCAAAAAGACAATCCGCCAACATGAGTGAGAGTGATGATAATGTAATATGCCAAGGTAAGATGTCTATTTCCTTTCATTTTTATTAATTTTTTTTCCTAGGGGAGGCTTGACTTTCAACATGAATTTGTGATTAAGATTAAGATCGTAAAATGAGCAAATAGTTCGGGTTCAATTCGTACTCGGTCGATTAAAAGTTTAATTTAAATTTGACTTGAAATATAAATAATTTAAATATGAACAAATTTTAAAATTCGATAAATTACTCGAATATTTCAAATTATAATTTTCTATTGATACTCGGATCATATTCGTTTGAAAAGTTCAAACTGTTCGGGCTCAATTCGAGATCGTATTTGACTCGGTAGCTAAACGAGTCTCAATCAAACCTTATTTTATACCTGATAAATTTTGTAAATCAAATTTAAACAATTCAATACTCGGCTCGACTCGATTCAATTACATCCTTAAGTAAGACAATTGACAAATGCTTTCTTGATTAAACAATGCTATGCTTCTAGCATCCTTGTCACTAAAAAAATAAAATAAAAAGTGGTGCCCATTGGTTTTTAAATTTTAGTACTCACTCTCTTTTAAATATCATTCATGTTATTAATTATTATAAATTTTATTATTTTAATATTTGTTTTCTTAACTATTCTTCATGGGTCACGCTGTTATAAACATAACACTCCCTCCTCCGTCTTTAAAATAATGATTAAAGGTATAATTTGTTTTTATTTAAATATATATATATATATATAATAAAGGATAAATATGTTGTTTAGTGATATTTATTAATTCAAAAAATAAAAATATTCATCAATGTATATAATTTTATGGGCCACAAAAAATAAATTTGATTTTTTACCATTTTTTCTCTATTTTTATTTTTCTTAACATGTGTATAAATTATACTATGTACATCTTTTTGAGACTGAGGGAGTATTTGACACATAATGTTAGGCTTACAAATTTTAGAAAATATACCTCCCAAAGACTATCTTGGGATTGAGGGAGTATTTGACGGATCCGGTTAGTATGAAATGAACTTTATGGTAAGTTCATTTCATATCCAAAACAGTACTGACACACAGGCAGGAGGATGATTTATCCGTCTGTGTGTCAGTACTGTATTGAACATGAAGTGAATTTATCATAAAATTCATTTCATGCTAACCACTCCAGTATTTGACACATAATGTTAGGCTTACAAATTTTGGAAGATATACCTTTCAAAGACTATCTTGCTAGTTTTGAATTTTAGAAGTATAGTTTTTGATAATGTTTAATATAATAAAGAAAGAAAACATAGAGGGAGGAAAAGAAAGTCAAATAGTTTTCATGCAGCTCATGCACCCACAATTATATTAAGAAAAAGAAGAAAGGTTCATATCTCATAACTATTTACTAGTAGAAAATGTACTTTATTTTCAGCCTATTTTTTCATTGGGAACTGATATTTTCACATAAAAAATTGATATTTCTACATTATTTCTCTCACGTAAATAGTGAGTGAATTCCACCTCTATGTAAAAAAAAAATCATATAAAAATATCATTTTAACACGTGAAAATAACGGTTTACTTTCTCATTTTGAGGGCGGAGAGTCTTTTTTCCCCCATCAACTTATTTGTCACATTCACAATAATTAAAGTTTTTATTTTTTCCTGTATTTTCTCATGTGAAATAAAAATAGATGTATTAACATCTATTTTTTGAATTTTTTTAGATAAATCTAATATCGTACTAATTTAAAAAACATTTAAAAATATTTGAACATATGATTTGGTGATGTCTATTATCGACTTTATGGTAATGAAAATTCAATTAATCTTAATCATCAAAAAATATACTTATCTTACAATGTTATAATAACAGTGCTACACTATCTCAATTTAAATAAAAAAAATTACATTTACTCATTTTTTGTATGATCTTTTCATTTGTAAAATTAAATTTTACTATTTTAATTTTAAAAAATAAACTCATTTTATAAAATTAAAATATATAACTTATATACCCTATATGTATCTCTCACAAGCCCTTCACTCCTTTTTGTTATACCCGAGTGTAGGTAAGTGAATTCAATAATAAATATGAGATTAAGACATTGAAAATTGTTGCACGCAAGAATGATTTGTGCCTCAATCAACAATCTCTTTACTCATTTGTTTTTGTTTTTCATGAATTAATTAATTTTAATTAAATCTAGTAGGAGTTTCGTTTACGGCAAGTTTTGTTGATTTCAATGGATCAAATTAAGAAAATGAAATGTAAAATTTAAAATCTGTTCGATTATTTTGGCATAGTTAGCCTAATAAAACAAGAAAGTTGAAAACAAGGCTAAACTTTGGCAAGCCTTTTTTTATTCAATAATAAAAAATATTAAATAAACTTTTTAATTTAAATGCCTTAAATATTTAATTAACAAAACACAATTGATTTTAAATTTTTCGATCACCCTAATAAACGATCAAGACCGTCCAAAATTTAGAATAAATCTCACTGTCCATTATATCCTCTTTAACTTCAAAGGAAAAAAAAAATGCTCTCTCTCACTCTCAGATTCTCCTCCGTTCTTCCTCCTCCCGAGCTCACCCTCTGCCTTCTACATTCTCTAGCGGCAACAATCTCTCATCTCCTTTCCCTTTGTACGTAGTGCCGGAGGCACGAGTAATACGGCTAGTCTGTTTATATTATAAGAGAATTGATGTTTTTACAAGTGAAATTTGATGTTTTCACAATATTCCTCTCATATGAGTGTGAAATTTATTTACTATTCATGTAAGTGAAATTGTGAAACCTTGTGAAACTATCACTTTTGTTTATGAAAATATCAGTTCTCTGTTATTAAGATAGATGAGAGAAAATAACTACCTTCTAGAGGTTGTGTCGATGTTTTTTATCCTTTTGTTTGAAATAATGCTATTATCACATAAAAAATAGTTACATAAAACTCACATACACACACATATTGTAAGACCCCGAATTTTATAAAATAAAAGTATTTAATTTTTCTATTTAGTAAATGGTTAAATTGATAAAAGTTTAAAGTTAAGGGTGATATATGTAAATTTTTTAAAATAAGCAAGTGGTTATAAAATATTCATTGTTGTCGGGGAAAATTCGTTTGGTCGTAGAATATTCTTGTTGTCGGGGAATATTCGTACGACGGCGCAGCTATTTGTGGGCTCCACAACGGAATAACTGTCGGATATAGAAAGCGACAGAAATAACTTTTTTATAAAATAACGGCGTAGTGGTTACCGTTAGTACTGTTGAAATACCCGGTGGTTAAAATACAGTAATACGCGATGTTGCACAGTAGCACACGGTATTGCACAGTATTTTGAATTATTGATTCTTACGTAAGAAGGCACTTACTCAATTATTGTTACAGTAATTACTGTTCAATATTTTATATTATTGATTCAATAATTGCATGATATTTTATTGATTCAATAATTGCTACGTTGATATTTTATATCAATAATTGCTACGTTGCTATTTTATATGATTAATTCAATAATTGCTATCGTTGATATTTTGTATTATTGATTCAATAATTGTCACTGCACAGTATTTCACATTATCAACTCAATAATTCATATTATTTGAATAATATTATTAGATAGCATTATTGACAATGTCTAAGAAAGTTTTGTCTAGGAGGGGTTATTTAATTGCGCGCTAGTAAGGAGAAATCCTTATCAGAAGGCCCCCTCTTTCCTAGAAACGACCTGGTTGTCAATATTATAGTTCTGTAATATTATTTGTGAATAATTAATTATTGATTTATATGATAAGAAAATATTTATTTTGTGGATATAAAATAAGAAATTAGTGCTGATGTGTTTTTACCAGTATTTTGGTGTGGAAAATCATCCGTTTGTGAATTTCGGCCATTTTCGGTTGGGAATTTGGAAGGATTAAAAAGCGTTGATTAATTGTGTGATGAGTAACATAACCATTAGAGGAAGTTATGGTGATATGTGGTATTTTGTAAGTTGGGACCCATAGGTCATCATCTAAGAGTCACTTTCGTAAATAGTAACTCAAATAGTAACTTGCCTATTTATTTTTTCAAAAGTTACTTGCCTCTTCGTTTTTTCAAGAGTTATTTGCCTCTTCGCAAATAGTAGTTGCCTCTTTAATATTACCAGGAGTCATTTTGGATATTCGTTAAAGCCAAGGGTCACTTTCAGTTCTTCTATAAATAGAAGTTCAATTCTTCATTATTTCTCACCACCAATTCACAGAGTTATACAGAGAGAAGCTTTAGAGAGAGAATAAGAGAGAAAGAAGAAGAGTATTCTGCTGCTATACTATTGCAGTATCCAAACTTCTACTAAGGTAAGGGGTATTATTTCTGTCGTATTTATAAGGGATGTTGTTTTCTTTCGTAAATGATGTAATTCTTTTTAATATCATTATACCAAGGTATTGGCATGGATTGTATTATGAAATTCTTACTTTTTCGTGTCAGGGGTACTATTCACGTATACGATACTATTAATGGATATGGTACTATTTACGTATACGGCACTATTTACATATACGGTACTACTTACGAATACGTGGTACTATGCACGGGTTACTATTCACAATTTTTTTTTCCTAACCAAATTATTGTTGATTTATGAATCTTACTTTTGAAATTAGATCGATGTTTTGATCATATTGTTTTTATTATCATATATAACATTTTTATAATCCTGGTGATAAAATTTCTCTTTGACTTGAGTGTAAAGATGGGTAGATTATTGGTATGATCATGACTATAGATTCTCTTTGGCCAGTAGTGCAAAGATGGATTGTTGACTAGTATGTTCATGACCATTGAATTTACAATTGAATATCTTTAGCTTAAGGGCAAAGGTGAATTGATCAACATGGTTATAATTATTGTTTATATAAATTCTGAAATGATTAGATATTTTTTTGAGATATGAATATCTTAGGCCCGTAGTGCAAAGATGAACTGTTGATGAATATCTTTGACCTGTAGTGCAAAGATGAGCGGTTGATTTGTGAATATAATTGGCCTGTAGTGCAAAGATGAATGATTAATTGTTGAATATCTTTGGCTTGTAATGCAAAGATGAATTGATTATCATGATTATGAACATGAACTGTGATTTGGTATAACCATGATCTTTGGTGTTTCAGGTAAAGACAGGTGATGAATATTATCTTCGTCTTGGGTGCGAAGAGGTACTTAGCAACACAATTATGATTATGAATTATTCACATGATTATGAACAGGAACTGTTGATTGATGTTACAGGGATAAAACATTGTTGATGAACTTTTAACATGGAGAAGATAATAGACATTATGGTCTATTTGACTCTTCTAATGGATTGCTCGTTCCGCTGCAACTATGGTTGAAAAGTTTTATCATCTACCATATATTATAAATCTCTTATTTATTACTGATGAAGACTATTGATAATTTAATTATCTTTAGTCATGATATTTTTTACTGGGCTATTTGTGCTCACCTTTTTACTTCACAATTTCTTTCAGGTAATAAGAGTATAACGGGGTCGAGCAGGGATAACAGGGGAATAGAATGATGGTCTATAACTGTTGAGGTTTTCCGTAAAATAGTATGAGAAGAATTATATTGAGAATTTAAAATGTGTGTGTCGTATTTTATACGTCATTTAACAGTTGATTTTGGTGAACCAAATAGGCTGAGGTGAACCCAACTTTGAAATGGTGTTTTGCCACTATCATACAAGATGTCTAATCTCCTACGACTTCGGGTTATCATAAGACATGGTTGTGCACATCCACTTGCTGATTATATTTATGAGCACTACCTATATAATATTGGAGTTTGGTTGAAATATAATTCTCAATTGGAGACAATAGAAATAATTATATGACAAGAGAAGACCCACCATTGAAAAGAATATGATAGTAATCTTCTCATTTTTCTTTGGGGTCTATTGGGTCAACTAAGGATAATTCTCAAGTCATATGATAACTTAGATGCATCCCATGTAAGAAAGTTTTCTTGAGCATTTTCCAAATATTTTAATTCCTAAAACAGTTATTGACTGTACCTTTCTGTAACGTATTATTGATTTGGAGTATGGGCACTGTATTTGTATTGAAACTCACAGTTTAATTGTGGTTGTATTTTGTACAACAGTTTAAAAGTTGGAATTTGAAGATTTATATTTAGAATTTTTGTTGAGTGTATTTCGTGACGACCAAGAATGGGTTGGGTGAATTGGACCTATTTTGGGGGCGTTACACATATATTGTGGGCTCCATGTGCCAGGCGGGCCCAAGAAATATGCATATGTGTGTATGTGAGTTTTATGCGATCATTTTTTATGTGATAGTAGCATTGTTGGTTTGTTTGACTATCTTATTCTTTAACTATTATTTTTCAATAATGTTTGGTTGACAAAAAATTGGATATAAAATAGTGTGTATGGAAAATGATTGGTTATAACTATTTGACCCGACCAACCATGTATGATAAAACATCAACTAGTTATAATTTGACACATCATCCTGTATCCATTTTTTTGTAATATTTTATCACCGTAACATTCCTTATTTTTTTTCCCACACAAGTAATGTGTGCATGTCAGATAACTACCATCCGTAAACTCATATTGACAGATGAGAATGGTTAGCATGAAGTGAACTTCATACTCAATATAATGCTGACACGCATGCGGAGAGATCACCCTCCCGCCTGTTTGTCAACACTGTATTGAGTAGGGGTGGGCATAATTTTTGATTTTTTCAATTTTTTGGTTTTCCGAATTGGTCCAAACCGGCCGATTCAGTACAAAAATAACCAGTCCGGTTTCAGTACAAAAAACCCGGTATATACCGTTTTTCGGTACTAATTTCTGTACCGAATTTTTATGGTTCGGTATTACCGAACTATACCGGTATACACATTTTTTTTATTATTAATAAATAATAATAATAATAATAATAAAATAATGATTATATTAATAAAAATAATATTAAAATTAACAAAAATAATAATAATAATAATAATAATAAAATAATAATTACTCCCTCCGTCCTATAGTTATAGGCTGATTTCTTTTGGCACATAGTTTAAGAAAATCATTTAAGTTAGTTTAAGTGGCAATTTTTAAAAGAAATTTTTCACATATACCCCTTAATATGGAATTAATGAATAAGTTAATTACTCCTTACTTATCACACTGGAACTCTCAACTTAATTGATTAACGTGTACTGACCATTAAAGTCCTTAACCATAGAACTTTAACCAAAGATGGAGTTTTTAATCTACATAAACTTTAACCAATCACAAAATATGTTAAACTAGTAAAGCCTAAAAAATTGAATTCTTTTATTGAGAATACAACAACATTAAATGTGGTGATAAAAATAATGATGTTGAATGTTGTTTCTTCAAAAAAAAAGTAATGGTTGAATATTTATTATAAGGGCATAAAAGTAAAACAATGAACCAACTAAATTTTATAAATAGTAAGTAGCCTATATATTGGGACATCCCAAAATAGAAAATCAGCCTATAACTATGGGACGGAGGGAGTATATTAATTTTCGGTATTTATTCGGTAAAAACCGATACCGAACCGGTTTACCGGTCCAACCGATATCGGTATCGATACCGAAATTTGACTAATTTTGGTGCCGGTCCGGTTCGGGCCGGTATTTACCGGTTACCCACCCCTAGTATTGAGCCTAAAATGAAGTGAACTTCATAGTCAATATAGTGCTGACACGCATGCGGAGAGATCACCCTCCCGCCTATTTGTCAGCACTGTATTGAGTAGGAGTGGGCATAATTTTTGATTTTTTTGATTTTTTGGTTTTTCGAACTGGTCCAAACCGGCCGGTTCGGTACAAAAATAATCAGTCCAATTTCAGTACAAAAAACCCGGTATATACCATTTTTCGGTACTAGTTTCGGTACCGAATTTTTATGGTTCGGTATTACCGAACTATACCGGTATACACATTTTTTTTTATTAATAAATAATAATAATAATAAAATAATGATTATATTAATAAAAATAATATTAAAATTAATAAAAATAAAAAAAATAATAAATAATAATGATAATAAAATAATAATTATATTAATTTTCGATATTTATTCGGTAAAATCCGATACCAAACCGGTTTACCGGTCTAACCAATATCGGTATCGATACCGGAATTTGGCTAATTTTGATGCCGGTCCGGTTCGGGCCGATATTTACCGGTTACCCACCTCTAGTATTGAGCCTAAAATAAATTTATCATAAAGTTTAGTTCATGCTAACCGGATCCTTAAAAGAGGTGCTTATCTACAATATGAGGTTGCTGTAAATTGAAAATGGGCTGCTCCTAAACTTTGTACCTAAAGTTTTTCTCAGGCGTGTAATGGCTAATATGAACAGTAAATGTACTGCATCCAGTCCACTTTAAATGTTTAAACCACTGAAGAAGCCCAACCCAAAAGAGTCCGTGAAAACAATACAATAACTTAATTACAATAAAAGTAAAATTTGAATACTTATTTTCTTAAAATTTTAAAATTAATTGTTTTTAAAAAATCAAAAAAAGTTCATACTCCACTCTAGTGTGCATTTTTAAAAGTTTTTTACTTATAATTTTATTGGAGTATTTATTTTATTACATTAAGTATATGTATTACGATAAATATATTAGTATTAATACAACATGTTTAATTAAGTGTGCCAATATCTTGAATATAAATTTATTTATCAGTCATGAACAAATGTGTCAATACATCAAATTTATTCAATATATAAATTTATGTGTTATTTGAATAACATGGTACTCATTTTGTTTATTTATCAAATAATAGCATAACTTGTTTAATATTTAAAAAAATATAAAATGATATGCTTAATAAAACTTATTAATTTATTTATAGCACATGCCTAACTTATTTAAATAAATTTTGTTTTAGATGCTTATGTGATTATCGTGACAAGTTGCAAATTTGGATCTGGTTACTATGAAGTTAATTTTATGGTAAGTTGGTTAATTGACCAATACAATGCTGACACGCAGAGGGAGTGAGCACCTCCCGATCTACGTGTCAATACTGCATTGATAAATTGACCAAAATTAAATTAACCACTCCCTGCAAATTTACAGTCCAACAAATACTCCCTCCGTCCCAAAATAACTGCTCAGTTTTGACTTTTTTAGTCAAATTGACTTTTTTAAAATTAATAATTAAGCATGCATAAATATATTTTTAACATTATAAAAATTGGTATTAGTAGTAAATTGTATATAATTTTTTTTGTTATAACCTCTGCACCTATATTCTGTAAAAATGGTACAAAAATTAGTTTAAAAAAATTAGTTAATTTGACTTTAAAAAGTCAAAACTAAGAAGTTATTTTGGGATGGAGGGAGCATATAGTAATTTTTCTTTTGTTAGTGGAAATGACAATTCCTAATGTATCCTTAACATTGAGTTAATAAATTAACAAAAAAATTATTATTTTATTTTTAATTAACAAAAAAATAAAATAAGGAGACAGTTAGCCACTCTTTTTTATAAATTTATCTCAAAAAATAAATAAATCCAAAGATAAATAATATAAATAATTTTTTTAATTTTCTTTAAACCGACATAAAAACTGAATAAAATTAAATAAAAATAAAATAATAAAGTAAATATAAAACTTAGTATTATTTTTCATATTTTTTCATTATAAACTCAATAATAACACCACAAAAAATATCAATTATTTCTTTTTCTATCGTGGCCCACTGATCCAGCCAGCAAACTATATAAATGAAAGTCCGTATTTCAAACCCAAACCGTATTTTTATAGCCCGCCGTTAATTTGTGCTCCACCGGAGGCTCGCCACACAACACTTTTACTGATACTCTCAGGTTCGCATTTCCGCTGAAACCCTAATAATCGACTTTTTCTGCATATATTACCGTACATGTATGTGCTAGGGTTTTGAGTTCATGAACGAGCTTATTAATGCCAATAACATCAATTAGGGTTCGCTATGTTTCAAAAAGTATGGATTGTTATGGATTAATAAGTGTTGATTGATCATACGTAATGTGTTTATTTGATACTTTTTTTTCTGATGATAACAAAATATATATATATATATATATATTGAGATACTTATAGCAGAACAATCCGTGTGTTTTGGTTTTCTCTAATTTTCGTAGTTACAAATTTATTGCATTTTTGTTGTGAAACTGTTTTTCGGGTACAGCTGCTTACATGTGTGTTTTTGTTTATAATGAATGTGTTATCTGGCCTCATTCTGCACATTGATCGCCAATGTTTATATATGATTTTATTTTAAAATGTTTTGTACATTTGCGGTGTTGCAGTTTTGCTTGTTAAATGGAGGGAGGAGATAGCATACTTGATTCCATTTTTGAGGAGGAGAACTTGGAGGATGTTGAGATGCTTGATGTGGAAGAAGGAGAGTTGACTGAACATAATTTGAAGACTGAAGTGGGACAAAGTAGCGGTGAAGTGGGACGAAGTAGCGGTGGAGACGTAAATATAACAGGTCAAGAATCTCAAAATAAGAATAGAAAGCGGAGGAATAATAAGAAGAAGCATAAGAGAAAGAAAGGCAATTCAGGGCCTAATGTCACAGATGTTAACAGGTTCCTACCATTGCAAAACATTTTTCTTGCTTTAGCTGATGAGATCAAATTTTGCTTTTCATAGCTAAATCCTGTTTTGTACTTGTAGCATAATGAAAAAATATAGAGTTACTTTGTTTTATTTATAGTTTATTTCTCTAGCACCTGGCATTTCAGTACAATTTACTTTACAAGAAGAGACCTTACAGGCTACAGTATTTGTCTTTTTGGCATGTCCCGCGGGGATTTGATGTTTGGTGGCTATAATCTCACGTATGATTATGTTTCCGATATTTTTTTTAATCTCATATTTCCACACACACACACACACACTCACTCACATACATATACATCTGTTTATATTTAGAACAATAAAACATAGTGAGGGAAGTTCATTGTAGAAATATTATTTGAAATAAATTTCCGAATCGTGGCTCATTGAATTCCTTTATTGCAATTACTTCATGGTTTGGATCGTGAACACTTCCTTAAATTTTCTGTTTATAGTGTAAACACTGATGTTAAATTGTAGAAATTTCAAGACTTCCATCAATGAATTTCCTTATGGTTTTTTCCCCGCGTGCATCTATAGCATGTCAATTTATGCTGTCAAATTTTAGTCAGTATTTCTGTTGAATAGACCTTTATAGCCAGTCTCTGTCACCCCCTTTTTCTTTTTGAAGAGGAAAAAGTCATCAATGGCACCTAATTGTGTGTAGTTATTACTTGCAGATTTGTTCTTGATGTTTGTAGGCGCTTGAAAGAGCGAAAGTCTTATCTGGTATGGACCGCTGTAGGTTGTCTGGGTGTCTCTGCTTTCAGCGATCTTGTTAAAGAGGTATGGTTTATCCACTATGTCTACCATAAATCTCTTGATATCTGGAAAAATGATTTCAGGAGTTTCTATTTTTCAAATATTACATACAACTAGTTTAGATTTTATACTTGATTATTCTTCGGGCATTAAGGTGTCTCTGGCTATAAAAGTTGGGTTCTCAAAATATTTTTATACATATTAAAGGCACTTGTATTAAAGTACCTTTAATATATTGTTGTTCATAGCAAGCTTAGGGAGTCAATTACTAACTGCAGCCAAGGATTATCTGAAAGGTTACTGCTTTTGGTCTTTGACAGCTTCATTTCTTATCATCTGCTTTAAAATTTTAAGATACCACACTTACAATTGACCTATCCTTTCTGCTATTTTTCGTCGTCAGTTTTTCTCCTTCCCAAAAGTATTAAGAAACTATGTTTATGGCATCATTTTTTGTCACTGGACTTATGTATTACATAATCTTCCTTCCCAGAACTGCTAAGAAATATCTTAAGATACTCTTTGGTCTTGCTAGTTGCTAATCTTCCTGCTCTTCTCTTTGTCAGTTTTTCAATAACTATATTTGATCAGAAAATGAATAATATTAAGGAGATAATCCTGGAAAATATTATTACAACCCTGGTCTCCCTAAAATTTGAAGTTTCAAGTTTCAATCAGCTTAGATTTTGAACCCAAATGTCTTCATCTGGTAATGGCATTTAATTTTTCATGTTCATCTTTATCAGTAAATGAGTTAGTTGTATTTAAATTGAATTTTATATGAAAATGGTATAACATTTATAGTCTAAATTGAATTTTATATGAAAATGATATAACATGGATGGTTTGTAGTCACTGCCAGTGACAAAATCTACATCTTAAGATGACGATACGTTCCCTGGCCAATGCTAGCTATAATTAGAATGTAGGATTTTTGTGAAGTGTACTCACTTTCTTTCTTTGTCAGTAGCAATATTTCATTCTCTTCTAAAAGAAATCGCACATTGTATACCATCATTGAATGGTCAAATATGATATGTATGCTATTGTAAGTGTTTGTCAAAACTATAAACTATTGTTCGTGGAAAATGTGCGTTTGTTGCAAATTATTTTTATGTTGTTCAATAGATTGCCATTGTGTTGTTTGTTAACCTTTCTCCATCAGAATGCAGTTGATTTTTATTAATTCCTTTTCCATCTCCTCCCTGCTGAACACCCTTAAGCTAATTGGCTCATTTGTGGACCTACTGACTGTTTCTGTATAAATGATTAAAGCTACTAAGTGAGTATCCTCGACAACGATCTTTTCCCGTGATCCATCTTTCATTACTTCAAATTCCCTTAAGTATGAAAGTTTAGAGACACTATTTATTGGTTTTTGGTAAAGACAAGAAATAATCAATTGGGTCTGTGATAGAAGGTGAGAATATGGGGTTGTAATTGATTTTGGGACAGCCTAGGGCTGACTCTTGTTAAATCTGTTTAACAAACTGCAGTCTCTCTTAGTTTCTGATGCTCAATGTTGTTTCCCTACACTCGCAGATATTACTTGCAGAAGCCATTCATTGCTTCCAGTCCTGTGGATTTTTGAATCAAGATATCTCCTGGCTGAATCACCATTTTACTTATTGGTGAATTTGGTGTAGATTCATATCAAATGGTTTCACGTATCTTTTGCAGTTTCATCTCTTGGTATGAACATAGAAACACATTCATCACTAAAATGTTAAAAATAGACCCCTTAGAAAAGGACAAATCTCCTCCATATGTTCCTTAGACAAAAAAAAAAATCTCTATGTAAAGTAACAGGTCTTCAAGACAAAATACTTTGTCTGTCAATTTCTAATATCAAGATTGGTATTTTAAAAGGTTGTATCTATTATTGAATTGAAATCCTCTTTGGGAAAACGATTTGTTTAACAAGTATTTACCATTGGAACACATAACTTACAAATGGTTCTATATATCTGCATAATACTTATATTCAGAAGTCTTCTCTTTTATATACCTAGTTTATTGTTGTGTTGTCTTGTCGCAGTTGGTTCTTACTTACTTCCTGCTTTCTTCTGCTTGTTATTACACATTTTTTCGTGTTTGCTGCTTCTTAAATCTTTGAGTTTACTTGCTTATTTGAGTTCTTTAAGATTTATCACTAGTGACTTGGTTACTTCTAGGGAAAAGGAAACATGTCATCCTTGTTAACCTGTAGAAAGTTGTGTCCACTAGTCTTGTGATATGTCTTTTGTTGTGGTATATTTGGGATTCATTTTCAGCCTACCCCAACTAGCTGGGATAAAAAGGCTTTGTTGAGTTGAGTTGTTCTATTCTGACTCTCTATCAATTGACTAAAAACAGAAATTGTTTCCAATACTGATGCAATGAGGAGCTCTTGTGACATATTCTACTTTATGTGGTTTTGCTATGCTCGGGTGAATATGTGAGATTAGTTTTTGTTATGAACAGTTCAATCCAAACCTTAGGACCGTTATTTAGACATAAACTAGAACAAATACTTGTGTTTTTCCACTAGAATGTCCTATTTGTATACACTTGTGGATTATGCCTTCAGAGTTTACATTTATTGTAGTATTTCTTGAAAGGTTGTTTCTACATTGTCTTTTCTTTCATTCTTAACCTTATAGCCCTTCTCATAGTTACAGTAATATGGTCAAATTTATAATGTGCTGTAAACATTGTAGGTGGATGCAATTCAGGCTTGTGGAGGTCAGAAGACTGCTGATGGAAGACGCTATCGAACAGGTGGTGGCATATTATGGGGCATTCTTAAAGTACGTGATCCAAATGCCTACAAGGAGATAATGAAAAAGGGGAATGAGTTTGAGGTTAGTTATATACCTTGTTTTAGTGAATAGAATGAAATTCGCTTTTTGATCATATGCCAACTTAGCTATTTCTTTTTTCTTTCGTTCTCTGAATATCCATGGGCCTGAACACGTGTACACATAATATATAACATTTTAACAATGTTAGATGAAGGGGGCAGTGGATTTTCGAAAGCCAGGAGCCCAGGATTCAATCTAACCTAGTAACGTCACTACTAATGCATGTTCTAAAGTTGTGTAGGAACTAGGATATTGTGTAACTACAATGGTGAAACAGTTCTAGAGAACTCACACCACTATCTTCTTGACGGAATTAAATAAAAACTAATGTTGTGCATTTTGATAAAGAAGTCCTAATGTCAGGAACTTCAAAGTGTAAGAATTTAAAATTAAAGGAGTTGAGAATCCCTTCATCTCTCGATAATGAACTTAATAATATATATTGCAAAAACGTAGATTTCCGGTTATGTATTATGTGGTGATCACAATGCTTATACTACTCTGACCGGAAGTGTCATAGTTGCTATGGACGGAACTGGTAGGGAACATGATTTAGTTGTTACACCATTAGGACTAAATGACTAATCTGGTAAAAGAGGAGATTATTTTAGTGTGGTAGTAGTGGCTGGAGAACAAACAGAAGGGAAGTTACTCGTGTTTTGATGATTATGTCGATGGTTGCATGATTCAGTAAATTCACCTTAAGAGTTAATATGTATGTATTGCTTAAGATTCTTTTCTGAATTTCTTTGGAGAATTTCCTTATCACATTTAAATTAAGTAGGCTTCTGGGGATTTCAATTTTGTTGATAAGAATTCCTCAGCATTTGACCTGAAAGAAGAGGAGGCATGCCCTATATTTGAGGGAGGGCATGATGTAGGACAGGGTCTAGATGGGATTAAGGAACTAGAGAAAATAGAAAAAGAAGAACTATGCTCGAAGGCCACAATGGCATAAAGCCTCTCAGTCTCAAATTAATATTCAATCCATATTACATTGATCAGCAGGAAGGTCACTCTTAGAGTCTTAGATGTGACAAATTTGATAGTTTCTGTAGGGATAGTATTTGGTAATTACATTAAATATTCCTTTTAATTGAAGCTCAGTTTGTCTTGATTCAAATGCCTAATTGGATAAAGATGTTCTAAATTTCTTTTATTTATTTGGGATTGTATTAGTCATAGCTTATCACGTCCCTTTCATAGCTTATTTCTGTGTTAGCAACTAGCGCGCATATCTGGTAACTGGCTAGGTCTATTTATATAGTTCTTTTTCTATCGTTGTTTCATTTCACATTGAAATATAATGTTCTTTTTAAGTGTGGATATTAAAGCTGGATTACGTTTGTATCATTTCAGAAGCAATTCAAGCAACACGATGTTAAGCAGCCACCGAGGCAGAACAAAACAATTTCTTCTCAAGGAATTTCTCTCGAGTCCGCAGATCAGGGTGCAGGCAACAGTTTAGATGGTCCACGGGTTACATCTCATATAGAAGACCAACTTGAGCAATCTTTCGTTGAGCAGAAATGCCCATCTGTTCATGATAGAATTCGAGTACCAGTTGCATATGACGACCTGCCTGGAGTTGAGGATCCAAAAGATGAGATGAATCATCTTGATGTTTGAAAAGATGCCCATTTTATGTGTTTTGGGAGGAGTTATTTTGGATTTTGCAGCTCCTTTGCAACATTCTTTTCCTTGGGACCAACCATATGGAGATGCAAATGCATCAATTTGAGAAGAAGTATAATACCCTTTTCACATCTTTGATGAAGAATTGAAGAGTAATATTTCCACACACACAAAAAAAACTGCCTTTTTGTTGAATGGTTAAATCATTGGTTTATTATGTAGTATCTGTTCCAGTTGGATTGAGGCTTTCGGTTATATAAACATTTTTGAGTGAGATTTTTCCTTAGTTTTAATGTGTAGTTTGGAGGGGAGCTAATGAATCCCAGGCTTCTCATTACTGAGTAGGTGCCTTTGTATCAATAATATACCTTTTAATTTAAATTTGAAACCGAGATTCCATATGCTAATAATCAATCTTTAAGCCCCAACTTTGATATTGGGCACTGGCAAATGCCTGAAATGAAGCTCTCTCTATGTACATTGATATGGAACTAGTAAAAGATGAGTGGCTAACAGTTCAAATCATCTGGAGGGTTTTACAAGACAGAGGCAAATGACAGTGCAATCATCCCTCCTTGAACAAGGAAACTTATGTTTCCAAGCTGCTGCTGCCGCATCCACTACAGCTTTAGCTGCTGCTTCTTCGGTATATATATATATATATACATACATATATATGGGAAAAATGTATGTACATAGCTGTGTAGTACACAGTTGGTTCTGGTGACGGTTTTTTGGGCTATAGCGAACCGTCGCCATAGCTATTCTTGGCTACGGCGACGGTACCCGTCATCATAGCCCAAAAAACCCGTCGTCATAGCCCGACTGTGTAATACACAACTGTGTATATACATATAGCCTTACATATATATATATATATATAATGACCCACAGTTAGTTGGTAGTCAACGTTTGACATATTATATGTCGGACAATATTTTATACTAACCATAAGACATTGTATGCCGGGGGAGAATAAAAAGCGTCTGACATACAATATGTTGGACGTGGCTATTAAAATCAAACCCCGATATATACTTGCATAAAAGAAAATTCTCAAAAAAAAAGAAAGAAAAAAAAAGAGGTTATTTGGAAATCATTAGAAATTTTCATATTTAGTTTCTTTAAGATTTAGGAATGAAGACTTGAAGAAAATGGGCTTACCCCATCAGTTGCAAGAACAAGAAATTGATGGTCGGAGGTTAAACGATGATAGAAGACGTCAGGGATGGCGATAATGCCATGGTTTTTGAGCGAAAAGTCCCCAAAAGCTCGAGACATGGCTAGGCCTGGAGAGTCTTCATGAGGCAACCACACCCTTTGGATGTGTGCTTCATTCTCCAGTGCAAGCACTCGACCATTGCACTTTCTAATTCGATCTGCTTCCGCTGCATCACAATTATTATACTAGAAATGTAAGAATCAATTCCAAGATTTCTCAAGACTAAAACTATATATGTTTCTGAGTTTTTAATATTTAGTTAGTATGTTTATAATATAAATGCTACAACAGTACGTAGTTATAAAAGATTTACTTGTGCTATTTAGTTTTTCGTCCGTTTCTTTTCTTTTTTTTCTTCTACTCGTTAAGAACCCGGTCACAAGAGAACTGGATAGAAAACTTGTGTTTTCCGTCTGTTTTTTTCTTCTTCTTTTTTGTCCATTTTAAGGAATTGTTGAAGATATCAGGACAGATTTTTAGCTTAAGAAAAGTATGAATAATCAAAAGCAAGAAAGAAAAAAAAGAAAAACCCCAAAATAGTTGGAGTGTTGGAAGAACATAATGAAAGAAATAATGCTACTATCACATAATTTTGGGTCACATAATGCTCACATACACACACATGCATACTGTGGGCCCTGCATGACATGCAGGGTCAGCAAATAGCATGTTTGTGTATGTGAGCTTTATATGACCCAAATTATGTGATAGTAGCATTGCTCGAAAGAAAAAAGTTCTTACTAGCCGTATGGTTCTTAGCCCAGCGGTAACTCTTGTCTTATGATTTCCACGAGATCAAGGGTTCGATTCTTGGGTGTGTGTCTGGAAATGAGCAACAAAAAAAAGGGTTCTTACTAGGTATACAAGGCTTTAAATATGTGGTTAACTGAAGAGCCATGATTCCATTTTCACCAATTGTTCCCAGTACTGCTCTTGAGTCACCTAAATTTGCTATAACAAGATCTTCGCCCAGCATAATTTTGTAAATAAACAAACCAACCATGAAAAAAATGCCCAAAATATATATCACAAATCTTATAAACATTTAATTTATCTACCCAAAATTAATCATTTTTTTTCTTACCTGTTTTATGACAACAGCAGCAGTGGTTCCACTGCAAGAACAGTCTACATTGTCCACAAGCTTAATCTCCTTGTCCATCAATTTGAAGGCACTAATACTAGCCTCTTTCCATTTATAGAAATTTCTACTTGGAACCAATTCACCATCATTTGTTGTAGTATTAAACTTGGCAAGAGCATTCTTTTGGTTCGAGAGCAAAGACGGCAAGCGATTCCGAACAAACTTACTCACCAGGTGACCATTTGTTCCATGCCCATCAAAAACTGCAAACAAAGTTGAACCCTCCATTTCAGAGCCCTGTTCAAAAGAAGTACAAGGCAACATTTCAGAACTTAATATCATTTTTTTTATTTTTTTAAAACAGCTCAAATGAATGAAATATATCGAAACTGTAACGGAAACCAAGAAAAGAACCAATCTTAGCAACAGTTAATGGACACCAAAAGTACTACTCCGTAATTAAAAAGTTACAAACATGCACATATTTCAAGAATTCAAACTTTTTACGACGAAATATGTTTCTTCAAATCCAACACAAAGTTTTCATCTTTTTACTGTGTTTAATAAATTACCTGGTAAATAATTCCAGAATCTTGATTTGGCCCTTTACTCCCTTGCAGTGAATGAAGAGAACCAAGTCTTTTAATTCCATCAGCTGCATAATTTATGTCTTCATAATATACCAAAGTATCAGGACCATACTCAATATCATGAATCTCTGAAGATGCAGTGGATATGCAGATGCCCATATCAATAAAATATATATATATATATATATATATATATATATATATATATATATTCAAGTTTTCTTATTTGATCCCTCTTAATAAAAACTAATGGCTAGTGGAATAGTCTATTTATACAAGGATTAAGGACCTAGTAAAGTTTAAATTAACACAATCAAATAAAATAACATCCAATAATTGACCATAATTTAATTGCCAATATGTTTTAAGACTACCCCAAAGATTCATTAAGGGACATATGAGGTGTCCCCATGCTGGATCAAGTAGCTATCTCTTTTTTATTGGCTGAATGATTGTTGGCTCCATATATATATATACTAGCTGTGTCCCGTGCCTCCGACACTACATGAAAAGTGAGATTTATTCCAAATTTTGGACTGCCCAGCTGATTTTAGAGATGCTGCTTTTTGGAAGGAAGCTGTAAACGATGAAATGGATTCAATCTTGGGAAATAGTACTTGGGTATTGACAGATTTACCTAGAGGTTCTAAACTTATAGGTTGCAAATGGGTTTTTAGAACAAAGTATAACACTAATGGTACTATTTTTGCTTTTAAAGCAAGATTAGTAGCAAAAGGTTTTAGACAAGTAGAGGGTATTGACTATTTTAATACTTATGCACCGGTAGCACGAGTTACTTCCATTCGAATTTTTTTTGCCTTAGCTTCATTGTTTGATCTTTACGTTCATCAAATGGATGTAAAGACCACATTTTTGAATTACAATTTGAATGAAGAAGTATATATGGAACAACCCGAAGGGTTTGTTGCTCCCGGAAATGAGGCTAAAGTATGCAAATTAGTTAAGTCCCTTTATGGTATAAAGCAGGCACCAAAACAGTGGCACGAGAGATTTGATGTTACTATTTTATACTTTGGGTTTAAATATAATAGTGCAGATAGGTGCATATACTCCAAAACCACTTTTGATTATATGGTGATAGTCTGTTTGTATATATATGGTATGTTGATCATTAGTACGAATATGGTTGGAGTAAATGAGACTAAAAAGTATTTATCCTCTCTGTCTTTAAGATGAAAGACTTAGGTGAAGTAGATACTATTTTAGGCATCAAAGTTAAAAAACATAGTGGGGGTATTCGGAGCCTATTCGTGCCCCTTTTTGTGGAAGGAGGAGGCTCTTATTCTTTCTTTGGTTTTATTTCCCTTCATCTTTTATTCCGGGAAAAAAAAGAGGAATGCCCATATTTCCTGATTTGATATTTTTCTACCCTTTCGCTTTCGCTTTGTCTTTTGGGGTTCCGTTTTAAAGGGTGAATTTGTAGGAAATTGGTACTGACATATGTGTCGACGATTTTGAAAAGATTGATTTTATTTTGATGATTGGACCCATTGAGACAGAGTCGCCAGTTGGTATTTTGGAAATGGATGTACCAACGCATCCGAGTTTTAATAATTTTTGCAAGATGGTCCAATGCGTGACTCTAAATATTGGTCTTGAAACCCGAGATTCATGGAATCTGGGGGCTAGGTTAAGCGGGGGGAAGGTGTTAGGCACCCCCCGACTCCCGTGCAAGCACGGTACCGCATCTTATTAATTTTCTATGCATAAAGTGTGTATGTGTGTGTGTGTATTTGTGTGTGTGTGTTTGATTTTGAAAGCTTTATTTGTTTTTTTCTAAGTCTTTATTTTGGGTGACATGAAAGTAGTGTTGTACCTCTTTTGCGCCTAGGTACGAAGGATTTGATTCGATCAAAAGTTCATTTTTAACAAGATATATGAATTGAAATGAGGTTTTAGAAAGTAAGGTTTTCAAATTCTTTACCCGACTAGGAATCGAGAACTTCGATACTTCCTTTTATTCTTTACGTTTATTACGTGATCTACCCCGAATCGCTTATTTATTCATCAAAAGCTCTTTGTGGTTTTATTAGAAATCATTTTGATGATATGCATGCAAAAACGTTAAAAAAGGGGATCATCATCGGGCATGAAAGCCATCTCGATGAACTGAGCTCCCGCAATCTAAGTTTTTACTATCACGGGATCTTGGATCCGATCTCTCGGGACTAACCCCTCGAGTTCGTTTTCAAGATCCAAATATTACATGTACAACGATATTTACGTTATTGAAAACGTTTACATCATAAAACCCGATCCATTGTGGGAATCAGGTCGGATCCATTCGGGGATCTCAACATCAGGATTCCTAGGCTCACATGATTTATACAATATTAAACATACATAACGTCCACGACTTCGATATTAGATGATTTCATCGATTGAAATCACCGTTTAAGCCTTTTCGGCCCCCCTTTCGCCTCTAAATATATATTTAGGGTTATACGGGGTAACCGGGACCATTTAAAACAATAAATTCATAGATATACCATGAATTTAAGTCATTCTAGCATATGGGTTAAAACTTTATGCTTAATAACCACTCAAAGGCCAAAATAGGCTTAGATTTAGGTATATCTAGCCTCCGCGGTTGATTTACAACGTAATAAGCACAATATAACCGATAGTAATGTAAAAGCTATCAACTATTACACAATATGCTTAGAATACAATAAGTTTAACTATATTCAAATAAGATATCTCATTAATCTATCATTTGAACAACATTTACAAAGAAACGAAGCTAGAAAGTGCATTGTTTCACCTTGGGGGAAGCGTGAACAAGCGTTGTGACTCCCGGGATGAACTTAGAACACTCCCGTGGCTCCAAGTGGATGATAAACAAGAGAAAATAACTCCAAGTGTGTATATATAAGTCCCACCCGAGGCTCTCTCTCTCTCTAAATGTGACTTTCTCTCTCTAACTTCTTTCTCTTTTTTGTGTTTATGAGCTGTTGGCTGCTGATATAGAGAAATTCGGATAGCCTTGACCATAAATGCGGCTGGAGCAGATATGGTTAAGGCTGGGCCCCACGTGTCTGGTTGCCTCGAAATGCGTGCCTTAGGTCTCGGTTTGGTGAAAGTTGAGCTTCACCAGGCCCGTTTTTGGCCCAACCTGCCCGTGCTTTTTTTTTTTTTTTTTACAAAAACAATATTGCAAAGTTATGCTACAAAAAGTTATGCACTTATTTATCAAATTGATATATCATAATTCTTAATGAAGCATCTGTATTTTACTTTATTTGTTTTTGTATTACCTCATTTTTTATAGACTTACTCACGAAAGCCATGGCTGTTTACAGGACTATATTTTCACACAGTTTGTAGCCTTTGTCTCGTTGCGTTTTAGGAAACATTTCTTCCATTTTCACTGCATTACTTATTACACTATGTCCTAAGTTCTCACCAAATTTGCTTCACTTTTAGGAACAACATCATCTCTAGTTCCTCCCTCATAATTAATTTATCTATGTTATTTTGTTGTTGAGAACTCTTGAATAACTAAACATCATCTTTAGTCAGATATATTTATGTCAAATCCTCTTGTCTGCCTATCAACGTCAGTTGTCTACTTTTCTGTGTAATTAACGGGAAAGAAGAAGAAGATATTTTGTCCACTTTGATAGTATTAATATTTTAGAAGAAATAAATAAATACATACATTTGTGTGTTTACTGTAATTATAAAAACATAATTACTTCGAGAATAAATAACATCATCTCTAGTCAGATATTTGTTGCCCATATCTATATTTATTTATTTAATTATCTATGTTATTTTGTTGTTGAGAACTCTTGGATAATTGATTTCCATCTGGCCTATCTGCAAGGGTAGATACCGTCTAACCATTCAATTTTATGAGGACAAAGATGTTTCACTACAATCTTTGCAAAAAGAAAAAAAAATTAAGGCAAAAGCTCGCGGCCCGGCCCGGGTTGGGCCATGAGCCTCAATATTTCAGCCCATAAAAAGCCAGACTATTTTGGCCTGGCCCAGAAACGGCCCGGCCCACTCTAGGCCTGACCCGCCCGTTTTTCAGGTCTAATGACAATGACAATTCTATGTGAATGCTCAAAGTGGAGACTTGATATTAAATTGGTCAAAAAAGGTGGAACCGGGTAATTAATCCTCCTCCTTCCTTTCAATCTCCACCGTACATCTCTCAACTTTCTTGAATAAAGGACATACATGAACATTCAACTGGCTGGTTTTAATACCAATAATGCTATTATCACATAATAATGCTCACATAAAGCTCACATACTGTATGAGTGGCACCCATTGATTTGTGTTGAGTTAAGTGGGTCATGTCAACAACAAATCATTGAGTGTCACCCTGTAGTATGTGAGCTTTATTATGTAATAGTATCATTATTTTTTTAATACATTGTTTCACCTATTTTATGATATTTTATATCTCAAAACAAAAATATATCTCTAGTTGTAAAATAATAAAAAATATCTCTAATTTTAAAATACATCTACTTCTATATGATATAATCGGAATTGTCACACACAAAATCCTCCTATCACGGTGAGTATTCACAATTACTTTGCACTAATATGACCATGCGCAATACGCCAATACCCTATTTCATGAACCTCTAAGAGAATAAACCACAACCCTCTATAAGAAGCGACTCCACTTTTAGTTCATATAGGCAAAGTATTTCACATGTGTTTTTGTTGCTAAGAACACAACAACTTTGTTAAGAGTATAATTTAACATCGGTCGTGCAACAGACATTATTATCTTAAACTACATATGGAATCACATCGATAGTAACACAGTCAGCAACTGTGACTTATTTTTTTCATTGAACCTATAAAATAGGGTTAACCTAGGAATAGGTTGGGTTCCCATCACCCCTAACTCAAATTGGTTTAAGTTTCATATCACAAGTAGTTAAACTTACTAAGCTCTCGTCAAAGTCTTAGAATATGTATCAATCGATTATGTATTGAATCACAATCAAGAATTCGAGTAGTTTGAATTTTAAACGAGTCGAGTATAACCTTGCTCAGATTCTACTTATATTTTTATTCGAACTATTTTTAATGCTCAGATTTTGATCATATTCTTAACGAATTCGAGTCTCGCTCGCTCGTATTTTTTCGAGTTGAGCACGAATCGAGCCCGAACCGTTTGACTTGTTTATAGCCTTACTAAAAATTATAAAGAGAGACGACAAAAGAGAACGAACATTCTTTATAAATTATACTTAGATTGTACCTATATAATATCTAATTAAGTATAACTTACAAAAATTGAAAAAAAATATTGTACTTAAAATATAGTTACTTAAGTTAAATTGTACATGTATAACACCTAGTTATGTATAACATAAAAAAAGTACTTAATATATCATTAGTTAAGTTAAATTGTACTTAAATTACAGTTAAATTATACCTATATAGTACCTATTTAAGAACAATTTGAAAGAAATTGCACTTAAAATATGAAGTTAAATTGTACTTAAATTATGAAGAACATTTGTACTCACCTATTTGAGCTATAAGACAACATCAATATCAACTTTATTCAAACGTAATATGGATCAAACATATATGGGAGATGTCTGTTTTATTATTTTGACAATATTATATGCACTAGATAATATTTTTTGTGAGATTAATTGATCCATCTTGTTATTCTTATTATTCAATTTTTTAATAATTTTTTTTAAAAAATATATAAAGTTCCTAAATAATTAACTGTGCGTACTCCCGAAACCAATATCAAAACTTATGTCGAATCAAAAAACAAGAGGTTTCAACCGCAACTTTAAATCAAGGTTAGGTGGGATGCCTAGTTAACTTGGCATTATTATAGCAATGGCTAGTTAACTTGCATTATTGTAGCAAGAGCAATGCTACTATCACATAATTTGGATCACATACACACATATATATATTTGCGGGCCCTGCATGTGACGCAGGACTCATAATATATATGTGTATATGTAAGCATTATGTGACTCAAAATTATGTGATAGTAGCATTATATTTGTAGCAATGGGTTTGTCCTTGATTTGCAGTGCTTATTATGACAATGACAATACTATGTGAATGCTCAAAGTGGAGACTTGATATTAAATTGGTCAAAAAAGGTGGCCTCTTTCGTTTCAATCTCCATCGTCCATCTCTCAACTTTCTTAAATAAAGGACATACATGAACATTCAACTGGCTGGTTTTAATACATTGTTTCACCTATTTTATGATATTTTATATCTCAAAACAAAAATATATCTCTAGTTGTAAAATAAATAAAAAATATCTCTAATTTTAAAATAGAAGGAGTATTATTTTAAAAGTATATTAATTTGAGAAATTTTTTTAGTTCATTTACAAAAATTTTTGTTTTTTTTCTATTAAAAGCTTTATACTCCCTCCGACCTCCGTCCCTTTTAATTGACTTTTTAAGATTATGCAAATAGATTAAGGAATATAATTAATGTTTTGTTGATTGACTAAATTGAGTATATTAATTTTTATACTCGTAAGGGTAATCCGCGTAGACAGGTTACTCCCACAGATCAATAAAGAATAGAGTAACAACCCTTACGAGTATTAAAAGAAAATAGCATCCTTTATGAATATAAAAGAAATAATACCCCTTACCTCAGTAGAAGATTGGATACTGAAATAGTGTAGTAGCAGAATACTCTTTTTCTTTTTCTCTCTATAATTTTTCTCACTATTATAACTTTGCTCTTCAAGAATGGTGAGAAATGAATGAAATTAGCTTGCTATTTATAGGCTAGAAAAAGGTTAGTTAATTACACTTTAGTACCTCCATCTTTGCCTAAATTTTAATTTAGTCCCTCAAGTTTATAAATCTTGCACCTCCACCCCTGCAACTACCCACCAACTATTTATTATTCACCAATAAGTGGGTCCCACATGTTAACCATCCATTAATTGCTCATTTATCCGATTAATTCTCCGTTTGGTCAATTTAACATCCGAAAATCAACTATTATCGAAATAAATGTCGATTTCTACTAACATTAATATTTCCAACACAATGAAAATATTTTTATCAATCATTCATCAAATATTATTTAAATTAATATTACATAATCACAATAATGACAACCAGGTCGTTTCTAGGAAAGAGGAGGCCTTCCGATAAAGATTTCTTCTTACTGACGCGCAATTAACTAACCCCTTTCCTAGACAGAACTTTCTAGACATTGTCAATAATGCTATCTAATAATATCATTTAAATAATATAACTGACCATTATTGATTTAATAATGTAAAATATTGTGCAGATGATACTGTGACAATAATTGAATCAATAATATGATATACTGTGCAACAACTACTGTAGCAATTATTGAATACTGAGTGACTTCTTACGTAAGCATCAATAATCAAAGATATTATGCAATACCGTGTGCTACTTTACAACAACGCGTATTACTGTATTTTTATCACCGGGTATTTTAACAGTTTAACGGTAAAAGTTTTGCCGTGAAAATGTTATTTCTGTCGCTTTCTATATCCGACAATTATTCTGTTGTGGGGTCCACCAATGACTGCGCCGTCGTACGAATATTCTCCGACAAAAGAATATTCCCCGACACAACGAATATGTTATGGCCACTTGCTTACTTTGTAAAATTTGCACATTCCACCCATAACTTACCACATTTATCAAATCAACACCTTACTCTTTCAAAATAATATATAGAGGAAATTAAATCTTTATTCATAAAAGTTGGGGTCTTACACAATTCTTATCTTAACAAGTTATCTTTGAAATAGTCTATATCTGTTATCCTTAAAAATACTTTCTAACGAAAATACATTTTGAACGTTACTTATCTTATTTAGAGATCTGTTGGCAACGTAAATGAAGTGTGATAAACGAAATTATTTGCAACGGTAATATTATTGGACTATAAAAATAAATTGTGTTATCAGTGTTATACACAACACTTGAATTAATTATTTTGCACTCATACACGTAAAAAGCTATTCTATAATTTTTGGTGCAAACTTACAAGCTGCTGTGGAATTAATATTCAGATTATTTTCAGCAACTTTTCATGAGCTTTAACTAGTGATATCTATTTTACTCTTTGATCATTGCATTCATTTAGTTGAGCCTTGCATTGTTAAATTGATTATTTGCTTTGATCATTAGACCTCTATATTTGTTATCTTATATTTTTAGACTAAGTATTGTCTAAAGAAATTTAATCCGGGTGGATTAAAGATTGTTTACAAACAGGTTCAAGAAAGCATAGGTTCTTAAAGAGTGCATAGGTGCACAAGGAGTAAATGTGTTTAAGTGAATTATTGTAATTCAAGGTTTTGAACTGTTTTGTAAAAAGAGTCAATTTAAATAAATAAATTGAGTCTCCAATACTAGTTGGTATTGGATGTGGACTAGGCTATTATTATATAGGGTAATAGCTGAACCACGTAAAAATTTTTGTGTTCATATTTTTACTTGCTTTATCTTATTTACTCACAAAAAGATATTTAATTATTTTGATAAATAAAAATTAAGTATTTTCATTATCAAAAGATAAATTGTTGACGCCAAGATCTTTTACAAAGAAATCAATTAAGCTAGTTATTTTCATTAAATAACAAGAGTAAAGTTTTAATTCAGCAAATCGTATTTATCCAGCACGCTGCATTAGTTAATATAGTAAGCTGAATTCAGTAGTTGTTACTGAAGTTTAAAAATTGGTCATAATTGTTCCTACACTTATTCAACCCCCCTTCTAAGTGTGCCTTATCTGAATTTCATTTGGGTTTAGTTTTTAGGTAAGATATTTTAAAATGGTGGATAAAATAAAAATTCAAAACGACGTCGTTTTGTATTTTGGTAATTCGGTAAATTACCGTATTTATCGGTAAATTTACCATTTTACCGAATTATCAAATAGCTCTAAAACTCATTACCGTTACCATACTAAACTAATTTCGGTTCGGTAATTCGATAATTTGGTTCGGTAATTCCAAACGGTAATTCGATAATTCAGTAACTTTGCTCCTATTGTAAGACCCCAACTTTTATGAATAAAGATTTAATTTTCTTTATATATTATTTCGAAATAGTAAGGTGTTGTTTTGATAAATGTGATAGCTATGGGTGAAATGTGCAAATATTTCAAAATGAGCAAGTGGTTATAAAATATTCATTATTGTCGGGGAATATTCGTTTGGTCGTGGAATATTCTTGTTGTCGGAGAATATTCGTACGACGACGCAGCTATTTGTGGGCTCCACAACGGAATAACTGTCGGATATAGAAGGCGACAGAAATAATCTTTTTATAAAATAACAGAGTAGTTGTTACCGTTAGTACTGTTGAAATACCCGGTGGTTAAAATACAGTAATACGCGGTGTTGCACAGTAGCACACGGTATTGCACAGTATTTTAAATTATTGATTCTTACGTGAGAAGCCATTACTCAATTATTGTTACAGTAATTACTGTTCAATATTTTATATTATTCAGTCAATAATTGCATGATATTTTATTGATTTAATAATTGCTACGTTGCTATGATTGATTCAATAATTGTCACCGCACAGTATTTCACATTATCAACTCAATAATTTATATTATTTGAATAATATTATTAGATAACATTATTGACAATGTCTAAGGAAGTTTTGTCTATGAGGGGTTATTTAATTGCGCGCCAGTAAGGAGAAGTCCTTATCGGAAGGCCCCCTCTTTCCTGGGAACGACCTGTTTGTCAATATTGTAGTTCTGTAATATTATTTGTGAATAATTAATTATTGATTTATATGATAAGAAAATATTTATTTTGTGGATATAAAAGAAGGAATTAGTGCTGATGTGTTTTTATCAGTATTTTGGTGTGAAAAATCATCCGTTTATGAAATTCGAATAATTTATGTTTGGAATTTGGAAAAACTTCCTTCTACAAAGTTGTAGAGAATTAAATTTCCTATAGAAGGACATAAAATTTGTATTTTTTTGACAAAAGGGCTATTTATCAGGAATTATTGAAATTTCAGAAAATAAATATTTTTTTTAAATAAATGGGTGGCCCCACTTTTGGTTGGTGTGGAATGCTGATGGCTTTTTGGATGAGGCGGCGGAAAATTTTTGAAAAAAATATTATTTTATTAATTTAGTCTACTTTGGCATCCTAAGCTTTTCCTATAAATAGGGTGCTTATATTAGAATTGAAAATCACACCAGAATCAGAAGTTTTCTCTCTCTATAATATCGAGCGTATTTTTGTGAGTATTTAGATACTTTGAGTGTTACTATTCAGTGCAAGCTTTCTTCAGCCTTATATCCGATATACCAGTCAGAAGTACTATTCTTTTGAGGTAAGGGATGTTATTTTCTTTCGTAAATGATGTTATTTTTTTCAATATCATTATACCAAAATATTATCATGGATTTTATTATGAAATTCTTACTTTTTCCGTCGGGGTTACTATTCACGTATACGACACTATTCACGTATACGACACTGTTCACGAAAAAAAAATTAAATTTTCTTCTATTTGTCCAAATTGTCTGTTATGATTACTATCTTTGATTGGATCTAAGTTTTGAGCTTTATTCTTGAATTTTGCTCTACAAAGTATTATTATGGAATATTCTTGAACTTTGATAAACTAAAATACGAATTCTTAATATTTGTCCTTTATCACACTGGATTCGTTATTTATATGGTTTTTCATCATCCACAGTCCTAAAAGGTGATATAACTGAATATCTTTGGCCTGTATAGCAAAGATGAATGATTACCTGATGAATATCTTTGGCCGTAGTGCAAAGATGACAGATGTTGAGATGAACATAACCACTGGTGATACAAATAAATATATTTGGCCCGTAGTGCAAAGATGAATATTTGATTTGAGATGTATATTGATTGATGTTACAGGAATAAAATATTGATGATGGACTTTTAAATCATAGAAGATAGTAGACTTCATTCTCTACTTAACTCTTCTAATGAATTGTTATTTCCGCTGCGAATATTGATCTAAAACTTGTTGTCCATAATATTTTATCTGAATTGTTGAAGACTAACGATAATTTATTTTCCATTATCTTAGTCGTAATATTCTTTACTGGGCTAGTTGAGCTCACCCTTTTCGAAATGAGAATGTTACGGGAACTAGTCGAGGGACAGAGTGATGGTCCGAGTTAGAGCAGTAGTAGTCCTCACTATTTCTGATAAATAGTGTGATAATAATTGTAATGAGGACTTAGTTTGAATATTAATATTTTTTACATATTTGTATTGACACTCACAGTTGTGCGGTCGTATTTTGCACGACCGTATGATATAAGTTTGTATTTGAATTCTGTACCAGGTATTTGGCGACTCAGAATGGGTTGGGTTGACTGGACCTATTCTAGGGGACGTCACACCTATCCTCCATCCTTTTTAATTGATTTTTTAAGATTATGCAAATAGATTAAGGAATACAATTAATGTTTTATTGATCGACTAAATTGAGTATATTAATTTTTTAAAATTTATTGGAAATATGAGAGAAAAATATGCTAGCCTTTAATCATAAAAGATAATATGAGAAATTAAGTATTTTATGTTTTTTTTTTGAAATCTATAAACCACAAATAAAAAGGAACACTGAAGCAGGGAAAAAGAAGAAACTCAGTCTCACCAACCAAACCCATTTCTTGATATCAGCATAGAAATTAAGGAAAGAAGATGGTTGATGCATTTGCGGTTGATCTTGCAAGCGGACTCCTCAGCAAGATTCTTTCGCTTGCAGCTGAAGAGTTGATCCAGGCATGGGGTCTTGAGGAAAATCTCCAAGCACTGCGTCAAAGATTGGAATTGGTGGACGCGCTGTTGTCTTATGCTGATAGCAAGCAATTGACAAGTGAGCCTGCCCAAGTCTGGCTGAAGAAGCTCAAAGATGTAGCCCGTGTTGCTGATGCTCTAATGGAGGAGCTCAATTACGAAGTTCTTCGAAGAAGGGTAGAGGGGCGAAAGGTACGTGACTTCATTTTTCGCTCCAAAAACAGCATTTTATATCGTTTCAAGATGTCTCATAAGATCAAGAACATTAATATCTCCTTGGACAAAATTTACAAATGGGCGCAAGAGATCGGACTTAGGGCTGTAGAGCATCTAAATGCCACTGTCCAACGTAGTGAAATCCGACTCGCCCCACCCGCGATAGATAAGACGCAGATAGTGGGAAGGGATGATGATATATCTAGGGTTGTTAAGCTGTTATGTGAAAATAATGAAAAGGATTTATCTGTCATTGCTGTGGTGGGATTGGGAGGCTTGGGGAAGACAACTCTTGCTCGTTTGGTTTACAAAAGTGATGAGGTGATTAGCTTTTTTCAGAAAAAAATCTGGGTTACTGTGTCTGATGATTTTGATGTCATGAGGGTTTTAAACGAGATGGTTCAGTCTCTCGCCGGAACCAATACTCCATTTTCAAATCAGGAAGCGGCCATAAAAAAGCTTCAAGAAAATATAAAGGGGGAAACCTTTTTACTAGTGCTTGATGATGTCTGGAACCAAAATCCAGAAAAATGGGATTGCATGAGAAGTTGTTTGGTAGATGTAGGTGGTGCTAAGGGAAGCAAAATTATGGTGACTACTCGCAAGGATGAAGTTGTTTCAACCATGCAAATTTCTCCTACTTATCAAGTGTTTACTCATACATTGCTCGGACTATCCGGAGATGATAGTTGGCAACTATTTAAGCAAATAACATTTCGAGAAGATGGCGTAGTGGAGAACGATAATTTGGAGGCCATGGGTAGACGGATGGTGGAAAGGTGTGGCGGCCTGCCATTAGCGATAAAGGCGCTAGGGGGTTTATTGTTCTCAAAGAAGTCTGAACAGGATTGGTTGTCGATCCAAAATAGTGAAACATGGCTCATAAGAGAGGTCTTACCTTCCTTAAAGCTAACATACAACAATTTGTCTTCTTCATCTTTGAAACACTGTTTTGCATATTGTGCTACTTTTCCTAAAGATTTTGACATAGAGAAGGATAAGTTAATCCAAATTTGGATGGCCTTAGGGCTGCTTCAGCCTCCTAGAGGAAGTGATTTGGCGATGGAGGATATAGGCAACGAGTATTTTAGCACTTTGTTGGGGAATTATTTGCTACAAGATGTAGAAGAGGATGCATACGGCAATATCACTGGTTGTAAGATGCACGATCTTGTTCATGACCTTGCACTAGACGCATCCAGAAATTATTGCAAAACTCTGGAGGCTAGTGAGGTGAACCATGTTTGTGAGGCAGTGCATGTGTGGTTGAAAGTGGCCAAGGATATAAAACCAAAAATATCAAAAGGAAGCTTTGAGAGAGTACAAACACTACATTTGACGGGTGATGGTATCCTTGGCAACATGATACCTAATCTCACAAACTTAACTGTCTTGGTTCTTGATATTGATTATATTAAAAAGTTACCAAGCTCGGTGGGACAGTTAAAATATTTGAGATATCTTGACATCGAACTCACCTCAATCGAAGAGTTGCCAGATTCCATCACGAAGTTGTACAACTTGCAGACCCTAAGATTTCGATATCTATTGAAGATCCCCAAAAAGTTTGGGAACTTAATTAATATGAGACATATACATTCACAACTTAATTTCAACTTATCGTGTATGGATGATATGTTGATTGATCTAGAGCGGTTGACTTGTCTACAAACTTTGGCATTCTTTGTGGTTGGTCGAGATAAGAAATTTCGTATTGAGAATCTGGGAGGTTTGAACAATCTTAAAGGTGGTTTGAGTATATATGGCCTTGAAGAAGTGACAGACACGGGAGATGCCAGCAAGGCAAATTTATCGAAAAAATCAAAAATCCAACAATTGGATTTTTACTGGAAATCTGTGGGTGATGATAATTATCTGTTGGAAGTTGAAGAGTACTATAATGATGAGGATGTCTTGGAAGGTCTTGAACCTCCCGCATATTTGAAAGAGTTGAATATTGAAAACTTCAAAGGCAAGAAGTTGGCATCTTGGATGATTACCGAAAGTCGGTCAGCCGTAGTACTTCAAAACTTGGTGGATATCAAGCTAGCATACTGCAACAGATGTGAAGGAATTCCACCACTTGGGCACCTTCCTAATCTCAAGTCCGTTTATATATATGAGATGAGTAATGTAAAGCGTATTGGGAAAGAATTTTACGGTGGCCATGGTGATGCAAAAACAATTTCAATAATGTTTCCATCATTGAGAAGCCTCACACTGGGGGGAATGCAAAAGCTAGAGGAATGGGTGGAAGCAGACACAGTGCATGATCCCAAGTTGTTTCCATGCCTTGAAGTGTTAAATATTTCGAGGTGTGATAATTTGATGATTCTTCCTAGTCATTTTCCATCCCTAAAGATATTAACGATTGATGGAATGAAGAGCGCCGCACTAGAAAAGATATGCACCAAATGGAACTCTCTCACCGATCTACACCTGTTTAGAATCAAAGGAGGCTCCTTAGAGTTCAACTCGTATATAGTTGACGAGTTTTTGGGAAACAACAAATCTCTAAGAAGGTTGGGTCTTGCATGGTGGGATGCCTTGCCTGATTTTCCTAACAAACTTGTGAATGCAATTGAGAATTCTAACAAACTTGAGGAATTGAGAATAGGTCCCTTCCTTGAGGACCTTGATCATTTTCCGTGGGCCCCCATCTCTTCTGTTTCCTCCCTAAATGATCTACATCTGATCGGATGGCCAAAGCTCAAGTCGCTACCTGAGCAACTACAACACCTCTCCTCTTATGCCAGATTGACTCGATTAACGTTGGACGGATTTGACGGGCTGGAGGCTCTCCCTGATTGGCTAGGAAATCTCTCGTCTCTTCATCGTCTGGAGCTTTGGCGATGCCGATATTTGGTTAGGATGCCCACATTGGAAGCAATGAAACGCCTCACAAACTTGAAAAGTCTGAGTATTATTGTTTGTAAACTTCTCACAGAGAGATGTGCTAAAGAAAGTGGCCCAGAATGGTACAAGATAGCCCATATTCGTTACGTACATAATCAATTTTAATGGTAAGTCAATCTTCATCCTTTTATTTAATTGTATTTTTCTCAATCCAATAGCATTAATGCACCCAATTATTTCTCAACAAAATGGTGTTCAATATTTAATTAGTTTATCACAGAAAAAGAAGAAATCAATATATTAACCACCTAATTAACTGAATAATATTTATTGTATGTGTTTAAAAAATTATAATATAAAAAAATTATACTCCCTCTGTCACAAATTAAATGCTCAATTTTGACTTTTTAAAGTCAAATTAATTACTTTTAAAATTAATAATTTAGCATATATAGCTTTATTTTTAAAGTTATAAAAATTAGGATTAATACTTCTTTTTTTGTTGTAATCTTAAAAAGGGTACAAAAAATAATTATAAAAATGTTCAATTTAACTTTAAAAAATTAATACTGAACATTTACTATAAAAATTTAATATTAGACATTGAATTTGGTTAACATTGTTAAATTAAGGAAATTGATATTTTCACATGACTTTTTGATATTTTCACATGAAAAGTGTCGCTATAGATGTATATAGCGACGGTAAAAACCATCGTTGTAGGATTTATAGCGACGATTTTCATGTGAAAATATCAAAAAGTCATGTGGAAATATCAGTTTTCTAAACTAATAGTTAAAATATAAGGGGTAACATTAGCGATAATCCTGTTTTGCACTTGTAGCATTATGAAAAAATATAGAGCTACTGCGTTTTATTTATATTTATTCCTCCAGCACCTGGCATTTCAGTACAATTTACTTTACAAGAAGAGACCTTACAGGCTACAATATTTGTCTTTTAGGCATGTCCTGCGGGGATTTTATGTTTGGTGGCTATATAGCATATGATTATGTTTCCAATATTTTTTTTTAATCTCATATTTCCACACACACACTCACTCACATACATATACATCTGTTTATATTTAGAACAATAAAACATAGAGAGGGAAGTTCATTGTAGAAACATTATTTGAAATAAACTTCCGAATCGTGGCTCATTGAATTCCTTTATTGCAATTACTTCATGGTTTGGATCGTGAACACTTCCTTAAATTTTCTGTTTATAGTGTAAACACTGATGTTAAATTGTAGAAATTTCAAGACTTCCATCAATTAATTTCTTGGGGGGTTTTCCCCGCCTGCATCTGTAGCATGTCAATTTATGCTGTCAAATTTTAGTCAGTATTCTGTTGAATAGACCTTTATAGCCAGTCTCTGTTACCCCCTTGTTCTTTCTGAAGAGAAAAAAGTCACCAATGGCACCTAATTGTTTGTAGTTATTACTTGCAGATTTGTTCTTGATGTTTGTAGGCGTTTGAAAGAGAGAAAGTCTTATCTGGTATGGACTGCTGTAGGTTGTCTGGGTGTCTCTGCTTTCAGCGATCTTGTTAAAGAGGTATGGTTTATCCACTCTGTCTACCATAAATCTCTTGCTATCTGGAAAAATGATTTCAGGAGTTTCTATTTTTTAAATATTACATACTGCTAGTTTAGATTTTATACTTGATTATTCTTCGGGCATTAAGGTGTCTCTGGCTATAGAAGTTGGGTTGTTAAAATATTTTTATACATATTGAAGGCACTTGTATTAAAGTACCTTTAATATATTGTTGCTCACAGCAAGCTTAGGTAGTCAATTACTAACTGCTGCCAAGGATTATCTGAAAGGTTACTGCTTTTGGTCTTTGACAGCTTCATTTCTTAGCATCTGCTTTAAAATTTTTAGATACCAATTGACCTATCCTTTCTGCTATTTTTCGTCATCAGTTTTTCTCCTTCCCAAAAGTGTTAAGAAACTATGTTCATGGCTTCATTTTTTGCCACTGGACTTATGTAATACATAATCTTCCTTCCCAGAAGTGCTAAGAAATAACTTAAGATACTCTTTGGTCTTGCTATTTGCTTATCTTCCTGCTATTCTTTTTATCAGTTTTTCAACAACTATATTTGATAAGAAAACGAATAATAGTAGGGAGAGATAATCCTGGAAAATATTATTACGACCCTGGTCTCCCTAAAATGTGATGTTTCAAGTTTCAATCAGCTTAGATTTTGAACCCAAATTTCTTCATCTGGTAATGGCATTTAATGTTGCATGTTCATCTTTATCAGTAAATGTGTTAGTTGTATTTAAATTGAATTTTATATGAAAATGATATAACATGTATAGTTTATAGTCTAAATTGAATTTTATATGAAAATGATATAACATGTATAGTTTATTAGTTTATAGTCACTGCCAGTGACAAAATCTACATCTTAAGATGACGATACGTTCCCTGGCCAATGCTAGCTAGTAGCTATAGTTAGAATGTAGGATTTTTGTGAACTCGCTTTCTCTCTTTGTCAGTAGCAAGTAGCAACATTTCATTCTCTTCTAAAAGAAATCGCACATTGTATACCATCATTGAATGGTCAAATATGATATGTATGCTACTGTATGTGTTTGTCTGAACTATAAACTATTGTTCGTGGAAAATGTGTGTTTGTTGCAAATTATTTTTTATGTTGTTCAATAGAATGCAATTGTGTGGTTTGTTAACCTTTCTCCATCAGAATGCAGTTGATTTTTATTAAATCCTTTTCCACCTCCTCCCTGCTGAACACTCTTAAGCTAATTGGCTCATTTGTGGGCCTACTGACTGTTTCTGTATATATGATTAAAGCTACTAAGTGAGTATCCTAAAAACAACCATCTTTTCCCATGATCCGTCTTTCATTACTTCAAATTTCCCTCAAGTATGAAAGTTTAGAGACTCTATTTGTTGTTTTTTGGTAAAGACAAGAAAGAATCAATTGGTTCTGTGATAGAAGGTGAGAATATGGGGTTGTTATTGATTTTGGGACAGCCTAGGGCTGGCTCTTGTTAAATCTGTTTAACAAACTGCTGTCTCTCTTAGTTTCTGATGCTCAATGTTGTTTCCCTACACTCGCAGATATTACTTGCAGAAGCCATTCATTGCTTCCAGTCCTGTGGATTTTTGAATCAAGATATCTCCTGGCTGAATCACCATTTTACTTATTGGTGAATTTGGTGTAGATTCATATCAAATGGTTTCACGTATCTTTTGCAGTTTCATCTCTTGGTATGAACATAGAAACACATTCATCACTAAAATGTTAAAAATAGACCCCTTAGAAAAGGACAAATCTCCTCAATATGTTCCTTAGACAAAAAAAATCTCTAGGTAAATACAACCTTTTAAAATACCAATCTTGATATTCAGAAGTCTTCTCTTTTATATACCAAGTTTATTGTTGTGTTGACTTGTCACAGTTGGTTCTTACTTACTTACTTCCTGCTTTCTTCTGCTTGTTATTACACATTTTTTCGTGTTTGCTGCTTCTTAAGTCTTTGAGTTTACTTGCTTATTTGAGTTCTTTAAGATTTATACTAGTGACTTGGTTACTTCTTGGGGAAAGGAAACATGTCATCCTTGTTAACCTGTAGAAAGTTGTGTCCACTAGTCGTGTGATATGTCTTTTATTGTGTTATATGTGGGATTCATTTTCAGCCTACCCCATCGGCCCATCTAGCTTGGGATAAAAAGGCTTTGTTGAGTTGAGTTGTTCTATTTTGACTCTCTATCAATTGACTAAAAACATAAATTGTTTCCAATACTGATGCAATGAGGAGCTCTTGTGACAGATTATACTTTATGTGGTTTTGCTACGCTCGGGTGAATATGTGAGATTAGTTTTTGTTATGAACAGTTCAATCCAAACCTTAGGACTCCGTTATTTATACATAAACTAGAACAAAAACTGGTGTTTTCCACTAGAATGTCTTATTTGTATACACTTGTGGATTATGCCTTTAGAGTTTACATTTATTGTAGTATTTCTTGAAAGGTTGTTTCTACATTGTCTTTTCTTTCATTCTTAACCTTATAGCCCTTCTCATAGTTACAGTAATATGGTCAAATTTATAATGTGCTGTAAACATTGTAGGTGGATGCAATTCAGGCTTGTGGAGGTCAGAAGACTGCTGATGGAAGACGCTATCGAACAGGTGATCCAAATGCCTACACGGAGATAATGAAAAAGGGGAATGAGTTTGAGGTTAGTTATATACCTTGTTTTAGTGAATAGAATGAAATTCGCTTTTTGATCATATGCCAACTTAGCTATTTCCTTTTTCTTTCGTTCTCTGAATATCCATGGGCCTGAACACATATGCGTACACATAATATATAACATTTTAACAATGTTAGATGAAGGGAGCAGTGGATTTTCGAAAGCCATGATTCAGTCTAACCTCACTACTAATGGATTCTCTAAAGTTGTGTAGGAATTAGGATATTGTGTAACTACAATGGTGAAACAGTTCTAGAGAACTCACACCACTATCTTCTTGACGGAATTAAATAAAAACTAATATTGTGCATTTTGATAAAGAAGTCCGAACGTCAGGAACTTCAAAGTGTAAGAATTTAAAATGAAAGGAGTGGAGAATCCCTTCATCTCTCGATAATGAACCTAATAATATATATTGCAAAAACATAGATTTCCGGTTATGTATTATGTGGTGATCACAATGCTTAGACTACTCTGACTGAAAGAGTCATAGTTGCTATGGACGGAGCTGGTAGGGAACATGATTTAGTTGTTACACCATTAGGACTAAATGACTAATCTGGTAAAAGAGGAGATTATTTTAGTGTGGTAGTAGTGGCTGGAGAACAAACAGAAGGGAATTTACTCGGTGTTTTGATGATTATGTCGATGGTTGCATGATTCAGTAAATTCACCTTAAGAGTTGATATGTATGTATTGCTTAAGATTCTTTTCTGAATTTCTTTGGAGAATTTCCTTATCACATTTAAATTAAGTAGGCTTCTGGGGATTTCAACTTGTTGATAAGAATTCCTCAGTATTTGACCTGAAAGAAGAGGAGGCATGCCCTATATTTGAGGGAGGGCATGATGTAGGACAAGGTCTAGATGGGATTAAGGTGTTGGGAAAAATCACTTCCCAAATACCGTTGTCTTTGATAAATTTAATGGATAAAATATCAGTATATGTCAAACAGATTAAATTCGCAGTTCCACCAAAAATAATAACCACTGCAGAAAATAATGAATAAAAAATACGAGACACCAAGATTTTTACGTGGAAAACCCTCTATAACTGAGAGGTAAAAACCACGGGACGACAGTAGAATAATCTGAGAGAATACAAAGATATCTTAATTTGATTACAAACTCAAATTACTTCACCACAATAACTATGTGATGGAACCCAAATAAAAACACCTTTTTATTTGAACTATCTTTCTCTCTTTATTTTCTCTCTTTTTCTTCCACCCTCCCGGATGGGATTTCTTCCTTTTTCTTCCACCCTCCCGAGTGGGATTTCTCCCTCTTTCTCTTCACTCTCGGATGAGAGCTTTCTTCTTCTTGGTGTATGTTTTTCCTTATGTTTACCTTCCTTTTTATAGCCGAATGAGGAGAGAGGGGCAATAAATTGGAGGAGACAACTTTTAAGGCTTGGGGGGGACAAACAATTGTAAACCCAATAATGGGTGAGGAAGTTTGACCAACAATCTCCCCCTTCGAACCCATTAGAGGAGGTATTTACCATGACTCCGTTACTTGGAGTCGATTCCTGTGTCAAATCCAACTCTTGAAGAAACCATAACATTTTGTTGTCAACTCAGTAGTAGACAAAGCAATACACTTCTACAACTTGGACTACCATAACACGGCTCCCCCTGCAAAAGTAAACAATATCCCGAAGTAGACTTCTTCTCTTCAGAACCTGTCATGTTTGCATCTGTAAAACCTTCCAAAACTGGACTCGAACTACCAAATCCCAAACACAAACTGGAAGTAGCTTTCAGGTATCTAAGAATCCATTTAACTGCTTTCCAATGTTCTCTACCAGGATTTGACAAATACATGCTCACAACATCAATTGCATGAGCAATATCTGACTGTGTACACACCATTGCGTATATAAGACTCCCTACAGCAGATGAGTAGGGAACTGCTGTCATATCATCTCTCCCTTCTTTAGTAGGACACATGCGCTTTGTCAGCTTAATATGATTGGCCAGTGGTATACTAACTGGCTTAGCATCACCCATGTTGAACCTTGCAAGCACCCGTTCAACATACTTTTCTTGTGACAATCACAGTCTCTTGGCTTTCCTGTCACGAACAATCTTCATGCCCAAAATTTGTTTAGCCGGGCCTAAGTCTTTCATATCAAAGGACTTGAACAACTCACCCTTGAGCCTGCGAATCATATCAGCATCTTGTCCAACTATCAACATATCATCTACATATAGCAACAGAATAACGAAGTTACCATCCGGGAACTTCTTGACATACACACAGTGATCTGCAACTGTTCTGCTGTAGCATTGATCCACCATAAATGAATCAAATTTCATGTACCGCTGCCTTGGGGCTTGTTTCAGGCCGTACAAACTTTGCTTCAACTTGCAAACTAAGTGCTCTTTCCCTTTAACTTCAAATCCCTCTGGCTGTTCCATGTAAATTTCTTCCTTCAAATCTCCATGAAGAAAAGCAGTCTTTACATCCAACTGCTCAAGCTCAAGATCCATACTAGCAACTAATCCCAACACTACTCGAATAGAAATCATCTTCACAACTGGAGAAAAAATCTCGTCGAAGTCAATACCTTGCTTTTGAGCAAAACCCTTGACGACTAATCGAGCCTTGTACTTCACTAGTTTTTCACCATCTTTCTTAAGCTTGAACACTCATTTGTTCTTCAATGCTTTCCTACCCTTCGGAAGTGTAGTCAACTCACAGGGGTGATTCTTGTGCAATGAATCCATCTCATCCTACATAGCTATCAGTCAATTGCTCTTCTCCTTATGAATCTTGACTTCCTGAAAATTCTCTGGCTCCCCCTCCTCAGCAACTAAAAGATATTTAGATGAAGGATAACTGACTGATGACACATGTTCTCTCATGGATCTTCTTAGCTGATGTTCTTCAATGTCAGGTTGCTCCCCCTGATCAACACTCTCTGCATCGGACCCATCACCATCGTGCAAATCTGTATCAGTCATATCTTCATTCTGACCTTCTTCTCCAACTGTGGCATTTTGTACTGGATATGGAATTTCGCTGAGGTCTGGAACTCTATTATCTTTGGGCTGTGTAACATTATCAAAATGTTCATAATTCTGGTGCTCATGAAACACATCTCTGCTCCTGAATAATTTCTTCTGTACTAGATCCCATAACTGGTACCCAAACTCTGCATCCCCATAGCCAACAAACACGCATGGAATAGATTTGTCATCAAGCTTCGATCTTTGTTCCTTGGAGATATGTGCAAAAGCCTTGCACCCAAATACCCTCAAATAAGAATAAGACAAATCCTTACCACTCCAAATCTTTTTTGGAATATGAAAATCCAACGATGCTGATGGAGATCTATTAATCAGGTAACAAGCAGTACGAACAGTTTCACTCCAGAATGACTTCGGCAGTTTAGCCATTCTCAACATGCATTGCACTCTCTCAATAATAGTGCGGTTCATTCTCTCAGCCAAACCATTATGTTGTGGGGTACCAGGAACAGTCTGCTCATGTCAAATGTCATGTTTATTGCAATATTCAGCAAACTCCTTTGAAGTGTATTCTCCTCCGTTGTCGCTACGAAGACACTTCAATGATTTTCCAGTCTCCCTTTTAACCATTGCATGAAAACTTTGAAAATGCTGGAATACCTGGTCTTTTGTTCTCAACAAAAATACCAACACCTTCCGCGAAGCATCATCAATAAAGGTAACAAAATACTTATTTTCACCCAAAGACTCAACTTCTATGGGTCCACATACATCAGAATATACCCTCTAGTAACTCTGATTTTCTTTTAGCGGAATTACTAAAAGAAACTCTATGTTGTTTCCCAAACAAACAATAGGCAGGGGTTTAAAACGGTACCTTTAGTAAAAGGAATGAGTGACCTTTTTGCTAATTACTGCAATCCTTTCTCACTCATGTGGCCAAGCCTCTTATGCCATAAGTTTGGTGAAGAGTGTCATCCTCAACTGCATTCAACTCACTAGAACACACATTCGCATGGGTCTTATACAACGAATAACAAGCAGCACATCTTGCAATCACCATAGAGTCCTTGGTAAGCTTTCACTTTCCACTGCCAAAGTGATTCTCATAGCCTTCTTTGTCCAAGGTCATGCCAGAAATCAAGTTGAGACGCAGATCATAAACGTGTCTAACATCCCTCAAGGTAACAGTGCAACCAACACCTGTCTGAATGCAAACATCGCCAATTCCAATAATCTTGGACTGATCAGTATTTTCCATTCTCACGTACGCAAAGTCTCCTGCTTTGTAAGTTGTGAAAAATTTCTCTTGGTGTAGCATTATACGAGGCACCAGTATCAACCACTCAATCAATTTTCTGATCATCAACATGCAAGCATTCTTCTCCCCCAAATGAAAGAATCATAACATCTTCAGTGATTGTGGCTGCAGTGTTCTTCTTCTCAGCCTTTCCTTGCTCACCATTTTTCTGTTTGTCTAACCAGATTCTACAATTTCTCTTGTAATGACCTTCTTTATTACAATGGAAGCATCTATACGTTTCACCTTGTCTGGTCTTGGACCTGCTCCTGTGATTTTTGCTTTTGCTGTGCCTTTTATCTCCTTTGTGAAATCCTCTAAAATTGCTTCTGCCCCTGTTTTCTGCAACAAGAGCATGTGTCTCAAAATTTACGCCTTGTTCCTTTCTCCTTGTGTCCTCATTATGAAGACTGTCCTTGACCATCTGCATAGTCATTTTTTCCTCTAGAGCTGAATTGGTTAGAGACACCACCAAAGTCTCCCAACTGTTTTGGCAACGAACTGAGAAGCAAAAGATCTCGAATCTCATCATCAAGATTCAACTTCATGGTGGACAGCTGATTCACCAAGCCTTGGAACTCACTCATATACTCCGAAACACTGCTCTCGTCCTTGTACTTTAGATTCATAATTTTCCGAATCACAAAAGTTTTATTTTGTGCATTCTTCTTCTTGTACATAGACTTTAATGTTGTCCATAAAGTATGAGCATCCGTCTCCTGCGAAACATGGTGGACCATACTTTGATCAATCCACTGCCGGATGTGACCAATAGTTTTTCTATTCATTTTATTCCAATCAGCCTCAGATTTATCCGCGGGCTTTTTTCCCTTGAGGTCCAACGAATTATACAAATCCTTGCAATAAAGGATATCCTCCATTCTAGGCTTTTAGATAGAAAAATTTGAAGAGGTCAATTTAATCATGGCTCCGACGGATTCTTCCATAAAATTTATCAAAAAACAACCGAGCAAATAACCTTAGCTCTGATACCAGTTGTTGAGAAAAATCACCTCCCAAATACCGTTGTCTTTAATAAATTAAATGGATAAAATATTAGTATATGCCAAACAGATTAAATTCGCAGTTTCACCAAAAATAATAACCACTGCAGGAAATAATGAGTAAAAAATATCCAACCACGAGATACCAATATTTTTACGTGGAAAACCCTCTATAACTAAGAGGTAAAAACCACGGGACGATCTCCGAAAAATCCACTAGAATAATATGAGAGAATACAAAGATATCTCAATTTGAGTACAAACTCAAATTTTTTCACCACAATAACTATGTGATGGAACCCAAATAAAAACTCCCTTTTATTTGAATTATCTCTCTCTCTCTCTCTATTTTCTCTCTTTTTCTTCCACCCTCCCGGATGGGATTTCTTCCTTTTTCTTCCACCCTCCCGGGTGGGATTTCTCCCTCTTTCTCTTCACTCTCGGATGAGAGCTTTCTTCTTCTTGGTGTATGTTTTTCCTTATGTTTGCCTTCCTTTTTATAGCCGAATGAGGAGAGTGGGGCAATAAATTGGAGACAACTTTTAAGGCTTGGGGGGGACAAACAATTGTAAACCCAATAATGGGTGAGGAAGTTTGACCAACATAAGGAACTAGAGAAAATAGAAAAAGAAGAACTATGCTCGAAGGCCACAATGGCATAAAGCCTCTCAGTCTCAAATTAATCTTCAATCCATATTACATTGATCAGCAGGACGGTCACTCTTAGAGTCATAGATGTGACAAATTTGATAGTTTCTGTAGGGATAGTATTTGGTAATTACATTAAATATTCCTTTTAATTGAAGCTCAGTTTGTCTTAATTCAAATGCCTAATTGGATAAAGATGTTCTAAATTTCTTTTATTTATTTGGGATTGTATTAGTCATAGCTTATCACGTCCCTTTCATAGCTTATTTCTGTGTTAGTAACTAGAGCACATATCTGGTAACTGGCTAGGTCTATTTATATAGTTTTTTTTTCTATAGTTGTTTCATTTGGATTACGTTTTATCATTGCAGAAGCAATTCAAGCAACACGATGTTAAGCAGCCACCGAGGCAGAACAAAGCAATTTCTTCTCAAGGAATTTCTCTCGAGTCCGCAGATCAGGGTGCAGGCAACAGTGTAGATGGTTCACGGCTTACATCTCATATAGAAGACCAACTTGAGCAATCTTTCGTGGAGCAGAAATGCCCATCTGTTCATGATAGAATTTGAGTTCCAGTTGCATATGACGACCTGCCTGGAGTTGAGGATTCAAAAGATGAGATGAATCATCTTGATGTTTGAAATGATGCTGGCTTGGGAGGAGTTATTTTGGATTTTGCAGCTCTTTTGCAGCATTCTTTTCCTCGGGACCATATGGAGATGCAAATACATCAATTTGAGAAGAAGTATAGAAAACCCTTTTCACATCTTTGATGAAGAATTGAAGGGTAATATTTCCGCAAAAAAAAAAAGAAAAGCCTTTTGGTTGGATGGTTAAATCATTATTGGTTTATTATGTATCTGTTCCAGTTGGATTGAGGCTTTCGGTTATATAAACATTTTTGAGTGAGATTTTTCCTTAGTTTTAATCTGCGTAGTTTGGAGGGGAGCTAATGAATCCCAGGCTTCTCATTGCTGAGTAGGTGCCTTTGTATTAATAATATACCTTTTAATTTAAATCAAATATTCAAATTCATTCTCAGGTTCAAACAAGCTTTATATATATATGTGCTTCAAATTTGAAACCGAGATTCCATATGCTAATAATCAATCTTTAAGCCCCAACTTTGATATTGGGCACTGGCAAATGCCTGAAATGAAGCTCTCTCCATGTACATTGATATGGAACTAGTAAAAGATGAGTGGCTAACAGTTCAAATCATCTGGAGGGTTTTGCAAGAAGAGGCAAATGACAGTGCAATCATCCCTCCTTGAACAAGGAAACTTATGTTTCCAAGCTGCTGCTGCCGCGTCCACTACAGCTTTAGCTGCTGCTTCTTGGGTCTTTGCTGCCCATACAATTGATGCAACTTCATTGTTACTAAGCACATCCCACACCTACAATCCTCCCACATGAACTTATGTTAGTTCAACTCTCTCTCTCTCTCTCTCTCTCTCTCTCTATATATATATATATATATATATATGGGAAAAATGTATGTACACATCTGTGTAGTACACAGTCGGCTATGGCGACGGTTTTTTGGGCTATAACGACGGTTTCACCCATCGCCATAACTATTCTGGGCTACGGCGATGGGTAATCGTCGCCATAGCCCAAAAAATCCGTCGCTATAGCCCAACTGTGTAATACACAGTTGTGTATATACATATAGCTCTACATATATATATATATATATATAATATGACTCACAGTTAGTTGGTAGTCAACGTCTGACATATTATATGCCAGACAATATTTTATACTAACCATAAGACATTGTATGCCAAGGGAGAATAAAAAACGTCCGACATACAATATGTTGGGCGTGGCTATTAAAATCAAACCCCGATATATACTTGCATAAAAGAAAATTCTCAAAAAAGAGAGAAGAAAAAAAAGAGGTTATTTGGAAATCATTAGAAATTTTCATATTTAGTTTCTTTAAGATTTAGGAATGAAGACTAGAAGAAAATGGGCTTACCCCATCAGTTGCAAGAAGAAGAAATTGATGGTCGGAGGTTAAACGATGATAGAAGACGTCAGGGATGGCGATAATGCCATGGTTTTTGAGCGAAAAGTCTCCAAAAGCTCGAGACATGGCTAGGCCTGGAGAGTCTTCATGAGGCAACCACACCCTTTGGATGTGTGCTTCATTCTCCAGTGCAAGCACTCGACCATTGCACTTTCTAATTCGATCTGCTTCCGCTGCATCACAATTATTATACTAGAAATGTAAGAATCAATTCCAAGATTTCTGAAAGACTAAAACTATATATGTTTCTGAGTTTTTAGTATTCAGTTAGTATGTTTATAATATAAATGCTATAACAGTAGTTATAAAAGATTTACTTATGATATTTAATTTTTTATCCCTTTCTTCTCTTTTTTTCTTCTACTCATTAAGAACCCAACCCGGTCACAAGAGAACTGGATAGAAAACTTGCGTTTTACGTCTGTTTTTTTCTTCTTTTTTTGTCCATTTTTTAAGGAATTGTTGAAGATATCAGGACAGATTTTTAGCTAAAGAAAAGTATGAATAATCGAAAGTAAGAAAGGAAAAAAGAAAAACCCCAAAACAGTTGAAGAGTTGGAAGAACATAATGAAAGAAGTTCTTACTAGACGTATGGTTTTTTGGCCCAGCGGTAGACCTGACAAACGGGCCGGGCCAAAACGGCCTAGGTTTTGATGAGCTAAAAAAGTGAAGCCCAGTCCGGCCCGTGACGGGCCGGAGAGCCTGAACTGATTTATACCTACATTGTGAGACATTTTTGGATTTGACCCAAACGGGTCAGGCCATCGCCGGACCGGGCCAAAAGCGGCCCAGATTTTGATGGGCTGAAAATGTGAAGCCCAAAGCCTTGTCTGTGTCGGGCGGGCCAGCCCTGCCAGCGGGCTTGGGCCAATTTTGCCAAGTCTACATAGCGGTAACTCTTGTCTTATGGTTTCCATGAGGTCAAGAGTTCGATTCTTGGGTGTGTGTAGAAATTAGCATTAAAAAAAAGGTTCTTACTAGGTACACAAGGCTTTAAATCAGTGGTTAACTGAAGAGCCATGATTCCATTTTCACCAATTGTTCCCAGCACTACTCTTGAGTCACCTAAATTTGCTATAACAAGATCTTCACCCTGCATAAATAAACAAACCAACCTTGAAAAAAATGCCCAAATTATATATCACAAATCTTATAAACATTTAATTTATCTACCCAAAATTAATCATTTTCCTTTTTTTTCCTTACCTGTTTTATGACAACAACAGCAGTGGTTCCACTGCAAGAACAGTCTACATTGTCCACAAGCTTAATCTCCTTGTCCATCAATTTGAAGGCAGTACTAATACTAGCCTCTTTCCATTTATAGAAATTTCTACTTGGAACCAATTCACCACCATTTGTTGTAGTGTTAAACTTGGCAAGAGCATTCTTTTGGTTCAAGAGCAAAGACGGCAAGCGATTCCGAACAAACTTGCTCACCAGGTGACCATTTGTTCCATGCCCATCAAAAACTGCACACAAAGTTGAACCCTCCATTTCATAGCCCTGTTCAAAAGAACAAGGCAACATTTCAGTAATAAATATCGTTTTTTTTATTTTTTAATACTCAGATGAATGAAATATATCGAAACTGTAACGGAAACCAAGAAAAGAACCAATCTTAGCAACAGTTAATGGACACCAAAAGTACTACTACGTAATTAAAAAGTTACGAACATGCACATATTTCAAGAATTCAAACTTTTTACGACGAAATATGTTTCTTCAAATCCAACACAAATCTTTTTATTGTGTTTAATAAAGGAATTTCTTAACATGTGCCCTTAAGGCACATGCTAAAGACACAGTTCAAGAGAATATTCCTTTGAATTGTGTGCATATTCCTTTGAACTTGGTGCAAGTGCAGAAATCAAGAGAATATGCACACACTTCAAGGAAATAATTTCTTGGACTGTGTGCTTAGCATGTGTCCTAAGGGCACATGTTAAGAGGACCCTTTAATAAATTACCTGGTAAATAATTCCAGAATCTTGATTTGGCCCTTTACTCCCTTGCAGTGAATGAAGAGAGCCAAGTCTCTTAATTCCATCAGCTGCATAATTTATGTCTTCATAATATACCAAAGTATCCGGACCATACTCAATATCATGAATCTCTGAAGATGCAGTGGATATGCAGATGCCCATATCAATAGATTCAAGTTTTCTTATTTGATCCCTCTTAATTAAAACTAATGGCTAGTGGAATAGTCTATTTATACAAGGATCAAGGACCAATTAAAGTTTAAGTTAACACAATCAAATAAAATAACATCCAATAATTGACCATAATTTAATTGCTAATATGTTTTAAGACTACCCCAAAGATTCATTTAAGGGACATATGAGGTGTCCCCATGCTGGATCAAGTAGTTATCTCTTGTTTATTGGCTGAATGATTGTTGGGTCAACTCCAAATTAATCACATATGAGGACTATATTTAATTAATTTTTATTGATAGTTTTTTAAAATAATAGGCAAAACAAAGTATTGAACTTAATATTGGGTCTTTGCAATACAATCATAAATAATTTTATATTTTGAAATGAAAAAGAGTATTATTGAATTCAGGTTTTTTTTTTTACCACAACATTTTTACTGAAACTGTTAAATATATTTTTTGGCTGGTAGAAAGTGTTAGGATCAAATTGGGTGAAGTTTTTAGCTTTTTGAAAGCAGCCCTCCAGAGTTCTGGCAGATGATGACACATTGGTGAATTATTCAAGATTAAAAGAAAATGACAAGTTATTAATTTTATGTGATAATCAGTCAAGCCTTGTACAAATAGAAGAACTTTAGCCTTTCATGAAAGGGCAATGGGGGTAATAAGATAATATATATATATATATTGGTCAAAGGCAAAAATGTATGTACACAACTGTGTAGTACACAGTCGACTATGATGATCATAGCTATTCTGGGCTATGACGACGGATGAAACCGTCGCTATAGCCCAAAAATCCGTCGTCATGGTTCGACTGTGCAATGCACAGCTGTGTACATACATACATTGGTCAAATATAAGTCGGCTATTTTACCATCATATATCAATTTAAGCCTATAAATATTTAAAATAATGCTACTATCACATAAATTCTATCACTTAACTGTCACATACACACATACATACTGCGGGTCCCGCATGTCAGGCGGGGTCCCACAGTATGTATGTGTGTATGTAAGAATTATGTGATTATTTTTATGTGATAGTAACATTGCTCAAATATTTATCAGTTGCTTGAAGTATTCTTGGATCATGATGATGATGGTGATGACTAGGGCGGAGGGAGTGAGGGTCCAGGGGGTCCTCGGACCCCCCGGTCGCTATAAAAATTAGTATGTAATAGGTATGTGAGAGGGTCCAGTTTGAAATCCGACAATGACGGGGGGTCCGGGGAGTTCTGCGTGCGTTGGGAAGAAGAAAAAGAAAAAGAAATTAAAAAAAATATAACTTTATAATTAAGTAGCCTACACATAATATAAATATTGACATATTAATAAATTTTTATCCGTTTGCAATTTTAAAATGGTCAAAGGAATGAATATCTAATTTAAAAAGAAATAAGTACTAATTTACCTAGATTTTTTGTATTTTTTTGACACTTTTGGAGGCAGGTCGTCTAATAAACTTTATTATCTAATCTCTCTATTTTACAAGAGAAAAAAAGAGAGTCTCATTTATAAATTTTGCAACCACTGGCTACTTTTCATTTTATATATGTATACTTTTTAAAATAATAAGGTGTTCATTCATTAATAATATAATTATATACATGAATATAACTAAGTGATAGGATTTATTTTTTTTGAAACGAAATGAGTATTTCTGTTATTTAAAAATAATAATTACTTCGTTCCACAAAAAAAACTTTATTTATAAAATTTATCAATATTAAATATGTATTTTTGTTCTATATCTATCTCAAGTGAATAAGTTATTAGGTTAACATTAACCACACTATATTAAAATATGATGATAATTTATACTCATCACTACAAAAATAATTATTTTTATACTCTTTTTAAAAGGAGTAATGGACGTGTTTGACCTTTTCAATATTTTTCTATTTGTGAAACGAAGTAAATAACAGAGGAGGTCTGTATATTGGAGGGTCTGGTAGAAACAGAAGAGGAGAAGAGAGGAGAGAAGAGAGCCGCCGTTGCTGCCGCCGGTCGCCGCGCCGATGCCTGCCTGCCGGACCCCCCGGCTTAAAATCTCTGACTCCGCCACTAGGTGATGATTTGGCTCTCGGAACTTCTCGGAATCGTTGATGCTTTGTGTGACAACTCGATACCGTATTTCGAAATTTGAATTAGAAATAAATTTACTTTAAACTTTGACCCTTGAATATTTAAAATTGATTTCGATTGGTTCGAAATCCGGTTAAAGATGCATTCGAAAAATTTGAGTGAGACTCGAATTTGATACTTAAAATGATTCGAATTAATTTGAATCCATTTTAATACTTGGACATTTATACGAGTCGAATATTAGCTGCCTACTGTTAGTTCATTTAGAGTATTGATTTTTTTTACTTCACTAATCTCTACTCGATACAAGTTTGTTGATCTTTATTTCTATGTAATATTTAGTATACTCGATTTATTTAATATAATATTCAACAATTAAATTCTCCACATATTTTGAGAAGTGAAAGGGATTTTATGTTTCCCGTTACATGTCTATCAATTGATTCAAAAGTGATAATATCATGTCATTAATTTTTTATAAGACTCAATATCTAGTTTGAAGAGTTATATTTTAAATTATTCCAAATAATTGATTGAGTTAATTTTATCTGCATTGTCATAATATAAATGATACCGTTTGGATTAATTCGTGTATGTCTCATATGCTCACGAACAACTCGACTAAAAAACTAGTCGACTCGAGTTGAACTAGAGTGCAATAAAATGAGTCGAATTCAAATATAAGCAAACATTTATAAAATTATATTCGAATTTGTATATAAATTTGAGCACCTTTAAAAAATTTCGAATAGAACCTGAGTACGTTACTATTCGACTCGATTCGAGATGATTTTAACAAGTTATTTCTTTCTCAAACTCCAAGTCCTAGATTTATTTTTTTTGTTTTCATCAACACCAAATCCCTTGTTGAATGAATGCCATTATTTTAGTCTTAGGTAGAATTTATTCTATTATTGTCTCAAATTTCATACGAAAATAAATAAATAAGAGCATAACACAGTTCTGAAAGATGAGCAAAATTGTACACGTTATATCTCCAATGGACTCGTAAATTTTGTTATAGTGCAGGCAAGGTAACTAATGAAAATGATAGACTAAAAAGCAAAAATTAAATAACAATATAATAATCAAATTTACAAAATATAAATACGAATAAAAATTACACAATAATAATCGCTACAAATTTTGAGACTTCATCTCTGTTTATATTGGCGTTGGTTTATATATTTGATTTTAACGATGACAACATACTTTGTTTGAAGATGTCAAGTTTTTCAGGTTTGGATTTGGGCTGATCGTAATGACTGATAAATAAGTTCGATATTTCAAGAAGTCCATCATGGAGAAAAAGTCTTAGAGACATCACTCGGTTAGGTCTCTAAGATTTCACCAAGGAAATTAATGTAAGAATTTTTAGTTTGGGTTATTTAATTGTAAGACAATTTTATTTTGCTGGAAATTAGTTTTAAAAAGTCTCATTAGCTTTTGTTAGAATAAGATCACGCACACGATAATAAGGAATTAACACAAAAGATTTACGTGGTTACCCAATATGGGTACGTCCATGGGAACGGCGTTCCTTTTCTTATTTTGAATGATTGAGTTACATAGGACTTTACAATAGACAATATTTATATCCTCTAATCCTATTCTAACCCTAATACACATTATAGTCTTAATACCCCATAATGTCATTTTCTAATCACAACAGAAAATAGTTGTTCGCCGTCCGGGGCGCCTCGCGTCACTTCCAGACTGTCACTGGCGTGCCCCGCACTACCCATATAGAACTTGTATCGAGTTTGGCGCGCCCCACGCCACTCTTAACTTTGCACTGGCGCGGCCCGCGCTGGTGATGCAGAAACTCCGTACCGTAGCGCGGAAACCCCAACCTTTGGTGTAACCCTGATGGTTTGCTCCCTCACTCTACTCCGCTTCGCACTAGTCTTTTTCAGTAATCTCTAATTTATGAGTCACAAGTCCCAGCAGCTTTAAATTCAAAATCCTTAAGAAGTTATATTTAATTCGAAACTATATTTTCAAAGTAAAGATTTTATTCCTTAGAGCATTCACAACAGTTTACCCAATAAAACTCTTTATCCCCAACTTTGAAGAATACATCAACAAATCATTATCCAATCGTTTTCTTATCCTTATATAACTCTCTATTTTAATCTCTGTATATGATTTTACTCCCCAGGGTGAGGGAGTCAAAAGACCATTATCTATATATGCAAAATGACATTTCACACCCTCATTTAAATGGACAATTCATCAATCATACACCTCTTGACATTTTTGTCACATGACTTTTTTACTACTTCATTTTCAAATTATAAAATTAATATTGACTTATTTTTTAAAAATTAATTTCAAACGTATTCAAATTTAAAATTGATATAAATTTATTTAATTTATGTCCATATAATTATAAATGTTATAAAAGTACTATTAATTATAAAATTTAAATGAATCATATTGATTTTAAATTTAAAAATATCACAAATTAACTTTTTAAAAGTTAATATTGATCTTATGTACATTTGTAGCTACAATCTATTCAATACTCACTCCATAAATTACTTAAAATTTAAACTAAAATAAAAGTTATTTTATAGTGGAATACAGTTGATAAATTATACTATCTCTGTTATAAAATTTTAGATTATTATTAATTTTTATAAGTCAATTTGATGCATTCTCAAACTTAATAATTTTGCTAAGAATTGTACAAATAATAAATTTTATAAGTAATAGTATTTTTTCTAAATAAGTTACAAATTTGTATTGATTAAATTTATAGTAATTATAAACTTATAAATATCACATACTTACTTCAAAAAAGATTAATAAAGTAATAACGATTTTATAATAAAAAACAAGAGGTTGTAGTATATTACATCTATCACGCATGAAGCCAATACAAAGATCAAATAGTTACAATGGTCAAAAAATACTTTGACTGTTGAAACTTTCAAATTTTATTTTTTAAGAAATCAATATAAGGAACCTGTTGGGTACATAATAAAAAAAATTGAATCTCTATCCTGTAGAATGACCCAATGACACTGCAGAGTAAGAATAGAGATAAGAAAACCATTGTGAATGCTCTGCATGTGATGAAAATTCAAATTTAAAAGCTAGAATTACTTATTTAGAAACCAAATCAATTAAGAAAATCTTCAATCATGTTTTCCAAAATTATATCAATATCATTGTTCTTTTCCATTATGGTAATTGAGCTGATTTTGTTGGGATCTTATACCAATATCATTAATTCTGTCATTCTAGTTTTATTCTTCACTTGAATAGTTCACATATATCTTTTGTTATGCTGAAAACATAAGTAAATTAACGTGAATTAATACTAAGTTTCTAATACAGACACCTTTGCCGACAATATATATACATATATATGTCTGAATTATAATTAAAGTAGAATTTAGTTTAAAGCAGACACTCTAACACATACATCTTATATGTCTGAATTCATCATGTATCAGAAAAATTAAAGATAATTAATGCTAACCTCAGCCTAATTTAATACTTTCTGTCTCTAAAAAGATGACTAAAGTTATAAAAATTTTTGTCCACAAACAGATAAAATAAAGTATATAAAGTAAAAGGTAAATAAATAATGCTAGAAACACAAACTATTCTACAAACATTTTACAAACTGTAAATCCAAACAATGTAAATCCAAACAATAAAAAAATCCAAACAATGTAAATCCAAACAATGTAAATCCTCTGCAATAAAGCTGATGTGAAGTATGTCACATCAATAGTTTATAAAATATTTGTAAAATAGTTTGTGTCTGTAATATTATTCAAAGGTAAATATGTCATTTAGTGAGATCTGTCAGTATAAAAAAAAGTTACGGTAATTATTACTTTATATAATCTTGTGGGGTTAATAAGGATCATTTGAAACTTTTTACTCTATTTCGTCTATTTTTTTTTTCTTAATGTGCGCAAATTGTAAGTTGCTGATCTTTTGGGACGAAGGGAGTATTTTGTATGATTAAATTTTTAATATACTAATTTATCAAAATCTAATAAATAATTGTTTTGAAAAATAATTGATATATAGAATCAAGTCCTGGGCAAAACCAAAAAGGGAAGAATTAACTTCGGCCAAGAATTACAGTTGGCCCCAACAAGAGCATTAAGGTAAATGTTAGAAAAAAGCTACTTTGTTTGGGCCTGGAAAAATACATTTTTTTTCTTCCAAATATTGATTGCAAGTTATTTGTAAAGTTTTAAATTTTGAGTGTTACTTCACGCTCTTGTATGTGGTATCTCTTTATAATAATAATATTTTGAGAAATTCTAAAAATACTTTTTGTACATAACATTGGATGGAAAATAATAATATTTGGGAACTGTTTCTGCTTTGAAAAAAGTGAAATCAAAATCCATATTGATAGCAAAAAAGTGAAAACACAAAAAATTGTTGTTTTTTTTATAATTTGAATATTATAGTAACCAAAAAACTTTACAGCAACAAGGAGCATACCCCGCGGAGGAAATGGTTAGCATGAAGTTTATTTTGGGGTAAGTTGGTTAATTGGCTAATAGAATACTGACATGCAGGCGAAGCTGTATGTGTGTCAGCATTCTATTAGTCAATTGACCAATTTACCAAAAAAATAATTGCATGCTAACCGGATCCCCTGCGGAGACATATTGCGAATCCACATCAGAAGACAGGCTTAATGATGCCAATGCTATAGGATAAAAAGGCTATCAACAAAATTGCTAAATTTAGCAACAGAAACAAGTTTACATTTTACTAATCTAATGCATTTTTGAGCGATAATTTATGCTGCGTTTGGATTGAAGGATTGGAATGATTCATTCCATTCTAATTGGAATGAGTTATTCCATACTCTCCTTTCCCCAAGACTTTCATGACTCAATGATAAAAAAACTAATCACAAGACTATGGACATGAAATCTTGGGCAAAATTGTTAAATTTCAGTCGAAAATAGCAAAAAAAAAAGGATGGTTCAATTCATTCCAATTGCAACCAAACATAATTTTTTTTTATTTTATAAGAATGAGTCATTCCATTCCTACCTTTATTTCTTCAATCCAAACGCATAAGAGCTGTGGAAGATTGCTCAACAAGAGCTCTCCTATTTCTTTCATTCCCTATTTTATAAACCATTGTTGCCTAACATAACTTGATAATGTTAAAGGTCATTTGATCCATCCAAGTAAATTGAATATGCCTAAGATGATGATCCCAGTCAGTAGGCACGCCAAACCAACCAGCCATGAAAGAAAATGAGAGTGGTTAGCATGAAGTTAACTTCGGTCAATTGATCAATACAGTGTCGACACGTAAACCGAGAAGTGATATCTCTTTCTGCGTGTCAACACTGTATTGGTCAATTGACCGACTTACCATGAAATTAACTTTATGATAACCGGATCCAAAGAAAATACTCCAATGGAGCCAGCCAAAATAGCAAGATCCTGTCAAAGCTGGAGTATTTTCTTTAACTAGCCTAATTCACGTTCATCTTTCTCAATTACATCCAATCTATTTGGTCTTTCTGAGATAAAAACCAATTCAAATGGCGTTTGGAAAAAAAAATTATAAACTCAACGCCACTTTGAGTGGCGTTGGGATCTCAATGACGTCACCATTCAAATTTTTCTTTAACCAAATTATGTTATCCAAATTTTAAAAAAAATAATATTTTTAAAAAAAGAATTGATACTTTTTTTAGGCAATAAATTAAAAATTGAACGCCATTCGAAATAACGTTGGGACACTTTTTTTTTTAATGAAGCAAAGCTTGAACACCATTTGTTCTGGCGTTGGAACAAATTTTTTTAATTTTTGAATGAAGCAAATGTGAGAGCAAATAACTAACAACCTTTTGATTTAGCTTTAACGCCGTTTGTTCTGGCGTTTTTTTAAAATGAAATTTATATATTTGAAAGCCATTTGAAATGGCGTTGGAATAATGTATTTTTTTATAAAGCTTGAACTCCATTTCAAATGACTTTGGAACAATTTTTTTATTTTTTTATAAAGTTGAACGCAATTTCAAATGACTTGGAACAAATTTTTTTTTTTTATAAAGTGGATCGTAGCTTGGCTTTGGAACTAATTTTTTATTTTTATTTTATAAAACAAATGAACGCCATTTCAAATGGCATTGGAACATTTTTTTTTCAAAAAAATTTTACAAAACAATTTTGGACGCCATTTGAAATGACATATTTGTACTTTTCGATATTTTTAAATTTGTTTTATGAATGAAATGCATTATTATTTTTAAATTATATTTATGATTGAAATACATTATTATTTTGGAAATAAATTATTTGTAGAATAACATGATTCTCAATTGCGTTTAAAACTATAAACATATTAAGCTTCATAAGAGATGATTTATCTAATACTTTTATATGTTCAAAAGCAAATCATCAAGAAATTGTATTATGAGATTATCATCATATTATTATAAATTTTGTCATATATGCGAATAATAGGATTAATTTTTTTTATACAACTTGTTAGTTATATTTATAACTCATCCCACAAACAAGAGTGTCCTTTATTAAAATTTATAAGTTTTATAGTTTTTATATGTATTTTTAAATGTACTCAGCATTTATTTGAGTAATAAAAAAAATAAAGAGTTAAAATTAAAATTAAATATTTTATATACTATTTTAAACTAATTTATAAAGAATATAAAACTCTTTTTTTTTTTAAATTAAAATAAAATTGACAAGTGAACAAGAACAGAGATTAGAGAGCGAGCTGACAGCCAAAATAATAAGAGAGAGAAAAGACTGATATCTCATCGATCAATCTCTCTCTGTAACTACGTTCAATAAAATCTCTCTGCAATTAGTTAGAGAGAGAAAGGGCTGTGTTTGGTTCGATTTATATATATATATACTTAGAGAAGAAAGATCACCGTTAATTGTTTGATTGATATTCAATAGTGTGTATTTTTTTTATACGAATTAATCTGCATTTTGTGTTTATAAGAAAGATTTCGATTTTATGATGATTATGCAGCTCTAATATCAGATCGATTGATTTAAGGATTAAGTTAAAGAGTATTTTTGGTGGGTTTTGTGTAATTGGAGAAATTTTCTGAACAATGAACGACGGTGGAGATGAGGTAATGGCTCAGGCGGGGCCGCCGGAGCCGTTGGATTGGAAATTCTCTCAGGTGTTTGGCGAACGTGCAGCTGGAGAGGAAGTTCAGGAAGGTATTTTATTAATTTTATCTGCAAGTGTTATTTATTTTAAAATCTGATAATTACTAAATGAAATTTGATAATATATAATATCTATTAAGTATATTGGGAATTTTGTTGTTAAGTCTTGGTAAACTTATAGTGATATTAGTGAATTTAAGTTAGTTAAAGAAGAACAAATCTCTAGCTAACATGTTTTTTGATGTGAAATAATGCATTGTGATGAATTTGGAGTTGAAATTATTTGTTGTTGGACTGCTTGGTCATTTATAGTATATATTGCTTTTAATGGCATGGAAATATGCAAAGTGATGTAAGTTCAACTTTTACAAACTAGTAGCTGAGATATGGTGCGTAGTTCTTGGGCCTCCAAGCACACCAATAATGGAAGATAGGCGGCCGCTCTTGGAAGAAAATTAAGACGTGGTTGTTTTTTGAAAAGGTCTAGGATGCGGGGTGGACACTTGGTGGAGCAAGGGTGTGGGTTGCATGAGTTCTTGGCGAGAGAACAAGTGACGTAAGCTTGTTGGAATGGGAAACGTGGTGACACGGGAAGAACGGTGGAAAGACTCATGGTTCTTGGTGGAAGAGCGGACACGAGGCTTGGAGTGGAGGGGGAGAGGTTGATTTGATAGTAGATTCAGACAGAAGGGGTAAATTGTTTAATTACATGTGGGAGACAAGAGCCCCCATCATATCAGAATAGTATTGAAAGGGAAAGGAATTAATATACATGAATGGTCTCAATACCTACTAACTTGAGTTTTCGAGTAAAGTTGGATTCAGATATGTGTGTTGGGACTAATAATCCTAACATAACAATCAGTAATTCCTTGGACACTGTTGCGCATGCAATCAATTGTTTTCTTTGTGCAAGCTTAAAGACCTTCAATCTTGCTAATGACACAGAAGGTTTTTAATCTTAGATATGAAAATGATGCTGAGAAATATTGATTGAAAGTCTATCTGATATTATGTAAAAGATAGTGTTTTAACCTTTCTTTCTTCTTCATTTTTAATGCATTTCTAAGTTTGAGATTGTAATTGCCAAATTACTTTGTTTATGCGCTGTTTTCTTTTTGCAGTTGATATCATTTCTGCAATTGAATTTGATAAAACTGGGGACCATCTGGCAACTGGAGATCGTGGGGGTCGGGTGGTTTTATTTGAAAAAACTGATGCAAAAGATGTATGTTCCCCACCCCCTTTTATTTTAGGTTCATTTTCCCTTATACTGTCCTATAAAGCTTCAATTTTTTCCGTGGTTGAGCTTTCTATAATATTAACATATAATATGCAGCGTGGTTGTCATCGAAGAGATCTAGAGAGTATGGATTGTTCAAGAAGTCAGCATCCTGAATTTCATTATAAAACTGAATTTCAGAGCCATGATCCAGAGGTTTTCATTTTTTCCTTTTAGTTAAATATGTTTAGTATTTGTTTGGTCATTGGTTAATTTCTGTTTCTTACTGGACAAATGTGAACCAACTCTGCTCTTGTTAATAATTGAGTTCAGTTTGACTATCTCAAGAGCTTGGAAATTGAGGAGAAAATCAACAAGATTAGATGGTGCCAGACAACTAATAGTGCCCAGTTTCTGCTTTCCACAAATGACAAAACCATCAAATGTTGGAAGGTGAGGAAATGCAAATTTTGTTGAATGCTTATATTTTACGAAAATTACTTGTGAGATCATTTCTTTTTGTTGTAACTCCTTGGAATTATCTTATATTTTTTTCCCTTCCTAACACTATTAATTTTGTCATATACATTTTCATATTTGTTTAAAATAACTTTAATATGCTTGTGCTTGCATGGCATGTTCACTAGAGTATTGTAGTCAAACAGATATTATTTTCTTCTTCCCTTTTTGTTTCCTTTTATTTATTGGGAACAGGGGGGAAGTGGGAGGAATTGAAGTTGGGGAAAGGTTGGATAATTGGCTGACTAGAAGACATGAAGCTAGGCACAAGCAGAACAATCTTGCCCATTGTAAAAGTTAATAAGATAGAAAGGAAGCGAAGGAACCTATCAAAAAAAGAGACGAAAAGTGGAGAGACAAGACAGGGAGAGAGTGTGAAAACAGTTAATTATATTCTTCATCCATGAATTCCTGAGTACAATGATCTATGTTTTCTAAGAAGCCCCATACCAAAAACAGACCAATTTAAGCTTAACGAGCAATGCTGTTCCCAGACAACTCCTGTGAGCTACAGGACTGACACTTGAAACTACTGTGCCTACCGGTTCTGTGACAAGCACTGAAGTGACTGCAAATATAAACTGAAATTGACAGACTGACACTTGCCTGAGCGCAATGAGACAATCCTGCGATAATTGACAACCCCAAATGGTTATTAACACCACCCTCAAGCCTGGGCATATAAATGAAGCATGCACTACTTGTTGCAAATAAACCTATTGTACTCCTTCCTAAACACTTAAGTTATGTTAAAATCTGTGTATTTGTGTATCATTTTAGGCTAAAAAAACTGTCTCGAGACTCTTGGACAAGACTCCTATTACTGCTATAACCCTTCATGGAAAATATTTTAAATACTCGTGTAAATCTTTGTAATTTTGACTCTACATCAATAAGGACACTACATTCATGTGCTGAAATTCAAGACTTAAACCTAAATTTTATGATTTGACGGATTTTTTTAGGCTAAATGATAGTCATTTACTGGATTTCAAGTTCTGTTGTCCAAACGCAATCTTGGTGAATATATTCACAAGTTGATCTTCACTCTTGTGATGGCTTATCGATATAATCTTTGTCAAAGGTTCAACAAACGTTTTCACAATCAACTTCAATATACTTGAAGAGTGTTCATGTGGCCAGATTATTTTTATATCAGAATATGGTACTCCCATATTATAAATCCCTTTCACAGTCTAACTATGACTTACTAGGGCGGCTTCTTTTGCTCTCTGTCTCTCTTCTTCATTCTCCACGGTTGATTTTAGTCTTTGGTTGGAATGATCCGAGTGAGCCTACAAACATGTTGGTTTATCAGGTTTTGCTTACAGGTGACGAGCTTCACTCTTTTCAGTACAAGTAGAGAATGGGTGCGATAGTGGACAAGGAGCAGTTGATGTGAACCTTGATACCAACCCTTACGCTGAAGGCAGTGATGAAGATGAGGGTGTTGATGATCAAGCCATCAAGGTGGATGGCACTATTGACACGGGATATTCAACTATTACCAAAGATTGTAAGCATGGAGATGCAACACGGGATATTCAAACCTAGATGAATCATTTTCCTTTATTCATGTCACATCATTGTACCTCTTATAAAATTTGAGGGGTTATTAGTAACTTATTTTGTATTGTTACTAATGAATAATGCTTTGAATTAGGTTGATAAACTTGGAGAATCTGGGTATTTTAGTTCGGAAAATATAAATAGCTGATAGTAACGAGGAGTTTATTTACTCGTTGAGTTCAGCTTCCCAAGTTAAACTTGGATTAGGGTTATTTATTTCTTATATAAAGTGATGTAATCCCCCATTGTGAAATATTGATTTCGGAATTGAGGTTTTATGCCATTGTGCCTCCATGCATGGTTCTTCCTCCTCTTCCCCTCTTCTTTCTTTTTCTTTTAATCCCTTCCCTAATCCCTTCTAGCCTTGTCCCGCATACATTTTTTAGTCTAACGGTTGCACGTCTTATTATACTTAATCTTATACTTTCACCAGCTATTATATGGTGTGTTTGTAGTTTGCAAGTATTAGCCCTAAAACCAATGATTGGCTAAGAACATGGTTTGTTTTTTCTAATGGTTTAATGTTGACCAGGTCCAAGAAAAGGTCAAGAAAATATGCGAGATGAATGTGGCCCCTTCAAAATCTATGGGAAATGGCATAGTTGGTGGTTCAAGGGTATCAACAAGCTCCAAAGTGCATACTGCAAATGGGGGATGCATCGACAAACCTTTCCATTATTTAAGCAATGATTTTTCATCGCCGCCATTGGGAATTTCATCCCTACATTTACCTGTGGTAGTTGTACTAGCCTGACGTATAATGAGCAGCATTAAATATTTTAGAGTAAAGCATTGATTAGCTTCAAATTATCAAGTACTAAATTTATCACTTAAAAGAAGTATCCATTGGTGTATCGGAAAGATGCTTCTAGATTTATTGGATTAAGAATTCTTGCTACTTGGTTCTAAAGGAATTCAAGGTCATTATCTAACTAGATGTAATTTATGGCATTAAAATGTGCTCAACTTGTGATTTTTAGGTAACCAGTCACGAGACAAGCCTTGTAGCTAGATGTCGAAGACTATATGGTCATGCCCATGACTATCATATCAATTCAATCTCAATCAACAGGTGCATTTCACATCTTCCCTAAAATTTTTACTATTGGGTTTCTCATGCTTTCATAATTATGTTCTGTATTGTCATACATATTGCATGTTCATGTTTAGATTTTGCATTTAGAATAAACACTATACTTGTAGTATGAAGTGTCAAATAGGAAAAAAACAAAGAAAACGAGGGAGGAGATTGAAGGCGAGGAGTGACTTTTAGGAAAGACGGGGGGAGGGGAGCGAGTGTAGAAAGAGAAATAGAAAGGTTCCCAGCACTCTTGCAGAGTTGGTTCAGCTCAAGTGGAGAGAAGCAAGTTAATACAGAAGGACAACTCATCTTTTAAGAAAAAAGAAAGAAATTTAGCGGAAAATATTCTTTAGATAAAAAAATCTAGTAGACTTAACACTAAGCTGTGAAGGAATGCTCTCCCATTCTTATGTAAACATGAACGACCTCTATCCTAAAAAAACATCCATTGAATAGGCCTAAAGAGTCTTAAGGAGATAAATTTTATCGCATGATAAATGAGAGGGCATGAAGCAATCAGTCAAGATCTTGATATTCCACTGTGTCCAAAGATCTCAAAGAATGGACAATGCCGAAGAGCCTTGTCCTTAGTCCTACTAAATGATTGAAACTTGACTTGATAAGGAGGATTTCATTCACAAACAGTGAATATGCACAATCCTCTCCCTAGTCCCAAACAATAAACATCAAAATGTCCTGCTAGGGCAATGTTAAAAGAAAGAAACTAGTCTTGTTAGGTCTTGAATGGTCTTCAACTCTAGCACAAGTCATTAGTGTTTAACCTATTAAGCACCTACAATGAAATCCTAATGTTAGTCCTTAGATGGAGCCATAGCCTCCCGGATAAAAGAAGTTAAAAGGATTTGGAGAAGATTAATAAACAAAAATAAGGAAGAAGTTCAAGGATATGGAGAAGAGTCATGACACTAATAAGGGAGGAGAAGAAAGTCGTTATTGTTGAATCTAAAGTCCAAGAATGTCTATTTGAGAAGTTAAATATATATAGCAAAAGGACTCGCTCTCTATGCCGTTCAACTTCCATTGATGTAGTCATAGAGGAATGCGCACTGCATTGGTGCCTTCAAGCTAATTGCATGTTCAGGCTTGTTCAGGCATATTCCTGATATCCTTTGCCAGTCTTCAGTTTTCAGTTTGTGGCACTTTTCTTATAGACATATTTTTTTTGTAGATGCAGTGGTATTTCCATCTACATTGTCATTTGATTCAATGTTTTTTTTGGCAAGATACTAGTATCATTGTTTTGCAGCTCATACAACAATGGTATAATTTGAAGCTCATATTACCCATCCCTCTTTTTTGTGAATTTGCTTATATTAGGAGTCTCTTCAGTAAGAAGTTAGACAAAACTGAACAAGATCGGTATAAATTTCATCCACATATACAGTTTGGTTATCTGCCTAGTTATATATATATATATATATATATATATTATAAAGTGGGAGAATAACTTGACGGTTATTTTGGTGTTAACATTATAGTGAAGCCTTTTTATGTTCCTTAACTGAATTTACTTATACAGACTATTGAATATTCTTTCTTTAGATCATGTAACTTCCCTTTACCTCTTTCCCCCACGATATGAAAACTTTTCCCAACTTCCTTTAGTTTCTTCTTTCTTTTCAACTCTTTATCCCATAATTTCTCATATCCATCGTTTACATTACTTTACTTATCAAGTTATTTATTAATAAAGTAGTTTACATCACATGCGTGGTGCGTGTGCATTAATACTAGACATAATAAATTGCATCCTCTCTTGCCATTTGACATTCACTTAATACATTTCCTCTCTGTTTTATAGTGATGGTGAAACATTTATATCAGCTGATGATCTGCGAATAAATCTATGGAACTTGGAAATTAACTCACAAAGTTTTAATATCGTGGACGTAAAGCCCGCAAACATGGAGGATCTAACTGGTAGAAATCTGAGCATTCTTAAAGCCAATTATGTTTCATAGATGGATAATTGTAAATTTTGATGTTAATCATTTTTTATGGTTAAAATGGATATAAATTTTTTGGACTAACCTAAAATGTGTGGATACTTCTAAGACATGTCATACGTGTGTCTAATACGTGTTGGACATATATTGGATATGATACTTTAGAATACTCTTGTAGATGGTGTTTTTCTTAAACATGCTGAATTTGAAAATAAAATTCTTTGTTTCTGACACGTATCAGGCACTTCTTGGACACATGTTAAACTGTGTCCAACAAACCTTGACTGTTAGTAAATGATTATATTTTATTAAAAAATAGGTATAGTTGTTTAAAAAATATTAAATTGAAATATTATCAAACAGAAGTAATATTAGAGGTATGTTGGGATGGTAATTATCATTAAAATTGTAAAAAGTAGTATAATTGTTTAAAATAAATTAAATCAAAATTGTATCAAACAAAAGTAATATGAGAGGAAAATTAAAGGAACATGTTTTGGGATTTGGAATGGTAATTATCCTTGATATTCTAACATGATAAATAACATGTATGTATATTTATATATATATGTATCACTTCATGTTTGCTCGAGTAACCTGGACCGTGTCGTATTTGTCCCCCTAGCCATGTCCGTGCTTTCCATAGGAATAACTTATTTATTTCTAAATGTGTATATATATATGTTATAGCAGTTTCAAGAAGTTGAATGGCTAAAGTGTTTAGGTCGGGCTTCTTGTTTCTTTTGTATTGTGTTGGATGATGGGAGATCAAGCTATAAATTTGTTTTGTTACTTATCAAGAAATTGAAGGAAATTCTTTTTGTATTCTATATGCTCCTCCACCCCTCCACACTTTATTGAAAATGACGTAAACCATTATAGTATTTGAATTACATGCTTGAATTTATTCCTGCAGAGGTGATAACTTCAGCGGATTTTCACCCTTCACATTGTAATATGTTGGCATATAGTAGCTCAAAAGGATTAATCAGGCTTATCGATTTGCGGCAATCAGCTCTGTGTGATACTCATAGCAAGCTGTAAGTGGATTGTACCCATTTGTCTGCATTTGGTCGTTCGCATATTCAACGGTTTTAATGTTTAGGTATTATGAAAAATCATGCTATCTATTCAGGACATAACTGAGGAGGTATGAAGTGACTTAATTCTTGGATCTTCAATTGATGTTACAGATTTGAGGAACCCGAGGCTCCTGGTTCCAAATCTTTTTTCACAGATATAATTGCCTCAATTTCAGATATCAAGTTTGCAAAGAATGGTAGGCATATACTGAGTCGTGATTATATGACACTTAAGGTATGCATTTTGTCTTTGTAATCAATGTAATTATAGTCTTTTTACTTGAAAGTTAAAGCTCACACCCAGAGTAACATGTCAAAGGATACGCCATTAACTGATCATCACACTGCCACGGAAAATGTCATATCTCGGTGCCAAGAGGACATGCCTGTGGTACCCTCACATGTGATTATAGCTCAGTATACCCTATTGCTTATTTTACATAATACCAACAAAAGGTTCTAAACGTACATGTTGAACCAAATCAAATCATAAACAAAATACCTCCACAGTAAGGTAACATGTACCGCTCGACAAAGATTAATAAAGTTATATGCATGAAGAACATATTTAAAAGATTACAAAATATGAAGTTTGGATCATCTAGACCAAACCAAACCAAAATAAGAATTTGATTAGAAACGAAACAATTAAGCAAGTACCCAATTTCTGAACGATTAGCAGTACAAACAAATCAACATAATGATAGTTTCGCTAAAGAAATATAGACTGTGTTCAAATTATAATAGAAGGAAAAAGAGTTCAAATTACATGATAAAAGTCAATGTATCAAAGATCAAACTTCTGTTCAATAGTGCCAACAAAAATATAAGAACAAAATAACGAATGACGAGATATTACGAGATACATAGAATACAACAATAATCAAAGGAGTGGAGTACGAAATTTGTACATGATACTCAAAACAACTTATATCACACTCCACAAAATCTTACCCTCAAATGCCAACTATATTAAATACGAAATGTTATTCACCACCTAAACATATTCACTTCGAATTAAATATAATCCAAACTAATAATTTTAAAAATAATTCGTAATCCATTCAAGGTGTCTTTAATTATCGCCTTAGATCACTATTAATACTCCAAAACTTAAAAGTCCATAACAAAACTTAAGAAATCTTAAAACCCTAATATGCAATTTATTTTTAGGACCTCAGCCCACTATATCGCTTATATCAATCCGATTTTATAATAATTTTTCAATTCAATTATGCTTTTAGAAAACTTCAAATTAATATTTAATTATTAACAAAAATCCGAGTTATTACATTCTTCCCCCCTTAAAAAGAATTTTGTCCTCAAAATTCAAATAAGTTACAGGAAGTTTTATTTTTATTTTTATTTAAATTGCATAATTATTCATAAACTTTAGTTAAGATGTACCATTGCCCTTTGTAATGAGCAAGCCTGGTAAGTCCATTAGTCCACACACTTGTCTATGTACTAGTAGAAGATTCGGCAACTACCGCGTCAAGCCTCGTTAAGGTTCTTCGCCTTGCATTGAATTAAACCACATGCTCCATCACTTGTACAAGCCCTTGTTAATTTTCTTGAGTTTTATTCTCGCAAACGTACTCTTAAGAACATAATTCGAAAACGCAAAATTTTCTCTACATTTATAATAGAGTTCGAATGCCCAAAATATTCAAAATTATCTTTAATTCGTAAAAAAGCTCATGTTCTGCACGACTAGGATCTAACAAATTATTTTTGTTTTATTTATTTATTTTACATAAATTCATGTAAAACTCCAAGGATATCAGACAAACAAAACAACTCTACAACTATATTACCAACTCTCCCTAGTACCTCAAGAGCTTCAAAATATCATAACCTCAATCCGAATTAGTTCTCAAATAGTTACACCTTTCAAAGAATATACCACTAAGATCTCTTCATCACCGTATCAAACTCCAAGTCATATTCTATTATCTGCATAAGCAAACTGTCTACTCTAAACTGTTCAAGGTCTTTCAAAATCTATTGAATTTCATCACTTACTATCTAATCATTTAATGAACCAATCCTTTTGTTAATGCAAACCTTAATCCAACAAATTCCAAGATCTTCTCTTACTATCACAAAGAAACTTCAACAACATAACTCCAATATCCTACCTGAAAATAGTCTTAAAATTGATCATTAGCCTTAAATGATTAATCAAATTACCTCTAATATCTACAACTCAAGTTTGCAAGAAATCCTTTATACTTAATAGTTTTCACTTTGTCATATTATCCCACCAATACACATACCTCAAGTTATCCACAAGCTCAACAGAAAATAAAGTATAACCCATATCAAATCATCAATTCTAGGATCATAATAGATTGTTACCAAAAAGCAAACAAATAATTCTTCAAAATCAAAAACTTACTATTACAAATCCTCACATCATAATCGCATTACATATATGATCATTTCTTAATAGTGCAAAATATAGCTTTATTCTTCTTAATGATCCGATCACAATTCTTAACTAATATCATTACTTCATCACATAACAATAATAACCTTGACAAATTATCTCACTTTCCTCAAATCAATTACAAATCGAAAAGAGAACAACAACTGGTCAAAATCAAGACCAACCAAACAGAGAACCAAATTGAAAAAAACTCTTACGTCTACCCAGTGGTTTACCCATAACTCACAGGTCAAGTCTAAAGGCAATCTACAAAATCATAACCTAAGCTTTGATACCATCTTTGTAATTCCCCTTCTCGAATAGAAAATGGAGGTCACGTGCAAAGCACAACAAACCTCAAAATAATAATTATATTTCTCTAAAAATTTACACAATAATCAAAACCTAAAATCATATTAATCTATTAGGTCAAACGTAATTATCTTCACTCGAAACCCTAAATTGCCCTTACAAACCTGCTGAAAAACACAACATGAGTCAAATACCCATTACAGATAAAGATATACAAAAGATGTACAACTGAAATACGGAATCAACTGACAAAATATTGAACAAGGCCTTAAGCATAAATACTGACGATAATAGAATCTCCAAAGTCTGAATAGAATATATCTGAATCAATAGAATTAATGAAACAAACAGAAAGCTGAATTAAAGAGACTAAGTGGTTATTTCATACCGAGCTCTGGACAAAACAGAACCTTGCCACACAGATAAGTCAAAATAATGCCACATAGGCAAATCACACATTGGACCGCGAATCCAAATTCATGCAAATTGGAAGACGTGTCTAGCACAAACATCACTAATCCAATCTGCAAAACAGAACAGAAACTAAGGTCGACCCATACGCATCCTGATCTAGAGTAACATACAAAAGGATACGTCATGGACTGATCACATCGTTATGGAAAGTGTCATGCTCTGGTGCTTAGAGGATATGTTTGTGGTACCCCCATGTGGTTATAGCTCGATATACGCTATCGCTTATTCTACAAAGATATATGATGTCACAACAAATGCGACATAATACTAACAAAATGGTTCTAAACGTACATGTTGAACCAGATCAAGTCATTAACATAATACCTCCAAAGTAAGGTAACAACATGTAACGCTCTACAAAGATCAACAAAGTTCTATGCATGAAGAACAAATTCAAAAGATTACAAAATATGAAGTTTGGAACATCTAGACCAAACCGAAGCAAATTAAGGATTTGATTAGAAACAAAACAATTAAGCGAGTACCCAAATTCTGAATGATTAGCAGTACAAATAAATCAATATAATGATTGTATCGCTGAAGAAATATAGACTATGTTCAAATTATAATAGAAGGAAAATAGTTCAAATTACAGAATAAAAGTCAATGTATCTAAGATCAAACTTATATTCAAGAGTGCCAACAGAAATATAAGAAAAAGGTAACGAATGACGAGATATCACGAGATACATAGAATACAACAATAATCAAAGGAGTGGAGTACGAAATCCGTACCTGATACTCAAAACCACTTATAGCACACTCCACAAAATTTTACCCTTAAATGCCAACTATATCAAATACGAAATGTTATTCACCACCTAAACATATTCTCCTCGAATTAAATATATTCCAAAAGAATTCGTAATCCATTTAAGGTGCCTTTGATTATCGACTTAGATCCCTATTAATACTCCAAAACTTAAAAGTTAATAACAAAACGTAAGAAATCTTAAAACCTTAATATGCAATTTATTTTTAAGACCTCAGTGCACTATATCGCTCATATCAATCTGATTTTATAATAATTTTTCAATTCAATTATGCTTTTAGGAAAATTCAAATTAATATTTAATTATTAATAAAAATCCAGGTTATTACATTAGAAATTTGATATAAAAGCTATAGCAGGAATGTGTGGACGAGGCAGATGGCTTCATGCAAACTAGCTTTTAAAATTTTTATTTTTAGGAAATAAAAACTATCGACATTTATATTTAGTTACGGAAACAAAAGTCATGTAATTAAGGGTAAATTGCGGGTTACCTGCCCAGTTTAGATGTGGTTGACCAATGACAATTGACCACTTTCGTTCAAAAAATCACACAATAAAGGATTTGGAAGCAAGAGGGATGCCAAAATTTTATGGAAGTGTGTCTTCTTTTCTATCTTGTGGGGAATTTGGAATGAGCGTAATGCTAGGTTGTTTAGAGATAATTACTTATCTTTAATGTTATTGAATGATAGAGTTATTTTTCTTGTGTCTCTTTGGGCTTTTGCTATGGGGGCTTTTAGAGGTATCAATTTATATATAGAGATTGGAGGGCTGCACTCTTTTAAGTGCTTTCTTAAGATTTTTTGATCTTTTACTTTGCTGAGGGTGGACTTCTTGTCCCCCATTTATTGTATCCTTTCTTCTCTACTAATAAAATTTCTTTTTTTATCAAAAAAAATTAAAAATTAAAAAATCGCACAATAGACCATTTTGTGACTTCCCGTGAAGTGCAACTGCAGATGGAGTTAATTGCTTAAATGTCGCACCAAACCATATTTTATCTGACCGAATTCAATCTTAAACTGAGATTAACTTACTTGGGAAAGTTATTGAATTTAAGCAAAGTATGAGTAATTCCGTGAGCTTGAAGTGGTCTATTTGAGTTGTGAATTGTAGAACAGTAGGCAGCTAATGGACCTGTAAAATAGTAGCTTATAGAGGTGTACAACAAACTGTGAAAATAGGCCAAACCGAAAACCGTCCGGTTTATTATCGAGTCTAGTAGTTGACGGTTTTGAAAAGGAAAAAACCGAGTAAGTTTAGTCAACAACGGTTTATGACCAAAACGCTTGGTTATTTAACTGACCAAATCCATTAGTCTGAGGGATACTGTCTTCTTTTTTCTCTCCCTCTCAATTCTCACGATCTTCTCCCCTACCCCTTCTCTCTCCATCTTTGATCTTACTATGAAACTTCTCACGGCCAAATTTGGGGACAAAGACTACTTGAGTATGATTATCACTAGCAACATCCTAATCCTACCCTTGGTGAAGAGACTATTGAAGAATTAAAACACTTGGTGAAAAATATGAAGCAGATCAGTTCTAATTCTTCAACCGTAATTGCTTACATTCAAAACCCTAATCTCATCTTTATAAAATCCTTATCTCTATTTTATAAAGCCCTAATTTCTCAAAGCATCGTTCTTCCTTCTTATATTGTGGTATCGCAGTTCTTACTATTTCAATTCTTATTATTCCTAAAATTTGAAGAAATGACGAGAGATTTTTTTATATTGGTTATTTGGAGAAAAGATGATAGATTGATGACATTAAAGTGGTTTTATCCAATTCCTGCTTGAAGTAGAAGCTTGACGCCGGGCTGGATAGTGATTATCCGGCGGGCTAAGATGGGATGCACTCACAAATAAAAGAACAAGAGATTCACCACAAAAACACAGAGAAATCTTTCTAATGTGTATATTATATTTTATCAAAAAACAAAATTGTCAATTTAACCCACAAGCTGGGTTTATATAACTTTACCAAAACTTTATTCCCAAGGCATAGATCTGCCCAAGCTACCCGAAAATAACTAACAAAATCTCCCTAAAGATACGGAAAAGATTTGCCTCAAAAAAGAAATAAATCCTAACAAACTTCCTAATAAAATAAAAGGAAATAGTTATTTAGACTTCAGGATCACGACGCCATATTTTTCGAAGCCGAAGCCATTCACGAACCCTTCTGCCGCCATGAGTCCGAAGTTGATTTGAGCCCGAAGCCGAAGTCAGCAATGATCTCTTCGGCGACGATCAACTAATTCGTGATATTCCAAAGCCGTTAACTAGTGATCTGATAGTTTGATCTCTTTGGCCTCTTCGGTGTCGGATCCTCTTGCATCAGTCACCCCGGGTTGAAAAGAACTCGCCCTCGAGTTCTCATTTGGTTCATTCGGCTGATCAAAACAAAGGCTCAAATGTTTGACGTTGAAAACGTCTGAAGTCCTCAGATGACTAGGAAGGCGTAGCCGATAAACATTGTTATTAATCCTCTGCAGAACCTCACAAGGACCAATTTTCCGTTCCTTCAGTTTGCTATATTCACCAATAGGAAAACGGTCTCGGGTCAAAACAGCCCAAACAAAATCTCCAACCTCAAAAATAACTTGGCGCCGATGTTGATCGACTTGTTCCTTGTACTTAGCGTTATTTTTGGAGATGGATTTGTATACCTGATCATGGATACCCCGAAAATGATTTGCTATTTCTTCTGCCTTGGGATGTAGCCGACCAATCCGAGGGATCGGAACCAAATCTAGGACTCCACGAGGGTTCTGCCCACAAACGATCTCAAAAGGACTCATGTTGGTAGTCCAATTTTTTGAACGATTATAAGCGAACTCTGCTTGAGAAAGCGCCAGATCCCATTGTTTTGGTTTATTCCCAGCCAAACATCTTAACAGATTGCCTAAGCTTCTGTTAACCACTTCGGTTTGGCCATCAGTTTGGGGATGATAGGCACTCTGAAATTCAACTTCGTTCCAAGCTTCTCCTACAGGCTCTTCCAAAAGTTGCTCATAAATTTGGTATCTCGATCAGAGGTGATAGACTCGGGAACGCCATGCAAACGTACAATCTCCCGAAGATAAAGATGGCTGATCCGAACTGCATCCATTGTCTTTCGGCAAGCGATAAAATGAGCCATTTTGGAAAATCGATCCACTACTATCATGATTGAGTTTGATGTTCTTTGAGTTAGGGGTAGACCCAAAACAAAATCCATGCTGACGTCACACCAGGGGCTCTTCGGTATAGGCAAAGGAGTGTACAATCCGGCATTGGTAAGTACTCCTTTCGACTTCTGGCAAGTATAACACCCTTTCACATATCGAGCCACGTCGCTGGAGATCTTAGGCCAATAATAGTCAGCTGTTATTAAGGCCATTGTTTTATCTCGGCCGAAGTGACCTTCATTGTGTAGTTCGCTTACTATCTTCTGCCGAAGCGAACAATCAGGAATGCAAAGTTGAAGTCCCTTGAACAGATATCCTTCGTGTAAGACATAGTCGGATCGTTGCCCTTTTCTGACTTCGTTCACTATCTTCCCGAAAGAAGGGTCTTTTCATACATCTCGGTAGGGCTGAGCAAAAAACGGATATAACCGAATAACCGATCATAACCGAATTTTTTTAACCGAATTATTTCGGTTATTCTATTCAATTCGGTTATTACCGAATTAATATTTCGGTATTCGGGTTTTAATACGGTTATTGAAATATTAGTATTCAGTTAACCGAATAACCGAATAGATTTAAAAAAAAATAATTAAAACCTTAAACTCTAGGGCAGTAAAAAGATAGAGTTTCCAGTAAACATATTCAGAAAATACTTTACAACCTCCTAACAACCTTTGAAAACACCAATGATGAGTCCATGCAGGGCAGTTGTGTTTATTCCCTACATCTCAACCACATCAAATGATAACTACCTGGCTTGCCACTTAATTTCGGTTATTAACCGAAATAACCGAATTAAACAGTTGGTTATTCGGTATTCGGTTATTTCTAAATTCGGTTAGTTATTCGGATAGTGAAATTTAGAAATTTTCGTTATTCGGTTATATCCGAATAAGCTATTCAGTTCGGATATAACCGAATTGCTCACCCCTACATCTCGGTGAAGACTTCAAACCCGACAACTTTGCTTTGCATAGTATGAAGGAGCAATGCTCTTCGGCTTAACGCATCGGCAACACGATTTAAGTTACCAACCTGATGTCGTAGATTGAAAGTGAACTCCTGTAGGTAAGCCACCCATTTAGCATGTCTTCGGCTCAGCTTATGTTGGCTATTGATATACTTTAATGCCTCATGATCGGTGAAAAGGATGAATTCTTTTTTATCAAATAATGACGCCAATGTTTCAACGTTTGAATTAAGGCATAGAACTCCAGATCATAAGTGAAATAGTTCTTCGAACCTGATAACTTTTCATTGAAGAACGCCACTGGCCGACCTCCTTGACTAAGAACACCGCCAATACCAATTCCTGATGCATCATAATTGACTTCAAAGAGTTTCTTTAAGTCGGGAAGTGCTAGAACTGGTGCTTTAGTCATCTTCTGTTTGACTAGCTGAAAGCTGTTTTCGGCTTCCTGGGGCCATCGAAATAACTTGTCCTTAAGACACTCAGTGATAGGTGCAACTAATGTGTTGAAGTCCCTGATAAATCTTCTGTAGAAAGATGCCAAGCCATGGAAACTCCTAATATCGTGAATGGTTTTTGGTGTGGGCCATGCTGAGATGGCATCGACTTTTGACTGATCAGCATGAACTCATTCGGTAGAAACAGCGAAGCCGAGGAATGTAACTGAAGTTGTGAAATAAGAGCTCTTCTTGTGATTGATGAATAAATGTTCCCTTTTCAAGGCATCAAAAATGGTTCGAAGATGCTTATAGTGTAGTTCCTCGTTCGGGCTATATATCAGGATGTCATCGAAGTAGACTACCACATATTTCCCCATGAATGGCCGTAGCACTTGTGCATAACTCTCATAAAAGTGCTAGGGGCATTAGAAAGACCGAAGGGAGTGATCATCCACTCGTATAACCTATGTTGGGTTTTGAAGGCCGTCTTCCATTCGTCTCCAGGCCGAACTCTTATCTGATGATATCCACTCTTCAGATCGTTTTTTGAAAACACCTTGGCTCCTGATAGTTGATCTAGCATGTCGTCCAGACGAGGTATCGGGAATCGATACTTCACTGTGATCTTGTTGATCGCTCTACTATCAATGCACATCCTCTACGATCCATCCTTCGGAACTAACAGAGCTGGTATTGCACATGGGCTCATACTCTCGCGAATGTAACCCTTCTCCATCAGTTCAACGACTTGCCTTTGTAGCTCTTCGGACTCCTTGGGACTGAGTCTATATACTGGTCTGTTCGGTAGAGCCGATCTTGGAATAAGATCTATCTCGTGCTGAATGTCCCTCAATGGGGGTAATCCTGGGGGAAGCTCTTCAGGCATCAGATCAGCATACTCTGATAATAACTTTTGTGCTTTTGTTGGGACTTCGGCTTGACTACCGGCCGAACTGTTTTCACAAGGAAGCAACGTATACACAACACCTTCATTTTCAACCTCTGTTAGAAATTTCGCCATAAATAAGAGGTTGGGGTTCCTGTTTTCCTGAGCTGAACTGGGCTCCTCCTTCCGTGGTGCCAGCACAACCTTTTTCCCTTTTATACTGAGGGAGTATGTATTTTTCCGACCATCATGGATGACACTTCGGCCATACTGCCTAGGTCGTCCCAACAATATATGATATGCATCCATGGATACTACATCGCACCATGCGTTATCAAAATACTTCTTTCCAATTGAAAATGAGACTAAGCACTTCTGATTAACTGTTACCTCATTTTCCTTGTTTAACCAGGACAACTTATAAGGCTTCGGGTGCCTATCCGTTTTCAGCTGTAATTTCCGAACGGCCGCTTCGGACACGACATTCTCGCAACTGCCACTATCGATAATCATTTTGCAAACCTTATCTGCCACCGTACAAGTAGTATGAAAAATATTGGTTCTCAGCCAATCCTCTTCGGATTCTTCCTTAGGATTCAACAGACTCCTGCGAACCACTAGAGTCTCATGGCCATCCCCATAGAGCACATCTTCCTTTTCTTCGTACTCATCATACACTGGTTCATTAAGTTCTTCGGTGTCAGCTAGGAGGTCTTCTTCTATTAGAAGGTTCTTTCCCTTCTGACTTGCAGGCTTTCGACACTTTGTCGCCCGATGACCTGGCTCCCCACATCTGAAGCACTTAATGTGAGCATTAAAAGTGCCTTGTGGTTGTTGGGGTGTAGAACGAAGCTGCTGAGGCTGACTCGGTCTGATAGTTGGATTATTCCTGGGCATCGGCCTCCTATTCTGTTACTGCTCTGCTTCCCGAGCCCTTTGATAGGCTTCGGACACGGTCCATATGGACTGGAGATTGAGCACGTCTTGCAATTGTTGCCTTAGTCCTCCCAAATACCTTGCCACCAATTGTTCTTCTATCTCCGACAAGTCATTTCGAGCAATCAACTGATAGAACTCCTCGGTATAATCATCTACCGATCTGGTGCCTTGTCTTAACAGATGTAGTCTCTTGAACAAAGATTGGGTGTAGCCAAAAGGAAGAAAGTGACTCTGCATCTTCTTCTTCATCTTTTCCCATCTGGTAATTTTGGACCTTCCTTACCTTTCCCGGGAATGCCTCATCTGCTCCCACCAGGCGGATGTTCGTCCCTTTAATTTGATGGTAACCAACTTCACTTTAGCACCATCTGGAACATCTTTGTACTCAAAGATCCTTTCAACTTCATTCATCCAATCGATGAATCCCTCTGCTTGCAGAGTACCAGAAAATTCCGGCAGCTCTACCTTAAAGCTCAGATCGTTGTGTCGGACACCACGATCCCGTTGCTCCCATGGCTGCCTCCTATGGTGGTATGGATTGTCAAAACTGGACTCAGAATCATAAGATTCATCGTCAGGATAGGGGTGCGGGACTTCCTCCTCCGGAAACGGCCCCTAGTGACATGGGTGTCGGACTTCCTCCTCCAGAACCTGTCCATGACGACCCAAAGTCTGCGCTGCTAGGCGCTGGGTTAGCTCTGTAGCTTATCTCTGTAAGTCCTCAATCATCACGTCCTGGACATTACGATCACGGGGCGGAACTTCCTCAGTCAGAACATGTCCTCGCTGGTCACGACCACGACGACCAGCCATTGAAACTGACGTCTACTCCCAGAAGAATGCTTGAGCTTTGATACCAACTGACGCCGGGCTGGATAGTGATTATTCGGTGGGCTAAGATGGGATGCACTCACAAATAAAAGAACAAGAGATTCATCACAAAAACACAGAGAAATCTCTCTAATGTGTATATTATATTTTATCAAAAATCAAAGTTGTCAATTTTAACCCACAAGCTAGGTTTATATAACTTTACCAAAACTTTATCCCCAAGGCATAGATCTGCCCAAGCTACCCAATCTACCCGGAAATAACTAACAAAATCTCCCTAAAGATACGGAAAAGATTTGCCTCAAAAAAAGAAATAAATCCTAACAAACTTCCTAATAAAATAAAAGGAAATAGTTATTTAGACTTCCGGATCACGACGCCATATTTTCCGAAGCCGAAGCCATTCACGAACCCTTCTACCGCCTTGAGTCCGAAGTTGATTTGAGCCCGAAGCCGAAGTCAGCAATGATCTCTTCGGCGACGATCAACTAATTCGTCGGCGACGATCAACTAATTCGTGATATTCCAAGGCCGTTAACAAGTGATCAGATAGTTTGATCTCTTCGGCCTCGGATCCTCCTGCATCAAAGTTGTTGTCCATTAATTGGTAGATCAAGATATAGTGTTCAGTGCTTGGGCACCGAAGACAGACTGAAACCAGCCGAAGGAAATGGTTAGACCGACCAAAATATAACCGACTGATTTGGTTGGCTTCAGTGTTTCAGTATAGAAAACCGATACCTTGGTTTCGATTATTTTTCGTATAGAAAACCAGCCGAAACCGATCATGTGCACCCCTAATAGCTTAGATGGGAGAATTTAGAAATGAAATATAGGGAGACTTGGAGAGAAAGATAGAGAGCAAACATAGCCATTATTCAATTCATTTCATGGATAGATCGTACAATACATGCACACTATCTTTTATATGTACTTTACACCAGTGGCTAGCACTTGCACCTTACTAAAATGCTCCAAAGTATCTACCTACCGGTGCTTGCAATTACTAGAAACCTCTAACTAACAATAATATCCCTAGACTTGCTTAAATTGCTTCAAGCCTCTTTGCCTTGCATAAACAAGATGCCAATGCTTAAATTGCACTTAGCCCCCTGGAATTTCAATGCGTTCAACACTTTCCCAGTGAAAAATATCAATAACCACCTTTTGCTTCCCGTGGCTTCAAAGTTGTCTCATATAACATTGCAATCGGATGGCTTCTGGTCTGTCTGCTATGATCTGGTGTCTGGAGCAAGTTATTTGGATTCATTTTTAAGTTTAAGAAATAATATAGAGGTGGAAAACAATCAGAAAATAAGGTTAAGTAGTTAGGATGGAAAATGTAATTGCTGCACTTTAGAATAAAACCATGTTACCAGAAGGTGGTTATGTACTGAAATTCATATCACAGGGGAGGGGGGGGGGTTATGCAACCACACACCTTTCTGCTTTAAACAGCAGTTTATCTGTTCCAAAAGTAAGACGTAAGCATTACTATGCTTAGAATAAAAATATATTTATTACTTTTCATTATTCATTTCACATATTGATTACTCTAACAAGGTTGAAGTTGTTGAACATATTCAGGTTGTTATGACCCACTAATAACTTAGCAATGTTCCTGCCAAATGTCCATCTCTTTAGATTATCAACCTTCGTTGGGTTTCTCTTTTCAAGGTGCAAGCTGTAGGAAGGAGTTAGAATTGAAATCATATTTGCCTACTGTTCCATTTTTAACACTATGAATTGCTTTCATGATATAGTTGAGGCTTACCCAAGAGACACCCTCATTGCTCTGTCTTATGAATGCAGAGTATTCGAGAACTCTTGAATTCATTTCTCTCCTTTTTGATCCTTTATCCTTTTCCTTTTGGGTGATCTTTGCAATTTTTGTAATAAAGAAGTTTGTTTCTGGCCGTTTGCTTTGCCATTTGACCGCTGCCCTCTGGAATATCAGTTTTTTGTACTTATTAGAAATTCAAATCCATTTTTATTATCTTTATATAGTTCTATTTTTGTATGTAGTATCGTTAAGTCACTAATACAAGCCATTATTAGGGAAAGGCCTTTTACCTTTTATGGAAGGGTTGGGAAAATAAAGGATGAGGAGAATTTTGGTAGAAGAACTAGTCACCTTGTAATTTAGTAAGGTTTTATATGAAAAAATTGTTATTAAGGGGATAACATATGTAATGGCGTTTAAAGTACTAATAAATACTGGGGTCTGAAGATGAATTCTAAAAACTTGATGGGGCTCGTGTGCCTTGTTAGAATTCCCAGGGGTCCTGCCCTGGCTATGATTGTTGCCATGTTGTATAGGTTATGTTTTCATGAAACTACTTTAGCTTAAATATCAAAGAATCTCCAAAATTTTGTTCTCTAGCTCAATTCTATCTGTTTCCTGATGTATATTTGATTTCATATTTGTCAGCTTTGGGACATAAATATGGATTCTGGCCCAGTTGCAACATTCCACGTTCATGAGTATTTGAGATCTAAGGTGATGTTTATTTTGAATTCTTAAATGAGGTTTGCAGATTTTGCTATCCTATGTAGTTAAGTATCTACTCTTTTAATCTTGATCAGCTGTATGATTTATATGAAAATGATTCTATCTTCGACAAGTTCGAATGTTGTATAAGTGAAGATGGACTGCGGTTAGCAACAGGTTCCTACAGGTCTGATTTGGATTCTTCATCCCCAACTTTTTATTACTGATCAGACCAGGGAAAAAAAATTAAAAATAGATTTCCATTATTTCACATCTTTTCCACGATGTCTGCTTTTGAATATTCATTGCGATACTTTCCTTGCATCCAGCAATCTATTTCGTGTATTTGGTTGTTCAGAGGGTAGCACAGAAGCAACAACTTTGGAAGCCACCAAAAACCCAACGAGGTGCATTCCTAAAATCTATGAGAACAACTTAACACATGATTTGCTGACTTGAACTAAGTTTTGGAACTTATTGATCAAGCTACACAATATCATGTATCTTGTTAGAACAACTTGTATGGATATTGTCATGCAATTTTAACGGTTTTTATGTATATCATATATCATTAGGAGGCAAGTTCAAACCCCGCCAAGGTCCACGAGATCCCTTGGAACCTTGCCCCGTGTTGTCAAGCGAGGTATGTGCTTTGTCTCAGATGGCAATTATTATGAACTCTTGTTTTCAGTACCCAGGGAGATTTTTTTTGCAAAATGTCTCAGCAGATAATAACTCAGTTATCTAGAAAAGGATAATATGTCCAAACATATAATGGATATAATTAATTTTTTACTAGATTAATTCAGTACTAGTAGCAGTTCTTTTTTCCTTGTAGAAATGTCTAGTCATTCAAATTTCAAGTTTTAAATCCACTTGAAATTACTCATGAGCTAGTGTGATTATAGTTGTTCAGGTTAGGTGAGTAATAGCGGAATTATATATCAAAAACAACTGAATTAATAGTGGAATTAGAATGTTCATCATTATTGAGTTTTAGAACACTGATAATGCAACTATGGAAGTGAGGAAATGTGCATCTGTTTTTAGATTTCATTCTTGTTTTTTTTTATTTTTTACTTTTTTGTAAAAGCTAAATGTGCCCAATGTCATGTTTCATTTTCCGCCAAAGGAGCAGATAACTCTGGAGTTGACATAAACGGAACTCCTTTTGATTTCACAACCAAGTTGCTCCATCTTGCATGGCAACCGACTGAAAACTTCCTTGCCTGTGCTGCTTCAAATAGCCTGTACATGTATTACGCGCAATGATGATCTAGGAAAATTTGTACATTACTGCCGTACAAAGCTATTTTTGGTTGCTTTTCCAACGGCTGCTTCGCCATCTATACTAACCGAATATAAAAGCTGCATCAACCAGGATACCAGAAATTTACTCTGAAGCTCCTGCACGTGGTTGGAGGAAGTATCAGAGCAGAATACTTGCCTTTTCCTCCCGGTCGAGCAGTGCATCTCCCATAACATTCTCCGAGGGAAAGAGATGCAATTCAGTCGGTATTATTTTGTTTAAATTGATCATAATGTGATTTTAGCTCGCCTATGTCCAGACCATGGCTGTTCAATAGTGTTATTAGATTGATATTTTGACTAGAACTTGTCATGAATCCAGGGGAGAAAGCTTTTGCTAGGCACCAATCTGAACCATATCTGGGGCTTCACCATGTATTATTGAATGCTCTGCCATTTTTGACTTTTCAGTATTTTTGAAATATTAAAATGATATATTGCCTTCTTATTTTTTTGCCATAATTTCTCCTTTCAGAGTTTGAATGTTAGTTTATGATCTTACTCTTCAGTTTTATATTACTCCAATAATTCCAATCATGATCCAGAAGCTTTTGTGTTGGAAGGTTATCAATCCATTGAGCTAAAATGCACATACTGAATCTAGTATTATTGATGAACTCTGTTATATAGGTGCTACACCTATATTTCTCAAAAGTATTAGAATTTCCACTTTTTTTTTGCTGTGTTTCCCCCTAAATTTGATAGGAAACTGATATTTTCACATGTGTTTTTGATATTTTCACAGTCCTCTCTCTCACATGAGAATAAGGTGGATCCCACCTTCATGTGAGAGGAGATTATGTGGAAATATCAAAAACTCATGTGGAAATAGTGCTCCTAATTTCATACTGTAATCCAATTAAGACTGTAAAATGAACCAAACAGTTCGGGCTCGATTCGTACTCGCTCGACTAAAAGTTCGATTTGAGCTCGACTCCAAATATAAATGATTCAAATATGAGTAAATTTTAAAGTTCGATAAATTACTCGAATCTCTTCAAATTGCAATTTTCTATTGATACTCAGATTATATTTGTTCAAAAAGTTCAAACCTAGACTCGGTAGCTAGACGAGTTTTAATTAAATTTTATTTCAGACTCGATAAATTTTGTGAATCAAATTTGGGCAACTAAATTAGAAATTTGCTTGGGTGCTTAGGAGGGAATGTGTGTAATATTTTTCAAGTGGATTCAGATATCCTTGTTCCCACTTTCCGTAATACATACAAACACATGTATGGTTTGTATACATATAACATAATATTGGCTAGGAGGGCTGTGAAAAAAAATATATAGAGCAAGTTCTTGTTCAGATATTAGTAGTTTTGGAGTCATGGACTCATTTGGTGTGCTTAATGGTTTATATGAATTTTAAAATCTTGTTAATCTAGAAGTAGCTTACAATAAATGTAGTTTATTTTACTTATAAATTTAATATTAAATTCAGACCTACGGCTTTGTACTTTTGAACTTACAAATATACCATAAATCACGTAAATGCTTAAAAGGACATGAAATTTCCCTAATTCTATTACAAATCTAAAAGAAGAAATAAGTTCACATTGTAGCTTTATTTTAAGGAATTTATTAACATGCTAAGCATACAGTTCAAGAGAATATTTCCTTGAATTGTGTATATATTCTCTTAACTTGGTGTAAATACAGAAATCAAGAAAATATGCATACAGTTTAAGAGAATATTCACTTGAACTGTGTGCTTAACATGTGTCTTTAGGGCACATGTTAAGAGGACCCCTTTATTTTAAAATTTTATAAATAAAGTAAAATCAAAATTCTATTTCGAATATTTTCAATTAAAAATAATATTATTTAAAAAAAAAAAAAAATCAGATGGTCTCACTCTGAGTGTGAGGCATATCCAAAAGTCAAACAGCACCCCGAACAATGAAATTGAGCAAACCCACCCCCACCGTTCCTCCTCAAACCCAGAACAAACCATCACTCAGTTTTCTCTCTCCTAAGGTTCCATGGCCCTCCTAACCAGAAACTCCCACCGCCTTACGCCACTGGCCTCCGCCCTAAGGGCCGCCACGATCCACACCACCCTCCCAACCGCATTTTCTCAGCCGCAACCCTCTCCTCCGACGCCTTACGCCCGCCCTGGCCCTCCTTCGACAACTTCTCCGGCGGGTCTCTCTAAGGCGGCCGAGTTCGTGATCTCCAAGGTCGATGATCTCATGAATTGGGCCCGGCGTGGGTCCCTCTGGCCCATGACCTTCGGGCTCGCCTGCTGTGCCGTCGAAATGATGCACACCGGGGCGGCCCGTTACGATTTGGACAGGTTTGGTATCATTTTCAGGCCAAGCCCTAGGCAGTCCGATTGCATGATCGTTGCTGGCACTCTCACAAATAAGATGGCTCCTGCTCTTCGAAAGTACGCCCTTATACTCGTAATTAGTGTAGTTTATATGTGGAATTGTGAGTTAAAGATTATGCTTGTAAAATTTACTTTGATTTTTCTTTCTCCCTGAATTTGGAATTGGGGTTTTCTTGTTTATTATTTTGAATCTTCCAGTATGATATCTATCTCTCTAAGTTCCCCGAAAATTTAGCTTATTTCATGTAAATATATTGGGTTTCTATATTATATTTTATGGTCCTCCAGAGATGAATTAGAGTTCAAATATTTTGATATTGTTACATTTCGTTTTTGTTCATTCAATTCAATAATCATTTGTTGTACATATGCTTTTTATAATTCAGTTTTAACTTTATAAATAAGATTGAAGGTTATGGACCAAAAGTCTAGTTCTGATATTATGATTTTAAGCTTTATGTGGTGACAATGGTGCGGTTTATAATTTGTGGTTGAGCTCTTATATGACAGAAACTTGTAAAGGTGCATATGAATAAAATATATTTAGAGAAGCCAAGAATTTAGGGTTTTGGAGAGCTTAATAAATTGCAGACCTTCTCTAATTTGTTACTTTGTACCAACACCTCTCACCTATGCACCTGAGCTACTATTAATACACCATGCAATGGCCATTAATGTTTTCTCATCAGTAACGGCATTACTAGATTATAACATTATTTAGGAGGGAGGGAAATTTTAGTCAGTAGGATATGTAAGCTACATTGCTAGAGCTGTAGAGCATAACTAGGGACTTTGAATGTGCTCTAGAGGACCCTAGGAAGTTTGGAGTGATTATTTTCCTTTCCCAAAACTAAACTGTTGAAGTGTTCTCATTTGTGTGTGTGTGCATGCAAGAGTAATTGCGTATTTTAAATGAAACTATTGTGCCACGTCTCTTTGTAAGCTCTTTTACAAATACACAATAGAACCCAAATACACCTCATGATGCCAAAGGAAATGGACTATTTAAATTGCGTTTGGTTATCATTGTATTTTTTTATAGTAGAGAAATTGTGTTCTTTCGAGGAATTGTTGTAACTGTATAAATATTATATCAGATGAATATTTTCTTTATAAAAAATATGGTAATTATATAGCCTGGATCATTTTCCTGGCCTTTTGGACTTGCTTTCTCGGGAGATAGTTGTCTGAACTCCAGATCCAGTATGATCAAGTTGGCAATTCATAGAATGTATATATAACTAAAATCCTTGAGGGAGTCTTTGAAATGATTGAATGAGTTGATTAAGAATTTAAGATACAAGATTATAATATTAAGTGTAGGAAATTGTTATTTCCACAAGGGAACATTGATACTCGCATGGATGTGAGGCCCAGTTCTTATTCATGCAAGGGGAGTCTTGAGGAAATATATATTTCCCAAATGTAATAAGAATGTCTTTAAAGGGTAGCTTATATTCACCTTACTTGCAGAGTCTATGATCAAATGCCAGAGCCCAGGTGGGTCATCTCTATGGGAAGCTGTGCAAATGGTGGTGGATACTACCATTACTCGTATTCCGTCGTGCGTGGGTGCGACAGGATTGTCCCGGTTGATATATATGTTCCCGGTTGCCCCCCAACAGCTGAGGCCCTTCTTTACGGACTTCTCCAGCTGCAGAAGAAGATCAACAGGCGCAAGGACTTCCTTATGTGGTGGACCAAGTGAGGTATTCTACATGCTTCTGCACAGCTTTTACTGCTTGCTTATGAAAGAATAATGGTAGCTTTATTCCTGGTTCAAGTATTATACAGGGCAGAGATTTCTTGAAACCTTTTTATGATCAAATCTTAGAAGCCTAACGTGTGATCCCTCTTTCTTGAAACTCTTTCTTTTTGTCATTTGACCGTTTCACTTTCTCCCTTTTCAAAACAGCAGCTTGTATGAATCTTTGTGTATGCGTGTATGATTGGTGTCACCTGGATCTGATTATTGTTTCTCTTCGAATCTGGATTCTAATAAAATTGTTCTGGTGTTGCTGCAATTTTTAGCCATTGTGTGTATTAAAACATTTAGTTGTAGATGTGATTTGCTCGGTGTAAATGATAGATAATTTCATTACATATCAGGCACTAAAAATGAATTTCAGTACATATCAGGCACCAATACAATGCTGACACGCAGAGAGAGATCACCTCGCGTCTGCGTGTCGACATTGTATTGGTCAATTGATCAAAGTTAACTTCATACTAATCACTCTCCCAGTTTGCGTAAGAAAATTTGATAACGGAAAAGATAGATTTTTCTATTGCCTTCATAAAATAATGAAGAGCAAATTCCACATAAAGCCATGAAGGATGTGTAACAACTGCACTAACCAGGAAGTGTAAAATCCTTCTTTTTGTTAGTAAAACTAAACAAACTAACAAAGTTTGAGTAAAAAAATTAATGAAAATCAATTCTGTAGTTGAATGCTATTTAATTCTCTTTAAATTATTTTTGTAAATTTCCTTTATTAAAAATATTTTATCTTATCGCACCTCATCGGACACCATAATAGCGAAGAATATTATCATCTCCTTTGTAAAATTAGAGATATATTTTGACTTTTTAGAGTCAATTCGCAAAATCTTAAAATTTAAAATTTATATAATTTAGTTCAAGTTTTGAAAATAACAAAAGTTGTTATGTGTTTGTATCAAAATTAAATAATTTTTTGTCAATTTTAAATTTTAGGATTTCGAAAATTGACTCTAAAAAATCAAAATGTATCTCTAATTTTGAAATAAAATACTTACAGTATGTCATGCGGCGTAACATGACACTAAATATTATTTTTTAAATTATTTTTTCACTATATAGATAGTTTTGTAATTAGACCTGACAAAATAAGCCTAAGCCCGCGGGCCGGGCTGGCCCGCCTTCAAAAGCATGGGTCATGGACTTAATTTTTGCAGCCCAAGTAAAATTGGGCTGTGTTTGACCCGGCCTGTGGCCCGTTACTGTAGCATAATAGTTGTGTAACTTGTGGCATAACAGTTGTATAACTTGTGTTTAAGTAGGTGGGGGTGATCATCAAGATAGTCGGGAAGCTCAGCCCATGTCAACAGGGGACTACTTTTAATTGTTTTAAATTAGGCTTATTAGACTAATGAATTAGGATCCATTATCTATTGCATTGCTTTGCTTTGCTTTTTTTCTTTTTTCTTTTTTCTTTTTTGGGTGTAATAATAAACATGCTTTTATCAAAAAAAAATTATAAATCTTGCTCCTGAACAAAAAGTTTAGGAACCGTGGTGGCAGTATTGCAGTACATACATACTTCAAACCAAGATTTTATTAACAAAATGACTTTTAACATGCTAGAAAATATTAGAATTATAAAATAAAGAAATTGCAAGAAATATGAAATAGTTAAAATGACTTGGTATGTATACATGTTTTCATATTAAATTTCTAAGTTAAGATTTTAGTGTGTATATATACATCTATTTATATTAAATTATGTGACTAGCTAGGTACATACATGTTATTACTCCGTCCGTAGATGTTATAATCACTCCTATAAAAAGAGAACTAAGAATAAATTGAAGCATTATTATTTAATTTTGCAAAAAAAAGAAGAAGAAAGGAGCCCGCGGGCCGGCTTGGCCGGGCCCAACCCGGACCACGGGCTTCACAATATCAGCCCACCAAAACCCCGACCATTTTGGCCCAGCCCGGCCCGGCCGTTTGCCAGGTCTTCTTGTAATTATCAAATGATAAGTTGTCATTTTTTGTGAACAAACATATACGGTTTTATAGAAGATAAGAGGCTGAATTAGAATTTGTTCACAAGTAACTTGGGACTTGGGAGTGATTGTGACTCTTTCAATACACTAGTAATTGAACTCGTGCGATGCACGAGAATTAAAATAGAACTATTTTACTTGACTAATAAGATAAGCAAAATAATTGAATATAAAAATCTTTTAGAGTATCAAATTAAAATACATTATTCATTTTATTTCATGTTCTAAGATTTTATAAATCGTTCTGACCATCCAAACATGGATCAAGTAATATAAATATTCTTCAATATCATTAAAGGAAACATGTTACTACTTTAGTTTGTATTTAACAAAACAAATATTGGCTAATAGCGTTTCAAAACAAAAAAAAAAAACTAATACTGATCCGTTCATATTGATATAGATTATATGGATAACAAAGTTCAATTTCACATCTTGTTCCAATACTTACCAAAGTATAATTTATTATGGCCATCCAAACATGGATCAAGAAATATAAATATTCTCTAAGATAATTAAAGAAAATATAATATTATTTTAGTTTATACTTAAAAATCAAATATTCGCTAATAATGCTTCAAAATCCAAAAAGAGTAATATTGATTCATTCCTGTTGATAAAGAATATGTTCAGAATTATTAAAGTAGTCATATGTCAACTCAAGTGTAAAGTAAACTTAATTTCTGTTAGCTCACTACTTTCTGTTTCATGTCACAGCAAAATACGCAAAGATGACGCAGGTCTTCCTAACAACAACATGTCTTTCAATGGTCTTGGATATGGCTGAGTAGCTTCCGAAAGCTGTTTAGATGTTGCATACTGTAATAATCAATAATAAAAGCAAATCTAACAACATAATGACAAATTATAACACAAAAACAAACATAGATCGAATTATCAACAATTTATTTCTGCACATACATAATATATATATATATACACACACAATTTCGAGAAAGAAGAGAGAAATTAGTACCTGTAAAAAGTAGATGAAGACTTGAATATATAAATTGAATAAAGAAAAAAATCTCTATTTTTATCTTCAAGCTGGAAACCAAGGAGGCAGCTGAGATGTTAGGCCAAAATAAGAGTTTGGATATTAGTGTGTAGTGGAGATAATGAAATAAAATGGATTATTCTGTGGGGGGGCGGAAATGACAAATTAGTCATTACCACAAAACACAAATATAATCTCACATCACAAGTGGGCCTTAGTCCTTACAATATTTTTCACTATCTGAAAAATATGTAAGATTTATTGTAAGACCCCAACTTTTATGAATAAAAATTTAATTTTCTTTATATATTATTTCGAAATAGTAAGGCGTTGATTTGATAAATATGAAAGTTATGGGTGAAATGTGCAAACATTTTTAAAATGAGCAAGTGGTTATAAAATATTCTTGTTGTCGGGGAATATTCGTTTGGTCGTGGAATATTCTTGTTGTCGGGGAATATTCGTACGACGGCGCAGCTATTTGTGGGCCCCCATAACGGAATAACTGTCGGATATAGAAAGCGACAGAAATAACTTTTTTACAAAATAACGGCGTGGTTGTTACCGTTAGTACTGTTGAAATACCCGGTGGTTAAAATACAGTGATACACGATGTTGCATAGTAGCACACGGTATTGCACAGTATTTCGAATTATTGAGTCTTACGTGAGAAGCCATTACTCAATTATTGTTACAGTAATTACTGTTCAATATTTTATATTATTGACTCAATAATTGCTACGTTGATATTTTATATTATTGACTCAATAATTGCTGCATTGATATTTTATTGACTCAATAATTGCTACGTTGCTATTTTTTATGATTGATTCAATAATGGCTACAGTTGATATTTTGTAGTATTGATTCAATAATTGTCGTTGCACAGTATTTCACATTATCAACTCAATAATTCATATTATTTGAATAATATTATTAGATAGCATTATTGACAATGTCTAAGGAAGTTCTGTCTAGGAGGGGTTATTTAATTGCGCGCCAGTAAGGAGAAATCCTTATCGGAAGGCCCCCTCTTTCCTGGGAACGTCCTGGTTGTCAATATTGTAGTTCTGTAATATTATCTGTGAATAATTAATTATTGATTTATATGATAAGAAAATATTTATTTTGTGGATATTAAAGAAGGAATTGGCGCTGATGAGTTTTTATCAATATTTTGGTGTGAGAAATCATCTGTTTATGGATTTCGGATAATTTATGTTTGGAATTTGAAAAAACTTTCTCCTGCAAAGTTGTAGAGAATTAAATTTCCTATGGAAGAACATAGAATTTGTATTTTTCTGACAAAGGGGCTATTGTTATGAATTATTGAAGTTTCAGAAAATAAATATTATTTAATGGGTGGGCCCCACTTTTGTTGAAAATTCAAATTTTTGAAAAGCCGCCAGGCAGCGGAATTTTTTTGAAAATAATAATAATTTATTATTTTAGTCTCCTTTGGCATCCTAAGCTTTTCCTATAAATAGGGTGCTTAGGCTAGAATTGAAAATCACACCAGAATCATAAGTTTTCTCTCTCTATAATATCGAGCGTATTTTTGTGAGTATTTTTATACTTTGACTATTAGTATTCAGCGCAAGTTTCCTTCAATATTATATCCGATATTCCAGTCAGAGGTACTATCTTTTTGAGGTAAGGGATGTTATTTTTTTCGTAAATGATGTTATTCTTTTCAATATCATTATACAGAAATATTGTCATGGATTTTATGTTGAAATTCTTACTTTTTCCGTCGGGGTTACTATTCACGTATACGGCACTATTCACGAAAAAAATTAAATTTTCTTCTATTTGTCCAAATTGCTTGTTAAGGTTACTAACTTTGATTGTATCCAAGTGTTGAGCTCTATTCTTGAATTTTGCTCCATAATTGATTATTACGAGGTATTTTTGAATTGGATATACTAAAATACGAATCCTTAGTCTTTGTCTTTTATCTCACTGGATTCGTTTTTTTAAAAATATTTTTCATCATTCTCAATCCTAAAAGGTGATGTAACTGAATATCTTTGGCCTGTAGAGCAAAGATGAATGATTACTTGATGAATATCTTTGGCCTGTAGAGCAAAGATGAATGATTACCTGATGAATATCTTTGGCCTGTAGTGCAAAGATGACAGGTGTTGAGATGAATATGACCACTGATGATACAAATGAATATCTTTGGCCTGTAGTGCAAAGATGGATATTTGATTCGAGATGTATATTGATTGATGTTACAGGGATAAAATATTGATGATGGACTTTTAAATCATAGAAGATAGTAGACTTGATTCTCTGCTTAACTCTTTTAATGAATTGTTATTTCCGCTGCGACTATTGATCTAAGATTGGTTGTCCATTATATTTTATCTGATTTATTGAAGGCTAACGATAATTTATTTTCCATTATCTTAGTCATAATATTCTTTACTGAGCTAGTTGAGCTCACCCTTTTCATCTGTTGTCCTCTTCAGGAAATGAGAATGTTGCGGGAACTAGTCGGGGGACAGAGTGATGGTCCGAGTTAGAGCAGTAGTAGTCCTCACTATTTTTGATAAATAGTATGATAATAATTGTAATGAGGACTTAGTTTGAATCTTAATATTTTCTACATATTTGTATTGACACTCACAGTTGTGTGGTCGTATTTTGCACGACCGTATGGTATAAAGTTTGTATTTGAATTCTGTACCATGTATTTGGCGACTCAGAATAGGTTGGGTTGATTAGACCTATTCTGGGGGCGTCACATTTATTGTTTTATAATTTTGTATAAATCATAACAATTTTAAGTTTCAAATTATCTCAAATTGACTTTTAAAAGTCATTAATAATTTAATAATGTATAACGGATGGAGTATACATACAAAAAAAATTATTAGATATGCAAAACTTCTCTTTTTTGTAATGTCCACCTTTTTAACAAGGACCAAATCATTAAATTAATTCATTCGTTCAAAAATATAATATTGACTTTTTAAGGTATATTTAAGATATTTCTTTAATATGGAATTAATTTAATTTTAGATGTAATAATTATGAAGATTAACTATCAAAATATTATATTAAATATAAAATTTATTGTTTTCAATAATTAAATGAATCCCACTAATTAAAAATATCTTAAATTGACATTTGAAAGTTACAGTTATCATACTATATATTTAAAAAAAAAAATACAATACAAACAAACAAATATAATAATTACAAACTAATTATAAAGTATTACTCCACTAATTAAGAGGACAATCCTTTCTTATCTAATGCATTATCTACTGAAGTTGCAAACTACTGCTATCAAGGGTATTTAATGATTTAGATTCTTATAAGTACTATTTATTTATTAAAAAAAGCATACCTCACCTTAATTAGGATCCTCTCCATTTCAAATGAAATGATGAGTCTCCGTTTTATGGTTCAGATTTAAAATGTGTTCAAATGTGATGTCATGCTGATAGAAGCGAGAGTGATAATGAGAAATATACAAAGAATGAATACAAACGAAACACAAAAAATAGAGAAAAAAATGAACACAAACCAAGTGTTCGGACACATTATATACAAAGGCATACACAATATTGATATTTTAACCCAAAGAAATACACAATATTGATACATAAGACTAAGTTTATTTATGTATAGTTAAGCATAATACACTTGAGACTACTTCCAGACACTCTAGAGTAGACAACTGTGATGTCAATTTCTAAATATTACATTGGCCAAAAAAATAATTCAAAACAAAGTTTTGTCTATCCAGTCGTATACAAAAGCTCTAGCATATAATTAATATTTTTATGGATGATAACATGAATCAAAACATAATGCAAAAACACAGCACACAGAACTCCTAATAAGAATTCTCCAGAACTCCTAATATGATAACAAAAAGTGGAGGGGGAAAAGTGTTTTGTTAAAAACGTGTAAAACGATAATTTGATTTTTTGGGGGGAAAAGTTAAGATGGAAAATATTTTATTTTGGAGGGAATTATTTTGCATTTGGGTGGGGGGGGGGGGGGGGGGGGAAATTAAGCAATTAAAATTAAGTGTATTCTACTTTTATATATAGTATGATTATAAGCATTATTTAACATTATTATTGATGGTGATAAATAGCATTAAAGAAGGGGAGTGAAATAATTAAGAGTTTTGTTTTTGTTTTATTTTTTGTTAAAAACGGATAAAAGGATAATCTGATTTTTGAAGGAAAAAGTGGAGGGGAGAAGAGTGTTTTACTAAAAACGTGTAAAAGGATAATTTAATTTTTTGGGGGAAAAAGTGAAGGGGGAAATGTTTTGTTTTAGAGGGAATTATTTTGTGTTTTGGGGGAAAAATTAAGCAATTAAAATTAAGTGTATTCTACTTTAATATATAGTATGATTATAAATATTATTTAACATGTATTATTGATGGTGATAAATAGCATTAAAGAAGGGGAGTGAAATAATTAAGAGTTTTGTTTTTGTTTTTTTTGTTAAAAACGTGTAAAAAGATAATCTGATTTTTGAAGGAAAAAGTGGAGGGGAGAAAAGTGTTTTGTTAAAAACGTGTAAAAGGATAATTTGATTTTTTGGGAAAAAAAGTGAAGGGGGAAAATGTTTTGTTTTGGAGGGATTTATTTTGTGTTTTGGGGGGAAACATTAAGCAATTAAAATTAAGTGTATTATACTTTTATATATAATATGTTGTGAAATTCGCTAGAATGTCACAAAATAAATGTCCCCCTAGACTTATTGTAGTTTTAACTTAAACCTAATTTAACTTTAGATATTTTTAATCAATAACAAAATATTTTCATAATTAGATTAAATTAAACTTGATGAATGTAGATTTTTTTTTTATAATTAAATTATAAGTATTATTTAACATTATTATTGATGGTAATAAATAGCATTAAAAAGAGAAGTGAGATAATGAAGAGTTTTTTTGTTTTTTTTATTAAAAACATTTAAAAGGATAATTTGATTTTTGGTGGAAAAAGTAGAAGGGGGAAAAGTGTTTTGTTAAAAACGTGTAAAAGGATAATTTGATTTTTTGGGGAAAAAAGTGAAGGGGGGAAATGTTTTGTTTTTGAGAGAAATATTTTATGTTTTGGGGAGAAAAATTAAGCAATTAAAATTAAGTGTATTCTACTTTTATATATAGTATGATGATTTTGTTTTAGTAATTTAAAAAATCAATTTGTGTTTGATAAGAAAAAACACTTAATTAGTAAAATAGATAAAAAAGTGTTTGGTTTAAAAGAAAATTATTTACTACTTATTTCAAGTTTGAATTACTAAAAATGAATGTTTTAAGAACTAATAAGGGGTCAAAGGTAATATAATTAAAATAAATAAGGATAAATTAGTTATATATTTGATCAAAGTTGATTGTTAGATTTTGACAATCAGAAGTACCAAAATTAGTGCGTCTAATTAGTTTAAAAAAGAAATTATGAGCAATTTCAAAATAAAGTTACGTAACATTATTTTATTTTATTTTTTAATTTGATTATACAGACCCTGTTTTTTGTATGTATCCAAATTACACCTAAAATATTATTTTCAATAAAATAATAAATACTATAATTTTTTTGAGAGTTACTTAAAAAAAGAAAAAAAGTCGCTAGAATGTCACAAAACTAATGTCCTCTTAGATTTATTGTAGCTTTAACTTAAACCTAATTTAACTTTAGATATTTATAATCTATAACAAAATATTTTTCGTAATTAGATTAAATTAAACTTGATGAATGTAGATTTTTTTCTTTTTTAAATTAAATTATAAGTATTATTTAACATGTATTATTGATGGTGGTAAATAGCATTAAAGAAGGAGAGTGGGATAATAAAAAGTTTTTTTTTGTTAAAAACGTGTAAAAGGATAATCTAATTTTTGAAGAAAAAAGTGGAGGGGGAAAAAGTGTTTTGTTAAAAACGTGTAAAAGGATAATTTAATTTTTTGGGGGGAAAAATGAAGGGGGGTTAATGTTTTATTTTTGAGGAAACTATTTTGTGTTTTGTGGGAAAAAATTAAGCAATTAAAATTAAGTGTATTCTACTTTTATATATAGTATGATTTTGTTTTAGTAGTTTAAAAAATCAATTTATGTTTGATAAGAAAAAACACTTAATTAGTAAAATAGATAAAAAAGTGTTTGGTTTAAAAGAAAATTGTTTACTACTATTTCAAGTTTGAACTACTAAAAATGAATGTTTTAAGAACTAATAAGGGGTCAAAGGTAATATAATTAAAATAAATAAGGACAAATTAGTTATATATTTGATCAAAGTTGATTATTAGATTTTGACAATCAGAAATACCAAAATTAGTGCGTCTAATTAGTTTTAAAAACAAATTATGAGCAATTTCAAAATAAAGTTACGTAACATTATTTTATTTTATTTTTTAAATTGATTATACAGACCCTGTTTTTTGTATGTATTCAAATTACACCTAAAACATTGTTTTCAGTAAAATAATAAATACTATACATTATTTGGGATTTACTACAAAAAAGAAAAAAGTCGCTAGAATGTCACAAAATCAATGTCTCCCTAGACTTATTGTAGTTTTAACTTAAACCTAATTTAACTTTAGATATTTATAATCTATAACAAAATATTTTGGTAATTAGATTAAATTAAACTCGATGAATGTATGTGACGCCCCCAGAATTGGTCCAATCAATCCAACTCATTTTGAGTCGTCCAATACACTCAATAAAATTCAAATACAATCTTTTATATCAAATGGTCGTGCAAAATACGACCACATAACTGTGAGTGTCAATAAAGACATGTAAAAAATATAAACATTCAAACTAAGTCCTCATTACATTTATTATCACACTATTTTATAAAAAATAGTGAGGACTTCTATAGCTCTAACTCGGACCATCACTCCATTCCCCGACTAGTACCCGCGATATTCTCATTTTTTGAAGAGAACAATGGAAGAAAAGGATGAGTTCAACTAGCCCAGTAAAGAATATTATGACTAAGATAATGAAGAATAAATTATCGTTAGTATTCAACAAATCAAATAAAATATTATGGACAATCAGTTTTAGATCAACAACTGCAGCGAAAATAACAATTCATTAGAAGAGTTAAGTAGAGAATGATGTCTGCTATCTTCTTTGATTTAAAAGTCTATCATCAATATTTTATCCCGGTAACATCAATCAATATATATCTCGAATCAAATATTCATCTTTGCACTACGGACCAAAGATATTCATTTGTATCACTAGTGGTCATGTTCATCTTAACACCTGTCCATCTTTGCACTACGGGCCAAAGATATTCATCAAGTAATCATCTTTGTACTACAGGCCAAAGATATTCATCAAATAATCATTCATCTTTGCACTACAGGCCAAAGATATTCGTTTGTATCACCATTTAAGACTGAGGATGATGAAAAATAATATAAGGAACGAATCCAGTGAGATAAAGGACAAATATTAGGGATTCGTAATTTAATTTATCCAAGTTCAAGAATACTCCGTAATAATCAATTGTGGAACAAAATTCAAGAATGAAATTCAAAACTTGGATACAATCAAAGATAATAAAAAAAAATTTTATCGTGAATAGTAACTCGTGAATAGTAACTCAACATGAAAAGATAAAAATTTGACAAAAAAGTTCATACCAATACTCAAGTGAAATGATATTAGATGAAGCACAAAACTTAAGGAATTTTTGATCATTTCAGAAATTATAGAAGCAATACTTATCGTAGTAAGTTTAGAGTTAGGAATCTGAAATGAAATAATATACAAAACTGTAAATGAATTTTCACCCGTCAAGCGGTAGTCCGCGCAGACAAATCATTTCTATAATTTAATAACAAATGAATACGAAGGGTTATTCATCAGACATGCGGTAGTCCGCGTAGACAGGTTATTCCCACAAAGTAATAAAGAATGACATAACAAAAAGATTTCACCGTGCATGCGGTAGTCCGCGTAGACATATTATTCTAACAAAATAATAAAGAATGGAATAACAAACCTTACGAGTATTGAAAGAAAATAACTCTCTTCATGAATACGAAAGAAATAATACCTCTTACCTTAATAAAAATTTAGAGACTGTATTAGTGTAATAGCAGAATACTCTTCTTCTTTCTATCTTACTCTCTCTATACTTTCTCTCTCTATACCTTTAGTGAATTGGTGAGAAATAATGAAGAAATGAGCTTTATTTATATGCTTGGCAGAGTAAGGGTAAAATAGTCTTTTCGTCATAATTTATGACATCATCGCTTACATCATCGATCCTATGACATCATTGCTTACCTCATCGTTTCAATGACATCATTACTTATCTCATCGCTCCGATGACATCATTATTTGCATCATAAGAGTTCAAATTTAATTTGTTCTTTTCCACCAAAAATCAATTCAGACTCAATATTTCAGAACTTTAATAATGCATAATAAATAACCCTTTTATTAGAAAAATATGAACTTTATGTCCATTTCATATAAAATTTAATTCTCTACAACTTTGTAGAAGAAAGTTTTTCCAAATTCTGCACGAAAAATGACCAAGTTTACATACGGATGATTTTTTCACACTTATCACTCTTGAAAATCTTTAACACACTCAAAATTTTAAAGCCCCTATTTTTGAAATAATGAATTCCACCACATGCTTATTTATATATATATATATATATATATATATATATATATATATATATATTAAAATATTTATAATTATTAAAAGAATTTTAAATTTTATTTTCTTTCTTCCGTCTCATTTTATTCATATATCGTGAATTTGTTATAAAAAATATCATCACTATTATATTATCACATTATACACTTATAATATAATATTATTGTAATATATTTGAATGAATTATTTTATCAGAACAGATACAATATCCATTCTCAATAATTGTCACTTTTACTAAAAATTCCTCTATTTAAATTCACATTGAATAAATATTTACTTATCATTTTTATCAATAATTATTATTCACAAATAATATTACAGAACCACAATAATAACAACCAGGTCGTTCCCAGAAAAGAGGGGGCTTTCCGATAAGGATTTTTCTTTACTGACGCGCAATTAGATTACCTAACCCCTTTCTTAGACAGAACTTCCTTGACATTGCCAATAATGCTATCTAATAATATTATTCAAATAATATGAATTATTGATTTGATAATGTAAAATACTGTGCAGTTACAGTTATTGAATCAATAATATAAAATATCAACGTAGCAATTATTGATATAAAATATCAACGTAGCAATTATTGAACCAATAAAATATTATGCAATTATTAAATCAATAATATAAAATATTGAACAGTAATTACTGTAATAATAATTGAGTAAATGCCTTCTTACGTAAGAATAAATAATTATAATTACTGTGCAATACCGTGTGCTACTGTGCAACACCGCGTATTACTGTATTTTTATTACCGGGTATTTCAACAGTTTAACGGTAACAGTTTTACCGTTATTTAAAAAAAATTACTTCTGTCGCTTTCTATATCCGACATTCATTCCGTTGTGGGGTCCACCAATGACTGCGCCGTCGTACGAATATTATTCGACAAAAAGAATATTCCTCGACCAAACGAATATTCCCCGACACAATGAATATTTTATAACCTTTTGCTTATTTTGTAAAATTTGAACATTCCATCCATAACTTATCACATTTATCAAATTAACACCTTATTATTTTAAAATAATATATAAAAAAAATTAATTTTTTATTTATAAAATTTGGGGTCTTACAATGTAGACTTTTTTTCTTTTTTTAATTAAATTATAAGTATTATTTAACATGTATTATTGATGGTGATAAATAGTATTAAAGAAGGGGAGCGAAATAATGAAAAGTTTTTTTTTGTTAAAAACGTGTAAAAGAATAATCTGATTTTTGAAGAAAAAAGTGGAGGGAGGAAAAGTGTTTTGTTAAAAACGTGTAAAAGAATAATTTAATTTTTTGGGGGGGAAAAGTGAAGGGGGGAAAATGTTTTATTTTGGAGGAAATTATTTTATGTTTTGGGGAAAAAAAATTAAGCAATTAAAATTAAGTGTATTCTACTTTTATATATAGTATGACAAAGAATCCAATTCAACAGGATAATCACGTTCATTCTTTTTAGGATCCTACAATATAAAAAAAAAAATCTTTAATGTTCTTAATAAGTAATATTGACAAATATAATACTTTTAAAAAAACGGGTTATATACCTTGGTGCTCCTTAACTCTACATGATTGAAGCACCAATATGTTAGGTCCCTGAATAGTTTCTTTTAAATAATAACATAATTCTTCAGCAAAATTATCCCACAATGTACAAACCAACTAATTAATTATTCAACACCCTCTACCAAAATTTCTTTGAACCTTCTTAGTAAAGAACGCTTGACTGAAGCATGGATTCTATCACACTGTTATAAATTACACCTAAAATATTATTTTTAGTAAAATAATAAATACTATATATTTTTTGGGAGTTACTACAAAAAAAGAAAAAAAGTCGCAAAAATGTCACAAAACCAATATCCTCCTAGACTTATTGTAGTTTTAACTTAAACTTAATTTAACTTTAGATATTTATAATCTATAACAAAATATTTTCGTAATTAGATTAAATTAAACTTGATGAATGTAGATTTTTTTCTTTTTTAAATTAAATTATAAGTATTATTTAACATGTATTATTGATGGTGATAAATATCATTAAAAAAGGGGGGTGAAATAATGAAGAGTTTTTTTTTGTTAAAAACATGTAAAAGGATAATCTGATTTTTGAAGGAAAAAGTGGAGGGGGAGAAAGTGTTTTGTTAAAAACGTGTAAAACGATAATTTAATTTTTTGGGGGGAAAAGTGAAGGGGGAAAATGTTTTGTTTCGGAAGAAATTATTTTGTGTTTTGGGAGAAAAATTAAATAATTAAAATTAAGTGTATTCTACTTTTATATATAGTATGATTCTTCAATTAAATGATTGATAAAAGAAACAAAATATCATTTTATTTCATTATATTGATTTGCTTAATATTTAGTCATAATAACATATAAACACGCCCTAATAATTAAAAAAAGTATGCACGTGAGATGCACGTAATACTAATTTTTTCTAATATTATTTTTAGTATATCAAAATAATGAATAATGTATAGAAATGATAAGAAAAAATAGATTAAAATTGGAGAGGAGTGAATGAAAAATTGTATATAAATGACAAAAAACAACCGCCGTAACAATTACTCGAATAAAACATTCTTCAATTAAATGGCCAATTAAAGATAACGTATTATTAATTATATTTTGTTATATTAAATAATTAAATGGTATTTTAAAAAATATTAAAGTAAATAAAAAAAGAATTAATATTTTTATATGTAAGATTTAATATTTTGTACACAAGGGAGTGTCCATTTATTATTTATGCGAGGCTGCTATTTTTGCTTTTAAAAATATAATATTCTTTTAAAAAATAATTAAAATAAAGAGTGGTTAGAAAAAAAAATAAAAAATCTAAATAATCTTTCAAGCGGACCAGAAGGCCACGGATTCCAATTCTTACAAACTTCATCAGCCTTTTTTCTAGGGTTTTCACAAGGCAGACTTCGGAACAACAAATAACAGGATACATCACCACCACAAATGGCGGAAGAGGCACAGTCCGCAACTAACAAGCGGAAGTATGCTAACCAATCCGACACGCCGGATCTTCCTTCTTTTGGCGGCCGTCGAACCACCGGCTTCTCTTCCGGTCCCATCTCTTCTCAGTCTCCTGACTCCGCTCCTTCCTACAACAGCGTGGCACCACTTGCCGACGATATCCAGATTGCAAAGCAGAAGGCGCAGGAGATCGCCGCGCGCCTATTGAACACCGTCGAAGCTAAGCGTCCTAGGGTTGAAAATGGAGGATATGATTATACTGATGCTAAAGGATTCAATTCAGGCCCCACTGGTTCGACTTCATCTCTCATAATTGTTTAGCTTTGAGTGAGATTATATATTACATGTATGTGTAAAAAACTTAAATTCTTTTACTAGTTGCTTAATTTGGTTTGTTAGTATGTTCAGCTTTTATTGTTATACATTTAGATGTTATTGCCGTCAATAGCTGCTGACACAAGCTGTCTATTGCGTTCCTTAGGTGGATTTGGCTGTACTTGCAAATGCTTTCACGAATTTAGTTGATTGAGTGATCTACAATATTAGGATCATAATATTAGGATTGTATCAGTGTTGGCTAACTGTAGAATTTTCCTGTTATTTGTGTTATTGTTTGAAATTAAAGTGGTCCTCAGATATTGTTAATGGATGCAGATTTTGCACAGAAGCCAATTATGAGTGCAGTAGCAGCTTCATATGGTTATCCGGGCCCTAGCAAAAAAATTGAGATCCCAAATGGTAGAGTTGGTGTTATCATTGGTAAAAGTGGAGAGACTATAAGGTACCTTCAGCTTCAATCCGGAGCAAAGATTCAAGTTACAAGAGATTTGGATGCGGACCTTAATGCTCCAACTAGAGAGGTTGAACTTAAGGGTAACCCTGATCAAATAGCTAAGGCTGAACAGCTGATTAGTGAAGTTCTCAATGAGGTAATAATACACCTCTTCTGTGCTTTTGTAACCAGTTTTACTTTTCCATTTTAAATGACTTCTAATGGCTTTACCCGTTGAAAATAGTGTTTGGTGGTTGATATTGAAAGTATTAATAGGAAATTTAATGTTCTCTAATTATCATATCTGCAATGTTGGGAGCAGGCTGAATCAGGGGGTTCTGGCATGGTTTCCCGAAGGATAACTGAACAGCAAGGTATGGCTGAACAGTTTGTTATGAAGGTCTCCAACAACAAGGTAGAGTTCATTTGGAGCTTCAGTTACTACTATCTAATGGAGAATTTTTCTGATTGATATCTAATGTAATGTATTCATTCTCAGGTCGGTCTTATAATTGGTAAAGGAGGTGACACAATAAAAAGTATGCAAAACAGCACAGGAGCTCGTATTCAGGTATGTTAAAGATATCCTTCATTTCCTAATTCTCTTGTCAACAATTAGTCACTTTAGTGTAGGGCAGTGTTGTCTTTGCAATTTTAACATTAGTTATTCTTGTATAATGGTTTCTATAAATTTGGTTTCCTGATGATGGGATGATTTAAGGCAGAAAATGAGTTTTTGCATTGCCTTTTTGACCATTTGCCTTTGCATACTGTGCAGGTGATACCTCTGCACCTGCCACCAGGTGATACAACCATGGAGAGGACAGTACAGATAGATGGGTCTAGTGAACAGATTGAGGCTGCAAAATTGTTGGTCAATGAAGTAATCAGTGAGGTATGTAATTGTATGCAAAGAAAGCATGGGTTGACAAGATCTCACGAAGTATATGTTAGATTACTTCATCCTTTGCGCGTAGTATATGCATTTGTTTTCGTTTTTGTGGTTCCTTAAAATTCTCACTTGAATGAAGTGGTATAGCCTATGATGCGCAGCATAAGTTTATACTCAAGGTCTCATCTGCAAAAGTTTCCTTGTGGTTATTAGATGTTTTTAACCTATTTTGATTCACCAGCATTAATGTATTTATTATATATCTATATTAGATACACACACACACATGCTTCTGATCGAATTATTCCTTTCGTTATCATCAAAAGAAGCATTGGTACTATTTATGTCATTGGTTTCATTTGTATCTTCCTTCAATAATGTTTCCTCTACTTCTGGGTTGATGTAAGGTGATTTATTATTTACTCTTTAGACATGGACCTGATCTCTGAATCATACTACCATTGGACGCTCAGGTTTTTAGATTAATTTTGACTGTAGATAATGCTTAGAACTATTTAGTTTTGTATTTTGTCCCTTTGGGTATAGTATTTTTGAGTTTCTTTCCCAGTTCTCTTACCTGACAACGTCTTGATTCTTCTGGTCGCCATTAAAACTACAATTCTTAGTAAACTACTATATTTACTTTTGTTTACCGTATATTTAATTCATTAGTCAATCTCCTGAAACAATTAATTTTGTCACTTGTTACTTTTCCCTTTCTCTCCTTATATATTCAAGTTTGCGGCGTTCTCTTGTCAGTCCTTTTTTTATAAAATATATAACTTCATTTGTCACTTTCCACTATCCCATCTATTCTGCTTATAAATTCACTCATTTAAGATTTCTCTTTTCCACTCCTGTTCAAACAAATATCTTGGTTGGATGATTTATAACTTCCTATGTCAAAATGAACTTTGATTGGTTGGTCTTCACAATATCCTGACAGAGAAAGGCTTTCTTTCTTTATTTTTTAATGGAAACTGATATTTTCACATCATTTTTTGATATTTCCACATGTAGGGCCCACATATTAGTTGATGTGTCAAATTTGTATTAGCTAATATGTGAGCCCTACATGTGGAAATATCAAAAAGAGATGTGGAAATATCAGTTTTCTTTTTTAATTTATAAGCCGAGATTGATTCTAGATACATTTTTTTAATTGATCAGCGCGATAATTTACCTTGGAAGTGTTTATATCTGCTTGTATCCATATTGAATGAATAGTCTCTGTGTATACAGACTGGCATCCAGGGCCATTGACTGGCTTACAAAGAATTTTGTTATTTGCCCCCCTTTTCTGTCTTTGCTCAGAGGTTGCAGAATTCTCTCGTGCAGTCCTGTTTTTCTAAGATACAGCTTGGTAGGTTGATATATTAACATCTCTTAAAATATTATGATCCTTGTATGGTTGGTCTGCACATTTTTCTGATAGAGCAGCTTGATCTCTTTGAATTGAACTCTTAGATGAAAAATAGGAATGGTTTAACATGGTAATTTGCACTGCAATGTTTATATCTGCCTGTATCCATAATGGATGAATAGCTATATATACAGACTACCTCTGTGAGGCCCATTGGCAGCCTACAAAGACTACAAAGAATTTCTGCAGTTGGTGTCTTCTTTGTGTATCAGCGGGGATGAATGGTGGATAGAGTTGAGGATTGGTCAAGAGCTCGAGTTGTGAAACATCAGGTTTTAATATAGATAACTATCGATATCTACGATGTGTGTTGAACCGTATAATGATTTACTGGATATTTAGCTTTGTGAGGCAGGCTTATAAGTTACCGTCTGATTAGCCATATTGAGGTAATTAAGGCAGTATGATAGTTGTCATAATATTGAGGATATATCTGAATTCAAATATTGTTCTCGTTCTCAGTTGAATGCTGAAGTGGATAGTCTTTGGATTGTATTGATCTAGTATAGAATGTGCTGTTTATTTCTCATCTTGTTACTTATATTGCTATGAAGAACTAATGTAGGGTTTAGTGGGTATTGGATATTTGGATCATTGGTGACGCCAACAGGGGACCCTCTAGAGAGTTAGAATGTGTGTCCTCAGAGCATTCATCTGGTATGGTTCTAATCTTTATATTGGTAATTACATTTATAATATTAAGAAAAGTTGAGGACATGCTTATCGACTGACTGGATACGTAGAATTAGACAATTTCAAGATTGGATTGTGAGTCTATAGAATGATTTTCTTTCTAGTACTTAGCTTATACCTGCTGGGAATTTTGTAATTTCTAGTATTGGACCACTAAAATCGTAACTTGGGTTGTCTGGTTTTGATCTTATATTTAGAGAAGTAGCCAACTATTTCCTAATTTATCGTGTCAGAATGCATTGAATATTCTTATAGGGCTTCTTCAATAATGGAGATTTTGACGTCATATTGTCATTTCACTTGAAGTACCAACGTCATTGTTTTACTCAGGATATAGATATCTAATAAAGTTAAACATTTTTAATCGCTGTCATATCTGTCATTGTTTGCTTGGAATAATTAATTTATAGGATTCTTTCTCAGTATATTAGTTCTTCTATAATCTTGATTCGTCAGCTGGATATTATTTTTCTTCCATGAATTTTGTACCAGTGAAATGTTGAACTTTGGAAATTTGCTTTTCAAGGTAGCTCTTGGTATCTCTTATGCTGTCTGTGACTTTGTGTTGATTTATTTCTATGGTTTTCAATTGCCTAAGGGACCGGTACAGCTATGCTCTGTTTGAATTTAGGGGTTAAGTGAGTAATCTTTTCTTTTTAGCCATATTTAATCACTGCTATATTTTTGTTGACAAACCTATCAATGATTTCACTCTAGTATTTTGGCATATCAGGTTGATCTTTAAATTTCATTCCGCTGCATATTGTTTAGCAATAGTTTTTTAGATATTTTGTGGAGATTTTTTGCTTGCTTTAGTACACGTATGTTTTTCCCTGGGATGTGGAACCATGAACTTATTAAGATTCCTTTATGTTCCTTTGCATAAAATATTATTCTTATGCTGATTATTCAATTGATTAACTGGATGGGTGCTTGCATCTTGCTTGTAGTACGAACTTGTATAGTTTTTCTTTTTGCAATTTTCTGTTGTACCCATTCACTTCGAATAGGGAGAGGATGGGGCATCTGCTGGAGTAGCAATAATACCACTCAACAAGTAGGTATGTGGGCACCTAACTATATCTGTCTTGGTACAATTATGCAATTCATCTCACTGTGTAGTTTTATGATGGTTATTTGACATATTGTGCTAGTGTTTGTTTCTGGGCGATGTTAGCTCTGAGTGTATGCATAATGCTTTTCCTCTTGCACAGTATATTTCCCATAATGTGTTGGATTAGGTTTCTTGGTTCATTTGAGATAACAACGTTGTGCAGAATCGTCTTAGAAACCAAGCAATGACGGGATATTCTCATCAAGGTTACCAAGCTCGGCCTCCTACAGGCTGGGCCCCTCCTGGTCAGCAAATGCAACAACCTGGATATGGATATATTCAACCTGGAGCATATGCTGGAGGACCTAAACAAACACCACAGTATAATATGGCTCGACCACTTTATGCAGGTTATCCTCCGCAACCCACGTCTGTTGGATATGCTACTGGCTGGGATCAGACAACTTCCACAACTAATCAGCAGACCGCTCAGGGAGGTGGCTATGATTATTATAGCCAGCAGTCAGCACCACAACAGCAGCAAGCCCCTGGTAGTGCCTTAGGTCCTGCAGATAATGCTTCCTATGGTTATCAGCAACCAACCTCCGGTTACATTCAACAAGGTCAGGGATATGCCCAAGATAGCTATGGTGGGTCTCATGCATCTGCCCCTCAACCAGGTTATGGTCAGCCCCAGCCAGGTTATGATCAGCAACATGGTTATAATTCTACACCTGGATATGGTTATGTTGCTAACCCAACACCAGAAGGGCAAACCCATTCCTATGGAGCTCAGGGTGATGGTAATCAAGCACCTCAGTCGACCACTGCCATTCAGCAAGGATACAATGCTAGCCAACAGCGTAGCCCTAACCCTAGTTACCCACCCCAAGGACCAACCCAGCCAGGTTACGGTGTGCTTCCGACTTCCCAAACTGGATACGGAACTCAGTCACCTTCTGGATATGCCCCCAATTATGGAACACCTCAGACACAGAAACCTGCAACTGGTCAGCTCCTGCAGTCTCCTACTGCCCAAGGGGGCTACGTTCAGGCTGCTCCTGTGCAGCCAGGCTATCCTCATTCTCAGCCACCACCTGCACAAGCTGGTTATGCTCAGCCAGATTCTGGTACTCAGAGAGCTCCACCATCTGGTTACGGTGCAGGACAGACTGCGGGGTATGCCCCACCAGCATATGGTGCACCGCCAGCGGCTCAGTTGAGTTATGGTGGGCAGCAGCCGCCACCATATAACAGTGCGTATGGCAGTGGTTATTCCCAGCCTGCCGCTTATTCTACTGACGGCAATGCAGGTGCGACTTCTCAGGCTGTTCCGCCTAGCGGGATTGCCAAAGCGTCACCGAAGAGTTGACGTGTGGTAAGTGGATGATATTTTTGTTGATGCATCTCATTTTGGAATTTTCTGGTAATGTCTTTTATAGTTTTGTTGATGCCATCACATTTTGGAATTTTATTGTAATGTCTTTTATAGGTTCCACTTAGGTTTTGTAGTGTATCAGACTAGTGTCTTGATTTTGTATTTCTGGTTTAATACGGAGTATTTACTTTTTTGACTGTTTGGATGGTTTATTATTTTATTTTCTTTGTCATGCTTTTTTTTTTATATTTTATATTATTATTATTATTTTATTTTCTCAAGGATGATTGGCTTATTATTTTTAACTAGCTTTTGATCAGTTGAAAAATATATTATTGCAATTTTCGATGCAAGTGATTATCATAAATTGATCTTACAATTTACTTTGTACATTTCCTCCATCTGATCTCTGTAAGGATCACCTCCATTTTCAACTTAAGTGTGACTGCTACTCCAATGGCATCATAGCCTTCTTTGCTTTTGGAAGCCCTACCTACAGAAGTGAGTATTTGCGCCAAGAGATCCGGCGGGGGGGGGGGGGGGGGGGGGGGGGTAAGACCAGTGTAAACATGGTAAATACCAAGACATAGAGAACAAACAAAAGGCCGTTACAGTGATAGTAAGCAAACCATATTTCATGATAAAAGTTCCCCCCCTCACCCCAAATGTCAAAAAGATGCTGTCAATAGATGTTTTGAACGTGGCTTTAAAACTCGGACCGGACTGTTGATCAGAACGATAAAAATCGGAACCGGTTTACTCTTCGGTCCAATTTAAACCAATTAGCCGATTTTGATCAAAAATTGGTCGACCCGGTTGACCACCCGTTGAGCCAGTGATTCAACCGATAAAAATCGGTTTGTTAACCCGGTTGACTCGGTTTTTATTTATTTTTTTTATCAAAAAAAAAAATAAAAAAAATTAATCACTTTTAGTAATATTGTAACTTAACATTATTATGTTTTAGTTCATAAAAAACGAGATTTTTTAAAATTTTATTAATTACTAATAATATATATTAATGACGTCACCGAGTCGATAGTGGTTCGACCACTCTTTTCCGGTTCGATGGCGGATTGTGAAAACCATGGTTTTGAATTTGAACTAAGACCATCTCGCTTCGCTTCTTATTTCAGAAACTACTATCTTGCGTGCTTTACATTTAATTACCTTTCAACTTGTACATAATTTTCATTATTTTGATAAGGATAAGTTGAACCCATGAGTAGGGATGGTACATGTGACCTTGAGGCTATTTTTCGAAGTACTGAAACTTATAGGCTCAATTATTTACTTCATTCATATTTTTGCATAACAAAACTTGTATGAAAACTTAAATTTTAAAAGTGAAGTATTTATTTTATGATAAATAGTAAATCAGTTTGTACTCGTTAAAAAAAATAAAACTTTTTTATGATTTGTTCTTTATGTGCTTGTATACTATGGTATGAAGATTGTCATACAATTTATATTTTTTTATTATTCAATTTATAAAATTCTAAAATTTAATACAAATACTAAAATGTTCGGTGTTGATACAAACAATTGTAAATAAGTAAGGAGTTCTGTTATGTATTGTGAAAATTTTCTATTGAATTTTGATTGCAACATATATTAATACAATGATTATAAGATTGGCCAATTATATCAAATATATCATTAAAATATTACTAACTATATTGGCCCATGTAACTCGAAATAAATAAATAAAATTAACATATAAAATCACAAGATATATTATTTTGTGTAACTAAGCTTAAGTTTGTTTGTTTCGGTGTGTTGAAAATAACACTACTTCAAAAATAGTGCAATGAATTTAGAGCTTAAATATTATAGTAAAATACAAAAGTGATCACTGTACTATTATTAGTATATTTAGATATTGTGCCTTTTTTTATTGGTCAATGCAAAACAAGTCTTCAGTATAGAAAAATTTGATTAATAAACCTTTATGTGACAGTTGGACATTGACTATCCTCTGTGATATATAATGATGACATGCAAGTAAGCACTAAAAAGTTGCTTCTGTCAAGAAGCGAACTTAAAACCTCAACCTCATAACCTTAAGGAAAGTCCAACCAAGCTACATGATGTAGTTGTAAATGAAATGATATTTATACAGAATTCTCCATTTAAACTAAAAAAAGAAATAAATAAGTGGGTAAACCCTTTCTGTGCTTGATAAATACTTCATAAATACTTCGGATAAAGGAGACATAGTGTTGTATGATTAGATTCCTAGCACCAAATTAATTTATTTTTTAGGCTAAACTTTGTTTATTAATTTTCCTCTAAATACAAAAAAAAATGAGGTTTAAACGTAATTGTGCAATGCAACCTCCAAAATCATAAAATCGTACCTCTACAAAAGCTAATAACCCAACATACATGCTTATACATCAAAAGTACATATTTATGTTGCATTATCACTTTTAAAACTAACTAAAAATATCCAACAAATATTTATCATCTAAAGCCACGTTATTAAAGTGCTAAAAACCACATGCACACCCACTTTCTCTCTCTATTCCTAAAAGAGTAATAATTCTTTCAAGTTTCAACTATGTACTTGCACAAACCATGCATGATTAAATATAATTTATGTTGTCTCATTTACAACTATTTAATGTAGCTTTGTTGGACGGTTTGTTAAGGTTATGAGGTTGAGGATTTAAGTTTGAATCTTGACGGAAGCAAATCTTTTAGTCTTAGTTTGGCTTAGTTACATGTCATCATTGTCACAAAGGATAGTTAATGCCTAGCTGTCACATAAAGTTTTGTCATCCAAATTTTTCTATAGTATAGGGTTTGTTTTGAATTGACAAATAAAAGGGGCACAATATCCAAATATAGTAAGAGTACAGTAGTAACTTTTACATTTTACTCTTAAAAATTACATGTGAGTTAAAAGTTTCATTTAGATTAAATTTTTGTAGAAAAAGAAGACGTTTAAAGTCCAAAAATCTCAAAAGTTTCAAACTAAAACATTCACTAAAATTCGTTAAAAAATACTACTAATGCCATATTTGAAATATTAAAATTTCTCAAGTTGAGTTAAAAGTAGTAGTCATCAACCCGCAAATTGCCCTAGAAAACTATTAAATTATAAGTCAATAGTTCAACCACTCTCCCCTGAGCTTGAAATAGAGAAGTTAGGCTGGGTGTCAAAAGGACTCCACCTGACGTAATATAAAAAATGGCAAAATAACATCTGCCTTGAATCTGAAGGCTAATGTAATATCCTGAATATTAATGAGACTTATAAATACGATCGTATGTGATTAATAAAGGGTGATTTAATTAGTGACCTAAGTTATGTTTTATGTGATGAAATATATGTGTTGTTGTTTTGAATAAGAAAATAAAAATTTTCCAAAAAATAACGCAGAATACACTTTTCGTTTTTATGACATTTCGTATTACACGATAATATTTATACAGGGTATAAATACACAAGTACTATTTAAAAGTGCGAAAAATCAAAGTCAACATTTTCATCTAACTAACCTAGTTGGAAACGAACTAGAAGACTAACTAGTTTAATTGGAAGTAAACTAGGAAATCAAACTAAGTTACTTTGGAATTTATTTAAGAAAGTAAACTAAGTTGGAGTAACTAGGTTTGAGGAACTTAACTACGAGCTAACCAAGTGGGAACCGATTATGGTGTAGAGAAAGGAGGGTTATTATGGCCATTTAGGAAAGCTTGTATGCCTATAGCTAATGTATGTATATGTTTTTCCTTGATTGGTTAGTTGGCATGTTGGCCTTTGCTTCCTTAGATGTGTTGTAAGGTTTTGTGTGGTATGTTGTGGCTATATGGTGACATATGCAATGACATACATGGAAGTGTCTTAGGGAAGCTAAGGAGGAAGGTGGCAAGGAAGGTCACTTAGTAAATATTTGTGTAGCAAACTTGGAGGCCAAGTGTTGGAAGATATTTGTTGGCTTTAAGTCCATTATGCCCTAATCTTTGAAAGCCTGAGTCCTTCACTCTTAATTATTTTTCACCAATTCACAAAGTAAGAAGCTTGAGAGAGAATCATAAGTGAGGGTTAGTGATATAGAGAGAAGGAAAACAAGAGGCTTGCCTAATCAAAGGTTATAAAGCTTGCACTTCAAGAGGTAAAGAAATCATGTTTTTGTATTTTTAGTTTTAGTTCTTATGTTCTTAAGTAAGATTCATGAAATGATGTATGTTTAGGTTTATGATTATGTAATTTAGTGTTATGGAGTCTTAAGTCATGGAAACCTAGCTAATTGACCCAAGTGTTGCTTAGTTAAAATGATCGAAGCAAGAACTTATGAAACCTAGTTTTCATCATGCTCTTGTCAGAGATGTGCAGCCCATTGTAGTTAGAATTTGGTTGTCAAACCTAAAGTAAAGTTGTAGCTTGAGAAGTTAAAAAGGCGCAGGAAAAAGAACCACTCAAAAAACCTTGTAGATTGTTCGTAATGCATGTTTGAAGTAAGTAGGTCAAAGCTGCCAAAAATCCTGCGGAACAGTTTTTGTAAAAATCATATAAAATTATGTTTGAAATTTGGACATGAAATAGAAGGCAAAGTTGTAGATATTGAAGTTAATTAAGTGTAGCAAAAAGAACAAATTAAAATTCATTAAAATAGTATCAGGGATGGAAGAGGATTTGGAAGCCGAAAGGATGGCCTGATGGACAACTCCTTCATGTGGCTTGTTGCTTATGGCAGACTTGCTACTAATGAGAGGCTCAAATCTAAAGGAATGGTCGGTCCCCCCTCTATGCCCTGCAGTAATTATTCCTCTGTTATTACGACCCTTACCGAATAACGAATTCATGCTTAAGTGGACTTCCGCCTAAGCCCTACTATCGTGGGTAAACGAAAGGTGGTTATTTGCAGCAATTCGGTATCTGGGGCGACTGCTATTGAAAAGGCTTTTTTTCTTCCTTTCTTGTTTGCTTTGGGACTGGGCCTTGACTTGGGGAGTCTATTTCTTTGGTCCATTTGTGTACTTTATCTATTTTTTGATGAAATGATAAGTAGCGACTATGTTAGCTAAAGAAAGGGAGTCGCATACCTACCCAGGTACTCAATGTTTGCTCGACCATATTATTTTGGATTTGGTCGGGAATATAGATATGGGTGCCAGAGTTGCTACAATTGCTCAGCAGGAGTCTTCTCCCTTAAAGGATTACGTAATTTTGTTGTTCCGTACCATCGTAATTCTTCTACTTGGGGTGACGACAAGAACTGTAACGACCCTAAAATCAGGACAATATCCAGTCCCGACTTTGGTCGTTAACAATACCCTCTCATTCTAGATATACAACACTAATTAATAATATACTTTATAGAATGCATATAAATCTAAACTTTATAACTTCTTTTCGTTATCCTGAAATTTATCATAATATAACTTTATTCTCACTGTACATAATAGTCCATATAAATATAGATATTAAAATTTAGTTGTTTTAGTCTTTTTCTTAATTCCAGAATTCGCAACCTTTATCATCTGTACTTAATTTTGGAATCGAATGAGTACTACAATCCATTTCAAAGTATTATATGAAAACATAAGGTTCAACTTCTGACTTTGTCTTTTCTGGTATATTTGCAAAGTAATTTAATAACTATATAAATTCACTATACACTGTCTTTTATACACATCCCCATTAAACTAATTTACTGTACATAGTTTAGCTTACATGCATTGCACACCGTCACTTCGGCTTAACATAGATACAATTTAAGAAAATTATGAAAAGTTCTCTTTCAAACGAGCTTCAAGTCTTGATTGTCGTGATAGTGAGAGAATTGCATCACATCACTAATCTGCAAATAATTGCATGTTTGAGCACAACGACCCAAAAAGTCTAACAGTTTTCATATTGCAGATGCTAAGCATACTATAGGTGCATCATATATATTATGCAATGCAATGTATCTACATGTTTTTTTATACATTTCATAATCAACATTTTCATAAGCATGCTTTTACTTTCATCCTATTATATTTAGAACATGGTTTACGTGTTAACCATTTATCACATCTCACCTAGCACATATCACAAGTAAATTGAGTTTCCATAACTCAATTGTCGTTAGTCATATCTTGACTTCAGCAATTCATAAAACATGACATTCAAACATGTACATCTCAACATACATATTAAAATTTTATCATGATACGACAACGAGCACATAACCAATATCAAGATCATGTAATCATAAATGAAACTGAAAAACTTGCCTTTATGATGCACAACTATCAATTCTATGCGCTTATGCGAACTCGAAGCGATATAATTCCGTGAAGTACCTATGTAACATAAATAAGGTCGTTACTTTGTTTAATATCATCACAATCCATGAATTTAATCTAAACTTGTATTTTTCAAGCTTAGCATCTCAATCTTAATTTTACTCATTTCATTGAACTTGCTATATATATATATATATATATATATATTTAACATAAATTTCCATTATTTTTCAATAATTTGATAACTTAATGAATATATTTCTCATTAACTATATCCAACGTAACTCATCCATTTCATAAATATTCCACGTATAGCGTAATCGGAACCATTACACAACTCAATAAATAAATATTTAGTTTAAACTTGCATTTACATACACAAATATTTCTTTTTTAATATTACTTAATTTATTAGATTTATTGCTGATTTTATAAACTAATTATAAGTAATATACTAATTTTTATGCATTTTAGTAATTTATTTCATTAAAATCATATTCAACATCAAAGGCCAAACCAGCCCAGCATAACAAGCCCAGGCTGCTGCAGCCCCTGTTGTAGCCCTCCCAGCAGCCTACTTCACCAATTTCTAAATTGCAACCCACATGTCCAATTGCAATCAAACTTAAACAAGTTATAGAATGTACGTAATACTATTTTTTAAAAATATAACTAAGCAATTCTGAACATTCTAAACAGGTTTAATAGGGGGGCAAAACTGCCTTGCCGAGGCAGTTTTTCAACTGAACCTCAACTAAGCATTTGTTCTAAAACAGGTTCTAAACCAGATTTGATTCACCCAAATAACTTAAATCACTTCACATGATATGCATAAAGACTCTCTTGATCCCAGTTTTAATCAAATTCGTCTATTTACACCTAACAGTCCCTAAGAGAACATTTATCGAATACGACATGAGCATTAGTTTTTAGGACAGAACTTATAGTTCTTTTTAAGAAGGGTTAAATCCAAAAAATTTCCTCCCTTATACCTTCATTTCACCTGCATAAAATCGCCATAATCATTCCATCCCAAAAGCAGTCCAAACACAGCCATATATACCACATATACAATACTTGTTACCAAGTTTTTTGCTAAAAACTATAAACAATAAACTTTACCTTTCAAAAACTTAGTTTGATGATGCCAAGTTTTGCTATCCAATTCAGAAATCTTTGTTGTTACTGCTTTTAATTTCCTTCCATATTTACTTACAAAATCCATCATTTGCTACCCACCTCTGTTCCAACCGAAGCTAGGAGGATTAAAGCTTAGGAGTGAAATTTGGGTAACTCTTTTTAGAGAGAAATAGATGGACTGGGACGGAATTGAACCACAGTGAAGAGACATCGAATGATGAATGCTTATGTTAAATGTTTTTAGGAATTTCTTAACATGTCCCCTTAGAGTGTGTATATTTTCTTGAATTTGGTGTAAATACAGAAATATACAGTTCAAAAAAATATTGTCTTGAACTGTGTGTTTAGCATGTGCCTGACACATGTTAAGAGGACCCATGTTTTTATTAGGTTATGCCAAGTCATTCCTGTATTAGGCTAGTTGAAGGCCACCCCCCTGCTTGAGTTCATAATGACTCAGCAATACTAGCTTGCTTACACTTACTCTCAGCATAAGCCTATACCACCTACTGATAAGTATACCATTACTTACCTTGCAAATGTATTACATCATTTCCATTATATATAATACCTCCTCCACGCATAATATATAAAACAAATACATATACTACATAAATAAATAAATAAATTATTATTATACTTAAATAATCATAAAATAATAACATATATGATATTCACAATACTAATTATGAAGTTAGATTCATAATAATAAAAAAATAAAAAAAATAACTCTTATAAATTTCTTTAGTTTCACCCTTAAATTGATCTTGAACAATTTAATTAATAATAACATATAAGTTATTCACTTCATCAAATAAATAATTTGATATTTATTTATTTGATACATTTTCATATATTGTCTCACTAAATATAATACCATTTCCTTTCCCGTATAGCTAAATAATTTCTTATTTACTCATTCTCCTTGGAAGTGAAGTTGTATAGATGTCAAGCGGTTTGGTTTTGCCTCTAAAAAGTAATTCGCTTGAACTAAGGCGACCATCTTCTAACATGGAATGAGCCTTTTTTTTTCTGCTAAGAATTATTACAGGTCCCAGTTGATTCAACAGTTGGATTATTGGAGTTATCGTGTCATTAGTCTAGGGTTTATCTTTTTAACCATAGGTATTCTTTCAGGAGCAGTATGGGCTAATGAAGCATGGGTATCATATTGGAATTGGGACCCAAAGGAAACTTGGGCATTTATTACTTGGATCGTATTTGAGCGAGTGCAATTTATATCATACTTGTTCGTGCAAGTCATTTCTTGCTCTCGCTCTATCAAGGGTAGTTCTGCAAGGTAATTGCACGGACCTTATTAGCTTTGCCTGCTTGGTTGTACAGCTACTAAAGCAAGGCTATTTCATTTCTAAAACTTGACAATGGCTCCTAAAGCTAACTACTAGCAAGAACTATGCTCATTTTAGGGTTTCTAAAGTTATTGAATTGCGTATCGGTTATAAAACCAATTCCTATAAGTATGAAACATATATGAGAAACAGAGGAATATGCTATTCTTTTTTTTTTTAAATTACGAGAGATGTTGAAGCTGCATAAATTATTTGTGTTATGCCTACTATCACCAACCACGGAGAAAATATAAAATGGGTGTGGGGTAATACAATCAATGAATAAATGAAAAAACCCGCTTACCGAGGAATAGAAAGGGAAGACAGGTTGGTTTGAGGACCCGTTAGTCAAAGGAAAGGGGGGGAGGGGTCATGATTCCGGGGCAGAGCCGTATGACGCGAGAGTCTCATGTACGGTTCCTTTGAGAATGATGCAATACTACCACCTATCAGGCCCGGCAAGCGGTTCCCTAAACGGATCCTATCAAATATCTTATATTTTTTATGAACATCTCTATTTTAGGTATTTGGGGAGTCCTCCTTAATAGACGAAATATTTCTATTATGTGAAGTGAGAAGTTTACTAAATACGCGGTTCTTGGCGACGATATTGTCATAGCCGACTAGGAAGTAGCAAGGGTGTATGAACAATCCTTGGATCCATTAAAGGTTCAAATTTGCTTTTCAAAAATCCTTAATTTTTAATAATGGTTCAGTTGAGTTTGCAAAGTGCGGGCAATGAAATCGTACCTTACTAGGGTTAGGGTTTCGTGTTGGCTGAGGAGGAGAGAAATTCACGAAGAGTACGAAATTGATTAACGAATTGAGGAGAGGAGAAGAACAGGTGAGCGATTACTCTAATGACCCGTGACAGAACTCTTAGGATCCGAGAACCTTGTTAGGGTACCAAGGATCCAGATAGCCTTCTTGAATGTCTAGGGTTAAGAAAGAAAGTCTTCAAGTCTTCCCAATAAGTCACTTTCATAGAATGGAAGGAGTATTTATAGAGTTTCCCTTTCAATACACCATCTTCTTCCTTGTCGTACAATACGCCTTTAATTATATTGTACTTTTGAAGCTCCACCGATGATATTGTCCCTTCCTTTGTTTGCAATTAGTGAGAGATGTCGTGTCTCCAATCATTTGTTATGTCTTTGGGGAATAATTCTAGTACCGTGGTCGGAAGGGTTCTTGAGACGCCCCCAAAATAGGTCTACACAACCCATTTTGAGTCGCCAAATATATACTACATAATTCAAATACAAATCTTCCTATTAAACTGTCGTGCAAAATACGACAACACATAAGCTGTGAGTTTCAATAAAAATATTGAACCATATCTGATACGAAAATATCCCCACTCAAATTAAGTCATCATTATAATTATTGACACACACTATTTTACAAAATAGTGAGGACTACTATAGCACTATCTTGGATCATTACTCCACTCCCCGACTAGTCCTAGCGACACTCTCATTTTCTGAGAAGAACAATAGAACAAAAAAAAAAGGGTGAACTCAACTAACTTAGTACAGAATATTATGACTAAGATAATGGAGAATAAATTATCTTTAGCCTTCAACAATAATAAATCAAATAAAATATAACGGACAACAAATTTTAGATCAACAACTGCAGCGGAAATAGCAATCCATTAGAAGAGTCAAGTAGAGAATGATGTCTATTATCTTCTACGAGTTAAAGGTCCATCAACAATATTTTATCCTTGTAACACCAATCAATAATTATGCAAGTCAACATTTTATCTTTGCACTACAGGCCAAAGATATTCATTTGTATCACCAATGATCATGATCATGCCAAACACCTGTCCATCTTTGCACTACGGGCCAAAGATATTCATTAATCAACTGTTCATCTTTGCACTACGGGCCAAAGAGAACTTTCATCACCATTAAAGTCTGAGGATTATGACAATGATATAAAAAATGAATCCAGTGAGATCAATGATAAATATTAGAGATTTATAATTCAATTTATCCAGAGTTCAAGAATGTCCAAATTGTCAACATGAAGATAAAAACATGGATTCAATTTCAAGAATAAGATTCATAAAAGATAACTTGGACAAAGAAAAGAAAATTTAATTTCGTTGTGAATAGTACCGTATGAATAGTACCCCGGATGAATAGTACTCCGACATGAAAAGATTAAAATTTAATAAGAAAGTTCAGACCAATATTCCAGTGAAATGATATTAGATGAAGAGCAAACATTAAGAAATTTTTAATTATTTCAGGAATTATAGAAGCAATACTTACCATAGTAAGTTTAGATTTAGGAATATGAAATGAAATAATATATGAAACTGCAAATGGATTTTCACCCGTCATACGGTAATCCGCGTAGACAGATCATTTTCACAACTTAATAAAGAATGAATACGAAGGGTTATTCACCAGGCATGCGGTTGTCCGCATAGACAAGTTATTCCCACAGATTAATAATGAATAGAATGACAACCCTTATGAGTATGAAGTAATATCACGTACGAATATGAAAGCAAATGATATTACATACGAGTATGCAATAAGTGATATCCTTTACGAATATTGAAAGAAAATAATATCTTTTACGAATATTGAAAGAAAATAATATCCTTTAAGAATATTGAAAGAAAATAATATCCTCTACGAATATTGAAAGAAAATAATATCCTTTACGAATATTGAAAAATAATAATATCCTTTACGAATATTGAAAGAGAATAATATCCTTTACGAATATTGAAAGAAAATAATATTCTTTACGAATATTGAAAGAACATAATATCCTTTACCTTAGTAGGAGACTAATTCTGACTGCTATAATGAAGATTATTTTGATAAAATCTTGCACTATTAGCTACACTCAAAGTACCCTTAGCTACACTCAATGTACCTTTATACTAGAAAGAAATACGTACAATATTATAGAAGAAGAATTCTCTGATTCTGGTGTGAGTTTCATTGCTTAACTAAGCAACCTATTTATAGGAGAATGTACTAAATAATGACTGATTCACAGACGGTTCATATTGATTTACTATTAAAACTTCACGAACGGTTCATATTGATTTACTATTAAGACTTCACGGATGGTTCATATTGATTTACTATTAAAATTTCACGGACGGTTCATATTGATTTACTATAGTAACTTCAACCGACGGTCTGAAAAATTAGTACGTCCCCCTATGAAATAATAAGCCAAATTTACAACAAACGCCTCATGACAAACCCCTCTATTTATATCAAAAATTGAATAAATATTTATCACAAATCACTTATCTTCAATCAACACATTTTTAATCTTTCAATAATTATTCATCAATAATATTATAACTCACAATATTGACAACCAGATCGTTCCCAGTAAAGAGAGGGCTTTCTGATATGGATTTCTCCTTATTGGCGCGCAATTAAATAAACTAACCCCTTTCCTCGATAGAACTTTCTAGACATTGTCAATAAAACTAATAATAATATTAGTATCTGTGTCGTGTCAATTATTGATTTAATAATATAAAGTATTGTGCAGATAATACTGTGAGAATAATTGAATCAATAATATGAGATACTATGCAACAACTATTGTGGCAATTATTGAATGAAACTGAGTGACTTCTTACGTAAGAATCAATAATTAGAGATAATGTGCAATACCGCGTACTACTGTGGAACAACGTGTATTACTGTACTTTTATCACCGGGTATTTCAACAGTTTAACGGTAAAAGTCTTGCCGTTATTTTTATAAAAAGGTTATTTTTGTCGCTTTCTATATCTGACAATTATTCCGTTGTGGGGTTCACCAAGGATTGCGCCGTCCTACGGATATTCTCCGACAAAAAGAATAGACAAAACGAATATTCCCCGACAAAACGAATATTTTTCGACAACTGTTTACTTTGTAAAATTTTCACATATCATCCATAACTATAACATTTATTAAATTATCACCTTAATATTTAGAATAATATTTAGAGAAAATTTATCTTTATTTATAAAAAATTGGGGTCTTACAGTTCTCTTGATCACACTTACATCCAAGTTGTCTCCTTTTACATACACCTTGGATGCTACCGTGGCTAATGCATCAGACTATTTATTCTGTCATCTTAGCACATATTCAATCACTATCTTCTTTTCCATCACCTTTTGTGCTACAGTTTAGTATGGTGCCAAGATAGGTTCCTTCACTGTAAACTGGTCTCGTACTTGTTGCACTGTCAAATTCGAATCACCCCTCACGTGAGACTTGGCTCGTTGCTCTCGAGCTGCGAACAATCCCAAAATAAATGCCTCGTACTCTGCTTCATTTATTTATTTATGCAATAGTAAAGTTTTATTTAAACTCAAATAGTAATATTCTTTTCATTTATAATAAGAATATGAATTTTAGAGAACTCATTTGTGTATATATATTCATTTATTTTTGTATAGTAAAGTCTTATTTAAATTCAAATAGTTTACCTATATAATTTAGTAACAAAAATTATTATATAATTAAATATTATTGATAGTAAAAATATGAATTTTAAATAATGCTAACTAAGTTTAAAAAAATGTATAAGAATAAGAGATAATGATAAGTGGATAATTATGATCGTATGAATATGGATGAAATCTTTGTGAAATTGAATAAAAGATGAAACAATAGTTAAGTGAATCTTTTTTTTGTAAAAAATAGATTTTTTTGTGATTTTAAATATATAATGCATTCTTTTATTAAATTTTAAGGTTTAGGGACCATTTTGTGTTACTAAATAAACTAGCTCATGATCCTGTGCGAAGCACGTGTTTTGTTTTGTTATAAAGTTATTGTATTATTTAACTTTTTTATATTATATTATACTATACTAATATATAATTATACTAATAATAAATTAATGTTGTGTACAATGATTTTTATATAAAGAAAATATTTTCTTCTAAAATATCTTGTTAAACTAATAATGTATATATAACTAATTATTGATGAAAAATTAAATAAATTTAAAAATGTACAATAATAATTATTCTACTTATATTATATAAATGATAGTATCTCTCTTTAAAATGATTTATTTGTTTCTATATTCCTATGTTTAGTTATTTATGTAATAATAATATCTTAATTAAACTCAAATAATTATAATATAATAATAAAATATTATTGTTATCAAGAATATGAATTTTAATTAATACTAACTAAATTAGAAATTGTACAAGAATAAGAGAGTGGTAAGTAGATAATTATGATAGTAAGAATGTAAATGATTTTTTTTTGGAATTAAATAATAGATGAAAAAATAGTTTTTTTTTACTAAAGTTTAGTTTTTTATTCCAACATTTTAAAGTTGTGGGAGTATTTCTAAATTTTACGATTGAGAGACTATTTTGTACTATTTATTATGTATGTATATGTGTCAAGTTTTGTGATTTAAAATTTTTACACAATGGGACGGAGACCGTTGCATTTCTTTTCTAACAATGTTACACTTCAAATAATTGTCCTTTTTGGGTCCGCCCTCAAGATTGAAGTTGTCGCTGTACTGGGTCAGTGCTGGAGAAATTAATTTCAAAAGGAATTTTGGCTGAGTTTTTTTTTTTTTTTTCCTTTTCTTCTTCTTCTTCTTCTTATTTTTAAGTTGGAGTTCTGTCGATTTGGGGATTATAATTAAAGAATGTTATGAAAATTGAACGGAAACTATATATATATATATATATATATATATATATATATATATATATATATATATATATATTAACTTATCTGTTGTATACCAATGTAGAAAATCAGTATGTCAAGGCTAGTACTTTATATCCAAGAGATTTAGAGCCTGGTGGAAGATCTACTAATTTCCACGCATGATTGTGCAGAATGGAATCTACTTCACTATTTATAGTCTCTTTCCAATATGAAGCTTCAGGACTCGATAATGCTTCTTTATAAGTTTGAGGCTCATTTTCTAATAAATAAGTTAAAAAATCCGGACCATAAAATTTTGATGTTCTAGCACGTTTATTACGTCTAGGTTCATTAATATCTTCTAATCTATGATCACTTTCATTAACAGTGTCATAAGTTCTTTTGTTTGAACTTGTTTCTTGTTCGTTAAAATTGGCTCTTGTTCCTTTTTATTAGGAAATACTGTTTCAAAAAATTCAGCATCTTTTGACTCAATAATACTATTTTCATATATTTTCTCTATTTTTGATTTATTAACCAAAAATCTATACGCACTGCTATTATTAGCATAACCAATGAATATATAATCTATTTTTTTTCGGTCCTATTTTTACCTTTTTGGGTGGAGGAACTATTACTTTTGCTAAACACCCCCACACTTTTAAGTGTTTATAAGACGGCTTACGTCATTTCCATAATTCATAGGGTGAATCATTAGACTTCTTTTGAGGTATTCGATTGAGAATATAATTTGCTGAAAGAATTGATTCCCCCCACAAATTCTGAGGTAGCTAGCCCAGAACTTAATAATAATGCATTCATCATTTCTTTCAAAGGTCTATTCTTTCTTTCTGCAATACTATTTTGTTGTGGAGAATAAGGTGCAGTTGTTTAGTGTATTATACCATGTTGTGAACAAATCTCAACAAAAGGAAATTCGTATTCTCCTCCTCTATCACTTCTAACTATCTTGATCTTTTTATCAAGTTGGTTCTCAACCTCATTTTTGTAATGTATAAACATTTTCAAAGTCTCATCTTTACTTCTCAATAAGTAAACATAACAATATCTTGTACAATCATCTGTAGAAGTAATAAAGTATTTCTTTCCTCCTCTTGTTTGTATATACTTTAAATCACAAATATCAGTATGTATCAATTCAAGAGGTTCAGTACTTCTTTCAATTGATTTAAAAGAAGATTTTCGATGTTTTGCCTCAACGCAAATTTCACATTTATAATTAGAATTAATCTCATATTTTGACAAACATTCTATATTAATTAATCTACGAATAGTATTATAATTAACATGTCCTAATCTACCATGCCATAAGTTAGATGACTCAATCATATAAACAGAAGATGTAATTTTATTAATATTGAAAGGTACAATAGTCATTACATTCATCTTGAAGAGCCCATTGCTCATATAATTCTTCCCTACATGCAACCCATTTTTAGTTAGGACAAATTTGTCCGATACAAAAACTAATTTAAATCCCTTTTGACTAAGAAGGGATCTTGACACTAAATTCTTTCTAATATCAGGCATATGGAGCACGTTGTTGAGGATGAGTTCTTTGCCAGATGTCATCTTCAAAAGCACCTTTCCTTGTTCAGCAATCTTGGATGATGAAGAGTTTCCCATGTATAATTGTTATCAATTCTCAATTTCTTGATATGTGGTGAACATCTTCTTGTCAGAACACACATGGTGGGTTGTTCCAATATCTACCCACCATTCCCTTGGATTCTCAACCATATTTACTTCTGAAACAACCGCTGAAAGGTTCATTTCAGAAACATCTTGAAGAAGTCCATCCACTTTTGTTACATTGGCTTGTGCAGACTTCTTGTTCTTGTCTTTGCGTTTTCGACAATTTTTTGCCCTATGTCCGGTCTTGTCACAAATGTAACATTTGCCTCGAAACTTTTTATTTGCTCCCTGTTGAGTTCCATTTCTGGAGAACTTTCTCTTTTTAAACTTTGGACCTTGTTCCATCACGTTGGCTTTATATTTCACAAAGGTCCTTCTTGATTTCTTTTCAGAAGAACGATTGTCCTCTTCTAAGTCTTCGAGTTTCATCTCTTTACGTTTATGCTTGAGATAATCCTTGAAATCTTTCCACATTGGTGGTAATTTTTCAATTATAGCGGCAACTTGGAAAGACTCACTCAAGAACATACCTTTTACATATATTTCATGCAGGATTATCTGTAGTTCTTGAACTTGGTTGATGACAGCCTTGGAATTCACCATCTTATAGTCCAAAAACCTGCCAACTACGAGCTTCTTCGTGCCAGCATCTTCAGTTTTATATTTCTTATCCAAGGAATCCTATAATTCTCTTGCAGTTTTGAAAGAACTATACACATTGTATAATGTGTTGTCCAATCCATTAAGGATGTAATTCCGACATAGAAAGTCTGCATGTTTCCATGCATCAACAGCAGCAACAACTTGCCTGTCTATTTAATTCTCACGAAGTACTGGAGGGTCTTTATGAAGAAACCTTGCCAAGTTAAGTGTAGTCAGATAAATCATCTTTTGTTGCCATCTTTTAAACTCTGTTCCATTGAACTTTTCTGATTTTTCACCATGGCTCACAGGAACATTTGGAATAGAAGGTGTAGAAGAAGAAGAACCGATCAAAGATAGAGTATCGGTAGCCACATCTCAAATATATATATAAAAATAATCAAGAAATAATATTCTTAAGATTGTTATGAAAATTGAACGGAAACTATATATATATTAACTTATGTGTTGTATACCAATGTAAAAAATCAGTATGTTAAGGCTTGTACTTTGTACTATGTGTTGAAATATTTTATTCCTTATGTGGCCTCTACTATTTATGTAATTATTGGGCTTACATATTGTATTAATTTATTACTTTATTTATGGGTTTGGTAATTAATTATGTGACCCATAAATAATATTACTAATAGTTTTTGGCATAATGGGCCCTAGGGTTTCATAATCTTGATGGACGATTTTGACCCTTAACTATCTTATAAATAAAACAATTAGGGTTTGGTCCCAATTGTCGTCTCAAGAATTTTATACACACCTATACATTTATCTTAAGATTGAGAGAGACAATTGAAGACCTTCACTCTTACGAGCAGCGGAAGCTTTATACATACAAGATGTCTTCTCTCAATTCGTGTAAGTACCTAATTGTTTATTTGATTTTATTCTATGCAATAGCACGTTCCGTTATAATTTATTTAACATCTGGTATCAAGAGCTAAGATTACGCTATTGTATAGAATAAATTAATTATATTGTTATGCTATAAATTTTAATTACGCATAACCTATTTATTAGAATAATATAAAATTATTCGGTATGTTTCATGAATTTTCGAAAGTAACGTCAAGATTGAAAATAGTCATGTTACTGCCGAAATTAAAATAGTCAAACTTTGCTGAATTTCCTAAAGATTAAATGTTTGCTTCTGCGTAAGATTCATAGTACTACTATGAATATTGTCTGTAGTTTGTTGAGAATGGACGTTTATGTCCTTTTTTGTCAAACATTATTACATCATCCATGACAAAATCTTTTGAATGAGTCTCCTGTCAATTCAATTTCTACATCATTTGAATAATTATATTCTATAAGTTTAATGTACTGTCTAGTTGATTCCACTAGAGAATGAATATATATATGCACTGTTCATATATATGCACTGTTCCTTTTCGATATATCATATCAATTTGGCATGTATTTAGTTTGAAATTTATGTGAATATTTTATAATCAATTCATGTTCATAACTATATATTTTAATTTAGATTCTAGAACATGATATGATATATTATTAATTAGGGTTTTAAATTGTTACATGTAAATTATAAATACTGTTAATTTTCAAACTTGATTAATATGTTGTTTAAGGAAAATTGAGTTTGATCATAATAATTTACATGTATGCGTAACTCTTTTATTGTTAAAATTAATAATCAACTCAACGGAGGGTTATTAATTGAAACAATTAAAGATTAAGAAAAGTCACATAATGTTACATTTAATAAATGAATATTTTAATTTTACCCAACGAAAAATTAGAATTAGAATTTATTAAATGGAATTTTAATTTTACCCAACGGAAAATTAGAATTAGAATTTATTAAATGGAATTTTATTGCATAAGTAACATGTTTATTTCGTTTCTGCCCAACGGTGATGCGTGGATAAATGTGTTGTGCATTATTTTATGGGGATGTTATTAGCATATTATTAATTGGACCAACGAAAGATTGATAATTATGCACCAACGTCTCATTAAAATCTATTTTGGTGTTGTAAATAGATTTTATGTAACTAACTGCTTACCCTACAGTTGGTTTTATTATGATTAATTATTAATTATTGTTGTACATTGTGGAAAATACTTACGGGTGTGGGGCTGTCCAGCCAAGGCTAAGATTTTTAATCCACAAATAAAGAAACTTGAATCTAAAACTATTAGTTGCCATTTCATTGGATATCCTGATAGATCTAAGGGTTTTCGATTTTACCGTTCCTTTCATACCACTAGAATTGTTGAGACTAGGCATGCAGAGTTTTTAGAGAATGATGATTTAAGTGGGAGTGGTGAGCCTAAAAAAATTGATCTTGAAGAAAACAGGTTTTATGTTCCTAATCCTGTAATTCAAGAGAGTGAGGCACAACAACCTCTTACTGAGGCGAATGATTCCCCTGAGATAGCTGAGCCACCACCTAATGTTGAACCCCACATTATTGAAAATCATATTCCTGAAATTGTGCAGCCTTTACGTAGGTCTGAAAGACCTAGAAAACCTGTTAATTTTGATGATTTTATAACCTATCTTAATGAGATTGACTATGATTCAAGTAATGTTAATGATCCTATCTCCTTCAAAGAGGCCATTACGAGTGCTCAATCAACTCAATGGCTTGAAGCCATGAATGTTGAGTTGAAATCAATGGAGCTTAATAACGTTTGGGATCTTGAAGAATTACCAAAATGTATTAAACCTGTTGGTTGTAAGTGGGTCTATAAGACCAAATTAGATCCTAAAGGAAACGTTGAAAGGTATAAAGCTCGATTAGTTGCTAAGGGTTTCACTCAAAAGGAAGGAGTGGATTATAATGAAACTTTCTCTCTAGTATCCAGGAAAGATTCATTTAGAATAGTCATGGCTTTAGTAGCTTATTATGATTTAGAGTTACATCAGATGGATGTTAAAACTGCATTCCTTAATGGTAACTTGCATAAGAATGTCTATATGACACAACCAGAAGGTTTTTTGGTTAAAGGCAAGGAACATATGGTATGTAGACTTAAGAAGCTCATATATGGGTTGAAACAGGCTTCTCGACAATGGTATCTTAAGTTTCACGAGGTGATGAGTACTTTTGATTTTAAGAAAAATATAGTGGATCAATGCATATACTTGAAGGTCAGTGGGAGTAAATTTGTTATTCTTGTTTTGTATGTTGATGATATACTACTTGCAAGTAATAACTTAGACATGTTGCATGAGACTAAACGTTTCATTTCTGAAAATTTTGATATGAAGGATCTCGGTGAAGCCTCTTATGTTATAGGTATTGAAATTCATCGAGATAGGTCTCGCGGGATATTAGGATTGTCCCAAAGAGCTTATATTGACAAAGTTCTTAACAAATACAATATGCAAAATTGCTCCCTTACTGTTGCCCATGTTTTTAAGGGTGACAAATTTGGCTCATATCAATGCCCTAAGAATGAACTTGAATGTGATCAAATGAATCTTATTCCCTATGCATCTGTGGTTGGGAGTCTTATGTACGCTCAAATTTGTACACGTCCAGATATAGTGTATGTAACTGGCATGCTTGGACGTTACCAGTCAAATTCAAGTTTGGATCACTGGAAAGCAACCAAAAAGGTTTTACGCTACTTACAGGGCACTAAGGATTTTATGCTTACATTCAGAAAACAGATAACCTTGAAGTTGTTGGTTATTCTGATTTTGCTAAGTGTAAAGACGAAAAGAAATCTACATCAGGGTACATCTTTATGCTTCGGAAGGCCCTATTTTGTGGAGAAATCATAAGCAGAAGTTTACTACCACTTTCATGATGATGGCATAATATGTGGCTTGTTATCATGCTACTTGTCATGCCGTATTATTGAGGAATCTTATTTCATAACTTAAAGTTATAAATTCCATTTCAAGGCCATTGAAAGTAATTTGTGATGATGATTCTGCTGTTAGTTTTTCCAACAGCACCAGTTCGAGTGGTGCTGGACTATACCTCGACACTAAGTACTTATTTGTCAAGGAAAGAGTTGAAGATCAAAACGTTGTCATTCAGTATATTAGTACGCATGATATGTTAGCGGATCCACTTACGAAAGGCTTACCACCCAAGCTCTTTTTAGAGCATATTGCCGGCATGGGCTTAACTGGTAGTCTTAATTAGTGAGTTATTTTGATGTAAGACAACAATTTTGAGCTCGTTATGTTGAACTTCACATTATGTTTATGGTTTGCTATTCTCTTTATTGTGCACACTTGAGAATTTATGAGCAAACGGAACGATTATGTTTTGGACCATATGAATGAGTTTAATCTATTATCACTTTTGTAAACTCTATTCATACCTGTTATGCTTAATGTTAATCTTTGTTCTAATAAAAGTACTAATTGTGTAACTAATGGGGATCTTGTGTTAATAGTGACATAAAGATTGTATTAATTCGCATCGGTATTTTTTATTTGAACAGGATGTAGATATTAAATTAATATTTGGCCAAATTAATGATTGTAAACATTATGTTTTGTATATATAAATAGTATTTCGGTCAAGTGGGAGAATGTTGGAATATTTTATTCCTTATGCAACATCTACTATTTATGTAATTATTGGGCTTACATATTGTATTCATTTATTACTTTATTTATGGGTTTGTTAATTAATTATGTGGTCCATAAATAATATTACTAATAGTTTTTGGCATAATGGGCCCTAGGGTTTCATAATCTTGATGGACGATTTTGACCCTTAGCTATCTAATAAATAAAACAGTTAGGGTTTGGTCCTAGTTGTCGTCTCAAAAATTTTATACACACCTATACATCCATCATAAGATTGAGAGAGACAATTGAATACCTTCACCCTTACGAGCATCGGAAGCTTTATACATACAAGATGTCTTCTCTCAATTTATGTAAGTACCTAATTGTTTATTTGATTTTATTCTATGCAATAGCACGTTCCGTTATAATTTATTTAACACTACGTCCTTGAGACAATTATGCTCTCCGTATGGTGCTTAGAGTTTTATGACATTTGTCTCCCAGGATACAATGACAATGTATACTTTAGCAGTACAATAAAAAGTATACTCAACGAACCAAATAAAATTCTCTGAAATTTTCTCTCAACTAACTATGAATAATGAAGACTATATGACTAGAACGCAAGATGCTTCGAAAAATAAGTGAGTTCAAATGGCAGCACCCCCTATCTATTTATAGGAGGGTAAGTGACCCATCAGAAAGGACACATCTCATTGAGAATGTGCTTTTAATCCAAAAACGACGTAGTTTTAAAGTTTAGCAGAATAGGCGCGTCTGTTCGGACCTATAAAACGACGTAGTTTTAGCCTTAGTGGAATCAAAACTACGTAGTTTTAGGCTTAGCAAAAAAGAAGCGATAAAATGATGTAGTTTTGGGTCGTCCGTTCAGACTGATACCCTTTCAGCGGATAACGCTTCTCAAAATGACACAGTTTTGATAATAATAATAAATAATATTTATCAAAACGACACAGTTTTGACAATTGAACTAAAATAAAATTTAAATTAAATTTTAAATAAAAATTTAAATTAAATTTTAAGTAAATAAACTTTGTTCAAAAAGTTATATATAAGGACCCAGACCCAGACCCAAACCCAAACCCAGACCCACAAACCACGAGCCTGAGACCGAGCCCGAGCCCAAGCCAGGCCAGGCCGGCCGGCCGGTCAGCGACGCGCGTGTGGGTTCGAACCAAGCCTTGGCTAGGTCCTCTTCCTTCCACAAAAGTGGGGTGCCCCTTGGGGCCCAAACTCAAGAGCAACTTTCTTATATATAAACACATTAAATTTTTAGCTCTTAAACGATGTTGGACTTGGCTTTCCACATGTATTTATTATCAGTTATCATTTTCAAGAGTGATCTTTGGGAGTTAATATCTCATTCATTACTCCATGAATTTTAGCTTCCAAATACTCCCTTTGTTCCTAACAGATTGTCGATTTAAAAGAAAAAATTTGTTCCAAAATGTTTGTCGTTTACAACTTCCTAGAAGAATAAATTATTTACTTTCCTATATTTCTCCTATCTTCTCTCATTATCCCAATAAATTCTCTCTCTTGTAATAATTATTTTCAATTTCCCATAAAAGGGTAGTGATGGAATTTCAAACAAATTTTACTAGTATTAAATGACTTTCTTAATCCATGTGCCAAAACCTTAAACGACAATCTTTTAGGAACGGAGGGAGTACTTAATTTAATATAATCATGGAATAGAATACATTAATATATGAAATCATTAAAATTAATTAATAACACCCACATTAAATTAGACTCAAATCCTAACAAAGAATACTTTGAAGACAACATCATCCGTTAGACTAGAGAATATATAAATAATCAAAAAATTATTTGGTGGGTTTTGCTATGGCAAACTGAATCTATGGCTAGAATGAGGAAGAAGAGGACGACTGTTTGGGTTTGTTTGAGTAATTGGTCTGCTTAATAAATAATTAAAAATTTATTATTTAATTGGATCAATGGTAAGTTTGAAATTTGAAATATGGGTTGACCTATATTTGACCATAATTTTATGGTTCTAACTCGTACAACCCATATTAAAAATAGATAATGTGATTTTAGTTCTTAAATAGAAGTAAAACCAAATTTTTTAAACCAAAACCAACTCATATCCATATTTTGTGAGGCCTAAGTGGAAGTGGTGGATGGCTGCTGCAACCATGGTGGTGGTTGATGGCAGTGGTGGAACCAGAACGTTTTTAAAGTGGGGTCAAAATACATTAGTAAAAAATTTTTATTTATTGGCACTTGAAGTTCTTCTTTCAGTTGTACGATTGAGAGGAGTTAACTATATCTTGCGAGTCTGTATAGTTTAAAAACATCTCAAAATTTGTTCGTTAAGATTAATTATACATGTAATTCATTTTTTTTTGTTAATTTTGATTCATTCTACTCCTGCTAATAAATATTGTATTTATTTATTTTTTTAACATGGATAGACAAAATTATATATTTGATGCGGATTAGAAATTGAGAGCTATTCCATATAAAAGCAAGAGCATTTTTGGACCCAGAGAACAATTAAGCCGAACCCAACGAGTGATGAATAGATCTTGTTAGTTCCAATTAAATTTGAGTCCTTTACAGAACTATACAACATTTAGAAAGTAATTACAAAAAAAGTGCATCTACAAAATAATTACAAAAAAAGTGCAAAAAATTCAAACCATTGAATTTCAAATTAAATAAGGAAGCCTAAAATCAAGGATAACTAATAATTCAAATTCAAATCTTTTGGATCTAACAACAATTTCAAATCTATAATTCAAAATTCAAATCAAAATGAGGAAATTAAAAACAAAAAATTATGAAGGAGTTAATGTTCATCATCCTCCTCCGCCGCCTCCCGCCACCGCCGCTATATCGCCGCCGCCGCCACCACCATATCGCCGGAGTTACTATTCTGAATTTTTTTTGACGATTTGGTTACCCACAAAAATTAAAATGGTTACCTTTATACGCAGTTTGGCTACCAACTGCATCACATTCAAAATAAAATTGGTAATCAAATAAAACTAAATTGGTTACTTTATCAGAAAGTTTGGTAACCAATTGCATGAAGTTTGGTTACCAACTGCATCACATTCAAAATAAATTAGTAACCTAATAAAACTGAATTGGTTACCTTATAAGAAGGTTTGGTAACCAACTGCATTAATTTTGGTTACCAACTACATCAAATTCAAAATAAATTGGTAACCTAATAAAACTGAATTGGTTACCTTCATACCAAAGTAACCAAACCTTCATACCAAGGTAACCAAACATTCATAACAAGGTAACCAAACCTTCATATTAAGAAAACCATCATATTAAGGTTCGGTTACCTTGGTATAAATATTTGGTTACCTTGGTATGAATGTTTGGTTACCTTGGTATGACTATTTGGCTACCAACGTACGAAGGTTTAGTTACCGGTGGAGGTGAAAAATGGACCGGTGGCGGAGGGAAGAGAAAGGGGGCGGGAGGAGAGGGAGAAGGAGGGGGTAGGGGTGGGGGGTGGGGCGTGGGGGGGGGGGGGGGGGGCGGGAGGAGAAAGGGGGAGGAGAAAGGGGCGGGAGGAGGGGGAGGGGGAGGCGGAGGGAGGGGAGGTGGTGGGGTGGGGGCGGAAGGATGATAAAGGGGGGCGGGAGGAGGTGGAGGGCGGCGGGAGGCGGCGAGAGGGGGAGGGGGAGGGGGAGGGGGAGGGGGCGGGGGGAGGAGAAAGGGGAGCGGAAAGAGGGGGAGAAGAAAGGGGGGCGGGAGGAGGGGAGGCGGGAGGAGAAGGGAGACGGAGGAAGGGGAGGGGAGGGGTTGGGGCGGGGCGGGGCGGGGCGGGGCGGGAGGAGGAGAAAGGGAGGCAGGAGGCGGGAGGAGGATGGAGGGAGAAGGGAGGCGGATGAAGTGGAGGGGAGGAAAGAGATAATAAAATATTAATTAATTGAGAGAGATAATGGAGATAATCATGGGTCATAATTATAGGGATAAGATTGCACTCTTTTTGTAATTAAGTATTACATATGCACTAATTTTGTAAATATTTTATTTATGCACTTTTTTTATAATATTTTATTAAAATGTACTATTATATGTAATTAACCCATTAAATTTAGACTAGAAGCCCAAATATATTTCAACTTCTAAATATGTGTCACTTTGTAAGACATTTCTCTCACATCTCTCCCTTACACAGTACAGAGATGTGCAGCATCGGGTAGCAGCGGTCATGGACGACCTTCCAATTGAGAAGATACAAATATAAAACCCAACTGCTGCAACTCATCAACAATCGCAGGCGTGAGGGCTGAGGCGGCATGCCGGAACTAGGAAGCATTATGCAATCATATGCACGGCAGGGTACTCATGAACGGCGCAGGAATAGCCCCCCATGGTTCCGCCTCTGGTTGATGGTAGCAATTGATGGGATAGAAGTGAAGTAGATAGGAAACTGTAGTTTAGTTTAAATTTTGTTTTATTTTATTTATGAATATAATGGAAGGTTGAGTTTGGATTGAAGGAATGGAATGGAGATTAGAATGATTCATTCCATTCTAGTTGGAATGAGTTATTTTATACTCTCCCTCCCCCATTACGCACAAGGTTTTGGGCGTAAAATCTTGGACAAAAATGTTAAATTTCAGTCGAAAATAGCAAAACCAAACATAATTTTTTTATTCTATTGAAATGAATCATTTCATTTTTACATTTATTCCTTCAATCCAAAATCAGCAAAATGATTACTTTATAGAGTCTGAGGGGAAGATGCGATTAATTTGAATAATGATATGATGACAAGATAGTTATAAAAATTTCAACTCGAAAAAGGAATACATAGGTGATAGATGGATCCAATGATTATATCCATTAATCACTAGTATGCACATCATTTTGTATTCTCTTTTTCATCAATCTTTTGTCGCAAAAATACTATTGTTATTTTTTTTTATAGTAAAAATATAATAAATCTTTATCTATACATTATTCTCTCCACTTACTCCCACATTTTTATTTTTACTTACCCTCGCTCCATATCTTTATCTCTCTTCATTATCCTATATGTTTCTCTTATTACTTATTTTTAATTTTATTATTTTTAATATAAATTCCAATTACTTATTAATGTTTAAAAATAGTTAACACACGTAAGTGTGTGCTAAACAAATTAGTGCTAATTATTGTCCGCAGGGGCGGGTTCAGAATTTTTTTACAGCAAGGGCGGATTTTAACTAATTTTTTTTGTTGAAACTAAATTAAAAAAAAACTTGAACTAATCATAATATTAATTAATCATAATAATATTTTCAAATAAAAACATTTAGATACAATTTAGAAACTTACTTCGATTTATTGTCATAGTTCAATTTGAATGATTTCTCAAATAAGCCTCAAACCAAATTTATTTTCTATATTCAAACAAAATCATGACAACTAGAAATGAGGGGCTGCTAAATGCTCATAATCATTTTCTATTTTTTATTTTCCATTATAAAATAAGGCAAAATTTATGTAAGCTATCACACTAAAAAACAAAAACTACTCAACCAAAATGATCTTATTTTCAATTGAAGATCAAACAACCCAAAAACTAAAATTCAATCAAACCAAACTAACAGTAACCATAGTCAATCAAATCAATAACAAAAAAAATTCAAACTTGAATCAAACAATCCCTCACAGTTCACACACTAATAAACATTTAAAACCAAAAACTATACAAAAAATACTTCTAAGATTTCACCAGCTAAGAAGATTTTTGTACTTGTATTCAGAATTGGTTCAAGATTTTTTTTTTGTCCCCTCCAAATTTAACTATTTCATTAATATGCCCTTTTAAATTTATTAATATATATATTTACCCTACCCCTATATCTATAAAAACAAAAATTCAGCAAGTACAGCTGTCTATGTTGCCCCTCATATGCATCCGCCACTGATTGTGCGACATTAAAGATGTAAAGCCACATCAGATTCCAGACGTGAACGTGCAATTTTTTTTTTCTTTCTACAGGTAGTTAATTGACAACTCTTTATCATGAGTAGCAAAATGTAAAACACGTGTAAACTAGAAGTGATGAGTTTTATTTTACTAAGAAAATCTGTCGAAATAATTATAAGAAGCTTATGTTTAATATTTTGTTTCTTTAGAAAAAAAAGGAGCTCAACAGTCGCATGCACCATAAAATTAGACATGTTTTGTGGAAAATTGGAGAGAGAAACAAGAGGAGAGAGAAACAAGAGGGGAGAGAAAAGAGTGTCACACAAGTGAATGATCATGAAGTGGGGACATACAAAAACTCTATGTGAACATAAAAATTAGACATGTTGGACACGAATGTATTTGAGTGTAAGTAAAATTTAAATACACTCGTGTTTAATTTTTATGTCGATATAAAAGAGCTCGAGGACATATAAAAGAGAGAATGTATTTAATAAAGAGAAATGAGATAGGAAAGGGAAAAGGGAAAAGGGGAAAGGGGAAAGGAGAGTTTTCCGGTTCTGCCAGAAACACATGTATCTCCCCCTTTAATAATGGTGGAAGTTGTAAGCTATGGAAAAGCGAAAAAATAGTAGTATCAAAACTGTCTGTAAAGCCAAAAAGTCTGAAACACTCTCTAAAAAGTCTGTAAAAAGTAAAAATACAAACTAAATAGTAAAAAGTAAAGTCTGTAAAAAGTCTGTAATGAGCAAAAGTCTGTAAAAGTAAAAAGTCTGTAAAAGTCTTTAAATAATTGTATAGGTTTTTTTTCAATAAGTTTATTATCAAATAAAAATCGCTCACATACCGCTCACATGCACTCATATACATATTGATATAATCATGTGCATAACAAGTCATGTTAACCATACCAATATATATATAAATGTATGTGAGCGGTATGTAAGCGATTTTATATGATAGTAGCATTACTCGATTTTTTAAGCTAGAAAGGTAGAAAGGTAGGCCGCAAACTGTTAGCTTGATATATATATATATATATATATATATATATATATATATATATATATATATATAAAAATTGTTGGAACCTTTATTTATTAGTAGTTTAAAATTTTAAACTAGTTGTTATTTAACATGATATCATATCGAGTGTTTCATATTGTGCATGGTCAAATGTCAAACGCTTCTTGACTCCATATGCAATCTCTTTTATAAGGGTCATATATAAAAAAAATGCATCCAGAGAAATATTTAGGAATTTTCATTTGATGCCCCTAAATTTTAGGGAATTGATATTTTGATGGATAAGTAAATTTGAGAATTTTACAATATTTTTCTCACATGAATAATAAATAAAATTCACATTCTTGTAAATAAAATCTTGTGAAAATATTAAAATTTTCTTATAAAAATAGTAATTGCAAAATTTATTTCTTTTATAGTTATTGATGAGTCTATACACCTAGATGACCTAGATCAAAGACTTCGAAGTTAGGCTATCATGGCTATCATGGTAAAGTGAGATTAAGACTTGGAGGCTTTTAGAGAGCAATAATGCTACTATCATATAAAGTGGCTCGTATAATGCTTACATAGAGATCAAAACTTTGAAATTAGGCTGTCATGGCTATCATGGTAAGGTGAGATTAAGACTTGGACACTTTTGCAGTTTAAGTGAAGAAGTTGATTTGTCACCATAATTATGTAACTTATTTTCTTATCAATCACATCACACAAGTAAGTTGAAGCACGACAAATCATTAATCTGTCCGATAGAATTGACATAATTAGGGGCATAATTGTCCAGATAAATTTTTTATCTTGTCAGCTAGTTATTCTAGCGGACGGCGAGACGTGCTTTTTAATCCAGGCAATTGATGATAGTTGCTATGGAAGATAAAGATGTTATTGGCCAATTTTTAATCTATAATAAATGGATATTATGGATTATTGTCTTTCTTTCTATACTACAAAAGGAGTCTCATTTGTAAGATTTACTAATTTAAAGATTATATTTTTATTCTACATATATATATATATATATATATATAATTAACCTTAGATATAATGTTTGGTTTAGTAGTGATGGTATATATGATAATTAAATTGTAACAGTAAACTTGAAAATGCCGTGTCATTTAATACTATAGTTAAAAAAAAATGACTCATTGTCGAAAAAAGAAAAATGATAATTAAGGCCCTCTTTTGGATGGAAGGGAGCATATTATATTGATTCAATTTTATTTTATTTATTTGAATTTGATTTGTTGTTGTGCTTTCAACTTTGAAACTATTTATAGGCAGCAATATTTGGTTGAACATCATAAAACAAGTAGCTAGCTAATACCCTAATCAAAACTCCTCATATCTTTCCTCCATGTCAAGTTCTAAGCCTCTCCCCAATTTTTTACAAGAAGATGAACTCTCCCAAGAATGCAGGGACTTAATGTCCTCCGTACCCAAAGAGAAAGGATGGGTTTCAACTTATATATACCAATACCAAGGATTTTGGCATACCCCCAAGCAGTTGCAAGGAGTCCTTTCTTGCCAACAAAATTTTCAAGCTCAAAATTCTGATATCATCCTTGCCACCAGCCCTAAATCAGGCACAACCTGGCTCAAAGCGCTCATTTTCGCCATAATAAACCGAAAGCTCTATCCCAAAAATACCCAAGATCACCCTTTACTCAGCAACAATCCTCATATTCTACTGCAATTTTTGGAATTTCAGCTCTACTTGGAGAACCAACTTCCCGATTTTACTTCTTTCCCAAATCCAAGGCTTTTTTCGACGCACATGTCTTTTTCTTCCCTACCAAATTCCATGCAAAATACGCCTTGCAAACTTGTTTATCTATGTAGGAACCCTAAAGACACTTTCATATCATTTTGGAAGTTTTTAAACAAGTTAGTACCTCAAAATTTGAGAAATAATTCACTTGAAGAGGCATTTGATATGTTTTGTAAGGGAGTGAGCATTTGTGGGCCATTTTGGGATCATGTTTTAGGGTACTATAAAGAAAGCTTGAGGCAGCCACAAAAGGTGTTCTTTCTGAAGTACGAGGAAATGAAAGAAGAACCCAGACTTCATATAAGAAAATTAGCTGAATTTATAGGTTTCCCATTTAGCCAAGAAGAAGAAAGTGAAGGGGTTATGGAAGATATATTGGGCTTGTGTAGCTTTGATAAGTTGAGCAATTTGGAGGTGAACAAAGTTGGAAAATTGCCAACTGGTGAAGAAAATAATGCCTTTTTTCGACGCGGTGAGGTTGGAGACTGGAAGAATTATCTTTCTGATGAGATGGTAGACCGAATGGACAAAATCACTGAAGAAAAGTTCTCGGGGTTCGGATTGAAGTTATAACTTATAAGCTTGTCTCTTTCCAAGATTTTTCATGATTCTGATCATTTGTTTTCCTAAGATCTGATGGGTGAAGTGTTGATCACACCACATATCACCATAAAAATCTATAATTTTTTATTACATTGATTATAGCAAATAATGCATTTGTGCTAGCCCACAAACAGGACATTAGAGTTAAAATGCAATATTTTCTATAACAAATGCAACAAAAAATTATAGAACTTCATAGTAGTATGTAGTGTGACAATTTCAATCTAATCGGATTCGTTTTTCTATGTTGTGTGTTGCTTGTCAAGTATCATTTGTCAAACTTTGTTAAATTTTGAATGATTAGTCGTTTAATGTTGACCTGATATTGAGCAGCGTTTCTAATATATTTCCTCTGTTCTATCGAAAAAATCTACTTTGAAAAAGGGATAAATTACGTTTTTCCTACTGAACTGATATATTCTTTATTTACATTTGCATCATGAAACTAAATTGCTTAAAACAATTTGGGTTAAAAACATTCAATAGAGTAACACTAACATCTTTTGGCATTTGAATCGGTTGAAAATTCATTTGTTGAATAAATGATGATTACTCCCTCCATCCCTTTATATTTGACGTTCTAGAGATTTTCACACAGATTAAGAATAGATGCACTTTTACTATTTTACCCTTAATTAATGCTGACACCAGACTTGATTTGATCTGTAGAATAAAAGTCAAAAATGTCTGTATAATACAGAAGCAAACAATGAGATGGTGGTCCACGTGCAATACCAACTACATTACCTTACAGCCATATAAATATGAATATATATATATATATATATATATATAACAGTCTCTCTCCCCCGACCCGTCTTCCTCAATCAAAATTCACAAGCAAACAATGAGCTGGTGGTGGTCCGGTGCAATTGGCGCTGCTAGGGTAACACTTTCTCTCTCTCCCATCTTACTCTGTGTTGAATCATTCATATATTTCGATCTTTTCTTGTCTAACAAATCAATCATTTATACCCACTACAGAAGAAAATCGAACAAGATGATGCTCCACCAAAATACCAAAGCGTGGCCCTAATTATAGGCTTTGCCGGCATCGTCGGCAATAGCCTAGCCGAGATTCTCCCTCTTTCCGACACCCCAGGCGGCCCCTGGAAAGTCTACGGCGTCGCTCGCCGCCCGAGACCGTCGTGGAACGCCGACCACCCAGTCGAGTACATCCGATGCGATGTCTCCAATCTTGAGGAAACTCAATCAAAACTCTCCCAGTTCGAAGTTGATGAATGTATCCTTGGAAATCAAAGAATAGAATTTGAACTCTCTTGAAAACAGAGAAAATAGCCATTAATGGTGGTGGAGAAGGAAGGGTAGTGAAGGAAAACAAATAGGCAAAATATTCTTGATTTTGTAGAACGTCAAATATTTTGGGAAGAAAAAGATACTCTAAAATGTCAGATATAAAGGGATGGAGGGAGTATTAAATATTTAGTTTGATTTAATGAAAGATTCATGTTGATTTCTGTTGACGCTGGAATTTTAATATTTTTCCTACATCTCTTCTCTTTTTTTAAAAAAAATCTTTTTTATCTATTACTTTTAAGGGGGTGATTTTGGAAAAAAAATTGACATAAATGTAGGCGGGGTTTTGAATGGTTGATTTTAATGAAAGGCCAATTAGACAGAGTCGTCAGTTGATAAATGTTTAATTGGATGTACCAACTCATCCAAATTTTAGATTTTTTTTCATAATTGAAATGACCTTTTATGTGACTCTGAAAAATTGGTTTGCAACCGAGATTCATAGAGTTTGGGGGCTTACTTAAGCGAGGAGAAAGTGCTAGGTACCCCCGACTTCCGTGAAGACACGGTTACCGCTTTCCTTAAAATGAAATGCCTTGTGAACTCTGTGTGTGTGCACGTGTGTTATGTGCCTATGTGAATTGTGTGATTTGGAGAAAACTACAATTTCGCCTCCTAGAATCAAGTCGAATCGTAAGTAACTTAAGGATCGTCTTCTAAGGTCAGATTATGGAATCTAGGGTGTCGTCTTCTAGAATTAATTCTAGTCGTAAATAATCTAGGGGTCATCTCCTAAGGTCAAGTCGTGGTGTGCTTATTATTTTGAAATTAACTTTGAACCTTTTTGAACCTATGCACGAAGGGTTTGATTTGAAGGAAAAGATTTGTTTTATTTGTCAAAACTTTTGGCTTTCATTTGATAAAAACTTATTGATGACATTTTTAAAGAAAACATTGTTTTCAAACCCTTCATCAAATAGGAATCGAGGTTCTCTACTACTTTCAATTTTAGTCTAGAATTAATTAATCTAATAACTTAGGTTGATTAAATTTTTCAAAATCTTTGTCATCTCGCTCGAAAATCATTTTGCATTGTCAAAATATAAAATCAAGCATCACATATAGAGTTGGAGCTACCCGTGGGCATGTAACCCATCTAAATAGCCCCAAGCATCTTGCAATAATGAAATCCACTATCATGGGGTCATAAATTCAATTTTCAATGGATGGAACATGATAGACACATAATTCATACATTTTAATATTCTCATATTTATTATTTTATATGTTTATTTTATTTAACTAATACACTTTATTTAGTTGGATTTACCTTATTTATTGTGGTGAATAAGGAAAAATTAATTGTTCCAGCTTTTAAAGATAGGAAAAAACTCTTGGGAGATTACCATCTAGAGATTGTTGTTAAGGAGGAACGAATAAGATAAAAGGAAACAAAAGAGACCAAGTCCAATGAATTAGTATTAGGTTACAATTCATTGGTGCCTATAAATAGGTCTCTTATTTTAGAGGGAGGTGATGTATTGTATTAGTTTAAGTTAGAAATAGGAGTACATTAAATTATTTTTTCATTGTAAGCTTGTTGGAGAATCGTTAATAAAGGAAGTTTTCTTACTTATTTTTAACCTTTTTCTCTTCTTTATTTTTGTTAGTTTATTTATTTTACTGTCTAGTTAATTTCTTTAATCTAGGATTAAGATAAAATTAAATAATTATTCATGATAATATTTTTTAGGGCTAAATACAGTTACTGCATGAAGTATCATCATATTCATGATTAGGCCCCTAAAGAATGTGAGCTTACACTTTACTACATCAAGTGTCTAATTTTATACAATTTAGCCCTCAAGTTTCGAATCCGACCAAAATTGACCGGAATACCTAATTTTCCAGCCAAATAAGAATTTTATACGGTTTGACCGTATAGAATACGGGCTTATAACACTTATGTTACATCAAATATCACCAAATTTATAATTTACTATATCAAGTAGTTAATTCGTATAAAATTTATATTGGGCTTGTGTAGCTTTGATAAGTTGAGCAATTTGGAGGTGAACAAAGTTGGGAAATTGCCAACTGGTGAAGAAAATAATGCCTTTTTTCGACGCGGTGTTATTGGAGACTAGAAGAATTATCTTTCTGATGAGATGGTAAACCGAATGGACAAAATCACTGAAGAAAAGTTCTCTGGGTTCGGATTGAAGTTATAACTTATAAGCTTGTCTCTTTCCAAATTTTTCATAATTCTGATCATTTGTTTTTCTAAGATCCGATTAGGGTGAAGAGTTCACACCACGTACCACCATAAAAATCTATAACTTTTTGTTACATTGATTATAGCAAATAATGCATTTGTTCTAGCCCACAAACAGGGCATTAGAGTTAAAATGCAACATTTTCTATAACAAATGCAGCAAAAAATATAGTATGTAGTGTGACAATTTTAACCTAATCGATTCGTTTTTCTATGTTGTGTGTTGCATGTCATGTTCTATTTGTCAAACTTTGTTAAATTTTGAATGATAAGTCGTTTAATTTTGACCTGATATTAAGAAGTGTTTCTAATATATTTCCTCTGTTCTACTGAAAAAATCTACTTTGAAAAAGGGATAAATTACGCTTTTCCTAGTGAACTGATATATTCTTGATTTGCATCATGAAACTAATTTGCCTAAAACAATTTGGGTTAAAAACTTTCAATAGTGCAACACTAACATCTTTTGGCATTTGAATTGGTTGAAGATTCATGTGTTGAATACATGATGATTATTAAATATTTAGTTAGATTTAATGAAAGATTCATGTCGATATTTGTCGAAGCTGGGATTTATTTATTTTTCCTACATCTCTACTCATTTTCTTTTTCTTTTTTATATCTTTTTTATTCTTTTTTATCTATTATTTTTAAGGGGTATTTTTAAAAAAAAACTGACATAATGTCGATGGAGTTTTGAAAGGTTAATTTTAATGAAGGACCAATTAAACAGGGTCACCAGTTGGTAAATATTTAAATGGATATACAACTCAATTGGATTTTAGATTTTTTCATAATCGAAATGACCCATTATGTGACTCTGAAGAATTGGTCTGCAACCGAGATTCATAGAGTTCGGATGCTTGCTTAAGCGAGAGAAATGTATTAGGCACCCCTGACTTTCGTGAAGACACAGTTACCGCTTTCCTAATGCTTTCCTTAAACTGAAATGTCTTGTGAAGTGTGTGTGTGTGTGTGTGTGTGTGTGTGTGTGTTGTGCCTATGTGAATTATGTGATTTGGAGAAAATCTACGAGATCACCTCCTAGAATCAAGTTGAATCGTAAGTAACCTAGGGATCGTCTCATAAGGTCAAATTGTGGAATCTGAGGTGTCATTTCCAATATTTAGGTCGAGTCGTAAATAACCTAGGGGTCATCTTCTAAGGTCAAGTCGTGGTGTGTGCATTATTTTGAAAGAAACTTTGAACCTCTTTGAACCTATGCGCAAAGGTTTTGATTTGAAGGAAAAGATTTGTTTTATTTGTCAAAACTTTTAACTTTCATTTGATAAAAACTTTTTGATGACATTTTTAGTGAAAATATTATTTTCAAACCCTTCGTCAAATAGGAATCGAGGTTCTCTACTACTTTCAATTTTAACATAGAATTAATCTAATAACCTAGGTTGATTCAATTTTACAAGATCTTTGTCATCTCGCTCGAAAATCGTTTTGCATTGTCGAGATATAAAATCAAGTATCACATATTGTTGGTTTGCAGAAACAAGACATACATACAATCATATTATTGTAAAACAGAGCGGAAGTATGACATAAATCGTATTTAAAATTTTCTGCAATCTCAATAATCAATTTATGCAATATTATTAATTGAGGAAGGATAAAAGGTAAAGTTTATGAAGATGATGCATATAACAACCCGGGTCAAATTTCGAGTCCGGAACAAATCTCGGGTCAAATTCCAAGTCCGAATCGAATCAAATTCATCAAAATAAGGCCTTAAACCACTGGCCCAATAGTATCTTCTTGGGTCATCTTAGCCCACCACAGGCATGTCGTCTTGGCATGAGAGGCATGACACTTTCCGTGGCGGTGTGATCAGTCCACGGCGTCTCCGTTTTGTGCTCCGGTGGGAGTTGGCCATTTGGTGTTTTGTTGTGGGAGGCGTATGGGTCGACCCTAGTTTCTGTTCTGTTCTGTTCTGTTCTGCGAAGTGGCGATATTTGTGCCAAATACGCCTTCTGATTTTGCATGCATTGGATTCGCGGTCTAATGTGTGTGACTTGCCTGTGTGGCAAGGTATATTTATGTTCTTTTCTGAGCTCGGTATGAAATAACCCCAGCCATTTGATTCAGCTTATTATTTCGTTGTATTAGTTTGTTCGTTACAGTTCAGTTTATTTTAATTGAGTTAGTTATCTCAGTTCTTTATTTTATATTCCATATCTGTACTGGGCATTTGGCTCATGCTGTGTTTTTCTTCCGGCAGGTAATCAGGGGGATCAAGGGCAAGTGTGATGAGAGCTCCTTTCAATCCAATGGTTTAGGAATATTCTATTTAGGCTGGACATATTAATTATTATTTTTTTTTTTTGGAGTTGTAATAATTATTTCAGATTATGATTTGGGTCAGTTTGACATTTATTCTGGTTTGACCTTTTGATATTTATTGGAGAAATATTATTCTTTCGTGGCATAGAGGTTAATTCGTTTGATTTTGTTGTGTTTTGAGTAATCTCTCTTTCTATTTTCGGAAAGGGGGGTGTTACAATGCAAGTCCTTGCTACGATCTTCAAGTTTCAATCCTTTGATCCTCCGCGTTTCTAGAAGTTTACAAATCAAACGTTCGCAACTCAAAGTGTGCAACGTTGTAAAGGCACTACCAAAAATCTGGGAATCTGAGACGGAAAATTCCGTCTCAAATAGAGCAGAATCCGTCTCAAAATCCGAGTTTGTAGGTCGCTTTGCAAATTGTCCGTCTAAAAAAAATTAAATACGGAAATTGTCCATTTCAAAACATTAGATACGGAAAGTATCCCTCTCAAAATACGTCTCAAAACTGACCCATGTGAAGCAAACTTTTGAAACTGATTTTACCGGTTTCAAATTTGGCGGGCTAAATTGGCGCCCTTTTTAGTATACTTAATTTGAGACGAAAAACTCCGTTTCAAATCCGTATCAAAATTGGTAGCAACTATAACCTTGACATATTTTGAAGTCTCAATTCCATTTCAACTTTGGCGCCAATATCATTTTAGCGTGCATATTTTGAGACGAAAAACAGTCGTCTCAAAATCTTTGGCGCCAATAACACACATTTTTGAGACGAAAAGAAGCAATAAAAATTTATTCCATTTCTCGACATGAAATCAATCAGATTCATGTGAGAGTGATCATGTGAAAATATCAATTTTTTATGTGAAAATATCAATTTGCTAATAATAATAGTGACGTGGCAAAAATTAACGTGACTAACAAAAAGTAACTAAATTGCAAACCTAATCCTCCTATTAATCATCTATTTTACCAAAGTGTTTCCTAAACTACTTTTTTTGTGCTTAGTTTTTCTTCATAAATATATTAGTTGTGCAAAACCGTTCCTCTAATTTTTTTTGTGAATAAAAAAAAAGAATTATGTTAGCTAAATTTGACAAAAAGTACCAACACATTATTTTTATTTTTAAAGTAAGGTTATTATAGTCATCATAGTAGCACACATTTGAGAAAATTAGTATTCACATTCACCATCGGGAAGGTGCAGAGATGATATTAGAGGTTTCAAATTAGGGTTAACATTCGTCCCCAATATCACACAATGTATTTTAAATTAAGGTTAAAATTTATTTCAATCAAATCGTATTTTGTAAAATTGAGCTACAATAGTTGTTAAAGTTAAAATCAGTATTGCAGATGGAGTGAATAATTTGATTGTCATATTGGGAACCTGATGCGAACTCCATACTAGACCGTAAGGAATGGTCCCACATCGGTTGCAAATGTAACTTGGTGTGGGTTGATATAGGCCTTAGCCTCTCCCCTTGGATAGCTAGCTTTTCAAGGTAGGTCAAAGGGGTTAAGGTTTGTATCATAGGTGCTTTCATTGAGAGCCCATACTTGCAGTCGGAGCTCGTAAACGGGGCGACCTGTGGAAATGGCTATCTAGAGGCCGGATTAAAATACTGATAGGTGCAAAGAACATCGGGTCATTGTCGCTAGGATGAAGCCGTCATAGCTGGGGACGAGGATGTTGGCTTCGCAAGGTGGGGTGCATTGATGCGAACTCCATACTAGATCGTAAGGAATTGGATATGAAAAAAATATGTTAATATTTTTAAAAAAAATTAACTAATAAAATTCATTTTTTTTATTCACAAAAATTGTTGGAGAAATAATTTAAGCACAACTAATATATCTGCAAGGGAGACCGACCTCCTTTAAAAAATAAGTTTAAGAATGCTTACACAAAACCAATGTTTTAAAATTCGGACCGGACTGGTGGTCGGATCGATAAAAATTGAAACCGGTCCGCCTTTAAGTTCGATTTGGCCTAGTGACCCGATTTTGGTCAAAACCCGGGTTGATCCGTTGACCACCGTTCCAACCGGTGGTCCAACCGGTAAACCCGGTTAGTTGACTCGGTTTTTAAATATATATTTTTTTATCAAAAAATTTATATATTAAAATTAACCACTTTTATTAATATTGTAACTCATCTTTATTATGTTTTAATTCATGTAAAATAAAATTTTTAGAAAATTTATTAATTACTAATAATATATATTTTTATATAATAATGACGCCACTAGGTCAATATCGGTTCGACCACTGATTGGACCTGTGATCCATCCACCCGGTATATTTTTCGATTCTATGAACGGTCCGGTTCTGATAACTTTGCACAAAACATGACAACTACATGGGTCATATTTGCAATTTCAATAATTCTATGGCGACATTGGTTTGGGGACATTGATTGCGACCGACTGATGTGGTTATGTCACATCAGTATGAGACAGGTAGATTCATAAAAGATAAGTAATTTTATTTTTTATATTAATGGATCCCACTAAATAATATTATTATTTTTCAAAATAAAAATAAAAAAAATTGATATTTTCACATAGTACTTTCTCATATAAGAAAAAAGTGGGTAAAAATATCAAAAAGTCGTAAATGTTCCCAAAAAATAATTGTATATTTAGTTATCCTTTTAAGAACGGGGAAAAAAATCTAAACAAAAATTAAATATAATAATAATGTATTGAAACCCAAAGAAAATGGTTTTTCTTTTAACGTAGGACTATTATTATTTTCTTTGGGTTTCAATATATTATTATTATATTTAATTTTTGTCTAGATAAAAAAATTTTCTCCGTTCTCAAAAGAAAAACTAAATATACAATTATTTTTTGGGAGCATTATTTTCAAGTTTTTGATATTTTCACCCACTTTTTTCTTATTTGAGAGAAAAATATGTGAAAATATCAATTTTTTTATTTTTATTCTGAAAAATTATAAAAAAATAATAATGATATTTAGTGAGATCTATTAATATAAAAAATAAAATTACTTACTCCTATATTTTATGAAGAGTCCTTTTATGGGGACATGGAAATTGGATATTTCCAATTTATTTATTTTTGTTTTTGTTTTTGTTGTGACTCTTAAAAAATGTATAGTATTTATTCCAACTGAAATTTTTACAAAAAAAAATATTTTAGGTGTAATTTGAATACATATACAAGAACAGTGTTATACAGACTGTACAATATTGTTCTTGTATATGTATCCAAATTATACCTAAAATATTTTTTTTTATAAAAATTTCAGTTGGAATAAATACTATACATTTTTTAAGAGTCACAACAAAAATCAAAAAAATAAAATTAAAAATGTCCAATTTTCATGTCTGCCAAGACTTATTGATTTTATGAATCTTCCTCTCTCATACTGATGTGGCATCAGCCGGTCGCAAACCAATGTCGCCGTAGAATTACTGATGCTATCTGGTCCAAAAAGTAATAAACCCAGCAACCTTTGTCCTTTTGGGTAATTTAACATCCTCTCTCATCTTAGGGTTTACAGAACAACACACTATATATACAGACCACAAAAACTCAGTGGAGGCCAAATTTTGGCTTCATCGTTTTGCCCCACTTTGCAGCATATCAAATTTGTTATTCTTTTCCCTCATTTATTTTATCTGTTTTGTTAAATTTGCATATGATTTGATGTTTATAAACTAGCTTTTGAGCAAGATTTGCTCCGTAAATGAATGGTTTTTACGATTGGATGAAATTGTTTAGTGGGTAAATACAGATCTATGTGTATTTTATTGTAGCTTACATGTTTGTTACAATGACTGAATCAATAAGGTGAAACATGAAGCCAAAGGGCTCTAACTCAGAGTCAACAGCAGGCGCCTATTTACTGGCGACCCGTCTGCCGCTTGGAGCCCAGATTAAGCCAACGGCTGAAGATCCACTGAATATTTATTTGTTATTCTGTGACACAATATGCCGGCTACATTTCCCAATTTGCTTAAATTCTCAAACTTTAGCTTAAAGTTTGAATCTTTTGTAATTTTAGCTAGTTATTTTTGTTCAATTTGGCTTTTAGAAAACTTAATTTTCTTTTTTAATTTTTTCATAATGTGTCATTCACTTGCATAATTTTGTATTAGGAAAGATCGATTGTTTTGACAAAATGAAAATTTATAGGTGTGGGGGAATTCGGTTATATGATTGATCAATAAAGTGCTGACACGCAGAGTGAATATCTCTGTCTGTATGTTGACACTGTATTGATCGCTTCTATGGGGGGTTGAATTTGTGGGGAAGAGAAAATGGCATACTTAGACACGGGGGCTTTGTTTGTTGATAGAATAACAAGCCACCTTTTGCACGGTGCCTATATAAAGCTACTGAACACGATTGGGGGAAGTTGTTTTTCCCATGGCTTCCTTCAAATTTGAAGTAGCAATATATGTTTATAGTCTAATTATATTCATTTGATTGTAGAAGTGAATGACATTGAATATTTGAAATTGAAGAAGTAATGCAGTGATGAGGCAGTTAACATGTAAGAAGAACCCCAACTTTGTGTTGGATCTTCAATGAAATACCATTGTTACGCTTGGCTTCTGAGTATTTGTCCCAAAAAGAATTTCTTCTAATGTGAAAGTTTTAGCATGTTTGCAGTTTTTTCCCTCCTAGTAAGATCAAAATCATCCAGTTTTTGCTGTATATTATTCTTTTGTGTGTGAATTTTCATATGCATATGAAAATGCACAACTCTATCTTTTGCATCTGAAGCTAAGGTGTAAAATTAGTGTATGGAATCATGTAGGCAACTAGTTAATTTTATATACTTTTGATTGATCAAAGGATTGTTCAACATTATTTTAATCTTAAAACTTCTTGTTGCAGAAAAACACATGTTGAATCTAGACCGACTGTCGGTTCAACGGGTAATAACAAGAATTGGAGGTTGACCATAGGTTTAATCGGTAAAATTGGTTAAGTTGATTTAGTGAATTGGTTTTAATTATTTTTTGTACTAAATTTTTTTAAATATTAAAATTAATTACTTAGTAATATTGTAATTTAATTTTATTATGTTTTAGTTTATAAAAAATAATATTTTTTAAAATTTTATAAATTATTAATAATATATATTTTAATATATTAATGATGTCACTTGATTAATAATGGTTAAATTACTAATTGAACCATTTGGTATTTTTGAAATTGAAATTGAAATTGAAATTCTTGTTGTTTGGCAATACATCATTACTTCCATATAACTTTCTTGTCAATTTTTTTTGCAATTTACAATACTCTGTTTTACAAAAAATACTCTCATTTGAAATTGTTTCTTGGTTAATTTATGAAATTCTAATATTTTAATTGATCTTAATTTGTTTGATTAATGTAAAAATAGTCAAATATTGGAAACCTTTTTTTTTTAACACCCCATTATAGAGGGTAATGTAAGTACAATGAACGAATCACATAATTATTCTTAACAATATTTAATAAATTTCAAACTAAGGAAGAGAATTCAGTTTGGTAAAAAAGAAGAAATAAATTCTCATAATAAAGGGGAAAGAAAGTCTAGCAATAAGGGAAAGAAACTTCTTGGCTATGTTACAAGAATTATAGTATCAGTGGCTGAACAAGGAATCAACGGTTTCGGTATATGTGGCGGCTTTAGGTGGGTAAAAATTGAATTTATAGTTTGGTTTAGATTATTGGCCAAATCGCATGTATAAAATTGAAATTGCACCATATGCAAACAAGATAAAAAAAGTCAAGTTGTCCATAGTGATTTATAAATTTTAATGAGAATATAATTGAGTTTACTATCATCATTCTTATAATAACAATAATAATTTACAAAAACAAGCCCACTAACAAACTTTATTTACTATTATCCGTTATTATGTTTATATAGATACACATACCAGCTCATATACATATATTTTTTATTTTTCTAATATTATTATCCTAAACTTAAAATATTAAATTTATGTAGTATTTATTTTTCTTTATATAAATTGTGTTGTATATTATAACAAAATTTATTGATATTAAATAAATACGAACAGATACATGAGATATGATAATAGGCATGAGTCTTATTACATAATTAAATTATTTTATTATTTTATATTTAATATTAATTAGTCACACCCTACATTATATAAAATTGAATTTACGGTTTGGATTTGGTTATATTTAATTTTTGTTTAGACAAAACATTATAAGTAAGGTTGTGTGTGTTATCAAAGTGGTATTTAATATTGTGTGATGCTAAATTGTTAATTTAAATTGCATAAAATTATGTCGTTTTAATTAATTTTGGAACCGAAACCGCACCAAATGAAACCGTATCGCACAATTCAAAACTGCACCGCACCAATCACTAGCGGTTTCATATACGATTTTGGATTTGTCAAACCGCACCTAAGCGGTTTCGTGTGCGATTTGGGTTTCAAACCGCATTAAATCGCAACATGCTCACCCTTACCCAGGATTATAATCCATGAGATTATAATCCCAAGACTATTAATCCTAGGATTAAATAATTCTAATCACATGTTTATTTTTTATGAGATTATTCATAGGATAACTTAAAATAATCTGATGTTATGTATGTTTTTTACAAGATTAGTTACCATAAACTTTAAATATTATTTTGAAGCTTATAAATTTTTTAGAACTTGTACAAATTGAATCATTTACCTCCAAAATCATGAAAGTCATAAAAAACATAAAATTAATAAAAATTGATTGCATAAAATTAATTAATTAATAAAATAAAATAAAATTCATAATTAAATCAATTGGGATCCTCTCAAATTTATTTGAAAGTTGAAAAAATCCTAGAGCATAATAGGGTTATATGTGTATACACAGCTGTATATTACACAATCGGAATATGGCGGCGGGTTTTTTGGGCTATGGAGACGATTCACTCGTCGCCGTAATCCAGAATAGCTATGGCGACAGTAAAATCGTCGTCATATCCTACTGTATACTACACAGCTGTGTATATATATTTTTCCCAACATAATAATACATTGATTAATAATTAAATATAGCTCATAAAGTCTAGTCAAAATTGAAGACACAAAGTAGTAATACCCCTCTAATTGAAGATCAAATCAGAGGAGAGAGAAAAAGCATTACAGTCAAATTTTACTTTAAATTATAATTTGTAGTATACGCTAGTCATATTAAAAAAAAATGAAAGTTAGTTTTGTCCATAAATTTTTAGTCCCACGTGATGGAATTATAATACCTAACTAGACATGGTATTAAATAGTCCCCCATCGTAAGTCATTTTATAATTTCTGAACTAATAGTCTCAAGTTCAAATTTAAAAATAAACAAGACACTTAATATTAATAATCATATCCCAAATGTATTCATTACAAAAAACATAATCTTGGAATTAATAATTCCATCTCAAATGTAATTCTTGCAAACAACCTGTGACCTGTTGAAAACTACTTAGGAAGTATTATATGATAGTATTAAACTATGAAAAATGATATATATTGCGAACGTTTAGATTTTACGTGGAAAAATATTAGTATAGTTTTTTGAAAAAGATATGTAATAAGTGGAGTTATTTTATAATTCTTATTAATTTTATGTATTATTAAGAAAGTACATTTTTTTAATATATAGCAGGACTCTTAAACTATTAATAGTCCGGATTATATAATTGGAATTCTCCTAATTAGTTTAATTCGTAAATAATTCACTACACATTCGTGAGTTCAATTTGTAACCAATCATAATCACACACATCATTTTATATATTTTTTTAATTATTCTTTAGTTACTATAGTATTAATGATATATTTTTTTTAATTATTCTTTAGGTACTATAGTATTAATGATATGTTTAGTCCCAAACTATAACTGTCCAGGTTTAATCTTAAAAATATATATGAAACTGAACAGATGAAATATTAACTAAGAATTTTAACAATGCCGATATAAAGTTAAAAATGATGGTAAAAACTAAAAACTAATGACAAAAGGAACGTCATCCAATTTATAATTTTATAAAAATTGCATATCTTTTTTAAGAATGAAATATAAAAAAAAAAAGTGTAATATTCCATCCGTTCCATATTATTTAATCATTTTTGACTTTTTAAAGTCAACTTAAGAAATGTTTAAACTCAAAATTGACATAAATTATTTTAATTTTAATCAAATAGAATATTGTAAACTATTTGAAAAGTATTATTCATTGTAAACTTTATTGTTTCAAAATTTTTAATAAATTAAATTTGAAAATATCTCAAATTGACTTTCAAAAGTCGATAATAATCGTATAATTTGAAAAGTATACAGGTTAGACAATTTTACAAGTATTTGTGTCCCTTGCACAACAATTTTATTCTCCGAATTAAAATTAAGTAAATAGGAAATTACCAAATTGTAGTTGTGTTGAGAAATATACTGTAATAACATACCCCAATTTATTCAAACTCCCTTGAATTTCATTCACCATATATCAAGATCACAAATTCACAATCATCTATTTCATAAAATTCTTGAAAATTCAATCTCCACTGAAGGAGAGAATGCATTTGAAACTTCTTGAAAACAAGCCACTTGAAATGCTCATAACCATTACACTCATAAACCAGGCAAGGGGAATTGGGTAGCTAAACCTTCAACTCTCCTTTGCAAATCCAACACCCGATCCTTCAAAGGGAAATCCGGAGACGTTACAAACCGTATAAAATCTTGAATCTTGGGGCTTGAAATCAATTTTTTCGCTTCTTGGGTAATCTTCACACCCTCGTGAATAAAGTCCGCGACTCGAATGAATTCCTTCTCTGTGAAGCCTCTGGTAGTCATCGCGGGCGTTCCAACGCGGATGCCACCAGGCACTATCGCGCTTTTATCACCTATGATGTTCCAAACCAGATCGTGTTTAGGATAATGTAATGAATCGAAAGATTATCTAATATATTTCTGTAGAGAAAAATGAACGTAGGATAACACTCGCCAGGTACTGAATTTTTATTGAGGGTGATGGATGCAATGTCGAGAATTTTCTCCACTTGAGCACCGTTGACATTCTGAGATAAAAGATTCAGAATAACTCATCAAGATTGGAAGATATTATCAAACCTAATTTACAATATCAAATCTTAGATAACTTTACATCTAGATCCTACTCATTTGTTAAATAGTTCCCACTTCACATTTGGGAACAAATATCGAGTTTGTATGTAAACAATCCCTCTTTTCTTCCCAAACTATCAATTGTAGAAGGTTGAAAGAAACCCAAAAATATAATGTTCAAAAAACAAGAAGCCGCAATAAAACCTATTAATTATATCGTCCATAATTGGTTCTCACGATTCGAGCATAGTAAAATAACAATAACAAATTGATTACATCACAAACTCTTTCAATAAAAAGTAAAATAACATTAACAGATTGTATATACATCACAAACTCTTTTAAGACCCGGAAGACATACTAGCTACCAACTAAAAAGTTGCTTAGACTTGCTAGTTAGATAATAAATTAATAACGCAGACATGCAACTATTCATTAAAAATGTCTATCCTACATCAACAGTCAAGATTCTGAAAATTTCAGGAGAAACTTACAAATGGCCGAAGATTCACAAGAACCAAGTGATTATCACTCCCACCGGAAACCAATTCGTGCCCTTGTGCAAGCAGTTTAGAAGCCAGACCTCTACAATTAGAAACCACCTACAAGATAAAGCAACTATGCTCGAGTTAAAATTCTGATCAGAGCTGTGACATATTCCGATCATAAAGAATATGTGAAGTAATACCTGCTTCTGGTAAGCCTTAAACTCAGGAGACTGAGCATGCTTCAGGGAGACTGCAAGTCCACCAATTGTGTGGTTATGAGGACCACCCTGCCAAGATGATTCAATGACATTAATTTTGCTTTAAGGATCAATGTGACAAAAAAAAAGAAATAGGTAATTGAACAAAATAGCTGAGTAACTCGTATTCATGGTAACTGAGCAAAAGAAAAATTTAACTAACCTGCAAACCTGGGAAAACAGCATTGTTAATGGCAGACTCTAAATCAACACCCAGAACACGGTCCTTCTTGAAGAAGATCATGCCACCTCTAGGGCCTCTCAAAGACTGGTGAGAATGTTTGTTAGGTTGTGTACATACAATATTAAAACCAGGAATAACATGCAAGGTTCAAGAAAACAACACTATTTGAAAACACACATTAATATTGCTTTAAACACAATCCAACCTAATAAAATCACAAATCATAGAGATATTTCTCACCTTTTAGTTATGTTATTAGTTGCATAAGATCCTTTTATATTCAAGCTCACGATGATGACCGAACCACATAAGACAGTAGTCAAAGTAAAATCATATCCTCGATAAATAAATGTGTTCGATGATATTTTCATAAATTCTCCAACAATATCTCCTCAGTGCTATACTGCTACAGTACTATATATATGTATACGGATATATTGTGTGTATGGTAGGAAAAGCTAATCAAGGTCATTTGGAACAGTAAATAAATTTGTTAAAGAAAAATTCCCTGTTACATATACAAGGAGTATTTCTCATTCTTTTAAACCTTCTATTCTTAACATATACCCTAAAATGAAAATCCATTCTCTCTCTTTGCCATGCTCTTCTCCATATACCACAAGTTTACTCATGTAACTTGGGGAGTAATCGAGATGTTCAACAGTAGTGATGAGAGTCATCAAGAAGTGAATAACATATTTATGGCCGATTATCTATATAGTTCTCATGGAAAAGAAAAAACTCCATATCAGATCCTAAGATAGTTAAAAATTTCATGTCCTTGCCCAATTGTTTCACGTGGCCTTTTAACTATTCATTGCTTACAACGATTTAAGCTTACTTTTTTCATGTCCTTCAAGAAATCAAGTGTGAAAGAGAGAGAAAGAGATCAGTGATCTCTAGTTTCGTAAAAGAATAGGCATTGGTGAAATAACAAACACAGAATTATACGTATGTAAACCACATTTACATGATTACATCCCAACTCTAGAGTTTCTTCTGAATTTTATAATAAGAGTATGCTTGTAAGGCCAAAAAACTGACAGGCATAAATTCCCCAGGTAGTGGGGAGGTTAGCATTGTCCTAAGGTTTAGTAATAAGCAATGGACATGCTCATTAACTTCTACACACTCGTTTATGGGAAGTAGGAACACCTTAATTGAAGGATTTTAGACCATCACAGTAATTTTTTTTTCTTTATTTTGTTAGTGGAGGCATCACAACCACTACCCTCCGAGCATGCACCGGGTAAACCACCTGACCGCAAATTGTACAATTTCTTCTCCTTCTCTCCCGCTCCACTACACCTCCCCACCCCCCAAAGAAAAAGAAAAAGAAGTGAACTAGCACACCCTCTTTATTTTGAATCTGCATACCTATTCAGCTCCCTTTTTCTTCTATTATTTGGACTTCATTTCCTCAAATCCGGACCAAATGAAGAGCCATAACTCAAATAAGATGGGCCAGGAATTCATAAACGTCATCAACAACAAAAGTGCCGAGTACTTGCAGGGTTTTATAATTGCTTATTGATAAATGTGGAAGTTATTAAGCATATAGGACCACAAATCACAAACATGGACTACAAAATACGACACTTGGTTTTACCAATTACCAGTATTGAATTCTAAATTGAGCGGAGTAAGAAAGTCAAATTTATCTAACATAAGACGGATCTAAAAAGGAATCGCAAGTGAATCATTCTGGTAAAATGGTTATCCCCTACCTTATGTGTAGTCGTCGTTACAATATCACAATACTCAAATGGATCAGCAACCACAGAAGCAGCAACAAGTCCACTTATGTGAGCCATATCCATCATGAGAAAAGCACCAACAGCATCTGCAATCTTCGAATGCATATAGGACCAAGTAACTAGTTAGATGTTAAAAAGTAAAGAAAAGAGAACACGCAATATACACCCAAAAATAAAAAGGAAATCAAAACGGCATGCTCAAGGCCAATTAATAGTACCTTTCTCATACGAGGATAGTCAAAATCTCGAGGGTAGGCACTAGCACCAGCAATAATGAGTTTTGGTCGAAAGAGGTTAGCTGTTTTCTCAAGCATGTCATAATCAACAAGGCCTACCAAAAAAATTGAATAACTTCTAAGCAGCCAATTTCGTTTAATAAGCAGATATCACTTGCTACATCTTTAGGACATATCCCACAAAAAGAAACTATTGTAGCTTCTAAAAATATCATATTACAAATATATCACCTGTCGATTCATTGAGCCGATAAGGCATAGATTCAAAATAAACAGATGTGCCTGATACGCGCCTCTTAGGAGTCATGAACCCATGGGACAAGTGTCCCCCGTGAGGCAAGTCCAGTCCCTGATTGATCACATATACAATTTATATGGATGCATGCACTACAAGGAAGTACTTATATTGAAATAGCAAATAACTTACCATTAGGCGGTCATGTGGATTAAGAATGGCAGTGTAAACTTCAAAATTTGCTGGGGAACCAGACAACGGCTGAACATTCACACCCCACTTCTCCCCATCTAAGTGAAATGCTGCCAAAGCCCTTTCTTGACAAAGAATTTCTAGTTCATCAATGTACTCATTGCCTCCATAGTACCTGAGAAATATTATAAAATTGACAAGCAAAAAAAATTAACGTACTGGTTCTGACAAATCAAAACAAAAACAGAAGTAAAATGATCCTTTCCAGAAATGACAAAACTGACCTTTTGCCCGGTAGTCCTTCAGAATACTTGTTTGTAAGGCAAGAACCAACTGCTTCCATCACTGCTCGGGATGTGAAGTTCTCTGAGGCAATAAGCTCTAAGCATCGGAACTGACGTTGCTTTTCCTTGTCAATAAGTGCACGCACTTCCGGATCAACTTCACTTAATGCGTTGTCTTTAAAGCTTCTCTCTTCACCTAAATAATGGAATTCACAGCTCCATGAATGAGGACCAATCTTTAAAAATCCTACCAGTAATTTTTTTTCTTGCTAGTATGCAGAGAAGCATTTGTCATCTAGTTACCTCAATCCTAAGCTAAATTTGCAGATATACTGACCTCAAATCAATACTCAAAAGACTCTATTGATGTAAATCTTCCAGTTTTATTGAATCCAACTATCTTAGATACAAAATAGTTCATAAGATATATGCAATTTCTTTGCATAGAAGATTAATTTGGTAAATTTTTCTCTTTATATCAAAATATTCAACTGATTACTCTGTAATCAGAAATAATTACACAGGATTGATTCTATAAAGTTCATTACAAACACCAAGTCATAAATCTGAAGCCAGCAGATGCTTCTCAATTGTTATAGACAGCCTACTATTAAACGTGTGTGGAGGTTTTTGAAGCATACATCATGTCTAATTAAAACTCTAAAAAATAATCTTTTATCATTTTTTACAACATTATGGAATTTCATTAAAAGAAAATCAGAAGAGAATAAGTAACTGATTTAATAATCAGAAATGCAGACTGATAGATCAATCCTTGAATTAGGCCCATCACAATATCAAGCCTACGAGAATCGCAACTTAAGTACAATTTCAAAAACAGGGATGCAATCTCCAATCATGATACTCTACTACTATAGAGTAGACTTCATCTCTAAAATCAAAAAATAAAATTGACACGAAATGTAAGACAAAATAATTACACGCAAACATAACTTAAGACATCAAAGAGAAGAATTTCAAGAAGTTCACACCCCAAAATAAACTTGACAAAGTACCAATTTATTAGCAATCAATTAACTAACCTCCAATTTCAGCCGCAGGAACAGACACAGAGGAGGGTGACCTCCCGGTGATCAAGCTAGCTTCAGGCTGAGAGCAGCATCTACCCGGCCTGATTGAAGAACTTAGTTTAACCTGAGGTGGGAATCCAACAACAGATCCTTTTGGAGGAAAAGGGGATGACCCTTTCATCCAAATGGACTGTTGAAGAGAACCCATCATTGCAGTTCCCTGCATACTGTCTTCCTTTTATATATTACACACGAAGTTCCTACATAATTGAAATAGAGCATAAAACATAAGCAATCCAACATAATCAAATAGCATTCCTACTCTCAATATAACACATTAATCAGTTCCAATATTCACACTAATCCATCTAATTTAAACTCGGGATATAAAATTGCCGCAAAAATATAAACTTTTAAGCATATTGTATCAAAGATAAGTAATCCAACTCAGAACAAATTCAACTTCCCACCATTTTTGTTTTTGTTTGTCCTCAAAATAACATCTCACCACTTCCTTGTTATGAATACCTACGTAAGCTTCTCATATATGACAAGCTCACATGTGTATTCATAACATTCCTCCATTCAAAATGATCCATTCAACTTACAATTTATAATTTATAATTGATGCCATTGTAGAACATTAACTCATAACTTGCTAGGGGCATAAACAAAATATTCTCCGGCTATGTATTTTACCTTTAAAAATTAAAACTATCAATTTTTTTTATATAGATAAAATCTTTAAACCAATCAAAAACTTATGCCAACTAAAAATCTACTACGTGTTATCTAATTGAGAAATTCTGGGTCAAATTTGTACGCATGAGCTCATATGGGTTCGTTGTGAAACGCCTCTAATTTCTTATTTTTGAACTCAAAAAAAAAAACTGAATGATATGGATGAAAATGAAATAGTGGTGTTTAGGGGCGAATAACAAGGAGAGCAAAGGTGTAAGAGAGAGAATTACTTACAAATTGAAAAATTTTCTGACGAAAAAAAGAAGCGTACGAGCTGACCCAAATGAAAGTTAAGAACAGGAAGTTGTCGATTTTTATAGCATAACAAGTATTCCTTTCTTTTCTCCTTTTTTTCTTTTTTTTTTTTAAAACACTGGCAAACAGTGTAAATATAATAGTAGTATTGCTTTATAACAGAAAAATAAATAAATAGAAACCCTAGCTATCGAAAAGCGCGCGCCGCTTAATAAACAAATCATTTAGCTCATTTTTATTTCTTAAAGTTAGTTTTTTTTTAAAGTGATATTGGATATACGGATCAGGACATCTCTTGATCCTACATTCCTTGTTCATTATCTTTGACGATGAATTGAACGACGGTTCAGTCCGTCGTGTATATTAGAGAATCGTCGTCTTAACTTTTAACGACGCATCGAACCGTCGTTATAACATATAACACGTTTATCTGTTCTATAGCGACGGACCGGTGATCATGGTATGTAAAATAGAGGGATATGCCCTTAAAATGGATTGATTGGATATATATTCAATTGTTACCATGAAATTAACTTCATGATAAGTTCGTCAATTAACCAATACAGTACTGACACGCAGAGAGATCACCTTTCGAACTTCATGGTAAGTTGGTCAATTGACCAATACAGTGCTGACACGCAGGGAAATCATCTTCCGATCTGCGTGTCGACACTGTATTAGTCAATTGATCAAAATTAACTTCATGCTGACCACTTAAGACATTATTATTGTAATAATGACGTATTATTTGAAAAATTATTTAAAGTAAAAGCATTGAGATTTCTATCATTAACCTTATTATAATATCTGTTTTGTGAGTTCGATGGACAGAAAAGAAATCAGTTCATTTGTAAAAAAAATTAAAGGAGACAAAAAGACAAAATTTGGATCTTGATTGCTAGTTTTTGTAAGGGAGGAAAAAAAAGACAGAAAATTTGAGCACTTTTTGGTCTAAAAATGAATAGATTTGGAGAAAAAGAAGGTAATTTTTAGTGAAGTTTTATAATTCTTATCTTAACCATTATTTACAACCATAAAAAAAAACAATTGAAGGATACAAAGATGACAAAATTAATAAAAGATCTAAACTTTTTTCAATCTTAATCTCTTTATTATTTGACAGACAACTTTGTCAACAAAATTAACCAAATTTTCGTGCTCTTTTCTGGCCATAAAAAAAGAAGAAAAAAAAAAGAATATCGGAAAACTAAAATTATCCATCCTCATGTTATATTTTCCATTTGTAAAATTTAGAATCTCTGTGCTATTGCTATTTTCAAAAGAAATAATTTGACACACCACCACACACACCCAAAGATGAAGGGTGGTAATAGTAATATTTTGCCCTGCTACTCGGCCATAATGAACAGATCAAAAGAGAAGAACACCATGAACAAGCTAAGAAAATGGTTTCCAAAACCTGTTAATTTTCATAACCACATACAAGTAATTAAAGTAAATTTAACATCTTAAGGAGAAAAGTAGGGTTCCACCCATCTTAACCAACCCAAATGAGGAAGAATCCTTTAGTAAAAAGGACAAACTTCCATAAATGGGTTCAGTTGTTCTTTTGGGTGTATTCCATGACCAAAGTAACATCAATAGAAAGGGTGGTCTTTTTTTTTCTTCTTGTAATTGGCACAATATTATCCCTCATTCCACATGTGAAAGACCTCCTCCCCCTTCAGCTCGTGTCCTGCAAACAATCCCGGCAATTTTGATTTACCATATATAAAAGTCGAAACCAAACAGATACAGTCTTGTATTATGCATCAAGCAATCAAACTACATTCAAAACGTTTTCGCAGCGGCAAACACTACTTACTTGTGATCAGAAGGATTAGGCATGACTTCATACACAATTGTTGCAACAACATCCCTCTTCAACTGTTATGTTATAAAAAAGAAAACATATCATTTATTGCACGAACAAGTCCATAGAATCCAAACTTTCGCGCTGATATTACCTGGGTGGCTTCACCTTTTAAGCCAATGTAAAGGATGTGAGATGTTTCACCACCATAATTCTCAGGAAAATGCAAGGTGAGATTTGCAACGCCTTGAAACCTAGAATATCTGTTCAATCATCAATACATAGTCAGAACGTTGAATTTTCCGAATACTGGAGCAACAAATATGGCAAATGTCACTATCCTTCGAACTTCATGGTGTGTCGACACAAAATTCACTAAACACTGATAGTATTTGAGACATCCTGATGCCTATGCACGCACATGCAATATCATGAATCACATTTAAAAATTTATGTAATTAGATTAGGAATGATAGTTTTTTTTTATGTAATATTTGGACATACGGGTTCTTTCTATTGTTCAAGTTAATATGGTCATGTCATCATCTTAGTTTAGTCCTATCCCCAGTTCAAATTAAGCTGATATAAGCTGAAGATTCAGTTTGATTGATAAAAAATTTATTGAAGTATTGTGCGTTGTCGCTCGAGGCATTTGCATAATTCTTTAAAAAGAAGCGCTCTTGGGCTGTGGACAAGTTTCTTGTCCTAAATTATACCCAAAATGACTCTTCTTCTGAAACCAAATAGTTGTAGGAGGACAATTAGCCACTCTATCATATGGAAGAAGCTTTTACAAGCCTTGCATCAGCCAAATTCATTCCTCTCCCTAGACACCTTTTCAGGAACTAAAATAAAAGCAAGTAACAAGTTTTGCTTTATTTTAAAGTTTACTTTTCTTCATGTTCTATTATTATTGTCGTTATAGTTCTTATTGTTGTTATTATAACTAGTTTTTTTGTCAGTTTTTAGCAATGTGAGAAAAATAATAGCGGCCAACCATCTAAACGTACAACAGAAACTTATCACGCTGAGGTATTAATTAAAAAATGTCATGTACTCCAACTAAATGGATAGCTGGATAATGTACCTTGTCTGGAATTCTAAAACTCCATGCAAATTTTCCGGCAAATCCCATTCCTTAAAACAATGAACATGTACATATGTTAATTAATAGCTTCAGAAGCATATTCCCTGACAAATGAAGATGCAGCAATACCTGAATTGGTTGCATTGTTTGAGCATCTGAAAAGTCGATACCCTCTCGATTTATGAACCTGAGCAAGTGTATACCCCAAAAAAAGAATAAAAATTAGCCATACTTCCCAAATGAAGTAATACAAAGGTTAGAGTTGCAGGAGACTAATGTCAAACCATATTAGAGAATATCATAAGAGATTATTTAATTAGAATTACATTATCCCCTTTTAGACTTAAACAACTGCTGCCCCAGTCATCATAGCTTGCATCTAATAACAGCACTATGTAAGAAGACTTATTAACTAAGTTGAACTCACGCTCTCATCTTGGAAGGACTTGTTCCATCAGCACCACCAACGATTGAAATGCTTTTGATCTTAACATCTGATGTAAATCTATCACAATCAAATCCAACAATAAATGTTAACCAATGAAATGAGCAAAGAGAGAAAAAATATAATTGATAGCCAGAGGAGTTTGAGTAAAATATACATCAGACGTTAGACATCAATCGCATATTGATTCCATGCAGAACTATAATATTGCTTTTTGTCTTAGTAACTCTTCAAACTTAACTGCTTAAGTATAGTAAGGTAATTTTTGAGCCATGAAACAATTGAAGGCCAGTCAGTCCTGTGCCTCATACGTCAAGATATATAAAGAAGGTGCATGGTAAGTGGAATTTTAAACACTCTAAAACCCAAAATTATTATCATCGGGACATCACATACCTGTGCATTCCAATACAGTCAAAATTTAGCTGATGCAATTATTTGGTTTTTTTATGAAAAAGTAATAAATCCCGCCTCGTCAGATACCCATGAAGCCAAACGTATTCATATACATAAGCAATAAAAATTTGTCAATGCTGCAGATTTTCAAATCCACAGAACAGATACTGCATATCCTAGGATATAACATGAGGATATTGAAACAGGTAAATTTACAAATCTTCATCCAAACACAATTTCAAGGAAATTGATGGTATGGTATCTACTAAAAGTTGCTTCAAGCGAAGCTTCTAAAAAGCCAACTACTACATAGAGAGATCCATATACCAGTCATGAGAGATAAGGAAGCCTAGAGAGCACAGGGCAGGATCCCGCCGACAAAAAGATCAAATAAAATTATAAGAATTAAGAGGGCTAACTGACCAAGTCTCTAAAAGTACAGAAGATTAACAAGTGATAACAGTACATAAATAAAATACAGCAACAAACTGAATTAACGTATATACACCATGAATTCTGCATGATTACTCGTGCAGAAGCCCAAAACTATTAAGGATCATTTGGCATAAAGATGCACAGCAATTAAAGTAATTGAAGTACGGGTCAGGTAAACTTTAAGTCAGCATGACTTCTCATATAAGTGTCGCTAAATCACTTGCATAGCCACTTACGGAATGAATACAATTAACTCTGGATCACCCTCATTGCTTTCCAAGTGACCCTGTTACAAGGAAGATGACCATAATTTTCATAAACCAGAGAAAAACAAAATCAATAAATTAAACTAGACACTTATCCACAAAAACAAAAAACCGGGGGGGGGGGGGGGGGAGAGGGGAGATTAGGTCTAGTTAAATTGGATAAATAATTCCTATCAGAGGATGGAAGTGCAGCCAGAATAAGAATTTGTAAAATGCAGAATTTTCTATAATTCAAGGGCATGCAGTCTTAGAATTTTCTAAAATGCAGAATTTTCTGTAATTCAAGGGCATGTAGTCTTAGAATTTCCTTTACTGGAATCTGTAAAATGCAGAATTTTTCTAAAATTTTGTGAACAATTTCATGGTGACTACAATCTCAAAGAATCGGCTCGGTATCCAGAAAATTGCACCAGTTTCTTCTCACCACTAAGAGAATGGTAAGCTGACGTTCACAACCTTATATGTGTTTCCACAAGGCCTTACTCTATTCCTTATCAGGAATAGTGGCCTTGGTTACCGAGGTGTGGATACGACTTTCCCCCCTGCTACGCTTCCCCCTCAGGGGGAGGTTCTCCTAGTTCGCTCGGATCCCCCGCCCAGGTTATCCTCACTCAGAGCTAAGAACTCAAAGCAGAACTTCATTATATACAACCTTAAATTAAGACTGATGAACTCCATAAAAGGCCTAAGAAAAAAGATGTATGAAAGAGATAATTATGTGGTTATTGGGCTGATACGGATTTAATTTGGAGTCATTCTATGTTTTTATAGGCTCACATGCTTATAGTTTGTTATTTAGCTTACTTTATGGAGTATGTTTTAGCCATCAATGTAGTTTAGCAATTTCACCTTTTTGGGATAGAAGTGGGTTGCCAGAAACGGCTTTGTAATTTGTCATCTTTTGTTGGATTTGAAAATCCCAATAAGAGTCCAGGTCATTAGTCAAAGTTGGATCCTAATACTACTTGGTCCCCTCGTATGTCATTCATTAATTCAAGAATAACCAACCTGTAAAGGTCCTTTCCTCTTGCTGCCCAATTCAGTTGTACTTGTACATCAGAGTTTATGATTAATTTTTTTCACGCTTTTCCTACGTCAAAGACTTCAAGTTGGGATGAAGCCAAAAAGCTTCCTTAAAGGTGCCAAATAAAAGGAAAAGTAGGTTTATGAAAACTTTTGATATTGGCTCATCCAGTGTGTAAGTATGTCAACTGGACGGACTATATACTTGCAAGATTCTTATTGTGTCTCGGGAAATATAAAAAGTAGAGAAGTTCAAGAATCACAACTTCCCATCTAGCGTAGCGGCTTGATATTTAATGTTTGTATTAAATATTATCCTCAGGTAATACATAAGTTAGCAGATGGTAACTGAATAAAGATATATATCCGAGAGATGCATCAATTTCATCCACTGCAAGAGGTACTTCATGATAGGGATATCATAGGATAATAAGATACGATCATGTTACTTGACACCGTAGTATATTTTATCATTTTTTATCATAGACAAGACCTGTCCAAATTTTTCATCATAGACAAGACCAGTCCAAACTAACAGAAATGATAGCCTTTGGAATGATTCAGTGTCAAATTCATGGTATCCTAGTAGCATTATCACCAGGTTGAAAAAGGAAACAAAACTAAGCATTCAGAAATTCAAGCACCACATCAAGTGACACAATAACATTCAGCCGAAATTGCTAGTGCAATAACTTCGAGACATTATTTTGTGCTCAGGCTTTGAGGAAACAAAGTAGTAAATCACTAATAGAGCTTTTAGTTTTTGGTTAAATCATATGTTTTTACTAGCAATATGTCCTGAAAACTACTGCAAAAGATAAGAATAATGAATATCTAAAATTCCAAAGTAATGATACTGTGAATAGAATGCATAAACCCAATTTGTAGAGTATTAACAAGAGAAAAGTCGTTATGTAAAATTTACCTCTGAAAAATTTAAACGCTGCTCCCAAGCTTTAAACACCGACTTAACACTTCCTGGCACAGCCTCATTCAAAGCGGATACCTTGAGCATGACATGACAAAAGCTACCTTTGGTCATATTCTCAAAGAAAGGACACAGTGTGGCTTAGAGAAAAAAAATAAATAAATATATATATATATATGAACAAAAGACTAAGAATTAACCACCATGCATCACTCATGCGAAAGGGAAGAGATTCAGTAAATACAGACATAAGCACAGATACAAGGGAACAACTACAGACGGTTTTTACATTATCCTAGTTGAAGTTGTTGCAGTAAGACATGAGAAGTTTATGTATACATATCATTCTCCAAAAATATGGAACATGCAAGATAGAGAAATTCAAAAAAGAAGAAAAGAAATATCAACAGTATACACTCCTGCAAGATGACTAAAAGTTATAGTAAACAAATAGGCACCGAAACAATGATTTCAGTGGGACACTAATGAAAACTATAATCCTTGAAACTGATTCATAATTTTCTCCTTTGAAAAAGGGTGTAACACCCCCCAACCTCTCACCCAAAAGAAATGTTTTTCTCCCACACAAAAAATAAAATAAAAAAATAAAGTTCATATGTAGCAAAGCTGATTATAAGCAACAATTTAAATTGCAAAATGGTATCAGTATAACAATCAAAAGTTGAATAAGCAGTTTCACTCAGCCTATTACCGTCTCTGGCACACACACAAAACATTCTTACCCAAACTATATAGTCCATAGTTTGAGCTTCACTTCATAGACATTGAGCATAAAAGTTTAACCAACAGGGTTAAATGTGCGATTAAAACACGATCTAGAGATTAAATTTTACAAGGACATGTCAATTGGATTAAACTTAGGACCATTAACCATCTGGGTCTGCAACAAATAGCATCAATTTCAATAACTTTACGAAAGGCCACTACAATCTGAAGATATAGTGTGCGCGAGTGTGTGTGTGTATATATATATATATATATATATATATATATATATAAAAGAAAAATTAAATTGGTGAAAAAAGCAAACCTTAGGGAGGTCTATGTGTTTGTAGAGAGACCAATCAGAAGAACAATCGTGTTCTTCGCAGCTGTGATCATGCAAGCAAGCCATTTCTGTTCCTCCGTTTAATCAATTAAACTGAATTGGGTATATGTGTATGTTCGTAACAAGGCAGCAAGCTAAGCAACTAAATGGAGGGAACAAACCAGAAGAAAGAGCTTTGCTTGCCAAACGAGCAATCACCGTGTTGATTTATGCGATGGGGGCGCCGAGTCTGAATTATGTTGGTCAGTATTTCCCATTTCCCCCAATTTGTTACTTTTTCTTTTCTTTTCAAAGAATTAAAAATTTTGTGTTTTTTCCTTTTGCAAAAGATTTTTTTTCATATTTATTCTAAATTTTATAAAGGATTTATTTTAATATTCATAACATGATAGTAGAATTGTAATAATAAATTTGAAGATATTGATTTAGTTTATACTACTATTAAAAGAAAGATAACTCTTTTTTAAACAACACAAAATAACAAGTAAAAAAAAAATTGTAAGAGGGAGGGAGGGAGTAGTACAAATTAATTTGGATTTGGCTTTTCAAACCCAATTCCAGAAAAAAGAATTTATGTAATGCTACAGACACAAACTATTCTATAAATATTTTACAAACTGTTGATGTGACATGCTCCACCTCAGCTTTTTATGTGGAGCCGAAGACTACATTGAAGCAATTTATTCATCAATATGTTGAGGTGGAGTATGATACATCAGCAGTTCATAAAATATTTGTAGAATAATTTGTGTCTGTAATATTATTCTTCAAATAATTGGATGAATGTGTTATGGTTGTTTATATTGTTAAAACAAAAATAATGTCGCTAAAATGTTAAATGTTATATGAATAAATATAAAAATATTATTAAATATTTATTTGCTCTCACAATATCATTTTTAATATGACAATATCAACCGTCATTTATTATAATTGAAATTTTTGTATCTTCTTTTTTTTTTGTACTTTCTATTTTTTTGGTAACAAGTTGCGTTTATGAACATGGATGAAAAATACTTCTTTCCTCTTCCCTACAATGAAGGCATAGATGATAACTCTCTCCTTTGTCCCTCTCTTTGTATATTTATATACTTACTTATATTTTAATGGAAAATATTTTATTAACACTAAATTTTAACTTGTTTAATATAAGGTTGAATGACACTTTTATCTTTTTAAATTGTCATCCACTTTTAAAATCGTTTATAAAATTCATTTTTCATTAGGTCCGTAAAGCGACATTTTTTTTTGCCGTTTTCATTCCTTCTATTCGATTTGACCCCAATCCGACCTATTTTTAACCAAATTTTGACTCAATCACACAAACCAAAATTTTAATATTTTAAAATAAAGTAAATATTTTTAAGATTTTAAAATAAAATATTATTTTTAAAATAATAATTATATTTAGTATTTTAAAATAAAATTTAACTTGTTTGAAAAATTCTTACTTTTCTGACCCCAAAATCTAGGGCTTTGGAACCTACTTATTCCCTCCCAAAATTCAATAGAAATACTGTCAAATTTAGCTTTATTCCCCTCATTATTTAACCCAAAATTCTACACGAACAAACCAGTCAGTCATATTCAAGTGTTCAGAAATGAAAAAAATAGTAACAAATCATATTGAAAAAAAAAACTCAAATCATCACTTCATTTCTGGTTTCGGCAGAGAGACAAAACTGATTTTCTCATTTTAGGGTACGTTTTTTTTCTCTCGGTAATCCAAACAATGGAAGACCCGCCACTGGAATTTTTCTGGTTATTTACATTTCACAGCTCTAGATTAACCCTTCAAGAATCATCAAAGAAAATCTTGATACTTGAAGATATGTTTCAGTCAATAGATTCGTGTTCGGAACCTTGTAACGGGTCGCAGAAAATTGCTGTACTTGCTCCGTGTTACACATAGTATAGTTGTTGGAAAATAATTTGTGTTCAAGGGGGATACATAGATTTCTTATTTATTTATTCATTTTTTTGTAGAAGGGGTTGTTGGTTATATCTACCTATATTGCGTTATGATTTTGAAGAACAAGCAATTGTGTTGAGTAATTATGTGATGGAGATATATTCTTGATTTGATACATTTCTGGACCGTGGCCGGCTAATTTAGGGAGATTTGTGAGTTGGTTGATGGTTTAAGGTTGATTTTCCACTTTAAGGTTTCTAGCTGGATTTGCTATGGCTGGATTTTTCTTAGTCAGGACCTTGAGGTTGTGTTTGATGGTTCCGAGAAAGGAGTTGCAGAGTGACATGCAAATTGAGATGTCTCAGACTGTTAAGGGGTTTCAAAATTCATGATTTGATGGTTAGATTCGTTGGTGCTCTTGACATTCAGGATGAAGTTCCTATTTTGAGTTGGTGCTTTATTAGGTAAGTTGAAATTTTGAATATTTGTTCTTCTTCATTGAAATTATGGCATTTCTTATGTAGACTTGCATTTGGTGGTTTTGTCTATCAATTTAAACTTGTACTTTTCTGTGAATAAGTAATGCCTAATTGTGGTTTTGCTTTATATATGGAGCTTAGACTGCTTAGTGATATTGAGCAAGAATAGAAATGTTTTACAAAATTTTCTTAGCTTGTTGCTTTAATGAAACTGGTGATATGGTTGGGAGTAAAACGATGCAAGTATCTTAGTTGGAAGGAGCATTGCTTGGATAAAGTTTCCATTAATTGATCCTAATTCCATTATCTCATAAATGCATGATCATATCATCAAATGATTTATCTTGAAATTAAAAGTTTTGGCTCATTGCTTGCCTTTGTTGATTTCCCGAATATGTAAAACTGTATTCTAATCTCATCTTCACGCCACCCATCGTCTAAAGTTTTTATTGTTGTCTTTTTGGATATTTAATTATGAGTACCTGTTAGTTTGATGTGTTTTTTTAAAAGGGATATTTTAATCTTTACCAACTTGATCTTGTTTCCCCTGGCAACTTATTTATTTGTTGTAGCTTGATTCCAAAAAGTGAAAAGGAAAAAGAGAACCATAGCTTGTATATTGTAGTTTTACACTTTAACCGGAGCTTGTATATTGTAGTATTACTATTACACTAACCGGATTTTGTAACAATATAGTACTAAAATGTGGATTTTAAGTGACCCTCTAGTTAGATGAGGTTTTTACCAATATACTGTGAGGTGTGAAGTAACTTGATTGAAATTTGAAGCAATTTTAGTGTTATGGGGGTGGGAGTAAAAACAATACGTGTAGTAAATGGGACTAGCGTCAATGCTACAGAAACAATAGCTTCTTTTCATTGATGTCTATTATAGTTCCTGATTATACTTAAATGTCATCATCTCATTTGCTCACGTGTAATAAGCAATAGTTAAGATGCTACACATATGGTAGTGATTAACTACAGAATTTGCTTCATCTCTTGTATCTTTATGTTTTCATGTATGTAGATATTTCCGGCTTTAATATTTATTTCATTACTTTAATGGTACTTTTAATTGTGAACTTCCAGATATTTTAATGATTTACTATATTTAAATTAGCTACCTCTGTCCAAGAAAAAATCTTGTAACTATATACCAAAAAGCATTGAGTGCTTCCAAAAGATGGCCATTGGCTTAATAGAAAGCAAGAAGTATAGACCGAAACTTTAAGCATTGTATAATCTGTGTGCAATCTCGCATTAAAGTTGGATCAGTTACAAAAAGGTATTGAAGGATCCTCCTTTCCCACATTGTCCTCCGTGGGAACTGTCAAACTAGGGCTCCAATCGTACTTCTACCCGATAGTCTTCCATTTTTGAGAACTCTACCCAATATTATCTAATTGAGCCATTACTGATTCATTTTTTTTCCATTTTCCCCCGACCTTAACATGAATGCACCAACTGTTGAGACAATCGTTGGTCAAAACCTGGCTGAAGGCTATGAACCCATGTTGAGGGAATCAATTAGTGTCTTTCTAAAAGAGCCCCACAGAGGTGGTTCAGATTTCTCCGCTTTACAATCAATTTCGTATCGCCTTCTTCACACAATGGAAGATCCGCCCTTTGGGGTCCTTTGGCTCTACTCGGCAATGTCATACCACAGCTTTAAAGCATTCCCGCAAGACCCTTCAAAGAAATTGCTGATTCCTAAAGATTTGTTCCAAATGTTACTTTCGTGCTCGACTCTGTGTAATGCCTTAAAAAAAGTTGCTCTTCTTGCTCCAGTCATATATGTTGTTAATAATTCAGTAATAGATTTATTGAAGACAGATTTATGCTTGGGAAGACAGATTGAAAGTTTACTAGAAAGGGTTATTAGTTATATTAGCATGTGTTGCGCTTTGGATGAACAAGAAAATGGGTCGGATGAATTAACATCATATTTTGTAGATCTGATACGGGTTTGGACAATGGATCAAGTTGGGGACAGTTGTAAACTTGTGGACGATATGAACCTTTTGAGCTTATTTTTTCCACTTCTAAGTGATGAGGTGCGACTGAAAATAAATGTGGGGTGCAGGATGGACTACCTTGCTGGGGTTGTTATGAATGAGATATTTTTATTAAGGTTACAGTTGAAACTTGGTTTTGGGATGTGGGGAGAGAATCTGCGGAGGGATATGGGTGAGTGGGCAGTTCAGACTATCAAGCTTTTTCAGAATTTTATCTTCTTTGGTGAGCTTTTTAATGCTCTTTTATTAGATGAATAATTGTAATTCTAGAAAGGGATTTCAGAATTTAACCTTTTTGTTGATCTTGTTATTACTCTTTTGTTAGATCAAGAATTTTTATTCTTTCTATGATTCTGTGGCGTTCTGAAAGTGCAGAAATAGTTTGTTGTAGTATTAAATCCCCTTAAATGTGTATAGATATATAAATGTAAGTAAGTATTACATGTCCTTAAGATTGTATGTAGTATGAATCATGTAATGTTTCACTGATTAAATGAGGCTTTAGCATATGTGATGTTATTGCATAATGTGAGGACATCCCACAAATAGGTTTTCCAGTGTGTTGTAGACATAGTGCTTGTAACAGGGTGGTATCAATGCCGTAATAGTCGCACTGCAAGTCTTCTTAGCGAGAGCATCAGACTGTGGCTTGAAGTTTCCTTTTGTCAAGTGCAAGATCTTACTTCGATAACCCCCTAGTGTGGTTTTCATTCAGGATCTTATGCACATGCATACATATAGTCAGGATCATAGTCTTGCTTCCTTTCTTTTATTTTCTTATAATTTCCAAACATAGAATTGTATATAAGCTCCAATAGAACCCACATACTCCCCCTAAATTATCTATTTTAGAGTATTTAGCTATTTTTATGGACCATTAATTGAGAAATCCCTTTAGTGGTAAATTTGTAATTTGTTCGGATAGGGGGTTGGAATTCACCGTTCAAAAAGATAATTCATTTTCAATGCGATACCAATTAATAGTTTCTGCGAACATATGCTTATTTGACATGTAGAAAAAAAAGGAAAGTTTTTACCTAAACAATAATTAATTTATATCCTGCAAATAATAATTTTGCTCTTCTATTCGGACAAGTTTTATTTATTTTGCATGTATTGTTATGGGTCCACGGAACAGGCAGGGAATGGACCTTCTATGAGTTTACCTAATCATTCTTATTACATATATTCCCATATTGACTGAAAATCAAATTAATCAACTTTATGTTGATATTTCATTGGTGATTTAATAAATTTTGAGGGATCATCTGAAATATTATGGGTACAAGAGATGTTGACTAATTTTCTTTCATTTTGTGTTCTGTCTCCTCATAATCTTGGCCCTTGGGAAATTAAATTTCTCTGAAGCATAGTTGTCAAGGCGCCACGACGAGACGCGGCGGTAGTTAACCGCCAGGACGCCTAGACGATAAGGCGCCCGCCATTGCGTCCATATGGCGACAAGTCGTTAACAATAAACAATTTATATAATATTTGTTTTACTTAAAAAGCATATTCGACAAAAAAAAAGTTATATGCATTAAAACTCAAAACATAATAATTAACACTATGTAATACAATTAAAAGCACAATTATATGAATACTTCACAATTAAAATTCAAAAATAAAACACTTGACATTGAAAACTAGTAGAACAAGCTTACAAACACTACGTAGAGAATAAAGGATCAACCAAGTCAACAATCATCATATATTACAAGTCTAATAAATAATAAAAATTACATGATATAGCTAGTTCATGAAATGATTTAATCACTTAACTTGGGCCAACTACCAAGGCATAAGCCTTGGCGGCTCGGTGCCCAAGGCGTTGCCTTGTTCTTCTCTAGTGTCAGGACGCCTAGTCGTCGCCTAGACGACGTCATGGCGACGCCATGACAACTATGCTCTCAAGTGTTACAGTTAACTCGCATATGTATAAATCCCTGATTTCTTTATGTTGCCTGTGGCTGTCAGATATGCTTCTCAGGATGATGTTGGAGCCAAGTTTGCCTGTTACCACCCTATTGGTTAGTATGTTTATTCTTTCACTTGGACTTGTTTCATTCCTCTATACTAACCTTATATGGCATCATGATTTCATTAATACCAACGAAGTTTATAGGCAATGTTCATTTTAACCACATAAATTCTTTACCCTCAATCACCCCCTAAAGGGTTGATCAGTTATTGTTTTCTAGTTTTGGCCTCTAGACTACCATTTTTCCATGTCAAGAGTATCCAATCCTAGTTGATCCTTCTTTCTGTCTTTTTCTTAGCTGTTCTGTTGCGATCATCCTATGATAGACAGTTAGACATATGTTAATCCCCAGAGAAAGGAGCACATCAAATAAGGTACTGATGTTGGAATTCATTTCAATAGCCAACTAATAATCTGTTTCATTACTGCAGAGTTCTGAGGAAGAAGTTTTTGTTAGGAAAGTGTTGTATGATGCCGTGTTACTGGGAGAGTTTCCGTTTCTAAAATCTGGCAGATTTAGTCGGCTACCTTTAAACCAATTGAAAAATTTGTCCCTGGCATGGTTGCCTGTTGCAGACGGTGCCATACAGTTTGTAAGGTACAGAGTTACAATTGTGGTAGAGATGCAATTATAGATTTTTAGAATGTTCTGTGCAATAAACTCTGATTATTATTTTTTTTGTCGTATAGGGAATGTGGTGAACATGCCTCAGCCATTTCTTACACAGAAGCCTTCTCTAAATCCGACTTTTCTAACCTGTTAATCAAATGGGTTAGTTCAAACCGGCATTGACAAGAAACTGGTTATACCAAATACACCCACACCTAAAGCCCTTATCAGTAAGTTGTCTGTTGTCTTTACTCGTTACTATTAATTTAAGAAATCTAGGTTCGGTTCCTTCAAACGGAATCTTTTGGTGCTACAGATGCTACTTATATCTTTCAGCAAAAGTAAATGCTGAGGTAAAATGGTGAAAGAAGCTTCTTCTCTTCTTTTTTTCGAGAACCTGTACTATTATAATGTAGTAAATCTATTGATACATTTCAATCTTAGGGGCCTAGGCTCTCTGGGAGCCTAGGGAAGGGGCCAGGAGGGGGAACTAGGGGGAACCTCAGGGACTCAAACCTGTGACCTTGCACAGTAAAGGGAGAGGCCTCTGCCACTAGGCTATCACCTTTGGTCTATGGTGAAAGAAGCTTGATCATCTTAGTAAAATGATCTCAGTGCTTCTATACTGTGAATAACACCTTAGATTTCTGAAATAGTACTAATCTGAGTTCCTTTTCTTTTTTTGAAACGTCATGGCATTTTTTCTGTGTTTTTCTTTCATAAATCATTTTGATGTTAACTATATGTTAAATTTCTTTCAGAATGGCTATTGGTCCTTCAAAATCAGGGGATTAGAGTTTTTGACCAAGAAGTTTCTGAATTGCATGCTAAAGCTGCAATTTGCACGTCAAGAGTGGACTATGACCTCCCCGCATTTAAGCCAGCTGATGATAATACCTTCTTTGACATTGGAAATGTGGCAACTGGGAAGGATAAAGTCGCTGAAGATCAGGAGATGGTTCATTTGTTGCACAATCCATTTTCAGCGGCTGCCTGTGTGGTGAAATCAACAGCAACTCATGGGAGAAGGAAGCGCGAAGAAGAAATGAACGAAGAGGCTACACCGAATAAGATTGTCAAGTATAACTCCCACGAAAATTCATACCCAGTGAACTTTTTGCCTTTTTCCGGAGGTGATGCTTTGATTACTGGCAGCGAGGTAAACAATCCGGCTCATGGTTTTTGTACCGGGAGTCTAAAGGAAAACGCAGTTCATGATGATAGTGATGAAGATATGGAAGTTTTGGGCTGATGAAGACTTTTACGCACAAAAACTGGTTTTCGGTCCAGGCAATTATGGGTAAATTCTCTTGTTTTTCGGTAGATGTTTAGAAGGATTAACTTGCTGCTAAGTTACCAAACTGGATCTTGATAATAAAGAACAGAACTACACAGCTGGAGATGCTTCCTTTCTTTTATGTTTGAGATGAATGTACATACATGAAAAATCTTGTGATGTTATCCTTTTTTATGTTAATTGTTCTATTTTGAAGTTGTTTGATTGATTTAGTAGTTATTATTCTATTTCAATTGATATGAAAAATAAACTTCCAAATTTCGGTTTTGAGAGGTCCTAAAATCAAAAATGAGAGTCTATTTTCAAAATTTTGATCCAATCCCATTGTAGCCAAATATGTTAAATGTTGAATTACTCTAAATAAACTTTGAAATTTAGTATGAACTCTCATTATGGGATAAATTTAACAGTTTGCAAACTATTTCCATGCAAATGGAAAAGAACAAAGAAAAATGATATATATTACGAATATTTACATTAATTTTTTGATTGTTAGTTACGTGAATAAGTATTAGTGGTAATATTTTTGGAGAGATAAGTAATAAGTGCGATCCTCCTATAAGTATTACAATTCCATGTATCGATAAGTTTTGCAATTATAATTCGGTATAAATTTATCGCAATACATAATTGTACTCAAGAACAAAATAAGTCCTAATTTTGTGTAAGGGTGTAAATGAACCGAGTCGAGTCGAGTTGAGCCGAGTATTGAGTTGTTCAGATTTGGTTCACAAAGTTTATCGAGTATAAAATAAGGTTTGATTGAGACTCATTTAACTACCGAGTCGAGCAAGATCTCGAATTGAGCCCAAACAGTTTGAACTTTTCGAACGAATATGATCCGAGTATCAATAGAAAATTATAATTTTAGGATGTTTAAGTAATTTCTCGAACTTTAAAATTTACTCATATTTGGATCATTTATATTTCCAGTCGAGCTCGAATCAAATTTTTAGCCGAGCGAGTATGAATCAAGACTGAACTGTTTGCTCATTTTATCATCTTAATTTTGTAGCAACTACAAGAGAACAATAAGAACCCATTGATAAATAGACCTTTTGTTTTATGTTTTTTATGTAATTTATGATGGCTTAGCAGCATCAAAAAAACATAGAAACCCACACATTTTTATTGGGCTTGGAATAAGCTGATATCTAGCGGACATTGTTATATGATTATATCTAATGCATTGCCTGACCCAAGTTATCTTACCCTTTGCTATAGTTGTATTAGACTATTAAAAAACAATTGGGCCAATTTGTGAAAACCAAAATCTTTATCCAAGTTTAGTTATTGGATAATCATTTTGGGATAACTTTTTTTCTTTGATTTGTTGTCATGTCAATTATATTTGTAAGAGAATAAATTATATACGGATTGCCCGTAAAATTAAAATTTTACATTTATTTATAATAACATGACACGTAAGAAATTTATAAGAAAATCAAGAAAAATATCTTATTATAACAAAAAAGAGAAAAAAATATAATTAAAAAAAAGGAGCTAGAATTCTATAGAACAAGACAATCACTAGGCAAAAATTATAACATAAAAGAGATGAAAGTGACAATAAAAGAGAGAAAAATTCCAAATGACTTATGATTGATAGATTGAGAGTATTTCCTATATTAATATTTAGTATAATTTTTTTTGATGTGGTTTAATTATATGGTCAGGTTGTAACCTACAAGTATAACTCCAATTAATGTTACTAAAATTCTAAAAAAAAACCTAACTTAATTTAATTTTATGGCTTGATTTTTTGGACAATTATGTATTTTGTGACTTTATATGTTGACTTTTTAGTTGCGAGTTACGTAGATAATTATAATTAATAATATTTTAGCTATATATTTGATATAGTGGATCAATTTTATAATCCTACCCAATCTCAGTCGCAATCGCAATCGTAATTCGGCAAAATACCCTCGCAATACATAGCATGACTCATATTTTTTTGAATTAAATTAGATGAAAAATGACATATATTGCGAATGTTTCAGTTGACTTTTTGATGGCCAGTTATGTAGATAAGTATTAGTGGTAATTTTTTTTGGAGAGATGTGTAATAAGTGAGACCCTACTATAATTTTTATTAGAGTAATGCTACAAACACAAACTATTCTACAAACTGCTGATGTGTCATACTCCACATCAGCATATTGATCAATAAATTGCTTCAATGTAGTCTTCGGCCCCACATAAAAAGCTGATGTGAAATATTCCACATCATCATTTTATAAAATATTTGTAGAATAATTTATCTCTAACATTATTCTTTTTATTAATCTCATATATTAATAAGATTTGAAATTATAATTCAGTATAAATTTATTACGATGCATATCATAACTCAAGTTAGATTATTGGGTTAGGCTCAGTTATTTTCAATTTTCAGTTTTTATTTGTTCACTTCATAATGCATGGTAAGCAAAACAAATAAACAATTAAAAAATAAATAATGCTGCTAACACATAAATAATCTCACATAATGCTCACATACACACACATACATACTGTGGGTCCCACATTATAGGCGGGGGCCGACAGTGTCAATATGCATGTATGTGTATGTGAACATTATGCGAGATTTTTTATGTGACAGTAGCATTGTTGCTAGAAAATGGAACAAGTTTGCATGTCCATCCACGTGGCACATTTAACGCTGATGGCCATAACTTCAACGTGAGGGCCACGAGAATACAACAGATGGTGATACCCTACCAATCAACTAACCAAGGTTACCCTCCTCAGTCCTCATATTTATATTTATATGCAACTCTTTCCTTGCTAATTAATAAGGAAAATAATATATATTATGAATGTTTAAATCGATTATTTAATTGTCAGTTACGTAAATAAATATTAGTGATAATTTTTTCAAAGAGATGTATAATAAGTGGAGTCTTTCTGTAATTTATATTAATTTTATGTATTGATAAATTTCACAATTATAATTCAGTATAAATTTATCGCAATACATGACTCAATTAATAATATTCAGTCCTGTGTGATTTTGTTACGTATTTGTGAGTTTTAATTTTGGGGGAAGGGACGGAAAAATTCTTCTTTTCCCTTTTCTTCGAAACAAAACTCACAAACAGGCAAGGAAAATGTATAATTTATTATTTCTTAATCTTGAATGAGAATTTACAAATTTTATTTTTAAAGAAAGAATCAACAAAAAAAAGGTATGATTCTTAATTCTTGAGGGAATTAATATAAAGTTTATATAATATATTTGATTGGGCGTTACCACAATTTTTACTCAAAAATAAAAATAATATTAAAAATTTTAATAGCAAAATTTTGGGACAAAAGGATTATTATAAATTATTTCTAGGAGTGATATTTGTCGGCAGGGTAGTTTGGGGCTAGTATACACCGACACATATTTTAAGCTCTATAATTTATATTTATATGTATATAATATCAAATGAAAAGTTCCTATTTATTATAATAACTTATATTATTAATATTTATAATATTAATAATATAAGTTAATGTTTGACTATTAACTCTCTTTTTTTTAAATATTGAAATTTGATTTATTTATGTAGTTTATTAAAATAAGTCAATTTATTTATTTATGTAATGTGAATTATTTAAATAAGTTATTTATTATTGAAATTTAATTGTAATCATTCCATTAATAAATAGCTGTGAATTCCCAGGACTTTTGTGCTTGACGAGGTCAATGTATGGAGATTAGGGTAGGTAGTTGACAATTTTTGTTTGGTGTATATAAAAATAATCTCTTTTTTATAAATAATTTAAAAATATTAAAGATATTCTTTTATTTTATACTCTATAGACTATAGCTTGTTAATTGACTTACAATATAGTATTAATCAATTATGCTATTAACAATAATTTAAAAGAAATTCTTGAGCTATCTCTTTAATATTCAAGATGATAATAAGAAAATTATGATAAAGGTATTAAATGTAATTTTTTTTGGTACTATTCATATTATCTTCTTGATTTTTAAGAACAAACATTAGCATTTGTTTATCGATTATGCGTGTATTTAGTTATTCAGCGTTTGCAGTATTTATAAGTTCAAATGCATATGAAAAATTTGTTCGTTTAATAGTAATTTATTTTAAACATAACTTATTTTACTCACAAACGTAGCGTTTGAGTCTCAAACGCAACACATCAAAATTGATGAGTGTGTTTGGAGGTCCAAACGCTACTGTCGCAAACGTCAGTATCTGAACAAACCCTGTATTTAATATCTTCAATCAATTATTAGTACGTGAACAAACCTCATACATAAAAACTACATTTAAATTTAAGCATATTAGTACGTGAACAAACCCTAAGATATAAAAAACACATTTAAATTTAAGCAAGAACTTGATTGAGAAAATAAAAAAGAAAAACACTAAATTAGGCAAACAATAATCTTTCAGAAAAGGTTGTTACCACGTCTTACCACAAATAGTTGTGCTGAAATTATTTTAAATCTCAAGAGTATTTGGTAGCAAATAATAATCATTTTTTAATGCAAAAAATACATGCTTAAATGTACAGTTATAGAAACATAAGATAAGATTTTTTTATTAAAAAGTAATATAATAACTTGAGCACGTATTACTATAATTTGTACATCTCGAATTGTTAAGACTAGATATAGTTGACTAGAGGATAGTGATTTAATTTATTGGAACTTCGAAACTACAATGTTATTCTATTTGAAATTATATTACCAAAAAAAAATACCTTATAAAAATGTCTCAAAATAGAATCTTAAATTCTTTTGTTTCAAATTATTTACGTTTGAAGTTTAATCCACGTGGGACTTTAAATTAATAATATCCTCCACTCGAAGAATATTATTTTCTCTGTCACATAATAAACGTCTTTGTTTGATTTTAATAATCAAATTAATCATTTTTAAAATTGACAATTAAAAATATTTACAGAAAATTTTTAAATCACGATTGGTAGTTAATTTTTCATAATTTATTACAATCAAAATCTCTCGACAAATATCTTGAATATTTTTAAGATTTGTTGATTTTAAAAATGATCAATTTATCTATAAAAATCAAATTAAAATATTTATTGTGGGACCGACAGAGTAAATGAAATGTGCATCCTTATGTCACATGAAAATGAATGGGAGATAATAATGACATATTATATTCAAATATTCAACTTGAAATCAATTTGTATATCAAATGAAAGACTAGTATATAATATAAGTCAAACTTAATTGTAACGAGATTTTAACCTAATAATTTCAAAATTAACATTTACCGTGTTGTAACAATAGTTATGATACAATATTTATACCTATATCTACTTATATTTACTTCCACAAATGACGTCTAAACAAACAGATTAGAGTTCGTTTTAAAATCCATATTTTTACCCTTTCAAATGAGATTTTTTCATATATATATATATATATATATATATATATATATATATATATATATATATATATATATGTTTTACGTATCGGATTTACTTGAGAAATATTTAGACATAACTTATTCTCAATTATATTTTCTAAAAATAAAAATTTAAATTAAGAATCATTATGAAATAAAATATAATTATGGACAGACTTTAAGTATAATACTATTACAATATATGTTGATCACCGATAAATTGGCAAAAACTCTATGTGGATATGAAAATTGGACATGAGTGTATTTGAATTTTATCTATTTGTATCTTGACCCCAATAAATGGTAAAAATATAAATAAGTGAAATTCAAATACATTCAAATTTAATTTTTATGTCCGCATAAAAGAACTCATAAATCGGATCTTAGCTCATTATATAACTCCAAGGAATTAATGGAGTTTTAATTATCTATGTTAAAATTAAATGTTCATATGCTAGGTTCTGAACTCTGAACTACCCAAGTGTTTCCTGATTAGCAGGCAAAATGTTGTAGAAATTAATATATATTGGTGAAAAAAGTAGACATAAATGCAACCCGATCGAACTATGCATTTGAATTTTAGCATTAATCACCTTCTAGTTTACAACTGCATAGCTAGGGATCCGATCCTTATGTATTTGTCTTTGTATAATTCCATAGGAAATCCTCTATTTACACATACATACTAGATTAACAATTTGTGTGAAGTCCTCAAATTCGAGTCTATATAATTTAATTTGAATGGTTAAAATACAAAATTGTTATTTTTCAAAGGCATACTAGAGATTTAGAAGGGGGTTAAATAGATCTTTAAAAAACTTTCGATTAATTAAAGATTATTACCAAATAATTAAATAATCATATTTAATTAATCATATTGATTAAACACAACATAATATTCTTTTGTAAAATTCTCCTTAAAGATTATGGAAATCTCAAATCTAAATTTAGTCTTGTGAATGTACAAACACTTGGTAGATATAGCAGTAATAATATGCAGAATGCAAATGACATAAAATAAACGACACAAGAAGTTTTTAAGTGGTTCAGAGACTGAACAACTCTTAATCCACTTTACTACTCTATCGAGCAAGTATCCACTAAGGATAAGGTCCCTCAGACCATTTTACAACTAAACCACTAGGGTTTCTTCGAGTCACTAAGTCTTGACATCGAGTCACTAAGTCTCGGCAATTCAGTCACTAAGACCAGGTCACTCAGACACATGTTCCTGTTGTTAATGTTTGTTGGATGTGCTGCTAAGATGACATTAAAGCTCTTCATCTTCTGGTACTTAATAGCTTGGTTATGATCATCTCCATGGTGCTGTTGAGCTTTGACGTTGATGTTTGACTTCTTCTGGTACTCAACAATTACTCATGATTATCTTTGATGTGCTGCTAAGCTTTGCAATTCAGTTTGTCATCTTCGTGTACTTAGCAGCTTTGAACACTTGCTGGATTGTAGAAATCAAATGTTTTACTTCTTCATATGTTTAGCTCTGAGTGTTCTTGGTGACTTGTAGAGTGGTACTTGAGGTTGGCCTTCTGATCTACCACTCTTACTTCACCCACATCAACTTCTTAGCTTTTCAGCACTTCAACTCTTAGCTCAGTCAAGTTCTCATCATTTGGGCACTTCGGCTCTTGGCTCTTCGGCTCTTAGCTCCTTAGCTCATTGATTTTCATCTCTTTGGCTCTGTGCTCTTTGGCTTTTGACTCTTAGCTCCTTAGTTCATTGGCTCTTTATCGCTTCTGCACATCTCTGCACTCTTCATGGCATTGCAACTCTAGCTTTTGTGCATTCTGTCGCACTTGCTTTTTTGCTCAGGCCAGCACTTCAGATCTTTTCATTTTGTGTTACGTCTCCTTAATTTGGTGCGACAACTCCCTTTGATTCTATTGTTGATATGGTCGGGATAAGCAGCTTTGAATTTGAAATCTCAAAGCTATTTATTGTCTTTCAAAAGACTTCCCGTTACAAAGTGTCCATTGGAGCATTTGTAGCATAGAAATCTCAATATCATTGATGTTGACTTTTTGTGCTTGTGTCAAGGTTGCTTTTCGACTGTTCACATCAGACTGCAGCTTTGTCTCTCAACGGATATATATCATCTCTCTTCAAAATATTTGTTAGACACATTGATCTGATCTTCGATCTTTCTTCAAGTATACGTTGTTAGATGCTTCGGGACCTTCAATATTGCATATAGTATTTATAAAATAATTTATGTAGTATACAAAATGAAGCAGAATAAACTTTAAAAATAATTTTTTTGAATGAATAAAATAACATTTCAAAAAAATCTTCTACATGAAACTTTTCAAAATGAATCTTCTAAAAGAAGGGTTGTAAATTGTAATATGTGTGGTGTTTGTGTCACTATACTTTAGAGAAAAGACTCACCTGAGCAATTCTTGCACTCTTACTGATGTAATTAACACTCAAGTATTCTTAGCACACTCAAAAAAACAATCACGCTAATAAATATTTAGAAAGTGGGGGGAAGAACAAGTAAGAAGATTATATCAACTCCTTATACTAACCACCCATTTTTATAGCCAAAACTTAATCAACATCTATCACACATCAAGTTTAACACATTTTTCATATTTCAAGATTATCTACCAAACATTATTTTACCACACTTTTTACATTTCAAGATTACCTTCAATCTACCAAATATAATTTTGGCTGGCAAAGGTGCAAAAATGCCCATGTGATTTTACCCGAAGTCCTACTTAGCCAATGATTTTTTTTAAAAAAAATACCCCTGACGTTAAAATTTTCAGGTCAACTTTGCCCCTCCCGTTAACGAACATGCCACCTAGACTAACGTGGCTGACACATGGACATACTTTGCTGACGAGGCTGACACCTGGATAAATTTTTGTAATAAATTAACAATTTGTTCTCAAAATCTCCGCCCACAAAAAACACACACTTCTTCACTTTCACATTCACACACCAAAGTTGCAATTTGGTATCAGATCAAGACCTTTTCAACTTCAACCTCCTCTCTTTCTTTCTCAACACACCACCCACTTACATCTCCCTCCAATTTCTCATTGCTCCCTATGACATGCACCTCCTCTTCGGCTGGGGCCCCACCATCTCGTCGTAGTTAGCCTTGTTCATAATGGAGAGCTCTACTCTCTTCCCGTTCGGCCAAAATCACTTTAACCAAAAGCTCTAATCTTGACCTCACCCTTTCCCGTCCACTACATCCACCGTACTTACATGTACCCTCCCCGCCTCCATATCAAAATCTATCACCGGAAAAGCACCACTAACACCCCACTTAACCGAAAAATCTGCAGTAGTTTTTCGATTAATGTTGCCCTGATAACTTGCGATTTTAATTTATTGAATGCTTACTTGCAATCCTGATGGGTCTTTGTCCCAAACCTGAATCACAAATCATTACCCAGTTGATTTAACCATATTCCCTTCCATTTCTATCTCTAATTTATACATCATCCATGGTCAACGAAGAACAAAGTTCCATTGCCTTCATCGTCCCACCTGAGCCCCCAATTGACATCAAAGAAGAACTTATCGTCTCCAAGGACTAGTCAAACTTCGAAAATCAACCAAAAATTGGAAAAAAATAAACCCCAAATTTCACAAAAATAAAAATCGCCAATTAAAAACCTCCCACCCCAAATTATCTCATTCTCTTCAAGATCAGCTAGACGGTGTTGTCCGTGAAGGAGATGATTTTCTAGTTAATGTTTGTAATTTCGCCAACAATGGCTTATGGTTAGTGGAGTTAAAGTCGGTGATGGTGCACTAGTGTTAATTTTTGATGATAGTGCTGTATAAAAGAGATTTCTTTATTGTATTATTTCAAATGGATATGAGAATAATGGGTTTAGAGAGAGAAAACTATAGAGAGAGAAAATAGATCTGAGTTGTTAGGAATAAGCATGAGAATGCTATTCCTATATAAGATTTGATTATGATCTTAATGAATGAATATGCAAATATGTATGCATTGATATAAGAGCTGTAAAGTCCTTAAATAGATAATAGGAATATATGTACAAGGACTTAGAATGAAATAATCAAACATGTTAGGTTGATCCTACATGAACAGAACAGCTTTGTAAAGTTCTTCAAAAGAAATGATGTACAAGGACTAAATATAGAAAGATCAAGCTTGTTAGGTTAATTTTATATAATGTAATAGATAGGCCTGTCTGATCGTCGAGCACTGCACCAGCCTTCGTAGTCTGCCAAGATAGACAAGGAAGACTCGAGGACTATCAAGACAGAATCGTAGTCTGTGAGGATAGTAGCTCTCGAAGTTTGTAGTCCGCCAGGAGAGACAAGGCATGATCGTGGTGTGTTGAGAAGGACTTTTTCGAAGCCGTAGTCTGTCGAGGAAGTCATGCTCAAAATCGTAGAGACAGTCTGTCTAAGAGCCTGCCAAGCTAAGTCAAGAATCGTAGGCCACACTCAAAGTTGTGGAGTCTACTGATCATATCAAAGGCAGAGATCGAAGTTGAGCTAGATCAGACAAAGACAACAAGTGTTAAGGCAGAAATCGTAGTCTGTCAGTTGATCTGATCTCGGAGTCGTAGTGTCTGCAGAACCAAAGTAAGATCGTAGTCTGCAGAACTAAGGCTTCGGCAAAGGATATTAAGTGCTCCCAACGCCAATGAAGAATCGTAGAAACAACACGATTCTCAACATATGAGCACTCCCAAAGTATCCAAAGATGTAGCCTCTGGTCAGAGCTGTAAAGATGCAATCTATCTGAAGGAAGCCAGGGAGCACTCACTGAATGTCCTGCAAGCAATCAGAAGATTGAAGCACCAACTCAATCAGCATCCTGATTGAGTAGTGAAGCCATTCAGGAGAAGTCGTCTTCAAGTAATATTAAGAAGACTTCAGATGAAGTGATTGACCAAAGGAAGTCAGCAATGCAATAGCTGTCAAGATAAACAGAAGTTAACGATCTTGAGTGTGACCATGATCGTAGTGCTTGCCAGATGAGAAGCAGGAACTGATGCAGTTTACACAGAGATATTGGTCAATATTTGAAGAACAGACGAAGAAGATTAAGCATGAGTCAGACCATTAATGATAGGTGATCGGGAGATCAAAATGAGAAAGAGAGTTGAGTATGCCTAATCAGATAAGTCTTGTAATTCAGAAGAGCCAGAGCATTCAGACAAGTTATCAGTTCCTAATGCAAGTCAAGGCAAACAGAAGTGTTGAAGCACTGCACGAGTGAAGGAAGAGAGGCTCTACATTGTAAATCCAAAGAACACTCTCAGAATCGTAATGTTGTCTCAACCAGTCAAACGAGCAACATTCAACAAACAAACTACAATCAAGCTCAAGGTCATCTGCATCTGAATCGTAGAGTTTGATCATCTGAATATTGAAGCCTTGGCAACATCTCAATATAAGGACTGACATTCGAACGTTATTGATTGAGAGCATCGATGTAGAAGGATAACTCCTTATGTTATGATCGAGAAGTCAGAAAGAAGAAATAAAGGTGACTACCAACCTGACGCGTTAAAGTGACATCTCTGAAGTGATAGGTGAAATAGTAAACTGCTGTGTCAGAAAAGTCAAAAAGGAGCTTTCACGTCACATCAGCAATCTGCACCAAATAACTCGAGATCTGCGAAGCAATTCAAATATCTTCCAACGGCTATATTCCAACGGGAAGCTTATGGAAGGGTATTTAACAACTGAAGCTTCAAAGATGAAAGAGAGCTGAGTTGAAAAGTTGTTGGGGTAAGTTGTTGACTCCACGAGTTCTACAGAGCTGAACAGAATACGTCTCAGTGGCAGTGAGACTACGAAAGTAGAAGTGAAGCAAACCAAGAGAAGAGTTTGAATAGATAAAGGCTTCACTTAACAAAAATGAGAATGCCAATTAGAATGGCAGCTAAGCTCAGAGCCGAGAAGCCAAGAAGATAGCATTCAGAAGAGTGGCAGACCAGAAAGAAGATTCAGAGAGCCACTCTACGAATCACCATGAACTACCAAGAGCTGAAGAAGAACATATGCAGAATTAGATAAAGAATCAGATCTGCACATCAGTCAAGCAAGGTTCAGGGAATGCTAAGCGCCAGACAGAGTCTACCAAAAGTGAAAATACTTAGCAGACCTCAAGTGGTGTAGGGGTGCAAAGCTGAGATCAGATGAAGACAAGAATCAACCAAAAGATCAGCTGCACCAGAGAAGAAGTGATGGACTGCTAAGCACTCAACGATGATAAGCTTTATGAACATCTTAGCAGTCTGTCCAATGGTGATCCAGCCTCAATGCAGAATCCAAAGAGGATCACACCAAGCTGCTAAGTATCAAAGGATGAACAAAGCTTCAAGTCATCTTAGCAGCTCAGCACCAACAACAACAACATCAACAAAGCTAGGGCTTGAGGGGTCCTTATCCGAGAGACTAAATAAAGTTCCAAGGCTGCTGGCCTTGAAGAGTCCTAAGTGAACTAAAGTTCCAAGGCTGCTGGCCTTGAAGAGTTCTTAGAGAACTAAAGTTCCAAGTCTGTTGGACTTGAAGAATTCGTAGAGAACTGAAGTTCCAGGGCTGCTGGCCTTGAAGGAATCTTTGTGATTCAGATGTAAAGACTTCCTTAATGGAATCCTTGCTTGCTGAAGTAGAAGAGTGGATTAGGAGCTTGAGTCTCTGAATCACTTAAAATCCCTTGTGTCTTTTACATTATGTCATTTACATTATGTACCTATAACTGTTATAACTACTATTAATGTAATAACCACTTACACCTAAACTAACTCTAGAACAATGGATAACAAGTTATCTATGAAGGGGATCTTTAACATATTTCGCTGTGCTTAAAAGGATTCTGATGTTTGTCATATGCTAATTCTTAGCAATACAAACTAAAATGGAAAAGATATTTGAAAATAAAAAGGATCTATTCAACCCCCCTTCTAGATCTATCGTGTGCCCTCTGGGAACTAACAATTGGTATCAGAGCAGGTTCTCATGCTATATTCTAAAGCTAACGCTTTGAGTCTGATCCTAGGCACAAACCATATTCTAAACTTAGTTTAGTAGTAAGTCACTTATGAATGCAGATGAGCTCACACGTTGAAAATTATACGTACAGGTAATTGTGTATATACACCTAAAGCTGCTCAGATTGGTCCCTGTTCATTAATGTTATAACAACAAGACCAATCCATATCCAAAGTCAATTAGCAGTCTGTAGACCAGTGATGGGAAGTCAAAAGGCATCAAAATCAAGAAGTCTGTTATCCACTATTCTGAAAGATGAAAGACCTTTACATACAATGAAATATTTATCTTGAGAAGAAAGAAGATTTCTTCCAATGAGTATTTGGCTAACCAGGTTAGATATGAACCTTGAGGTTCAAGGTTATCAAAGAATCTAAGCTGCCTAGACTTTCCTAGCTTACATTTCCAAGACTACACCTGATTGATCGAAGGTCAAATGGAGCAATAAGCTGTCAGCACTGAATAAAAAGATATGCACATCAATGCCTAAACATCATTATAGCAAGAAAAATGACTGTTAAGAAACTGACAGTGTAAAGGTACGGTTCCTCATTAATATTAATATGTACATCAGGTTGCATCACCTTATGTACTACAACAGTATTTCATCAAGAGACCATACTCTTCCTAAAAAGGGGAAGAGAGAAAGTATATTAAGGTTGGAAACTTGATTGTAAACAAACTTTCTCTCCACCCATGTTTTAGGTTGAAAATAACATTTTGAAAGAAGTTTAGAGTAAGTCATAAGTTAATCTAAATCAAACTAAGCTTAAGTGGATTAACTCTTGCTGAGGGTTTGTATGCATATACAAACCAATGTTCTGTGTTTTTGATAAAACGTAGAGTTTGTTCAACACTAAAGGAGTATCTTTAAGGTTCTTAGAAACTGATCATCTTCATGAATCAACCAGATATAAACAAATAATAGAATTTATCCCCACTCTGTGAACATTCAAAATCTATGAACATAATCAAGCAAAGGGTGAAACAATCAAAGAAAAGGAGTGTTGTAAGATCCCAACTTTTATGAATAAAGATTTAATTTTCTTTATATATTATTTCGAAATAGTAAGGTGTTGATTTGATAAATATAAAAAGTTATGGGTGAAATGTGCAAATATTTCAAAATAAGCAAGTGGTTATAAAATATTCATTGTTGTCGGGGAATATTCGTTTGGTAGTGAAATATTCTTGTTGTCGGGGAATATTCGTTTGGTCGTGGAATATTCTTGTTGTCGGGGAATATTCCTACGACGGCGCAGCTATTTGTGGGCCCCACAATGGAATAACTGTCGGATATAGAAAGCGACAGAAATAACCTTTTTTATAAAATAACGGCGTAGTTGTTACCGTTAGTACTGTTAAAATATCCGGTGGTTAAAATATAATAATACGCGGTGTTGCACAGTAGCACACGGTATTGCACAGTATTTTGAATTATTGATTCTTACGTGAGAAGGCACTTACTCAATTATTGTTACAGTAATTACTGTTCAATATTTTATATTATTGATTCAATAATTGCATGATATTTTATTGATTCAATATTTGCTACGTTGATGTTTTATATCAATAATTGCTACGTTACTATGATTGATTCAATAATTGCTACCGTTGATTTGATTCAATAATTGTCATTGCACAGTATTTCACATTATCAACTCAATAATTCATATTATTTGAATAATATTATTAGATAGAATTATTGACAATGTCTAAGAAAGTTCTGTCTAGGAGGGGTTATTTAATTGCGCGCCAGTAAGGAGAAGTCCTTATCTGAAGGCCCCCTCTTTCTTGGGAACGACCTGGTTGTCAATATTGTAGTTCTGTAATATTATTTGTGGATAATTAATTATTGATTTATATGATAAGAAAATATTTATTTTATAGATATAAAAGAAGGAATTAGTGCTGATGTGTTTTTATCAGTATTTTGGTGTGAAAAATCATCCGTTTATGGATTTCGGATAATTTATGTTTGGAATTTAGAAAAAGTTCCTTCTACAAAGTTGTAGAAAATTAAATTTCTTATGAAAAGGTCATAGAATTTGTATTTTTCTGACAAAATGGCTATTTATTATGAATTATTGAAGCTTCAGAAAATAAATATTTTTTAAATAAAATGGTGGGCCCCTCTTTTGGTTGTTGTGGAAAAATTTTGATTTTTTAGCAGCTAGGTGGCGGAATTTTTTTAAAAAAATATTATTTTATTAAAAAGTCTACTTTGACATCCTAAGCTTTTTCTATAAATAGAGTGCTTAGGTTAGAATTGAAAATCACACCAGAATCAGAAGTTTTCTCTCTCTATAATATCAGCGTATTTTTGTGAGTATTTAGATACTTTGAGCGTTACTATTCAGTGCAAGTTTCCTTCGGTATTATATCCGATATTCCAGTCAGAAGTACTATTCTTTTGAGGTATGGGATGTTATTTCTTTCATAAATGATGTTATTCTTTTCAATATCATTATACCAAAATATTGCCATAAATTTTATTATAAAATTCTTACTTTTTTCGTCGGAGTTACTATTCACGTATACGACACTATTCACGTATACGGCACTATTCACGAAAAAAATTAAATTTTCTTCTATATGTCCAAGTTGCTTGTTCAAGTTCTTATCTTTGATTGGATCTAAGTTTTGAGCTTTATTCTTGAATTTTGCTCCACAAAGTATTATTATGGAGTATTCTTGAACTTGGATAAATTAGATTACGAATACTTAGTCTTTGTCTTTTATCTCACTGGATTCGTTCTTTAAAATATTTTTCATCATCCTCAGTCCTAAAAGGTGATGTAACTGAATATATTTGGCCTGTAGAGCAAAGATGAATGATTACCTGATGAATATCTTTGGCCGTAGTGCAAAGATGACAGGTGTTGAGATGAACATGACCACTGATGATACAAATGAATATCTTTGGCCGTAGTGCAAAGATGAATATTTGATTTGAGATGTATATTGATTGATATTACAGGGATAAAATATTGATGATGGACTTTTAAATCAGAAGATAGTATACTTCATTCTCTACTTAACTCTTCTAATGAATTGTTATTTCCGCAGCGAATATTGATTTAAAACTTGTTGTCCATAATATTTTATCTAAATTGTTGAATACTAACGATAATTTATTTTCCATTATCTTAGTGATAATATTTTTTACTGGGTTAGTTGAGCTCACCCTTTTCATCTATTGTCCTCTTCAGGAAATGAGAATGTTGCAGGAACTAGTCGGGGGACAGAGTGATGGTCCGAGTTAGAGCAGTAGTAGTCCTCACTATTTTTGATAAATAGTGTGATAATAATTGTAATGAGGACTTAGTTTGAATATTAATATTTTCTACATATTTGTATTAACACTCACAGTTGTGTGGTCGTATTTTACACGACCGTATTATGGGGGCGTCACAAGTGTCATATCAAAATGCTTAATCATGCACACACTAACAAACATGCATTATAAATGTCGTATGTAAATCTGTTATATGCATGAATATGATTGTTGATGCTAATATAATAGAAATCTAAGAATATGAGGAATTGGGATTTTGAGAAAACTAACCTACCAGGACCCAATCAAGTATGGGTACCAAGATAGAAATTTACTTAAACCTACAGGTACTTGGTCTATTTGACCACACTAAGGAATAATGAAGCAGATGGCTTCAGTCACAAAGATTCAACTAACTTGAAGCTCAAGACAGTTCAGTAATGCTCTTGACAAAATTATCCAATGCCAAAGTCTGTTCTTGAAGACTTACTGAGTCCCCATGAATGAAGTTCAAATTCATGACAAGATGATAGAGATATTCTATGCTTATTCATGCAAAGCTTATCACCTCAAAGGAAACATCAAGGAAGCTCATATAAGAGGATCATCAAAAATTGATTATGAAGGATTCATCGTAGAAGCAGAACTCCACTAGTGTAGAAGATACTGAATCCTGAATAAGAAAGACTATGTTCGTAGTTTTGTCAACAATCGTGGAGTGATCAGTCTTGAAGATATCTCTCTATGATTCAATGATGTTTATATGATCATGATGATCTCAGCTTGAAGAAAATATGCAAGGATACCTCCTTATATATATGAAGAAGAAGAATTCATCCTTCAGATCTTCTAATCATTAATGATAAATATTTAAGTAGCAAGTGAAGATAAGGCTGAAGGTAGTTTTGAACCTCAGAAGAAGAAGAAACACAGCCACAGAACAAAGAAATCTTCACTCACTACAATTGTGGAGTCATCACCAATCGTAGAGTCCAGACTAACTGTTACGGCAGAAGGAGAAGCTGCAACAGCCTCTCAGCCTAAACAAACTGTCAGGGTTGAAGCTGAAGAGAGTGCAAATGATGTGTTCAAGCCAAAGAAGAGGATGAAGAGGCTTGTCAAGAAGAATGTTTTTGCAAGTGAGGAAGTTATTGATACAAGATATGGAGATGGTGAAGCTCTGAAGGCAAAGAGAAGAAATGGGATCCTTTCTAGAAGATCTGAGAAAATCTCAGAGTATAGGTTTACCATGGTGCATCTGTTGACCACTCCACGAATATCAAGACCACTCCTGTCAAGTTCATAGAAACATGAGCTAACCCAAAACAGAACCATCCCAGTTACAGAGTCCCAAAACTCAGTGACTGATGAACCAAATGAAGATCCATAGTCAGTAGTAACGTCTCAAAACGTGTTAATGATAACCATATCAGCCAACCACTCAAATTATGGAAGTACCTACGATCAGCCTCAGTGATCATAGTGTAAAAGCATGTGGACATCACGATTGCAGCCTAAACGAATACCAACATTAAAGAGTATCAAGAGTTAGTAAGTGAACTCTCCAGCAGAAAAGTCCAATGTGATGTCATTGTAGCCACCATGTCTATAAAGCTCTTTATCTGATAAGTGCCTCAGGGACAAACCTAACCCTTAGCCTTGGTTTAAGAGGTTGGCCCTTCCTGAGCAACCTTAACCCAAAAGAAGTGCAGATATTAATTGCATCACATGAATCTCTGCTGAAGCTAGCAGTAACTCTTTAGAAGAATGCAAGCTGCAAATGAGTATTGCCACTATCTTGAAATCTGATGAAGAAGTTGTATAGTGAAGCATGGCCATAGACTACTATCATTAAAGAAGACACAAAGGTTGGAGATTAATCTAAACAATCGTGGAGTACTGAGCTAAGTCATAAGTCACTCCACGAACTGAAGAAAAGTCAAATCTGATAAACTGACGTGGTAGAAGAAGTTACAGATTGTGATCTATCAGACTCTTACAACTGTCCCACTAAGAAACGTGGAGGGAACAGTTACAAGAGGGAAAATTCAAATCAAGTGGCAGTTATATTTTTGAGAGTTCATCCAAAAGCTGCAAGCCTGTCCAATCCATACACTATCTCTCTCAAGCCAAAACCTGAACACCTCCAAACAGTCAAATCTTCTCAAACAGTTATCTATCCTCAAATCGCTTCTTGATCTCTCACAAAGTCATAAATCCAGAAAACCCTAACCCTTCAAATGGAAGACTGGCGTGTAATCATTGGCATTCAACTTGAAACTAAGAAGTTCGAGAAATCCGAGAAGAAGTTCAGAGACATTCTTGAGTTAGTAAAGAAGGCTGGATTCTTTGAATGCCTTGAGTCAAATACTCTTATATATGTTGACTTGGTTAAAGAGTTCTACTCTAACGCAACTACGAATTCTAGAACCCTAACTACCAAGGTCAAGGGTTAAGTTCTAAATCTGAAATCCACTGACATCAACCAGTGCTTAGGTTTTCCAGACTCGGGTCTGAAAATCCTTGATGAAGTCGACACAGAAGGAGCCAAAAGGATTATGCGTTACAAGAGAAACCCTATCTTGAAGAACATGAAGAAGAAGGAATTTCCTGAAGAGTACGAGTTTCTTGCTGAGATAGTGGGAAAGTGCATACTGAGCAAGGACACTGCACATGACACTGTGAAGAAGAAGAAGCTGAAGAATAAAATCAAGGATAATGAGGGTGAAGTCCTAAACAGTTAGAAGGTGTTATCTCCTAAGTAGTTTATAAACTGGAAGAAGAACCCAATGAAAAATTAAAGGCTAATTACACATGGCATCAGCAGTAAGAGCACTACGAAGAAGAGGAAGGCTAGTGCTGAGGAAGAGGAGCTATCACACTCTGAGGATTCAATTATTCCAGAGTCCAAATCCGTAAAGCCATCAAAGAAGAAAGCAAAGGTGGTGAAATAGTTAAAAATAGTTCCCCAAAGAAGTCTGTCTGCTGAAGAAGAAGAAAAGGGAACTGAAAGTTCTACTGATAAATCCTCAAACAGCCAGCCCACTAATGAGGATGAATCAGGAACTAAGAAGGAGGAAGCAAGGTCTCAAGATGAAGAAGAAAATTCAAGTCCTATGGCTGAGCCTCAAAGTAGCCATTCTGCTGATTAGGAAGTTTCAAAAGTTGAAGCATTTGGAACTCCCACTACTGAAGTCCCAAGGAGTTCTTTTGCTACTTCAAAAAACTCAGTGTCTGAAGAAGAATTATTTGTCCCTGTTGATGAACCCCAAAGAAGCTCATCTGATGATACAGAGGCTTCAAAATCTGAAGATGGAGAAAAGTCTGAATCTCCTGTAGCTGAACCTCCTAGGAAAAGAAAGAGCAACAGATTACTTGCTAAATCTTTCTTAGGGAACAAAGAAGAATCTTCTGCAGTAATCATTGAATTAAGTGATGATAAGACTGAATCCAAGGGAGAGAATGCAAAGAAAAAAGGAAGAATGTTTGCAATGATATCAACTGTAGAGCACGAGGTACAAAGTGAGTTTTCAAAGACTAGCTCTGCTAAAGATGATGATCAAATGCAAGAACATACTAATGAGAAAGTTGAAGAAAGTATGCACCAGTCTGACTCCAAGTCAGGACAGGAAGAAAGTGAAGAAGACTCTAGTCCTGAGGATGAGTTGCCAGAAGATGTTCATATTCCTTCTCCTGTTCTCCTCAAGAAAAGGATAGTGGTGGAAGTTGATGATGGACCACTAGATGTACTTCCAAGCAAATGGATCAACCATGGAAATGAAAGGCTGAATGTGGTGAAGATGACCACAATAAATCTGCTCAACAATCTCACAGCTATGAAGGTGGGCACTTCAACTCTGATATATGAGTCTGAAATCAAGGATCATACAATAAGGTGGTTTTATCCTCAAATGTTATGGGTAAAGACATCTATCACTGGTGATAACAGCTACTTCACATGGTGTTTCTCTCATCTTCCCAACCTGGAACTAGTGGCTCAGAACTTTCCAAGGGCAAAGAAATTTGCAACACAACTGATCAAAGATAAATCTCACTTCAGGGTCTATCGACATGCTGGCAACCACCACATTCCCTACGATTGTAGAGTAGGTTCAGATGGAAGAAGAATTATACCCAAGTTCATGATCGTAGAGTCCTTACACTCTACCATTAAAGATGATCAAGCTCAGTTTGAGAAGCTTTACTCTACCCAAGCAGCAGTGTCTAATATTCCTTCATATTCCAACAGTAATTGGTACTCAACGATTTATCAAATTCTCACTACCTTTGAAAGACTGTCCAAGAGTGAGAATTATGGAGTCCAACCAGATGTTCAGCACGAGTTTGTTCAACCAAATGCCCAAACTCTTCAGGAGCAAGAGTTACTAAAGAACTCTGAAGAATTGGTTGAGAAGATATCTCTCATTACTGCAGAAGCTAAGATGCTGTCAGAAGAAGGACACAGTGAGTTTCACAACAAATTTCAGGCCACACTATTAGATATATCTCTCAAGTTCAAAGAGAAAGATCAAATCTATCTGAAGGCTATCAATGATAAGAAGGAAGAAGCTGTGCAAGCTCAGAAGGAAAGTGCAGATCAAATACTATCCCTCTCTGACAAAATTGACTCTATGAATCAGTGTCTATCCCTACAGCTGGAGCTGAGCCAACAGGAACTCAAGCTTGAAGTTGGCAACTCATCTTATCTAGTGGAGCAGCTCATGACAAATGTCCAACAGCTTTCCCAAGTGATTAATGACAAAAAGGGGGAGAAAAAGAGGCATTGAAGAAGGAGCAGACTGAAGAAGAATGAAGAGAAGAACAAGAGCACAAGCAGCAAAAAAGCAAAGAAGGAAATAAAGAAGAAGAAGGTCAAAGCAGCAGCAACAAGTATATCATCATCCGAAGGGGAGCCAAAGGATGATGACCCTATGAAGACAAAGTCTGAGGGGGAGCCAGATCAAGATAAAGCAGAAGATAAAGAAGAAAAGCATGCATCTGAGTCAGAGCAAGAGCAAGACAAAGATGAAGCAATGGAGCATGCATCCGATGGGGAACAGACTGAAGAAGAAAAGAAAATTGAGTAGCTGATCAACAGACATCCTAGAGACATACATTAAGCAGAAAAGGTACATTTCTAGCTATATAGATAGGTTCTGGATCCAGGATGTAGAGTGTTAAATTTAATATAATTCTAAATTATCATCAATGACATTCATGATTATATGTTTTAGGAATACAGCTGCTCACTGTATATTAAGATTCATTCATCTCATGCATATGCACTTATTATTTTTGTTATAATCAAATAGGGGGGAGATTGTTAAGAATAAGCATGAGAATGCTATTCCTATTTATATAAGATTTGATTATGATCTTAATGAATGAATATACAAATGTCTGTATTGATATAAGAGTTGTAAAGTCCTTGAACAGATAATAGGAATATATGTACAAGGACTTAGAATGAAATGATCAAATATGTTAGGTTGATCCTACATGAACAGAAGAGCTTTGTAAAGTCCTTCAAAAGAAATGATTTACAAGGACTAAATATATAAAGATCAATCTTGTTAGGTTGATCTTATATAATGTAATAGATAGGCCTGTCTGATCGTCGAGCACTGCATCAGCCTTCGTAGTCTTCCAGGAGAGACAAGGAAGGCTCGAGGACTATCACGATAGAATCGTAGTCTGTGAGGATAGTAGCTCTCGAAGTTCGTAATCTGCCAGGAAAGACAAGGCAGGATCGTGGTGTGTTGAGAAGGACTTTCTCGAAGCCGTAGTCTGTCGAGGAAGTCATGTTCAGAATTATAGAGACAGCCTGTCTAAGAGCCAACCGAGCGCCTGCCAAGCTAAGTCAAGAATCGTAGGTCACGCTCAAAGTCTTGGAGTCTACTGATCATATCAAAGGCAGAGATCGAAGTCGAGCTAGATCAGACAAGGACAACAAGTGTTAAGGCATAAATCATAGTCTGTCAGTTGATCTGATCTCAGAGTCCTAGTGTCTGCAGAACCAAAGCAAGATCGTAGTCTGCAGAACTAAGGCTTCGACAAAGGATATTAAGTGCTCCCAATGCCAAGGAAAAATCGTAGAAACAACACGATTCTCAACATATGAGCACTCCCAAAGTATCCAAAGATGTAGCCTCTGGTCAGAGCTGTAAAGATGCAATCTATCTAAAGGAGCCGGAGAGCACTCATCGAATGGCCTGCAAGCAATCAGAAGATTGAAGCACCAACTCAATCAGCATCCTGATTGAGTAGTGAAGCCATTCAGGAGAAGTCGTCTTCAAGCAATAGTAAGAAGACTTCAGATGAAGTGACTGACAAAAGAAAGTCAATAATGCAGTAGCTGTCAAGATAAACAGAAGTCAACGATCTTGGGTGTGACCATGATCGTAGTGCTTGCCAGATGAGAAGCAGGAACTGATGCAGTTTACACAAAAATACTGGTCAATTTATGAAGAACAGACAAAGAAGATTAAGCATGGGTCAGACTATTAATGATAGTTGATCGGGAGATCACAAGGAAAAAGAGAGCTGAGTATGCCTAATCAGATAAGTCTTGCAATTCAGAAGAGCCAGAGCATTCAGACAAGTTATCAGTTCCTAATGCAAGTCAAGGCAAACAGAAGTGTTGAATCACTGCACGAGTGAAGGAAGAGATGCTCTACATTGCAAATCCAAAGAACACTCTAAGAATCGTAGTGTTGACTCAACCAATCAAACGAGCAACATTCAATAGACAAACTACGATCAAGCTCAAGGTCATCTGCATCTGAATCGTAGAGTTCGGTCATCTGAATATTGAAGCCTTGGCAACGTCTCAATTTAAGGACTGACATTCGAACGTTGTTGATTGAGAGCATCGATGCAGAAGGACAACTCCTGATGTTATGATCGAGAAGTCAGAAAGAATAAATAAAGGTGACTACCAACCTGACGCGTTAAAGTGACATCTCTGAAGTGGTAGGTGAAATAGTAGACTGCTGTGTCAGAAAAGTCAAAAAGGAGCTGTCACGTCACATCAGCAATCTGCACCAAATAACTCGAGATCTGCAAAGAAATTCAAATAGCTTCCAACGGCTATATTCCAACGAAAAGCTTATGGAAGGGTATTTAACAACTGAAGCTTCAAAGATGAAAGAGAGCTGAGTTGAAAAGTTATTGGATTGATAAGTTGTTGACTCCACGAGTTCTACAGAGCTGAACAGAATACGTCTCAGTGGCAATGAGACTACGAAAGTAGAAGTGAAGCAAACCAAGAGAAGAGCTTGAACAGATAAAGGCTTCACTCAACAAAAATGAGAATGCCAATTAGAATGACAGCTAAGCTCAGAGCCGAGAAGCCAAGAAGATAGCATTCAGAAGAGTGGCAGACTAAAAAGAAGATTCAGAGAGCCACTCTACGAATCACCATGAACTACCAAGAGCTGAAGAAGAACATATGCAGAATTAGATAAAGAATCAGATCTGCACATCAGTCAAGCAAGGTTCAGGGAATGCTAAGCGCCAGACAGAGTCTACCAAAAGTGAAAATACTTAGCAGACCTCAAGTGGTGCAGGGGTACAAAGCTGAGATCAGATGAAGACAAGCATCAACCAAAAGATCAGCTGCACCAGAGAAGAAGTGATGGACTGCTAAGCACTCAATGATGATAAGCTTTATGAACATCTTAGCAGTCTGTCCAATGGTGATCCAACCTCAATGCAGAATCCAAAGAGGATCACACCAAGATGCTAAGTATCAAAGGATGAACAAAGCTTCAAGTCATCTTAGCAGCTCAGCACCAACAACAACAACATCAACAAAGCTAGGGCTTGAGGGGTCCTTATCCGAGAGACTAAATAAAGTTCCAAGGCTGCTGGCCTTGAAGAGTTCTAAGTGAACTAAAGTTCCAAGGCTGCTGGCCTTGAAGAGTTCTTAGAGAACTAAAGTTCCAAGTCTGCTGGACTTGAAGAGTTCGTAGATAACTGAATTTCCAGGGCTGCTGGCCTTGAAGGAATCTTTGTGATTCAGATGTAAAGACTTCCTTAATGGAATCCCTGCTTGCTGAAGCAGAAGAGTGGATTAGGAGCTTGAGTCTCTGAATCACTTAAAATCCCTTGTGTCTTTTACATTCTGTCATTTACATTATGTGCCTATACTGTTATAACTACTATAAATGTAATAACCACTTACACCTAAACTAACTCTAGAACAATGGATAACAAGTTATCTATGAAGGGGATCTTTAACATATTCCGCTGTGCTTAAAATGATTCTTATGTTTGTCATATGCTAATTCTTAGCAATACAAACTAAAATGGAAAAGATATTTAAAAATAAAAAAGATCTATTCAACCCCCCTTCTAGATATATTGTGTGCCCTCTAGGAACTAACATGAGTAATACAAACTTAATATTAAAAATCGCATCAAGTTATGGCTCGTTTTCTTCTTCTTCTTCACTAATTTCTTCATTGGCTTCATCGATCTCTGTATTTGTGATTTTTGCTTCATGTGTTTGCTCAAAATCGAATTGGATATATGATTCAGAGGTTTTTTCTTCATGAAATTGTTCAACAATGAAATGGGTTTGAGATTTGGTGGGTGTTTTTCTTCATGAAAATGGCCAAAAACGAATTTGGTCTCTGTAGTGGGTGTTGATTCTTAGGATTTGAAAATGGATCTGAATTTTTTGGGGTCTATTACAAAGAGAGAAAAAAGGAAATGATAGTGAAGAGAGAAAAAAAAAGAAAATGATAATGAAGAGATAGAGAGAAAGAATCTAGTCAGTAAAATATGTCCACGTGTCAGTCACATTAGTCTAGGTGGCATGTTCGTTAACCGGAGGGGCAAAGCTGACTTGGAATTTGTAACATCAGGGGTTCCTCACCCATGAGATATAATCCAAGATATAAAAGATTTGATTTTCTTTTGTGAGCAAGTAAGTGGGTTTACTTGATATTAATCCAATTAGAAATTGGGTTAATGGAAGCAATATTGGAATTGGAGATTTCATGAAAGAAATCCAAGTTGAAAAAGGATTTGATAAAGAGATGTGATCCCTAATTTGATTAGGAGAATAAATTGTTTCTAATCCATAATAGGAATGGATTAGAAAGAGTACTATAAATAAGGCTATGGGGGAGTCTTATTTTATACATGAGAGAAGCTTGGTAGCAAGAAAGTATTAAAAGAATAAAGAGAGAAAATTACAGTTTGTTGTTCGTGGGTATTCAGAACCATCTCCATTCAATAGAAAGCTTGAAGACTTTATTGTTTGGAGTGTTTTTGGGTGGTAAAGTTAATTAGGTTTCTCAACCTAATTAAAGGTAAATTTGTATTCTCTTGATTTATTGTGTAACCTCAAGTTTTAGGGCATAAAACTTGGGAGGATTATTGTAAGCCCATTATTAGTGATATAGTGGAGATTCGGAGTTCGGTCTGTGATTTTTCCCTTTTAAGGATTTTCCACGTTAAATTTGGTGTCTTGCTTGTGGATGGTTATTTGTTATTTTCGTTCACATAATTGGTTTTGTTGATTTTCTATTTAATTGCACAAAGACGAAAAAGTAATTCCTGGGATTGAGATTATTTTAGGCGTACTTTTCCCAACAGCCTCCACGTCCATATATGTCGTTAATTTTGTGGAGGTCGAATCATGAATCCTATAGATGCTTCTAAAGGTCAGAATGCTTGCCTGCCACTGGATTTCAAGGAGGACCTCCCATGAAAAATTACTCTATTGCTTCCTCTGGGGTTCCACCTAATCATAATATCAGCTATTAATTCTCTACAGTGGTTGTAACGATTGTAAATTATTGCAAATTGGCTTATTTTCTCCCATGTGACCCGCAAAGTGATCAACCTTGTCAAATTTTGTGTGCTAACCTTGTTAAACATGGTGTGCTAATCTTGACTATGATCCTTATTTTGAAGGACCTTGTCTCCTCCCATGCACTATAAATAGAGCACTCATTTTGCAAGAGAGAACACCACAACACCAAGCTTAGTAGCAATGTAGAGAGTTAGAGAACTAATAGCTCAATAAGAGCAATTACAAGAGTGAGGGTGTAGAGAGAAATTAAAAGGTTAGTTTATTTCTCAGTTGAGAGTTTGTATTTTTCATATTATTTTCATAGTGAATTTCTGAGATCTCTCCCCAAGGTTTTTCATAGTTGGGTTTTCCACGTAAAAATTCTTGTGTCATTATTTTATATCTCATATAGTAGTGTGCATGTGTCTATCTTAGTGTATTTGTGTGAGTCTGATTTCTCAACATAAATATCGATTAGTCTTGTAATTAGGTTTAAGAATATTTATCTAATAAAATGAGTTTTTATGGATAATATTTTGTGTTATGTGATTAAGGTCATATTATAATCTAGGCTATGTGTATGTAAGTGAATATGTGCACTATTGTTCGTAATATAATAATAAATTTTTTCTTAAAAAAGGCGTAAAAACACTATTAATGCCGAAAATGCTTTTTCACTTTTTTCGACTTTTTGAATTACATCATAGTGTTTATATGAGGAATAAAGACGCAAACCCTAATCGAAAGTATGAAACGTAAAAGTTAATTTTTTGACTAAACGAATGAGTTATGCAAGCTAACCGAGAATTAATTTAATTGATAAGTCATAGGGCTTTGTCAATTGGGGGTCCATGAGGAATGTTTAGGAAGCCCAATCATGTAATGGTTGAGGCCCAGGGTGTGGCCAAATTAAGTCCAAAAGGAAGCCCAAACCATGACCCAATTTAAGAAATTCAATATTGGGTCAATATGTGATACTTAGAAGAGTAAAACAAATGCCAAAAAGAGGATTTGGGGGAGGGAGTAATCCGGCTAAGGGAGGGGGAGAAGGAGCCAAGTGGTCGGGTGCTCAAAAGCTTTCCATTTATGGAAAGTTAATTTCCCAAGCAAGCAAGCTTTAAATGCCATTTAAATCCCTAGCCAAAAAGTCTTGCTTTCTCATCATTTTGTCCACCTTGGTAAGCTTAATTGTATGATGATTAAGTTAATTAAGGTAAGGGGATGATTAGTAAGAGTTGAAGAGTTGAGGGGATATTGACTTTGAGTGACCAGAGTAGAAAACCAACTTGAAAGACAATCCCAAAATAATTATATATATACTCCCATCCATTTTCCGTTCCTCCTTTGCTCATTTATCATCCAAGTAAATTATAAGAGAGAAAGGAGGCTTGAGAGTATAGTGAGAAAGAGAAAGAGAGCTCGGAAGTATGAAGGAAAAGAAGAGCAATATATAGCAAGCCTTGATCATTACCTAGCAAGAAGAAGAAGAAAGGACCAAGAAGGTAAACCTCTAACCCTAATTTCTATTCATCTTTTCTAAGCTTTCTAAGTAGCTTTGATGGTGCTTGTTGTTGTGTTTTTCGTGGATCATGAAGGATCTAGGAGGAATAAGGTGGTTGTGATGTATACACATTAAAACTACCGGTAATATGCATGAAAAGTGAAACAAAAATGAAAATGTAAGCCCAAACGTAAGGATGAACAAAGACATGCAGAGGATTGTTAATTGAACTAGCGTAAATGATAGTTCGTAAAACATATTTGAATTCTGGAAAGAAGGAAATATACGTACATGAGCTACGAAAATGTTCTAATTGGGACAGAGTAAAATATGATATAAGGAAGTTATGGCGAAATATCTAGTAAACTATGCTAAAATGGCAAAATCCTAGGTCCCGAGTGACTTTCGGGCCATTTTTGTGGCTAGTTATCGCTTCCAAAAAATTATAATTTTCTAGGGGTTTGATAAAACGTAGAATAAGTGAGCTGTAGGCTCAAAAACGAATTCAATTTGACTTTGGATGAGTAAGTTACTAAGAATTGAAAAATGGATGTTAGAATCGTCATATTGAAAAACTAGCCCACGAACGATTTTTGAGCCACTGATTTTTCTTGTTAATGAATCTGAAAAATTATTTCTTTCTGGTGGATTTGTAGAGGATGTTATGAGCAATAAAATGAGTCAAGAACAAACTTATTCTGATATCAGATGAGCGAGTTATGAAGCTACGAAGTGGTGTTGACAAAAATGACAATAGATGGAAATTTTTTGGAAAGAAAAAAGTGGGGTGCGAAGGAGGAACTGCGGTGCCACCAACAAGCCTATTTTTGGTGTCAAAGCACTGGTAAGGCAGAGGGCATACTGTTGGGGCGGCTGGGCCTGCGGGCGTTTGGAAATAGCTTAAGCAAGTTGAGCATACGGGCGTGCAAGCGTCATGACGTTGTGACAAGCGTTTATAACCTTGTTTGATATTTCGATTTTAATAAAAAGGAACATTATATGATATGAATTAAATTTAACGTAAATCAATATAGAGGGTCATTATGTGGCTAATTGGCATGTGAATGTGAACTTAAAATGTGTAGGACATTTTAAGGACGAATATCGTAAAATTCTAAAGAAAAACATTTTACAAGTTTTTGAAATTCATCCAAATATGTTCTTATAAGTGTTGTATGATGTTTTGAAAGTTATAATTTGCGCAATACTTATATATTGTGGGAATTCTATGACTTATGCAAATCTTTTAATATTTGTACAAGTTGTTAAGTGTTGCGATATTATAAATTGTTAAAGCTTTGAAGTTTGGTTATTCATGAACTATTTGAGAAGTATGTCGGTGCCATTTGTTTCGGCTAGATGGATGTTAAAATGTTTTATCGATTTGATTATAAATCTTTGAAATATTATTGATGTTAAGTAGATTTATCCAAACTAAATTATTTTGGTGCGGATTCAGATAAAATTCTGAGATGAACAACCCTAATATTAGGGGTAACTTTTGGTAGAAACAAATGCATATGAAAAGAATTATTGTTAACACATAATGTTGATCAACACACATATGAAAAAACACATATAGTCATTTAACATGTAATGTTGATCAACATAGGGTACTATAGGCTGATCAGCTAGACGTGCCCGTAAGGCAGACAATTTACAATTGAATTACTATTAAACCTTTATGAAAAGAAAAAGTTCTCAATCTTATGATCGCTCAACATAATGCTTATTATGTCGTTTCAAAAATATTTGAAACGAAAGGAAAGTATTATTCCTATTTATTCGAAATACATCACAACTATTGTACAGTTGTTGAAGTTTTCAGGGAAAGAGGATATGATTCTTGATTTTGCTGTTATACAGTTGTTATGCTTGCTAAGCAATTGAATGCTCATTCTTGCTTGAAATTAAATGTTTTCACCGAAGCCCGAACGGATAGAAAGTTTTGGTAAGGACAAAGGAAAAAGAAAGATGAATGAGTAGAAGACGTTATGTAATAGCATAGTAGAACTTTGTAACATCTAGTATTATTATGTCTTGAAGATGTATTTAAAGGTCTTAGAACCTGGGATTTAGAGTAAGAAGTTTTGTAATAATTAGTAATTACATTTCTATCTTTAATATTATGATTGAATGGGTAATATTGTGGAGCATCGAACCCGGGTTTGCAGGTACTCAAATTTGGAGGCGTCATAGTGGTACCCTAACACGGGTGCCAATTTCCATGTTACACAGACCTAATGGATATCAATATTGTCGACGATTATTCTGGTAATGATCAATTGTAGGTTGCGAATGGTAATACTACACCTATATCTCATCTTTGTTCAACTACTATTTCACATAATGATAATTCATTAATTTCTTTTATCTAATATTATTCATGCTCCAATAATATCTAAGAAATTACTTTCTGTGCAACGATTTTGCAAAAATAATAATGTATTCTTTGAGTTTCACTTTTCGTGTTTTTTTGTTAAAGATCGACTCACCCAAAGCACCTTCCTCAGTGGGTCGAGTAAGAATGGTTTGTACACGCTCTCTTTAAAGCATACAAACTATCAAGTTGTTCTCTTGTATGCACGGACAACTATGTGATGCAGGAGGATCGGGGTCCGACGATGCTAACCTGTGGGACAACACGTTGTTGGCATTAAATTACCATGAATTTGAGGATCGACGCAAGAAAGGTGGTAAAGGTGGTCATTAACGACTTCTTGGGAATAGACTTCATCAGTTTCAATGGCTGGTGGTCATGGTCGTTGTCTTCGTGGGCAGGTTCCGGCAGAGGAAGTCCGGCACCGTGATCGTAACGTTCAAGACTTAATGATTGAGGATTTACAGAGACAAGTTGCAGAGTTAACCCAGCATCTAACGGCGCAAGATCTCGGTAGTCGTGGATAGGTTCCGGCTGAGGAAATCTCGTACCTCGATCGTGATGAGGAATCTTATGATTCTGAATCCATTTTTGACAATCCGTACCAACATAGGGAGCAACTATGGGAACCACGTGGTCGTGATGATTGTCATAGAAATTTGGGTTTCAAGGTGGAACTATCGAAATTTGCTGGTACGTTTCAAGCTGAAGAATTCATTAATTGGATGAATGAAGTGGAACGTATCTTTGAGTAAAAATAAGTTCCAGATAATGTTAAAGTAAAACATGTTGCAATCAAATTAAAGGGTTGAGCAACTGCATGGTGCGAACAGATGAGGCAATCGCGGGAGAGATAAAGGAAAACTAAAACCACAAAGTGGGGGAAAATAAAGAAAAAATATGCAGATACATTTCCTTCGCTTTGGCTACACTTAGTCCCTGTTCAAAAGATTGCATCTATTGAGGCAATGAACTAGATTTGTAGATGATTATATAGAGGAGTTTTAATAATTGATAGCCTGTAATGACCTGTCCAAATAAGAGGAGTAGTTAATGGCACGATATTTGGGTGGTTTATAGTAGTCCTTGCAAGATGCCCTCATTCTTCATTCATTGTGGATGGTTTCGGAGGCATACCATTGAGCACGTGATGCAGAGAAATAACAGAACAGGAGACCGGTGATGAGGAACAGTACAAATAGTAGACCAGTACCCCTTTAACAATCTCGTTCTACACCACAATAACCGCAAGGTACTTTTAGCCCCACTATTCGATGTTTTAAGTGTGGTGAACAAGGGCATAAAGCGAATGAGTGCAGAAAACCAGTCAGTCAGAAGGGTAAGAGTCTTTTGATTGAAGAAAATATGGTCGATGAGGCAGAAGAGCTAGGAGAGGCCATATATGATGAATATGATGATGAGGATGTACTTTATGGTGACGACAAGGAGACTTTGGTCATTTAAAAGAATCTACTAACTCCCAAAGATGATTCAGAAGATGATTGGTTAAGAAACAACATATTCCATACAACTTTCAAGGTGACTGATAAATTATGCAAAATGATTATTGACAGTGGCAGTTGTGAGAATGTGGTATTAGAAGAAGTTGTTCAAAAATTGAATTTGAAGACGGATCGGCACCCCAAGACATATAAGCTTTCATGGTTAAGCAAAGGCAATGTGATAGTTGTAGATAGAAAAAGTTCGGTCTCTTTTTTAATTGGTAATATATATTTTGATAATGTTTAGTGTGATGTGGTGCCTATGGATACGTGTCATATATTGTTAGTCCGATCTTAGCAGTATGACCGAAGTGTAATTCATGATGGTTGGAAGAATACATACTCCCTTAGTATAAATGGGAAAAGAGTTATGTTAGCACCTCAGCGGGAAGAATTCAGTTCAGCTCGGGCAGTCGAAAAACCGAACCTATTATCCATTGCTAGAATCCTAATAGAGGCCAATCGTGAAGGCGTGATATATGCTCTACTACCTTGGGAGAGCAGTGTGACAGATAAGAACACCGAGGTACCAGCCGATGTGCAGAAATTATTGTCAAAATTCTCTGCCTTGATGCCTGAAGAGCTTCCTCCTGGATTAGCGCCTATGAGAGTCATTCGACATCAGATAAATCTTATTCCATGATCAAGTTTACCTAATCGGCCATTATATAGACTCAGTTCCAAGGAGTTCGAAAACCTGCAGCGACAAGTGATGGAGTTATTGGGAAAAAGTTACATTCGTAAGAGTATGAGCCCATGCGCAGTACCTGCTCTATTGGTGCTGAAGAAGGATGGGTCATGGATAATGTGTATTGACAACATAGTGTTCAATAAGATTATGGTGAAGTATCTATTTCCAATTTCTCGTCTGGATGACATGTTGGATCAGTTGTCCGGAGCTAAAGTCTTTTACAAAATTGACCTCAAGAGTGGGTACCACCAGATCCGAGTAAGTCTTGGAGATGAATGGAAGACAACGTTTAAAACGCAACATGGGTTGTATGAGTGGATGGTTACTCCTTTCGGCCTCTCTAATGCCCCTAGCACATTTATGATATTTATGCACCAAGTTTTACAACCGTTCTTGGGAAAATTTGTGGTTGTCTACTTCGATGATATCCTCATTCATAGCCCAACATGGGAGACACACCATGAGCACCTATGAGTTATTTTTGATGTGTTAAGGAAGGTGTGTCTCTTTGTTAACCAGAAGAAAAGCTCTTATTTCACGACCTCATTAACCTTCCTCGGTTTTGTTGTCTCTACCGAAGGTGTTCATGTGAGCTGATCAATCGAAGGTAGACGCAGTCTTGGAATCACGTACACCAAAGACCTTGCATGATGTAAGAAGCTTCCATGGGTTGGCTTTTTTCTATCGCTGATTCATCTAGAACTTCAACACATTGATTATGCCTATCACAGAGTGCCTAAAGAGGAAGTTATTCAATTGGTCTGAAGAAGCCGAAGTTAGCACTACTTTTAGCACTTCCTGATTTCGAGAAGGTGTTTGAAGTAAACTGCGATGCATCTGGGGTCAGTATTGGTGGTGTTTTAAGTCAGGGGGGTCGGCCAGTTGCGTTCTTCAGCGAAAAGTTATCAGGGTCGAAGAAGAACTACTCTACTTATGATTTGGAATTATATACCATAGTTCAGTCACTAAAGCATTAGTTTCATTATTTGATATAGCGGGAGTTCATTCTTTTCATTGATCATGAGGCCTTGAAGTACATCAATGGTCAGCACAAGCTAAGCCGAAGGCATACCATGTGGGAGGAGTACTTACAGGAGTTAACTTTCACATTAAGGCATCAATCGAGAAGTCTAAACCATGTTGTCGATGCATTAAGTCGACGTGCATTACTCCTTAACACCATGAGTAGCAAAGTCGCAGGTTTTGAAGCCTTTGCCTACATGTATGAAGACGATCCTTCCTTCGGGAATATATTTTGGGAAGTGAGTGAGGGCCAGCGACATGATTTTACTTTGCATAATGGTTATTTGTTTCATGGTTTACAGATGTGCATTCCATATTTTTCACTTCAGTAACAAATTATTAGAGAATTTCACAATGAATGACATTTCGGACGCGATAAGACATTAGCCTTGATACCGGCTGACTACTATTGGCCTAAATTATCTAGTGATGTGGCTCATTACGTAAAGCGTTGTTATGTGTGTTAGCGATCCAAATGAGTTCTTACTAATGCAGTATTGTACACTCTCTTAACTGTTCTTGAATCCTTCTTGTGTGATGTTAATATGGATTTTGTGTTGGGTCTACCCCGAACTCAGAGGACTACGGATTCTATTATGGTTGCGGTTGATCGGTTATCTAAGATGGCTCATTTTGTCACTCGTCGAAAGACAATAGATGCTAATTGGGTAGCCCACCTCTACTTTTAGGAGATTGTACCTTTGCATGATGTTCCCCAGTTTATCACTTTGGTTCGTGATACCAAGTTCATGAGAAATTTCAGGAAAAGTTTATGAGAGAAGCTCGGAACATAATTAAATTTAAGCAATGCCTACCATCCCCATACAGATGGTCAGACCGAAGTGGTGAAATGAAGTTTGGGCAATCTTCTACGGTGTTTGACTGGGACAAAGCCGAAGCAATGGGATCCAGCTCTTCCTCAAATAGAGTTTGCTTACAACCTTTCGAAGAATTGGACTATTGAAATGAGTTCTTTTGAGGTTGTCTATGGTCAGAATCCTTACAGGGTCCTAGATTTAGCTCCTATTCCACGGATTGGCCGAGTGCACCCTAAGGCGGATGAAATGGCAGATCATCTTCGGAGTATCCATGATTAGGTGCAATAGTCTATTCAAGATAATAATGTTAAGTATAAGGGTTGATTTTGCAGTCGTCGTCAAGTATTTTTTAAGGTCGGTGATTTTGTTTCGACGAATATAACAAGCTTAAGGATCAGAAGATTGGACCTTGTGAGGTTCTTAAGAAAATCAATAATAATGCCTATTAGTTGTGCATTCTCAGTCATTTTCGGACTTCAGACGTTTTGAACGTGAAGAACTTGAGTCCTTGTTTTACGAAGTTTGATGATCGTGTTGTGAACTCGAGGATAAGTTTTTTCCAACCCGGTGTGACTGATGTAGAAAGATTGGGGTCTGACGATGCTGACCTGTCAAACAACACATTATTGGCATTAAAGTACCATGAATTGGAGGATCGGCGCAAGAAAGGTGGTCATTGACTACTTCGAGATCGGAATTCGAATTTAGTTGTCGGCTTAAGGATTCTTTTCTGGCTTCCAGTCAGTTACATCGAATTCATGACGGACTTCTTCGGGTTTGGCTTTATAAATTCGAAAGTTCGGATTTTTTTTATCATCGTTCTTATTTTTGGATTTTAGATTTGTTTCATTCATTTATGGCAGTATTTTAATTATTAGGAAGTTGTTATTCATTAGAAGTTGTTACCATATTTATAGGAGGATTATTAGGAAGTTGTTATATATTGGAATTTTATTACCATAGTTATAGGAATTCTGTTACATGCTGATAAGAAAATCTTTGAGCTATAAATCCCGGCTTGCGGGTTGAATAACAGTTAGCTTTTGATTTTGATAATATTAATTAAAGCATTAAAGAAGTTTCTATGTGTTTAGGGTAATTCTTTTGCTTCCTTTGCCTGTGAATTTATTTATTTACCAAGCCCGCAGGATAATCGCTATTCTGCGTAACATTACTACGAATGGTTGGCATTGTATGTTTGGTCATCTGAATGAACGTAATTTTCATCATATAGTTAGTAAAAATAAGTTGCTAGTTAATTCCAATAAGTCGTTGCCCTTATGCACCTCTTGTTTAATGGGCAAAGTGAGTAGATTTCCTCTTTCTTTATCTTCTAGAAGTAGCTCTAGTGTTTTAGATTTAATTTTTTGCTATGTATGGGGACCTTCCTCTCAAAGGCACAACGGAGTATGGGTTATTCATTTGCAAGAATACAAGTCACAGTTTGTATGAATTTACAAATGTCGATTGGACTAGCAACATTGACGATCGTCAATCAATTGCTGGTATGATAATCTTCCTAGGCGACAACTTGATTTCTTGGTTATCTAGAAAATAAAGAATAGTCTTTAGATCCTCCGCTAAAATAGATCACAAGGTTTTCGCATATGCTACTGCCAATTTGTAGTGGCTACTCTCTCTGTTATGAGAATTGATGTTACCAAGTACTCAGCCTCCAATTTGTGGTGTGACAATATAGGTGCCTCATATTTAGCCTTCAATCCCATGTTTCACGCTTGCACTAAGCACATCGAGATTGATTACCATTTTGTATGAGAGTTGGTCTCTAGGAAGCTGTTATGACAAACTGGTATCAAAGCCTGGTTATTATCGATCCGTACTATGGCGTTGAGTTCGACTTCATCAACGAAATTTGATATTGACAAATTTGATGGGAATATTAGTTTTTGTCTTTGACAAGTTTAGATTAAGGTTGTTCTTACTCAGCAAGGCTTGAAGAATGCCATTGTAGGGAAGCCAGTGAAGCCTGTAGATATGTCTAATACGGATTGGGAGACGAAGAAAGGTAGCAAGATATATGAGTTAGAATGGGAAACTATGGATGATAAAGCACTTTCGGCAATTCAATTGTGCCTTTCGAATGATGTGTTGCAGGAGGTGTTAGCGGAAACAACAACTACTGATTTGTGGAAGAAATTAGAGTATCTTTATTTAATGAAGTCCCTCACTAATAGATTGAGACTTAAATAAAGTCTTTACACCTTGCATATGTCATAAGGTAATCAAATCAAATCTCATATCACTTAATTTAATTCAATTGTAACTAAGTTACAGAATATTGATGTTAAGATTGATGATGAAGATTAAGCTCTATTGTTGTTAGTCTCATTACCTCCTTCTCATATGAGCACTTTAGAGACACTATGATCTATGGTAGAGACACTATCTCAATTGAGGATGTTAGACGAATCTTCTGAGTAAACAAAAAATAGATTCTGAGATGACTTTTGGAAAAAGTGATAATCAAGGTGTTTAATTATTTGTCAGAGGGAGGTCAATTGAAAGAAGTTCAAAAAGTGACAGTACACACATATCGAAATCTCATAATAATAATTTTAGTTGTAACTACTGGCATTCAAAGGGGCATACACATATAAAGAAAAATTAAGTTTTATTAATTAAAAGTTGGTGTCTTACAACCTCTGTTAGGCACGGGTTAATTTGAAAAATGACAAATTTTATTTTATATAGTATAAAAAATTATTGAGTATATTTCTAAGTTATTTCATGAATATTTATAAAGCATATATATCAAATTATTATATGTATATCGATCGTAAGTTGGTCTACTAGTATGACTCACTTTTATTGACATAGAGGTCGATGGTTCGATACTTTGTTGAAAGCTGGTTATGAAGAAAGGTTCAACAAATACAGGTTCAAAAGGCCTAAACTCATCCCCCTAAGTAAGGATAAATTAATGTCCTATATTATGATCAGGGGCGGATCCAGTCTTGTAATTCAGTGGGGTCAAATTCGAAAAAAAAATCCTTAATAATAAAAATTTAATAACATGAAACTCAACTAAATAATCCTCAAATATTATTTACAATAGCATTTTTTGAGGTTTCATTGTTTGAAATTGTTGCATGATAACCTCATTTTTAATAGTTGCAAAAATATCACGTTCAATGTAAGTTAATAAACAGTCATTCATCCATTCATCTCCTATTTGGTTATGGAGTTCATTCTTCACAATATTCATGGCTGAAAATGTCCTTTCAACAGTTGCAGTAGCAACGGGCAAAAGTAGAGTCATCTTTAGCAACAAATAGATTTGAAGATGCACATCATCCTTTTTTTCTTAATTTATTCATATCAATTAAAATGTATTCATATCAAAATTAAAATGTATTCATATCAATTTTAAATCTAAAAATACCTCAACTTAATATCAAAAACTGATTTTCTATTTGGAATGGAGATACTAAATTACTCCATCAAGCATTAGAGAAGGAAAAAAAAATTAAATTTATTTATATACTATCGGTCCCTAAAATTTGTACAAAGAAAAAGAAAAAGAAAATTTAGAGTGAGACAGTGAATGAAATTTTTTTAAATAGAAATAATGAGTAAATAGTAAAGAGAGACAGTGACACGATATGAAATAAATGTTAGAGATAATATGTGTATAAAAATCAAAGAGAAATTGAATAAAAATTTTAAAATTAAATATAACAAAATTTTAGAGAGGAAATTAATTTAGGGGATGCTAAGTTGAATTCAATCTTTATTGTTGTTAAATGTTGGTTTGGGTGGGGGTGGGGGTGGGGGTGGGAGTGGGGTGGGGTGGGGGGGGGAGGAATACATAAATCAAATAAATTGTAACTGTTAAAAAGAGTACAATTTTTAAAAAAATAAAAAATAAAAGAGTACAATTGTTTATTAGTTATACGTAAGAGAAATAATTAGACTGAATAATTTTACGAAAATATATAGTTGATATTTGATATTTTAATGTGACACAGTGGGAAGTATACAACAAATGCACCCAATTTGACAATTAGATAGACATATAGAGGCTTCCAGCATACTCCATGGCCCTTGAAAATTCAGCGGGGGCAGGTGTCCCCTGCCCAAGTATGAATCCGCCCCTAATTATAATATTCAGAAAAAAATTATTATATATATTTTCTACATATGCATGTAGGATTTTAGGAATGATAGAACCTCAACTACTGAATACGAAGAGTTTAATATAAATATGTACATGACATGCATTGTATGAACAATTTTTTTAAAAAAACTAACATAATAGAGAATTTTAAATAATTAAATCCGGATCGACTCACGACCTACCAAAACAACTCGGTCAAATTATAAAATTATTGCAAGTTGGACCAATTTACGAATGGAACGAGCTTCCCTTTCATTCAATAATAATAATATTGTAGTGAACCTCTCATTCTAATAATCTAATTACACATGATAAGATCTTCAAACCCTTGTTATATTTAGTTATTGATTTACGGATAGACCACTCAAAAATTTCGATGTAGCAATGCAATGCAATGAAATTTATGGTCTTTTACAAAAAAAAAACAAAACAAATAGTAATATGGAAAAGTGATGCACCAACAAAAATTGCTAAAATAATGGGACCACCCCAATACGTATGTCCAGCCATACTTTCCCGGTCATGTTTGAAATGAAAAAGTAAGATCCGAATTTTAATTTTATTTTTTATTCAACATACCTTGTTTACTCTTTTTTAGCGATGGATCGGGCGATGGTTCGGTCCGTCGCTATATATACAACCGTCGTCTTAATGTTGTCCGTCGTTATATGTTTGTCTGTCACTAAAAATTAAGACGATGGTTGAATATATAGCGACGGACCGAACCGTCGTCCAGTCCGTCGCTAAAAGGGAGTAAACAAGATATATATTTGATAAAAAGTAAGTTTAAAATTCGGACCGTGAAAAAGTAAATATGACGCAAACACCGAAGACCTTTGACCTAGTGGTATGACCCAACTCATATGATCATTTTTAAATTAATTACCCAAAAAGGGTATGTATAAAAAACCTTCCCCCCTTGACAAAATAATGGCCTTGGCAAAAAGACCATCATTAATGTGAACCAAGGGTGAATATGGTAAATTCATACTCCCCCTCGGTCTCTTAATATATGTCCTAATCTAGGAGAAATAATATATTGATATTATATTTAATGTTATACAATTATTTTTTTAATTTTTGTGCACAACTCTAAAACGACATATATTAAGGGACAGAAGTAATCTAATTTTGATACATTTAAACTGATTTCATACATTTAAAATAAGAATGGTTTAAATGGGTCATTGTACTTGAGTTTTCGATCATTTTGATTACGTTCAAATAAGAAAGTTTTTAAAACTTTTTAGCCATTGCGATATAAACTTTAATCCATTGTTAAAACGACCATAAAAACATAGGGACCTTCTACAAAGGTAGAAGGTGGAATCACCTAATGATTGACTTGTATAATCTATAATAATTTATACAAAGGGGTGTTCTACATGTATTCTAGCACATATTGAGAATATTAATATGTTAATTTAAAGTAATTAGTATATATAAAAAAATTAGTGTATATATATATATATATACGGTCCGGATATTAAGTTCACCCAACTCACTTCACTTTAGTGACGGATCGGGCGACGGTTTGGTCCGTCGCTATATATACAACCGTCGTCTAAGCTTTTAGTGACGGACAATATATAGCGACGGACAACATATAGACGACGACTGTAAATATAGCGATGGATCAAACCGTTGCCCGATCCGTCGCTAAAGGGGGTGAGTTTGGGTGAGTTTTTAGTTGGGTTAGCCTAAGATCCTTATCGTGTGTGTATATATATATATATATATATATATATATATATTAATTATAATATACTGTCCGGATCTTAAGTTTATCCTTTATCCAATATACTTTGCTTACCTCCTTTTAGCGACGGATCGGGCGACGGTTTGTTCCGTCGCTATAGTTTTTAGCGACGGACAACATATCTAGCGACGGTTGTATATATAGCGACGGACCAAATCGTCGCCCGATCCGTCGCTAAAAAAAGATAAGCAAGATATGTTGGATAAAAGGTAAGCTTAATATCCAGACGGTTATAATATAATATGTTTGGTGAGTTAATAATGAGAGGACATTGGAACTTTTGATGTTTGCTTCTCACTTCTCACTTCTCCCAGTCAAAAGGTTGTAGGTTTTACACCTAACCTATGTTTGTAGGAGTGAAATATAAGTTTATGAAATAATTAAATACTAATGAAAAAACATCTTAATTTAATGTTTTCCACAAATAATAATTAGCTAAATGCAACAAATACTCTGGGACAAAAACAGATGATTAATTCAATACCAATTGTTCACCTCGGACGGCCGAGCTTTTTCTAGCTGGATTAGCACATGTTTTACATTTAAACATTTTACTTGGTTTTATTTAAGGAAATGATGAAATTTCACTTGCCATGTAACAACATTAAAATATACATAATGATATATATTGCAAAGGTTTACGTCGATTTTTTGATTGTCAGTTACATAGATAAATATTAGTGATAATTATTTTGGAGATACGTGTAATAAGTGGGATCCTCCTATAATTTCTACCGATCTCATGTATTGATAAATTTCGCAATTATAATTCGACTTAAATTTACCGCAATACATAACACAACTCTTACCCTAGCCTTTTGTATGCTAAAACCATGCAACTATTCTCATAACTCATATTCAGGTGAATGGTGATGACATATACCAACTTCAAAGGATAGTGATGCATCTTCATTCATGTTAAAAGGATGCTCTTAAATATGTTGCATATGATGTTTTAACAACCTTATCAAAATGGAAATTGTTAAATTCACAATACTTTTTGTTATTTTCACAATAAAAGTGTCGCTGTAGATGTATAGCAACGGTGAAAACCTCATCAAAATGAGAAGTGTCGCTACTATAGGATCTATAACAACACTTTTGTTGTGAAAATAACAATTTCTGTTATAGATTTAACAACTTTTTTGTGGCTGAAAACCAGAGCAAACTCTTCTTCCCAATTAAACACTCCTTCCCCCCCCCCCCCCCACCCCCACCCCCACCCCCACCCCCACCCCCACACAAAAAAAGAAAAAGAAAAAAGAATAAGGAACAAAGAAAATTATTGTTATGTAAATTTAAGACTACCTCTACAAGACAAAAGATTCTTATTTTAACTTTTTGAAGTTAATTTGCATAATTCTGAAATTTAAAATTAATGTCATTCACATAATTGAGTCCTTAAAATAACAAATATTATAACTACGATGTAATTGACAAAAAAATTAAGTTAATTTATATTAAATTTTATATTTTTGCATAATTTTAAAAAGTACTAACTTTTTTCACCCGTTTTATCTAAGATTTGAAAATATTTTTAGATTAAATTTTACTCCATTTTACTAGTGTGAAAAATGAAAATTAATTGCGTTACTTTCATAATGAAAAATTAATGACATTCTCGTAATTGAGTTTATAAAATAACAAATTTTGTAACTACATAACTATGATGTTATTGGCAAAATTAAGTTAATTAATTCATATTAATTTCTAATTTTTTTGATTTTGCAGGATTTAAAAAAAACTAAAAGAATTTAAAATTAAAAATACATTTTTATTTTTATTTAATTTCAAAATTTAAGATATATTTTTATTTTATTTTATTTGAGAATAGAAAATTTACCGTAATAGTCGTTATTTTACAAAAGTATATGTAATTTTAGAATGGAAGAAGTAACTTTTATGTATATTTAATATATTATTATGTGCTATATGTATATACACAGCTGTGTATTACACAATTCGGATATGACGACAGATTTTTTGGGCTATGACGACGGTTCACCCGTCGTCGTAGCCCAGACGACGGGTAAAACAGTCGCTATAGCCCAAAAAACCGTCGCTATAACCGACTATATACTACACAGCTGTGTACATATATTTTTCCATATTATTATATATGGGTCAAACATAAAACTTCTGAGTATTCTCCTTGTCTAAGATTTGATGCGCTCATCAAAACATTTAGTCAAAAAGGTTAGAAGAAAATATAGCTTTACTCCAAAAGACAACAAATAAATAAAGAAGGCAATTTTTTATTTTAAAAGGGAAGAAAATGAATGGAATTGGAGTATTTTAATATTAAAAATTTTAAATTGTAAGAATTCATTTAATTAAATTTTGCAACTAATAAATATTACAATTCATAACAAATTTTAATTATTTTTTAATAGTTATAGTTCTTTGGATTAGAATTAAACAAATTAACATATTTTTTAAAAAAATAATTATAAATTGACCAATGAATTCAAATTGTTGTCTAATTTTTTTTTAATACCTCCACTGTCTAACAAATAAGAAGAAAATAAATTCTTACAATAAAAAAAGAATTGATATTTTTACAAGTAAAAGTGATAGTTCCACGAGTTTCCTCTCACGTGAATAAGGGTGTAAATGAATCAAGTCGAGTCGAGTATTGAGTTGCTCAGATTTGGTTCACAAAATTTATCGAGTATAAAATAAAGTTTGATCGAAGCTCGTTTAGCTACCGGATCGAGTCCGAGTATTGAATAGATTGTAGCTGCAAATGTACATAAGATTAATATTAACTTTCAAAAAGTTAATTTATGATATTTTTAAATTTAAATTTAATATTAATTTAAAATTTGAAAATAATAAATTTTATAATTAATAGTACTTTTATAATATTTATAATTATATTGACATAAATTAAATAAATTTATATCAATTTTAAATTGGAATATGTTTGAAATTAATTTTTTTTTAAAATAAGTCAATATTAATTTTATATTTTGAAAATAAAGTAGTAAAAAAATGTCAAGATGTGTATGATTGATGAGTTGTCCACTTAAATGAGGGTGTAAAATGTCATTTTGTATATATATAGAACCGTCTTTTGAGTCTCTTATACTGGGGAGTAAAATTTTATATAGGAATTATAATAGAGAGTCAAATAAGGATAAGAAAACTGTTGGATAAAATAGAGAGTCAAATAAGGATAAAGAAACTTTTGAATTTTATTTTGTTTTTATTTAAAATCACTTTTATCAAAAAATTAAATTCAAAAATATTTTATCTCATTTGACGACAACGGTCAAAAGACGAAAACGTAGTCTTTTGTCAATGTCAATTGTCCCAAGTGGACAAGGCCATTTTGGTAATTTAGACAATTCTGTCGGTCTCTAACTCTGGTTAATATTTAACCAGTATACTAACCCCTCGTGAAGGCGAGCGTCGGTGAGTCCGTGGACGTTGGCGAGAGTTAAGTTAGAGAGACAAAAAAATAAGGGATATAGATATAGAGAGAGAAATATAAAGAATATATAGATATAGAGAGAGAAAATAAGAGGCAGATAGATTCGTATATAAGCTATGGATGCTAAATCCAATGCGTCTCCAATTTGAGAGAGAATAGCGAGGACTTTTTTGAGGAGAGAGAGAATTTAGAGTTTTTAGAGAGAGAAATGGCGGACTCAAGCGATTCTGTTTCCATTGATATGGAGACGATCTCGCTAGCCGGAAAGGTTAGAAATTATATACATTGCAGTATATGTATATATGAATGTGTATGTGTTATGTATTTAGCTACATTTCTGTTTATCTACCTCGATTTTGATAATTTTGGGGACAATATCAAATGTTTTTGAGGCGTGGTTTCTTTAATTCTTAGGTGAAAATGAAGGTTTTGATTGATCATGAAATGCATTTTGATTATTATACAAGATTATGGAGTTACAGAGGAGCTTAATTTGGCTGCAATTTTTTTCCCTTCGCATTATTGTTTATGGTGCGATTTTCTAATTGATTGATTGATTTTTAGTAAAAGAAATTTGTTAATTCGTTTTTATGTATTTGATTGCATTTCTGGGCAGGTTCTCGTCCACGTGAGCCTCTATATTTACATTTATGAATTATCGTGAGATTGTTCAATTGTTTTTAAAGTGTGGAGTTAGGAATGAGAGCAGCTGTTATTTTTTTCCCTTCTTGATAGTGAGCTGTAAATGAGTTAGAATTGCAGGAGACCTTTTTTCTGTTAATTAAATTGCTGTTTCTTATGGTTGGGGTTGTTGTAGAACTTCATAAATTTCAGGCCATTGGGAAGGTGTCTTTTTTATTTTTTTTAATTAAATTGTGGTCCCAAGTATGGGGATTGTCAGGTTTTATTGCACTTGAGCAATCTTTTTGGATTTGAGACTTTGTTAAATTCTCAGGGATGCAATTTGTTGGTTGAATCATTAATCTCTCTAGAAGCTTTCCCTGTTACATGTTGATTGCAAATTGGATCACCCACTTGAGAACCGGTGAAATACTAATCACTGTATCAATTAGGAGATTGAGCATCTTTTTTCTTTAGTTTTCCCTCTAGATTAGGGGAAGAGTGTGGTAGTTTGTTTCTGTATTGTTCCTTTACATTGTACATTCTATCCATTAATAAAAGGCAACAGAAGCTGTCAAGAACAAAAGTGTTTGCTTTAGAAAGACCACTGCACATGGGTTAGAAACTCTATTGGGAAGCAAAAGATGCCAAACTTGAGTATAAATGGATTGTTCCTCTTTTTAAAGTGACAACCATGAAGTTGTGAACCTATTTATTGAAAAGGTCTAGTTTTTGTTATCGATTAAATATGGTTATGCTAAGTTTTCTTATGTAGCTGGATATGTGTGTTACATTCTGTTATAAGTTTGACCAAGTGTGTTTTCTTAAATCTCCTTCAGGACTACCATATTAAAACTAGCCTTGGTTCTGTTTCTGTTGCTGTGTTTGGAGACCAGGAAAAGCCGGCTCTAGTTACCTATCCTGATCTAGCATTAAATCGTGAGTGAATCAATCAAATTTAGTGCATCATTAATTACAATATTGATATTTGACCAAACTTCTCTTTTTATGTAATCATGCATTTGATCCATTATTTGTTCTCAAGCTTACATACGGTCATATATGGTTATAGGTACTAAAGTATAATCATTGTATTCCTCTGTAATTTGTCTTGGATATTGTCCAAACTCCTCAAATAGTTTAATTTTCATAGTTTATGCTACTTAGGAGTTTGACCTATGTACATTTGAATTTTCATTTCCACGAAACTGAACTATATATTGAGTTTCCCCTGCTATGGGACACCATGTCCTTTTGTGCTAGTCTTTGGGCATTGGCAACAGGAGTTTTTTGAAGTTTCTGTGTGAGATTTTCATAGAGATTGGAGGGATGCACTTCCTTGAGGACATTGTTGTTTCCTACTTGTATTTCTCCTCTTTGGTTTCAATTTTGAAGACTTCTTCTCCTTTTACTTTGTAATCTCAATGCGTCCTGATACATCCTTTTCTTTTTATCTAAAACCATATTTGGAGATCTGTCATTGAAATGCTTGGGTTCTGGTAGGGTACCTACAATTAGGTAACAATGCTATTAGAATCTAATTCTTTTTGGTCCTTGTGTATGTGATTAAGCAGATGTCTCCTGTTTTCAAGGACTTTTGATGTGTCCAGAAGCATTTTCTTTGCTGCTCCATAACTTTTGCATTTACCATATTAGTCCTCCTGGGCATGAGGTCAGCAACTCAACAACTTTATTGCACTTGCATGATTTTTGTATTTGTGCTGATTTTTGTTGAGTTCACATAGTTTCTTATTTGATACTTCTTTCAAGAGTTATTTCAGTTGGGAGCTGCTGTTACGAGCCCTGATGACCCAGTGTTATCTGTTGATGACTTAGCAGATCAAGTTGCTGAGGTTCTTGACTATTTCGGGTAAATATTGTGTCTACGTGATTGTTAGCTAAGTAGGAAACTGCTTTGTTTTCTTATATAGTTGAAAGTTTTTACTGTACTTGATTCTAAGGGTCTATGTTTCGTCTTCTCCAACCTACTATACAGGCCCCGGCCGCCTTTTCCTTGTTTATTATTTAGATGATATTGAGGAAATCAATGGAAGAAAGCTGACTTTTCTTCTTAATTCCTTATACAGACTTGGTACAGTGATGTGTATGGGAGTAACAGCTGGTGCTTACATCCTTACCCTGTTTGCTGTAAGTTTTATCCATTGTATAGTGCGCCTGATCTTTTTTCTAAAAGACTTCTTGTTTGTCTTGAACAATTGAGGTTTTACTGAGCTGGTTTTGTACTCACTTGGCAACAGATAAAATATTCACGTCGTGTACTTGGTTTGATACTTGTTTCCCCTCTATGCCAAGGACCCTGCTGGACCGAGTGGTTGTATAATAAGGTTAACTTTCTCAACCTTTTGTTAATTCTTGGAGACTGCAAAATTGAGACATGTTTATTTATTTTTGTGTAGGTGGGTGGGTGTGTTTTTTTTTTGGGGGAGGGAGGGGGGTTATATCTTGTTCTACTCTAACACAGTCAATTATTTTCAGGTTATGTCAAATTTACTTTACTTTTACGGCACGTGCGGATTAGTGAAGGAGTTGTTGCTTATGCGTTACTTCAGCAAGGTATCTTTCTGCTTCAAGTTTATGAAATTTGGTATCTGGTTCTTAAGATATGATGGGTTAATTTGTATACCAAATGAAATTACAGGATGTTCGTGACAATGTCCAAGTGGTAGATTCAGATGTAGTTCAAGCATGCAGAAGAGTATGTGCTTCTGTTTTCTCGTTTAGATCCATATGAATCTGGAAAATGATACAGGAATGTTGGCTAGGTTGGGGAACTCTGCTGATTTCTGCAGGTCTCTGTTTTATTTGCAGTTTTTGGGAGAGAGGCAGAGTCTGAATGTATTGCAGTTTCTTGAAGCTATTAACGGGTAAATCCGTTTCTGAGAAAACTTTCCTCATCTTTCATCTACATATGCGGGCAAAGTAAATAGTGGTTTTCCTGGGGTTTGGGGTTCTTGGTTCCCGTATTGTTGTCTAGAAGTTCAAATATGTTCCTTTACTTTGTTGTATTCCTTGAGAAGGAACATCCTTCTAGCATTCTTAGTATCATTTTGTTCAAGCTTACAACTTGATTCTTCATGGTTAGTTATGTGGCAACGTTTAGTTGGGATGTAAATGCTTGAGAGTAGCCAAACTTATCAAAGTGTCTCTGGAAAAAGTTTACATTAACTTTTCATCTGCATTCTCTAAAATAAAAATTAGTGAACTTGAAAACTTTCAGTTAGCACGAATATGAACCAAGGGTTTATGAACTGGTAGGTCCAACCTGCCGTGGTAGTGATATTAAATTTAGATTTTTTTCCCACGGCACAAGTCATCCTGTATGTTTGCAGTGCTGGCCCACTCTTAAACAGTGTGATGTATGCTACTTTCTGGTCTAAATGAACTTAATTGTTTTGCTCTCTGGCAGGAGACCGGACATCACTGAAGGATTAAAGAAACTACAATGTCGATCCTTAATATTTGTTGGGGAGAACTCTCCTTTCCACTTTGAGTCTCTTCACATGACTTCAAAACTGGATAGAAGATATACTGCCTTAGTTGAGGTATGTAACACAGGTTTTATGCCAATCTCTACTCTGATGCTATCTATGCATACATAAAACATGGGCTGTACTTGATAGTATTGTGTCTGGCAGGTTCAGGCATGCGGTTCGGTGGTAACAGAAGAGCAACCGGATGCCATGTTAATACCATTGGAATACTTCCTCATGGGGTATGGCTTCTACAGACCATCTCAATACAATGTTAGCCCGAGAAGTCCCTTGAGTCCAACTTGCATCTCTCCCGAGCTTTTCTCACCAGAAAGCATGGGCTTAAAGCTAAAACCAATAAAAACAAGAATTCCTCTTGAAGTTTAATAGATGATGCTAGAATTAGGAGCTAAGATTTTGTAATCTGAGTAACGAGACGAGGGTGCGTAATTCTGTGAATTATATAGATAAGAAAATTAATGGACTGTAGATACAGAGAGGAAAGATAGAGATGAGGAAGGACAAAAGGAAAAAATTTAAAAAAAAACATTAGAATATGAGAGATTGGATTCTTTGTAATCATAAAGATTAGTAGAGGAGTGAATTAGCTGTACATCCTCTGAATAATTATTTGATGATGAAGACAAAAGCAAGAAAGAATAATAAAAAGTGGTTGGCTTTTGCAGCTTAAAGCTTGTGTCTGTTTCTTTGTCAAGGTAATTGTATTTTCTTTATTGTTAAGTTCAGCCATCTGGTATTTGTGTTGGCCTGTTAGTGTTTGGTATGCCGCATTGGTCTGAAACTTTTACACGTGGCAGATTTATATTTTTATCGTCTCCATTTCTTTGTAAATTATAGCATGTAAGATGAACCTTCTTAGGGATTAAACAACGATGATATGAAAAGAGCTTTATTATTTTGTTTTGTTTCATTTCAGTTGGGGAAAAACTCTCAAAAAATTGAGAGAAACAGTGGGGGGGCAAGGATGATTTTAATATTTTTTAAAGAATATTTATTTAGCTCTTGTGATTCTTGAAAGGTGACTTTACATACTAAAGTCAATGAGATACTGATTTTCCTCCATGGTTGTGGGTGATGGTTGAAATATGGAGGATCCTATCCACTTGGGAATGTGCAAAGGAGAATTGGTATATCCTTTTTATTTGTTCCTCCACAATACAATGTGCAGAGGAGAACTTCTATAGACTGTAACACTCGACTATCAGTGGCTCACATCCACTAGGGAAAGGCACCACTGAGGTGCTCAAAGTTTTGATAACTACCTCAGTAGTTGGCGCATTAGTTCAAATAACGTCCCGGGACAAACCGTAGACTCAGACGTACTAAGATCGAATATCACCAACAACAATATGTCAAGACCAGAAAAGGTTCATGGGCCACAGGAACGCAATATGCTTAAAAACTTAAACACCCAGCTCAAACAAATAACCACTAGATACTTGTTAGAGCACGAAGATGCGCCTGAATCCAAATAATTTTACCTAATAGCATGCTTCAAAACTGGAAAGAAGAAAGTTTAATTGAACAGCCGGCAAATGATTGAATGCAGATAGTTAAGAGCACGAAAGAAAATCTTCGTCAAGAGAGACGTACGGATGATTATACTAAACTTTTTAACGGGTTCAAATAGAAAATACATGCAGAATAACATATGGCTAACTTAATTGCTTGCTTATACTTAATCACAATTGTAGAGATGATTATGTACATTTATAATCATGTTTTACACTTGGTTTATATCCTCCTCCTATATGATCGAGCAATGTTTGGCTTCCATTTGCGGAGTATACCTTATTTCCCGTGTCAAATCATTCTAAATCTTTGCCTGTCGATGCTTACAAGGTTTCTACTTTGGCTATCACTTCCTTCCCCATTCTGACGAGCTTTCCTCCTATTCATCTCTGAGTACATTTCGTCTATCATTGGTTTCCAGAGCCGAACTCGAGCATTTATAAACCAATTGGACACCTGATTATTATTAACACACAGGGTAAAAAACAAATAGAGATGGAAACTTAGAAGAATACCAATTAACAGTTCGGGTGTTCGAGGGCATTGTCAAAGATGAATATCATTCCATCAGAAATATTTTCATATAGTCTAGTATAAAATTATTCACAAACTTTCAGAAATAATTAAATATAAAACTCGGAAATATCCTCCAAACGTTTTCTCCTTTTAAAGCTAAAATAACATTTAGATTTTGATTATTTTAGTGTTACAAGCCTGCAAATGAAAAGAAAAGAAAAGAAAAGAAAACAGCATGACAGATAGGAGCCGTAGTTACCTGGCTTCTCGTCAATCCACTTTTTACTGCAAGCAAATGCTTTTCTGCATCCTTTGGATACCTGCAAATCAATTAAATTCAAAATTCAAGATCCCAGCCTTCATAATGAATGATAACGATTTCCATGCCGCAAGCGCTAAAAACTTGTGCAATGCATTTATAGCCAAGTGAAGATCAAAACATATTGCAAACATTTGTATTTTATTGATTTGGATGAAGACGCGTGGATGGCAATAAGTCAGAATTTCAAGAAAGAAAATCCTATGAAATATCAAGAAATCATTCTTGATGACACTAATTGGAATCCCAAGAATAAGGGATGAAACAGAACTAAATGATAGATTCTTTGTGGTAAAGTGCTCACGGGTGAAGAAAATTCTGAAACATCCATGCCCTTAAAACCGAGACAGATTTTTCTGGCAGGCCTCTCTGGGGTCTCCATAACTGATGGTCTTTTCTTCTTAGCTGTTGGAGCGCCCATTGCTTCTTAATGAAAGATGTTTCAAATGACCTCTCCTCTTCTCTTCTACCTCCTCCTTCATTGAGATGTGCTCCCATTGCAAGGATATAGTTGCTTATTCTCTCCCTCAGGCTTTTATACAAGAAGGAAATTGTTTGAAGAGCAAAACGAGCATGTATTTGAGGATCCAATTCAGTTACGGCATGGAATGCTGATATTACTTTATGGATTTCATCCAAGCATTGGGTGTATCGACTGTCAACCTGTGAGTTCAGAAAAGGATGATAATCGTCAGGCAAAGCTTAATGTTGAACTTAAGTTTTCAAGTTTTTCGTGTAATACCTAAAATCATATGCAATACTTTCTCTTTTTTTCCCCTCTTTTCCTTGGGTAAAATTTCGTGATTAATTAGTTCTCCATACACACTTGGGGTCGTTTGAAAGAAAAAAAATTCAAATGTGACATCATACAAAAAGAACTTTTAAAATTCTTGTAAAATTTAGTAGTGATGGTGAACTAAAAATTATAGTGGAAGGTCATGATAAATTAGAAATATTATCCGTTTTATAATGATAAAATAAAAATGCATCTTTTTAAAAATTGGGTTGTTAATAAGAGCATACCATTTGTAGTAAATCCAGCATATGCTTCTTCTTCGCTTTAACTTCCTGTTCGCACAACATGGTGTCATTGCCAACGGGGAGGTCATCAGGACCCATAGCTGTATAATAGCTTCTTCCAGCAGACCGACTTAAAGAGAATGAAAAGATTTCCCCAGCTCCGGTCCCACTTGTTGGATAGCTTAGATGACCTGAATTTCCGAGTGAATAGCTAGCAATTTCAGCAAGTATTTCTTGCATCTCATTAAGAAATCTTGATCCACATAACATTTGTGAAACTCGGACCGGTTTGTAACCAAAACTCAAAGAAAGATTCTTGCTGTTGCTAGAAGTCTGTTCTGAGCCCAACTGTCTTTCATGCAAAGAAAGACTACTTAAACCCGAACCACTCATCTCTGAACTATGTTCTTGGATAGTTGTTCCACAAATTACTGAAGGCTGGCATGTAGAAAGACTTAGGGATAGCTCACTGCTATATCTGGAGGAACCAGAAGTAGTATCAGTACTCATACCGGTATTTTCTGATGATATCCACCCATTTTGATCCATGCTTCCCATAGTTTGGAATGGTTCAAGTTCAGTTCTTTGGGCAACTGTCCCACCAAGTTGAGGAGCGGGAAACTTGAGGAAGTCCCATTTACTGCTTAAATCACCAAGCATCCCGTCATACCCATAGTTTACAGAGGTTCCGAGTGAAGATTGTACCGTATCAGAGTAGTCATTAGAAACAAAAGTACCAGAAACTTCCCTATGATGTGCTGAATGCATCAACATCTCTATATCATTTAAATTCCCATGAGGACCATACCTTGCAGCCAAAAGGGTTGCAAGGGAAGCAGCAGAAATGGGCATTCCGGCCATAAATCGATCCTGAACATCAATGTTACTGATTGAACACGATCTGCCTATTGAGGTATCCCCAATAACAGTTCTCTCAAGCTGTGAACTCCTCGGACCCAGTGCACTAGAAGTACCAGCATGACTTGCAAAGTGAAGACCCCCATGGAGTTCACTTAGGAGCTCACCTTGCATCATGGAAAGTGTAGGAAATCCAGCCATGATCTGGTTTTGGTTGTTCAGATCATGTGAATTGGACTGAACATGGGAAACTGAGGTTGAATGTGAAATATTTCCACTCGCAATGATGGGGTTCTGGCATACCATATCTAGTGGCACATTAAATACATCATTATCCATTATATTATGTGATGACAGGGAATCGGAAAAAAATTAGGTTTCAAGAGCTTTTAAATACATATAATGCGGGTTCTGTTCCAATATAATGTTCCCAATTCTTCCAAAAGATTTCTCAAATGATCTGGAGAGACTAGAACACAGTAATCTTAATGATCCCAATTAGCTCTGCATACTCCATAAAGCTGTGGCATACATTACCTATAAAATTCAAGTGGCAAAAATAAATTTCATCGCCACTTGCACATGGACAATATGTATAGAAGTTACAAAAGTAGTATTAGACCATTTGGTTCCGAGGGTACTGAAGTTTTTTTTTCTTTGCAGAACTATGAAACCATAACGTTAGACAAAGGTAAGAATCATGGCCAGTTAACTACTCCATATTTTACAGGCCAAATTGCAATAAATATTGTTCTCAAAACTAAACTACTTAGTTTAAAAAGAAAAAGTAGTAGTATTGTTAGATATAAGAGAGAATATATAGAGGGAGGAAAAGCAGTCCTGTAAGAAAATAAAAATAGAATAATAAAGGAAACTAATGAAGCTCAGACCAACCCATCTCCATGAACATCTAAAATAGCAACTCCTCTAAATGCTCCCATAACTAAAGCTCACAGCTATGCTAACATGAAACCCTATCCCAAAGAATGATGAGACTTATCATAAATAAATAAATACTCAGAAAAAGAAGAGAGGAAGAGAGATGTGTATCATTTAAAATCCTAACATTCCTTTTAGTCCTGATACCCTGCGTAAATCCTTCAAAGAATCTTAGCATCCTGTGCCTCCCAAAACACCAAAATCTTACCTGAAGCAAACTATACCAGGAGTAAGGGGAAACTCAAGCCACCTCAAAAATCCCAAAAACAAAACTAACATAGATTGCCAACAAGGGTTTAGACTAACATGCCAAGAGTACTGTTAAAATCAATGGAAACTAATTTAAATACGCCAGATCAGTCAGGATGAGGGTTGCCTATCACCAATTAAAGGGATCTAAATGTGAGTACAGGAACCCAACTTCATAACATATGGACACGAAAACCCCTAATATAATTTTAGAACTATGTAAACAGTAATCAACTTGGGTAATTGGTGCTAGAAACTATGCTTGTGGAGCATCTAGGAAAACTTTGCAATTTGGAACAGAAATACAAAAAACTTTATATTCACATAGTGCCCAACCAATATTCAAGAACAAATACAGACACAGAAACAGCATTAATTTGGAGAACATCAGTTCTTACTTGAAAGCAATGTGCAATGTGCAACATGCACTTAAGCTAGGATGTTTCTGATCTGCATAATCCCTAGAACATGGGTATGGCAACAAACCAACAGCTGCCTGGCTGTAAACAGAAATACTCCTATTGGATTGCAACAAATTTTTGCAGTGTCAATTTTAATCTCATTAATCAAAATTTTGTATGTTGACTTTCTAATCATCTTGTTGCCCCAAACCCATGTTTGCATCCATGTGACATAGATGCCAATGGGTACTATTGACCAAACATACAACACTCCTATGAGTGGTAAGTTCAATGTTTTTGCTAGCCACACCCTTTCACTAAAACTATTCTTTTGATCTATTTTCATACTAATGGAAACCATTATCAGAAAACTTGATCCCCTAAATATCAGTCGATCTTGGTCAACTAAAGATAAAGAAGATGAAGTTGAAGCAATGGTGGGGCTTTCCAGATTACTGTTGAGGTAGGGAAGTAGCTTAAAACAACAAATGACACATTGAAAAACTAATAAAGATATAAAACAATTAGCTGGAGATGCATACGAAGTTACGAACACTCTGAATATGAATTAGAAAGGGTAAGTTCAGCTAGAAAGTTTAAAACAGAATTCTTCAGAGCACATGTGTTACTGCAAATTTAATAGGAAAGTTGAATCAAAGACAACAAGAGGAAAACATGTGAACCAACCTTGCAATGATTTGCATCGAATTTGTGATCCACCAACAGATCAAATTCTTTAAAATGCAATCTCCTCCAAAAGCCTATTAACAAGAATATACGGGGTCATCTTTTTATGCAGTCATTTTTCCTAATTAGAACATAGAAATATTTCCAATATTCAAAAGGGATAGTGTGGCCTGTTTCTGTATCAATAGCCACTATATGTAGTTTTCCTCAAAGAACCCAAAACAAGCAAATGCTGTACAAATTTTCACATGAAATCATTGGTTTCCCTTTCTCCCCAAACAGTATAAAATCAAAAGCTTGTAAACAGTGGTAAAAGAGAGGTTGTCTTTTTTCTTTTCTTTTTTAACAAAAACAAGAAGATGAAAAAGCTAACAAGAAAAGTGGGTTTATCTTGCTTGCTTGCTTGCATGAAAGAAAAGTGAGATTGTATTTCTCACAAACACAAAACCCAAGAAACTGAAAAGATATATTCAGAGTCAGAGGGCCATGGAGAATCATCATCACTCACCCTTTCTCTCTCCCAAAGCCAAATAGAAGAAACACACAATGCCCACTAGATTTTAAAGCTCAAATCACAAATAGGGTCATGTAAACGAAGGACAATCATCTGAGATACACCATTAAAAGCAAGAAAGAGAGTGACAAAAAGCCAAAAAAGGCCTCTGCAGAGTGGTAGAAGGATAAATTGAATGGACCCATATTAAATAGAGTGAGCCGAAGAGCCACACAAGAGTAAAAACAAGAAAATACAGTAGATATAATAAAAATATATACACGTAGATACAGAGAGAGAAAGAGAAGGGCATTACTGATCTTTAATGGTGCAGTGCCACTCATTTCTGTTGCAGCCTTTAGAGGGGGGCCATCCCTAATCTTTGAATACTGATCTTCTTCGCCCTTACGGCCTTACCATTCATTATCTGCCACTTCTCTGCAATCATCACAATCAAAATATCTGGATACCCTCTGTTCAAACCCCTGTTCATGGCAGGCCTTAACAGCTCCATTTTTCCAGTGAGAAAAAAAAGGGGTTTGTTTTTTTAGCTATTTTAAGGCAACAAGGCAATGTGATGAGAAAGAAGAGTAAAGGGGTAACAAAGTTTATTGCTTTTGCTACCTGAATTTAACAACTAAGGGGTTTAGGCAATTAGATGTGAGAGGAGAGTGTCACTATTATTGCATTTGCACCAGCACAGTGAGGAGTGAAATAAGGGAGAAATGATATTATTGCATTTGCACCAGCACAGTGAGGAGTGAAATAAGGGAGAAATGATTCAAATGACGATGCAAGCAAAACCATACAGTAATTTGGATGGGTTTGACAAATTGTAAAACGAAATTGATATTTTTACGTGATTTTTTGATATTTTCACATAAAAAGTGTCATTATAAATGTATAGCAACGGTAAAAATCTTTACTATATAATTTATTGGACTGATTGACACTTCTGTCCCTCCAAGTTGTCACCCACTTTTAAAATCGTCCTTAAAGTATCATTTTAGTCAGTTAGGTCCTTAAAGTGGTATTTTATTGGCGTTTTTATTCCTTCAACCCATTTTAACCTAAACCACACCTATTTTGACCAAGTTTAACCAAATCCGACCCAGTTTGACCCAACCGAAATTTTTAATATTTTAAAATATAATAATAATTTTAAAATAATAATAATATTTAATATTTTTAAAAAATAATATTTAATTATTTAAAATAAATTATTATTATTAAAATAATAATTATTTTAATATTTTAAAATAAAATAATTATTTAAAAAATAGTTATTTTTAATATTTAAAAAAAAATATTAGTTTTTTAATATAAAAATTAATAATTATATTTAATATTCTAAAATAAATATTTTTTATTTTTAATATTTTAAAAGTAAAAAATATTTTTGTAAATATTATTTTTAAAAATAATATTTACTTTTAAAATATTAAAAATAATATTTATTTTAGAATATTAAAAATAATATTTATTATAGAATATTAAATATAATATTTATTTTAGAATATTCAATATAATATTTATTTTAGAATATTAAAAATAATAATTATTTTAGTTTTTTTACAAAAAAAAAAATTTGAATAATTGTTATATTTATATTTATTTTAAATTTTTAATATTTACTTTTAATATTCTAAAATAATTATTATTTTTAATATTCTAAAATAAATATTTTTAATAATTATTGTTTTTGAAGGAAAAAAAAATATTTTATATTCTGAAATAATTATTAAAATAATTATTATTTAATAATTATTAAAATAATCTTAATAATTATTATTTTAAAAATTAAAATAATCTTAATAATTATTATTTTAAAAACTAAAAAAAGCCTAATAATTATTATTTTAAAAATTAAAATAATCTTAATAATTATTATTATTAAATAATAAGTTTTTTTTATTTTTTTAATAAGTATTTCAGAATATTAAATATTATTTTTCCTTCAAAAACAAAAATTATTAAAAATATTTATTTTAAAATATTAAAAATAATAATTTTTTTATAATATTAAAAGTAAATATTAAAAAATTAAAATAAATATAAATATAATTATTTTTAAAAAAAATTTAAAAAATTTAAAAAAATTTATTATTTTTAATATTCTATAATAAATATTATTTTTAATATTCTAAAATAAATATTATATTTAAAATTCTAAGATAATTATTATTTTTAATATTCTAAAATAAATATTTTTTTTAATATTTTAAAAGTAAATATTATTTTTAAAAATAATATATACAAAATTATTTTTTACTTTAAAAATATTAAAAATAAAAATTATTTAAAAATATTTATTTTAGAATATTAAATATAATTATTATTTTTATTTTTTAAAAAAACTAATATTTTGTTTTTAAATATTAAAAATAATTATTTTTAAAATAATTATTTTATTTTAAAATTTTAAAAGAATTATTATTTTAATAATAATAATTTATTTTAAATAATTAAATATTATTTTTTTAAAATATTAAATATAATTATTATTTTTAACTTATTTTAAAAATATTATTATATTTTAAAATATTAAAATTTTGGGTTTTGTCGAGCTGGGTTGGGTTGGGTTAAACTTGGTCAAAATGGGTTGAATTTAGGTTAAAATGGGTTGAAGGAACATGATCGCCAATAAAATGCTACTTTAAAGACCTAACTGGCGAAAATGGTACTTTAGGGACGACTTTGAAAGTGGGTGGCAACTTGGAGGGACAGAAATGGCAATCAGCCTATTTAATATTCTGAAATACTTATTCAAAAAATTAAAAAAACTTATTATTTAATAATAATAATTATTAAGATTATTTTAATTTTTAAAATAATAATTATTAAGCTTATTTTAGTTTTTAAAATAATAATTATTAAGATTATTTTAATTATTAAATAATAATTTTTTTAATAATTATTTCAGAATATTAAATATTATTTTTCCTTCAAAAACAATAATTATTAAAAATATTTATTTTAGAATATTAAAAATAATAATTATTTTAGAATATTAAAAGTAAATATTAAAAAATTAAAATACATATAAATATAAATATAATAATTATTCAAAAAAAATTTATAAAAAAACTAAAATAATTATTATTTTTAATATTCTATATTAAATATTATTTTTAATATTCTAAAATAAATATTATATTTAATATTCTAAAATAATTATTATTTTTAATATTCTAAAATAAATATTATTTTTAATATTTTAAAAGTAAATATTATTTTTAAAAATAATATTTACAAAAATATTTTTTACTTTTAAAATATTAAAAATAAAAAATATTTATTTTTGAATATTAAATATAATTATTATTATTTTTTATAAAAAAACTAATATTTTATTTTAAAATATTAAAAATAACTATTTTAAAAATAATTATTTTATTTTAAAATATTAAAATAATTATTATTTTAATAATAATAATTTATTTTAAGTAATTAAATATTATTTTTTTAAAATGTTAAATATAAATATTATTTTAAACTTATTTTAAAAATATTATTATATTTTAAAATATTAAAAATTTGGGTTGGGTCAAACTGGGTCGGGTTGGGTTAAACTTTGTCAAAATAGGTGGGGTTTAGGTTAAAATGGGTTGAAGAAATAGAAACGCCAATAAAATACCACTTTAAGGACCTAACTGACTAAAATGTTAGTTTAGGGACGACTTTGAAAGTGGGTGGCAACTTGGAGGGACAGCAGTGCCAATCAGCCGAATTTATTGCAATAATTTTCATGTAAAAATATCAAAAAGTTTAAATTTTTTTGAACTTTTTGTTACTAAAGTTTAAATTTTTATAATGTCATCACTAATGTTGCAGTATTCTATAAAATTATCCTTAGACATTGGGATGCACAAAAAGTTTGCAATTTGACCTTAGCTCGACATGGGCCCGACCTAGTCAAAACTTCATCTGGTCAATGACTAGACCAGTTAAGCCCAATCTGAAAGTTTTAAAGAGACCGCTGTTTGAAGTAAAAAGTCTAGTCTGATTCCGCCTGCGACATGGGTTTGGCCAGGGCTCGGCCTGGTCCACTGCCTAAAGTCTAGCCTAGTAACCCTTTTTCTTAACATTTAGTAGCTACCAGTTACATTCAATAAAACAATTTTTTCATGTAAAATCACATAATATCATATTATTATTAAAGTGTGTAAGATTATTTGGATTTAAAATCTTCACATTAACATTAATAGATAACTAATTAACATATACACTGAAGTAATGCTTAAATATAAGTTGCTACTAAAATTTTAAGCACTTCACTAATTACGTAAAGTTATATATACATTTCATTCATTTAGAATTTTTAGAAAATAAGTACTTACAAGAGAACTATGGACATACCATAGAAACCATTATACTATAGGTGATTATATCCTCAATGAATAGAAGTAGTTAGCTTATTTAATATTTAACATTAAAAGTTAGTTGATTAAATATTAATAATAAGTTAGTTTCTTGTAAATACTAATATTTAATATTAATTTTTTTATTCCTTGCTACTTTTAATGTTAAATATTAATATTAATTAATATATTATTAAACTAACTTTTAATGTTAAATATTAACAATAAGTTATAATATTGTAAATACTCTACTTCTTCATTAAGTGGTCGAGGGCAATGAGTCGTGCATCGTGGGAGCGTAATTTAAGACCTCCTGAGGGAACTGCGCAATCAGGTCAAGGAGCGAACTAGAAGGCTAAGGATACTCTATATGGTAGAGCCTAAGGCAAAGTCAGCTGAAGGAAGAGCGCTAACGAGCGAGTGAAGTATACATAATGAGGTATTAAAGTAATGACTTTCTCTGATAGACGCTCACTAGTTGCATCGAAAGGAGGTGCGTTGGAAGTGGAAAGATTTTGGATTTAAAGAATTCGTATTAAGTCCCCTCGAGACTGCCAGTCAATAGCTTCAGTTGTTGAATCTCATACAATTTGTATTAGCTGCAAGCGGAACGTAAACGCTTTAGTTGTGTGTTGGAATTTTTCATAACGAGGTGTTATGAATACCAATGTGAGCTTGTCATATGGTGGCAGATCCCACATTGGTAGTATGAAATATCAATGTGGGGTTGATATAGACTTGAACCTCTCTTCTTGGATAACTAGCTTTTCAGGAGGAAATAGGGGTTTGAGCCTATATTGTAACATTAAATACTGATAGGTGCAAAGGGTATCGGTTCAGTGTCGCTAGAGTGAAACCGGAGGTGAAATAGAGAGGCAGCTTTCGACCCTCTTTTTATTAATGTTCTTTTTAGTAATCTTTACATTTATTTTAACTTATAATCATTATGAGCCGACCACCTTTATAACTTGTTTTAACTTAATTTCTGACTTATAAGTCAAATTGATGTTGAACGTTTTTTACTTGTAAGTCACAACTTAAAACAACTTATAAGTAACTTATATTTTAACTTATAAATTATTTTAAAATAAGTTATTCCCGAACAGGCCCTTCATGGTACAAGACCCTTTAAGTTAGTGGTCAGGATATTGCATACTCTACACACTAACGCTGCCTCGTTACGTATAATTTATTCGCTTGTTAGCGCTTTAGATTTTTTTGCAGGGTCTTTAGGCTTGACTAATAAGATAGAAAGGGCTTTTCTCGTTTGTTTGAGACTATATAAGGCTTTCTTAAATTTTTATTATTACAAAAAAATTAGTTTTTATTTTTACAATTTAATACTTAATATTTAACATTAAAATTAAAAAAGGGGACTGACCGATAGGGTTGAATAAGGAACCAAAATCGTCTCTAAAATCGCACCAAAAATCGACCAAATCACTCTAATTGAGACGCACTAACGGTTCCGACATATGCGGCCGTTTTAGATGAAAATAGTATGCATACAAGCCAATCATGTATGATGATAAAGCATATACTTTGAGACAATCTTCTTTATTTATTAATAAAAGTGTTATTCAATTAAAAGCATTTAATTTATCTACATGGTGCTATTTTTATAATATGTGATAAACTCATAGTTTTAAGCAATGCTTTTGAAATCATGATGATGATCATGCTAATGAGATCTAAATTCTTAGATAGCTTAAAACTAAAATAGTTCCCAATCGTTGGATTACTAAAAAGGGGATTACTGAATCTGGATAAATTGGTACATACGTTGATTTGCTCATTGAATGAGGATGATTGATCTCATAATCATTTGTGCGGAGACACTAAAACAAGTACGTAGGTGCTTATTGGAGAATAAGTTCACTGAACGTGGCTCTCCAAGGAATACCTAATAGAGTTTTATTTGTCTATCAATAGGAATTCCTTAAGTGATAGTAGTACAAATAATCCTTAGACTTGAGACCATCATATATAGTATATTGTGTATAATGAGTTATACTTTGACATATCCTTTAAAACCCTAAGGGTATATTAAAGGGTATGATTGAGTATAATGATTTATGCATGGAGATAATGAATGATCAATAAAGGATCTACGACTTCTAGTAAAAGAAGAGAATGTACTATTTGATTCGATAAATGACAATCCAGTAGTCCTTGGCCAAGGCAAAATGAAATTAGAAAGTAATTTCTAATTTGCATTATTTGGTGTTGTGCATTTTAGAATCGAAATACATATAATTAAATAAAATAAGACTTGATAGTAAATTCATGTCTTATATTTAATTGAGACATTTTATGGTGGAATGAATGAATTGTATGGTAACTATTTACTCACAGGTTCTTTTATGATTAATGTTAAAATCTATATTATCTAGAAAGTCGTTGATCGCTAAGGGGGCTTACCCTTATTGTAGAATAAATATTATTTATTTAAATGAATTATTAATTTAATTTATTTATTTAAATAAGATTAGAATTGTTTTAATTGATTTATTCACAACCGATTTAATATGGAGAACCTAAAGGGCCACACCATAAAAGGAAGAATATTTATTAAAGAAGCTAATAGCATAATTGTAATAATAAGTTAAGTATGTTTAATTTAATCTATGGTGATAGAATAAATTAAATAGCTTAATATTTATTATTTAATATTTTAGAAGTATTAAATATAAATTAATAAGAGGAGTCTTATTATTATTATTACTATTATTATTATTTAATTTATAAAGGAGTTTAGGAATTAATTAATAAGATACTCTCTCTCTCCCATATATTTCTAATAAGATTAGGAGGCTAATTAATTAAAAGAGTTTAATTATTCCCAATAGGATTGGGAAGCCTAATTAATTAAAAAGTTTAATTAATTAATATGAAATCCTATTCCTAAAAGGTTTAGAATGTAAGACCCCAACTTTTATGAATAAAAAATTAAATTTTTTCTATATATTATTTTGAAATAGTCAGGGGTTAATTTGATAATGTGGAATGTTATGGGTAAAATGCGCAAATATTTTAAATAAGTAAGTGGTTATAAAATATTCATTGTTGTCGGGGAATATTAGTTTGGTCGTGGAATATTCTTGTTGTCGGAAAATATTCGTACGACGGCGCAGCCAATTGTGGGCCCCATAATGGAAAATTATCGGATGAAGAAAACGACACGAATGAGTTTTTAAATTAACGGCGTAGTTGTTACCATTAACGCTGTTGGAATACTCGGTGGTTAAAATTATACGCGTTGTTACACAGTAGCACACGGTATTGCACAGTATTTTTATATTATTGTTAATTCAATAATTGCTACTGCACAATATTTCTCATTATCAGATCAATAATTCATATTATTTGAATAATATTATTAGATAATATTATTGGCAATGTCTAAGAAAGTTCTGTCTAGTAGGGGTTATTTAATTGCACGCCCGTAAGGAGAAATCCTTATCGGAAAGCCCCCTCTTTCTTGGGAACGACCTGGTTGTCAATATTGTAGTTCTGTAATATTATTTATGAATAATTAATTATTGATTTATATGATAAGGAAATATTTATTTTTGTGGATATAAAAGAAGGAATTAGTGTTGAGATGTTTTTATCAGTATTTTGGTGTGAAAAATCATCCATTTGTGGATTTCGGACATTTTTTGTTTGGAATTTGAAAAAAATTTCTTCTGCAAAGTTGTAGAGATTTAAATTTCCTATGGAAAGGATATAAGATTTGAATTTTTCTGATAAAAAGGCTATTTATTATGAATTATTGAAGTTCCGGAATAATAGATTTTTGGGGTTATAAATATTTTTAAAAAAAAAAATGTTTCTTTTATGTTGGTGGGCCCCACAGGTGGTGGCTGCTGAGATTGGTCAACAGGTGGGCTGAATTTTTTTTTAAAAAAATATTATTTTATTAAATTTTCTGCTTTGGCGTTCTAAGTATTTTTCTATAAATAAAGTGCTGAATTAGAATTTGAAAATCACACCAGAATTAGAAGTTTTTTCTCTCAATAATATCGAGCGTATTTTTGTGAGTATTTAGATACTTTGAGTGTTGCTATTCAGTGCAAATTTTCTTCAGCATTATACCTGAAATTTCAGTCAGAAGTACTGTTCTTTTGAGGTAAGGGATGTTATTTTCTTTTGTAAATGATGTTATTCTTTTCAATATCATTATACCAAAATATTAGCACGAATTTTATTGTGAAACTCTTACTTTTTCTCTCGAGATTACTATTCACGTATACGACACTATTCACGTATACGACACTATTCACGAAAAAATTAAATTTTTTTTTATTTGTTCAAGTTGGCTATTATGGGTTCTATCTTTGATTGGATCCAAGTTTTGAGCTTTATTCTTGAATTTTGCTCTACAAAGTATTATTAAGGAGTATTTTTGAACTTGGGTAAAATAAGTTTTGAATTCCTAATTTTTGTCCTTTATCTCACTAGATTCGTTCTTTAAAATATTTTTCATCATCCTCAGTCCTAAATGATGATATAACTGAATATCTTTGGCCTATAGTGCAAAGATGAATGATTATTTGATGAATATCTATGGCCTGTAGTGCAAAGATAAATGATTATCTGATGAATATCTTTGGCCCGTAGTGCAAAGATGAATATTTGATTCAAGATATATATTGATTGATGTTACAGAAATAAAGTATTAATGATGGACTTTTAAATCATAGAAGATAATAGACTTCATTCTCTACGTAACTCTTCTAATGAATTGATATTTCCGCTGCAGTTGTTGATCTAAAACTTGTTGTCCATAATATTTTATCTGATTTGTTGAAGACTAACAATAAATTATTCTTTATTATCTTAGTCATAATATTCTTTACTAGGCTAGTTGAGCTCACCCTTTTCATCTATTGTCCTCTTCAGGAAATGAGAATGTCGCAGGAACTAGTCGGGGGACAGAGTGATGGTCCGAGTTAGAGCAGTAGTATTCCTCACTATTTTTAATAAATAGTGTGATAATAATTGTAATGAGGACTTAGTTTGAATGTTAACATTTTTTACATATTTGTATTGACACTCACAGTTGTGTGGTCGTATTTTACACGACCGTGTGATATAAAAGATTGTATTTGGATTCTATACCATGTATTTGGCGACTCAGAATGGGTTGGGTTGACTGGACCTATTCTGGGGGCGTCACAGTTGGTATCAGAGCTTAGGGATATGTTCTCTGGCGGAGATCGGAAAATAGAACTAGGAGGGGAGAGACGAGTAAATCCTTCACTAGTATGTCCTACCTAAGCTTATGTGGTATTTAATTGGTCAGTCGGAGCATAGGGTTAATATGTGATATGTTAATTTATTTAATTAACCCTTGTTTTATGGAAGTAATGGCAGCTGAGAATGTTAACAATGGAGTGAATGAGACCGTGGAGACACCTTTAATCACCAACCAGGAGAACGTGCAATAGGAAGACAATGTTCATCCTGAAAATAATACTGATCAGACGATAAATGATGAGATGTTTAGAAGCTTTTTGCAGTTCATGCAAAACTAGACGAGAGAGACTCGTGTGCAAAATATAGGTGGAGATAATAGCATCTCGCGGCTTGTCACTGCCAAGCAGTTCAAAGAGTTGGGATCACCAGAATTTTTGGGAAAGCCGGATCCGATCAAGGCGAAAACGTGGATTAAACAAATTACCAAGATATTTGATGTCTTGGGATGCACAGAGGAACAAAAGGTTCCATTCGCCACCCTTATGTTCCGTGGAGAGGCAGACTACTGGTGGGAATCTGTGAAGCTTACCCAGACTGTCGCACTCAAGATGTCTTGGGAAGCGTTCTAGAAACTGTTCAATGACAAGTACTTTCCTTAAAATATTCGTCATATGAAGGAGGTAGAGTTTATCAGACTGGAACAGAACAACATGATTGTGTCCCAGTACGAGGCTAAGTTCGCAGAGTTGTCCAGGTTTGCACCTCATTTGGTGGAGAATGAAGAACGTATGACGCGGATATTTCTGAGAGGTTTAAAACCCGAAATACGTCAATACCTCATTTCTCATAAATTTTCTTTATATTCAGATGTAGTAAACAGGGCTCAGTTATTAGAACGAGATAATGAATATGTTCAACCAAGGGACCACAAGCAGGGTCATACCGGTGGCAGCAGTCATTGGAGCAATGACAACCAGCAGGGAGAAAAGTATCATGACAGAAGCGGTAACCACTCTGGTGGTAATCGTGGCCATGATAGTAGAAGAAGCGAGTCGGAGGGAGATTTCAATAGAGAAGGTACAACAACGAGAACGTGAAGACGTCGACAGCAGCACCAACATCAACTGTTTTTAGGGGAGGAGAACGACCACCTGTCGTATGTTATAAATGCGAGAAAGAGGGACACATCAGCCCAAACTGTCCACAATAATTCAAGGCATGCTATAATTGTGGAAAGGAAGGACATATAGCTCGAGATTGTCTTGTAGCGAAATCAAGTCCAACGAGAGTGATGATTCCAAAGGCGGTTCCGGACAAGTCAAAGTCGGTGGTTTCTGGAAGAGCGTTTGTCGTGACTGCCCAAAACGTGAGGAACCCGAACGAGGTGATCACGGGTAAGCTAATCATAAACTATTGCGAAGTTTACACTTTGTTAGATACTAGTGCTACCCATTCTTTTATTTCACCTGCTTGTGCTCAACGATTAAATTTGACACCTAAAAAATTAGACTTTGACTTATCTGCTGAAACTCCGTTGGGTGAAACTTTCGTTACATCTACAGTTTATAAATCTTGCTTGATTCAGATTGGTACCATTACCTTACCTGTTGATCTTATATCTTTGAAAATACTTGCATTTGACGTGATTTTAGGAATTGACTGGTTAACCACTTACCATGTCAAAATTGATTGTTTTCATAAGGTTATTAGTTTTTATATTCATAACCAACCTGTTGTGCGAATTCAAACCACCAAACGACTAAAATCTGTCAATGTCATTTCAAGTCACAAAGCTATTCGTTTATAGAAAAACGGATGTCAAGCTTTCTAAGCTCATGTCACTGATCTAAACCACGATACATCAGATTTGAATAATATTTTTGCTGTTAATGAGTTTCTTGATGTATTTCCCGAAGAACTTCCCGGTCTACCCCCAGAACGTGAAGTTGATTTTTTTATTGACCTTGAGCCCAGTACAAAACCCATTTCTAAAACCCCATATCGAATGGCTCCTATTGAACTTCAGGAGTTAAAGGTCTAACTATAGGAGTTGTTAGACATCAGTTTCATTCGTCCTAGTACGTCTTCTTGGGGTGTTTCTATTTTATTTGTAAAGAAAAAAGACGGGAGTATACGACTTTGTATTGACTATCGGGAGTTGAACCATGTCACCATCAAGAATAGGTATCCGCTACCTCGCATTGATGACCTGTTCGACCAATTGCAAGGACCATAATTCTTTTCAAAGATCGATCTTCGTTCTGGATATCATCAGCTAAAGATTAAAACTGAGGATATTCCGAAGACTGCCTTCAGAACTTAGTACGGGCATTATGAATTCCTAGTCATGTCTTTTGGATTGACTAATGCTCCTGCTGCTTTCATGGATATTATGAACCGTGTATTCAAGGAGTATTTAGATTAATTTGTGGTTGTCTTTATTGATGACATCCTCATCTATTCCAAAAGCCGTGAAGATCATGCGCACCACTTGAAGCTGGTACTTCAAAGGCTTCGTGAAAACAAGCTATATATCAAGCTGAAAAAATACGAGTTATGGCTTGAGGAAGTAGCATTCCTTGGGCACGTGGTATCGAAACATGGAGTATCTGTGGACCCGGCGAAGATTGAAGCAATATAAAGTTAGGAGCAACCAAAGTCGGTGACTGAAGTGCGTAGCTTTCTGGGCTTAACCGGTTATTATCGGAGGTTCGTGGAGGGATTCTCTCGAATCGCTACTCCATTAACTCAGCTGACTCGAAAAGATACAAAATTTGTTTGGAGCGAGGAATGCGAGAAGAGCTTCCAAGAGCTCAAGAGCAGACTTATCTCGGCACCTGTTCTGACAATACCATCTGGTTCGGATGGATTTGTTATCTACAGCGATGCTTCGGGCAAAGAGTTAGGATGTGTTCTCATGCAACATGGGAAAGACATAGCCTATGCCTCGCGACAACTCAAGGAATATAAGAGGAATTATCTTACTCATGATCTAGAGTTGGCAGCAATTGTTTTCGCGTTAAAGATCTGGAGACACTACCTGTACGGGGAGAAAGTGGAGATTTATACGGATTATAAGAGCCTTAAATATTTTTTCACTCAAAAGGAACTCAACATGAGGCAACGACGCTGGCCTAAGCTGTTGAAAGATTACGATCATACCATCCAATACCATCCGGGAAAAGCGAACGTGGTAGCTGACGCGTTGAGTAGAAGATCATATGCGGGAACGAGTGCGATGATGTCCACACAAAGGCCTATTCTGTGTGAATTACAAAAGATGGAGATAGAGTTCAAGACTCCGGAGACCCACATGATGATGTCAAGTATACGCGTAGAACCAGCTTTGATTGATAAAGTTAAAGCTGCTCAAGCTACAAACCCGGAGCTGATGAAGATGAGGAAGAAGGTGCTATTCCAGAAGCAAGAATCGATGAAGAGGGAATACTTTGAGTCAACTCCAGACTTTGTGTTCCTAACGATTCTGACTCAAAGCATGGAATCATGATGGAGGCACACAACACACCGTTTGCAATCCATCCTGGGAGTACCAAAATGTATCGTGATCTTCGACATACATTTTGATGGAACAATATGAAGAGAGAGATCGCGGAGTTTATTTTGAGATGTTTAACTTGTCAACGTGTAAAGGCGGAGCATCAAGTGCTGAAGGGTCCATTGCAACCACTTGAGATTCCAAAGTGGAAGTGGGAACACATTACGATGGATTTCGTTACGGGTCTTCCCAAGGTTTCTCAAGGCATAGATGCGATTTGGGTTATTGTTGATAGATTAACCAAGTCTGTTCATTTCTTGCCGATACGGGAGACCTATTCCTTTGAACGTCTTGCTCGTAGGTACATGAATGAGATTGTGAGATTGCATTGCATGCCAGTATCCATAGTTTCGGATCGTGACCCAAGATTCACTTCACGATTTTGGGTTAGTTTGCAGAAAGCTATGAGCACGGATTTACGATTCAATTCGGCATATTATCCTCAGACGGACGGGCAATCGGAAAGGACTATTCAAACTCTTGAAGATCTATTGAAACTCTGTGTTCCAGACTTCAAAGGAAGTTGGGATAAGTACCTACCATTGGTGGAATTCTCTTACAACAACAGTTATCAGGCAAGTATAGGCGTGGCTCCATTTGAGGCATTGTATAGGAGAAAGTGTCGTTCTCTAGTGTGTTGGGACGAGGTAGGTGAGACAACATTGTTGGGACCAGAGTTGGTACGTATGACTTCAGAAAAGATCCAAATGATCCGACAATGTATACAAACGGCACAGGATCGACAAAAGAGTTATGCTGATCTTCATCAAAAAGACATAAAATTTAATGTTGGGGACCATGTGCTGTTACGTGTTGCTCCATGGAAGGGAGTTACGAGGTTTGGCAAGAGAAGAAAGCTCAATCCACGATTCATTGGTCCATTTGAGATTCTTGACCGAGTAAGAAATGTGGCCTATAGACTCGCTTTACCTCCAAGCATGTCTCGTGTTCATAACGTGTTTCACATATCCGTGTTACGTAACTATGTGAAAGACCCGAACCACATTATTGAGTTAGAACCGGACAAGATAGCCGAATATTTAACGTATGAGGAGGTACCAGTCAAGATTTTGGATAGGAAGGAGTATGTCCTACGCACAAAGGTTATACCACAAGTGAAAGTTTTGTAGAGGAACCATGCTATTGAGAAAATGACTTGGGAGTTGGAATCAGAAATGAAAGCGAGGTATCCTCACCTTTTTGAAACACCAGGTACGCACGTCAATTTCGAGGATGAAATTTCATAAGGATGGGAGGTTGTAAGACCCCAACTTTTATGAATAAAAAATTAAATTTTCTCTATATATTATTTTGAAATAGTCAAGGGTTAATTTGATAATGTGGAATGTTATGGATAAAATGCGCAAATATTTTAAATAAGCAAGTGGTTATAAAATATTCATTGTTGTCGGGGAATATTCTTTTGGTCGTGGAATAGTCTTGCTGTTGGGGAATATTCGTACGACGGCGCAGCCATTTGTGGGCCCCATAACGAAAAACTATCGGATGAAGAAAACGACACGAATGAGTTTTTAAAATAACGGCGTAGTTGTTACCATTAACACTGTTGGAATACTCGGTGGTTAAAATTATACGCGTTGTTGCACAGTAGCACACGATATTGCACAGTATTTTTATATTATTGTTAATTCAATAATTGCTACTGCACAGTATTTCCCATTATCAGATCAATAATTCATATTATTTGAATAATATTATTAGATAACATTATTGACAATGTCTAAGGAAGTTCTGTCTAGGAGAGGTTATTTAATTGCGCGCCAGTAAGGAGAAATCCTTATCGGAAGGCCCCCTCTTTCCTTGGAACGACATGGTTGTCAATATTGTAGTTCTGTAATATTATTTATGAATAATTAATTATTAATTTATATGATAAGGAAATATTTATTTTTGTGGATATAAAAGAAGGAATTAGTGCTGAGATATTTTTATCAGTATTTTGGTGTGGAAAATCATCCATTTGTGAATTTCAGACATTTTTTATTTGGAATTTGGAAAAACTTTCTTCTGCAAAGTTATAGAGAATTAAATTTCCTATGAAAAGGACATAAGATTTGAATTTTTCTGATAAAAGGGTTATTTATTATGAATTATTGAAGTTCCGAAATAATTAATTTTTGGGGTTATAAATATTTTTTAAAAGTAAAATGTTTTTTTATGTTGGTGGGCCCCATAGGTGGTGGCTAATGAGTTTGGTAAACAGGTGGGCTGAAATTTTTTTTAAAAAAATATTATTTTATTAAATTTTCTGCTTTGGCGTTCTAAGCATTTTCTTATAAATAGGGTGCTGAATTAGAATTTGAAAATCACACCAGAATCAGAAGTTTTCTCTCTATATAATATCGAGCGTATTTTTGTAAGTATTTAGATACTTTGGGTGTTGCTATTCAGTGCAAGTTTCCTTCAGCATTATACCTGAAATTTCAGTCAGAAGTACTGTTCTTTTGAGGTAAGGGATGTTATTTTCTTTCGTAAATGATGTTATTCTTTTCAATATCATTATACCAAAATATTGGCATGAATTTTATTGTAAAATTCTTACTTTTTCCCTCGGGATTACTATTCACGTATACAACACTATTCACGTATACGACACTATTCACGAAAAAATTAAATTTTTTTCTATTTGTCCAAGTTGGGTATTATGGGTTCTATCTTTGATTGGATCCAAGTTTTGAGCTTTATTCTTGAATTTTGCTCCACCAAGTATTATTAAGGAGTATTTTTGAACTTAGATAAAATAAGTTTCGAATTCCTAATTTTTGTCCTTTATCTCACTAGATTCGTTCTTTAAAATATTTTTCATCATTCTCAGTCCTAAATGATGATATAATTGAATATCTTTGGCCTATAGTGCAAAGATGGATGATTATTTGATGAATATCTTTGGCCTGTAGTGCAAAGATGAATGATTACCTGATGAATATCTTTGGCTCGTAGTGCAAAGATGAATATTTGATTCAAGATATATATTGATTGATGTTACAGGGATAAAATATTAATGATGGACTTTTAAATCATAGAAGATAGTAGACTTCATTCTCTACGTAACTCTTCTAATGAATTGATATTTCCGCTGCAGTTGTTGATTTAAAACTTGTTGTCCATAATATTTTATCTGATTTGTTGAAGACTAACGATAAATTATTCTTTATTATCTTTGTCATAATATTCTTTACTAGGCTAGTTGAGCTCACCCTTTTCATCTATTGTCCTCTTCAGAAAATGAGAATGTCGCAGGAACTAGTCGGGGGACAGAGTGATGGTCCGAGTTAGAGCAGTAGTAGTCCTCACTATTTCTAATAAATAGTGTGATAATAATTGTAATGAGGACTTAGTTTGAATGTTAATATTTTTTACATATCTGTATTGACACTCACAGTTGTGTGGTCGTATTTTGCACGACTGTGTGATACAAAATATTGTATTTGAATTATGTACCATGTATTTGGCGACTCAGAATGGGTTGGGTTGACTGGACCTATTTTGGGGGCGTCACATAGGAGGGTTGCCTACATCTATAAATAAGAAAGTATTATTATGAAACAAGGTTAGACATTACACTATTCTAGTAGTTGGGAGAGTATACACATTCTATAGAGATAGAATTAGAGTTTAACCAAACACCCATCTTCTTAGTTCATCTTCTTTCTTGGTGGATCACCTCTAGAGGCCAAACGCTTGGGTGACTTGCATTGATCAAAGGAAGAAACCAATCTCGTGGATTCAAATTGGAGTAGAACTCGTACCTGTGGAAGCTCGATCTACAAGGGTATAATTATGATCTCCTACTCTTTTATAGATTGATAATCAAGCACAAGATATGATCATGGTTTATGGTTTGTAACAAAATTTTAAAATCCCATTTTATTACGCTTCCGCTTCGTTTATATATAATATGATTGCATGTGTGCGTTTCTAGCCAACCTAACATTAGAATGACTAGAAACTCGCATATACAAATTGGGTGCAATTTTGGGAGGCTCTGCACCGCTCTTATATATTATATATATATTTTTAGAAGTATATAGGCAAATTACTAATAATATATTATACAATTTAAATTATGTTATGCACTTTTAAACTTTTTATTTGTGGCTATAAATATTTCTAATTGAATTGCAATAGTTTGAGCAATGTTGAAGCATTCGCGAGTAACATATTTTAAACTTAACACTTGTTGCTTGATATTATTATGTTAATGTCGTGTATGGTTTATTATATATAAAAATGAATTTGATGTATTGAATATTATTATTGACTATGCCAATTGGTTCTAGAACCAAAATGTAACCAAATAAAATCGCACCACACTAATCACAAACGGTGCCATGTGCAGTTTTAGAATTGTCAAACCGTGTTAGAATTTGAGCCAAATTTGAAGTGTGTTTCATTAATCATTTGAAACGAATTCACAAATCAATGTGTTCTACTCAAATCAAGTATTTGGAAGCTAAAATCCATGGGGTAAAGAATGAGAAATTAACTCCCAAAGATCACCCTTGGAAATGATAATAAATATTTGTGGGAAGCTAAGTCCCACATCAGTTAAGAACTAAAACTAAATTGAGTATATATACAATTAGTTAGCTCTTAGGTTTGGGCGGGAAGGGGCACCCCACTTTTGTGGAGAGGAGAGAACCTAGTCAAGACTTTGTTTTGATAGGTCTTCAAAACTGGGTATTTAATTTTGATGATAACAAATTAGGATTAAAGGTCAAAAAGGGTAGAATCATCTCCATAGGATTAAGTGCTAAAATAATTTATTAATTACCTCTTATATTTTGACCAAAAATATTTATTTTCTTACTTTATTTAAATTTATTTTATGACCTTGATAATTTAATATCAAATGTTAATAAAATGAGTTCATATAGTAACATTTCCTAAGGCAAGGAGATTCCTATGTTATTTTTAAATGATTTTAAAATGGGCAAAAATTATTTCCATATATATATATACTAAAGTATTTTAAATAAATAATATATATATATATATATACAAAAATCGTGTGTGTGTTTGTGCATGGTATAAACCGTGTGTGCATATGCATGTGTGTGTGCCTAATTTACAAAGTGTATGCATGGGAATGTAATTTGAAAATGCAATGCTTGTATGGATGTTTGTGCAAGTGTTGTGAGAATGCATGGTATGCATGAATGAGTGTGCTGTGTATATGTGTTGGTATGACCAACCTTGGTGTATGTGCCAAAATTATGCTTGTTTGCTGGCATGAATGAACAAATGCCTAAGGATTATGCTTGAGTATATTGGGCATTGATATTTGTGCCATGAAAAGTTGAGTACTAGGAACAAACTTCTAAAATGTGTTGGGCAATTTTTGAATTGCATAAACCGGCTATATATTATGCAATTTGAGCCCTTCATTTTTCATCATGCAATCCGGACCTTCCAATTCAAAAATATTTTTTAAAAATTACGGTTTTGCCCAAACTTGAAAATTTTCTATAAATAGGAGGCTTTTCTATTCATTTCAATTTACCAATTGTATAAAACATAAAGCTTACTCTCCTTGCCTATAGATTACTCAAACAAAGCTTTTACTCTCTTCGCTCAATCAAAGATATAATTTCTTTTGGAAGAGAAAGATTTGATCCAAGTATTTGAGATAAGTTGTCAAAATTATAATTGTTCATATCATCTCATACTTGCTCATTCATATATATATATATATATATGTGATAAATTGTCATACATATTCATATATCTATATATCCATATTAGTAAAGAGTCAGTACTTGGACACCGAAACGCGTTAAGCAAATTCGGATGATATTTCTTTGAAATACTCTGAACGGTCTTTAAAATCCCAAGTCCCTTTACTGGTATAATCAATATATAGATTTAGATAATTAGATATAACCTGTGATAAACATTTATATATATATCTTATATATGATCTATCATATCTAGTAAAGAGTCAGTATTTGGACACCGAAACGCGTTAAGCAAATTCAGATGATATTTTTTTGAAATACTCTGGACGGTCTTTAAAATCACAAGTGTCCCTTTACTGATATAAATATTCTTTAATATTATATATCCGATTATCAAGTTGTGAATCAAAAATTTTAGTCAGTACTTGGACACCGAAACGTGTTAAGCAAATTCGAATATTTCACTTGAAATACTCTGGACGGTCTTTAAAATCCCAAGTGACCAAATTATTCACAACGTAGATCAAGTATAATATAATATATATAAGTAGGTAGAATGAGTTTGTTCAAGAATTATCTAAAGTGAATCATATTGTCATACTTGATAAACTGTCATCAAATATATTGCTCATATAATTATTCATAAATTATTGTTGCATTATACAAGTGTGTGTAGTTATTTAATTCAAAGTTATATTTATTCAACAACAAAAAAAACACACTCTTTATAAAGAAAAATCTTTTTCTTAATCAACTGAAAAATATTCTTTAAAGAAAAAGAAAATCTTTATTACAAGTGCTTAAATATTATATCTGCTTTCACAGAAGCACATCACATAAAAGTCTTTGAACTTTTATCATACACTTGAAATTCTATATCTGCTTATCTGAGAAGTATCTGTGCTACAATTGTATTTGCTTATTGTTAGAAGCAAACATTCAAACAAACTTTTGTAAAAGGAAAAAGAGGTGAGTTAGTTTATTTTATATTTGTGAGAAAGACAAGAATTCTTTGACCAAGACCAGAGTCTTAGAGAGATCAGCTGGGAGTTGGGTCTCTAATGTACTTGTGAGGTGAGTAAGAGATTGTTGTTTCAAGACCAAAGTATAAAATAGTACTAAGCTCAAAAGAAGATTCAACTAAGCTTGAGGAAGGAGCTGGGAGTTCGCTGTCCGAGAAAGTTAGTTGAGGATAGTTGTAAGTTTATCTTTAAAACTTTGTACAGGCTTCTCCGCCTATTAAAAGAGTATTTATTACAGGGAGTAATAAGATCTCAAGTCCTGGAGAGGAACTTGAGACTGGACGTAGCAACATACCCGGGCTGTATGTTGTGAACCAGATAAATATCTGTGCATTGTGTGATTGAATTTTAAACTGTCTATTAATTTGATAAAATTAATTCACTAAAATTCAAAAAGGCCAAAGATAATTTTTAAACGGTAATAATCTATTCAACCCCCTTCTAGATTATTATTGAACTTTCATGTTTGAACCACACGCACTCTACCATCGGTTGGCCGGGCTCATGGATTTGGGTCATTGTATATATATTTTGGGCAAAATTTATTTTTATTTTATTTTATTTAGTTCTATTATCAAAAGTGTGTCATTTTGAGAAGCGTTATTTATTATCAAAATTGTGTCGTTTTGAGAAGCGCTATTTGTTATCAAAACTGTGTCGTTTTGGGAAGCATTATCTGCCCGAACGGATGCGTCAATATTGTGTCGTTTTGAAATGCGCCATCTGCCCGAACGGAAGTGCCAAAACTACGTCATTTTGCCAAAGCCGAACGGATGCCATAACATACCTTTTTATAAGCGTCCAAATCTTTTCAAGGGGTTGTGTCCCATCTGATGGGCTATTAAACCCTCCTATAAATAGGTTAGGGGGCAGAAATTTACATCATTCAAACCAAGCAATCAAACATTGTTAAGTTATTCGAGTCTTTAGTTCATAAGTCATTCATAGTCATTTTTGAGAGAGAGTTCAGAGCATTTCTTTGGTTCGTTGTGTGTGTTATTTGTAGTACTGCTATAAAACATGTTGTCATTGTATCTTGGGAGACAAGTGCCGCTAACTCTAAGCACTAATAAGGAGATCATAATTGTCCTAAGGATATAGTACTAGCCTTAACATATTAATTTCTTACAACTTGATTCACTTCAGATAAGTTTATATATATATATATATACACCCTTTGTTCATTCATTTTTCCTAACAAACCGCACCCAAGCAGTTTCATATGCGGTTTGCAATTCTAACCGCACCATACTCTACATTATCGGGCAGAGCAGACAGACCTTGGCTTGGTCTTAGGCCTAACCTGCAGGACTAAACAAATCATGTTTTTGTGGCCTAAGTCTGGCCTAGCCTGGCTTGTCAGGCTAAAGGTCAAGGCTTGCCTTGGCCTAATCAACGCTTAAAGCCTGTTAGGGTCGGGCCGGATTAGACTAGACTGACATATTGTGCACGCCTTTAGACATAAGTGTTTAAGTGATAAAACATTCGATTTGTACACAAAAATATATTCCTCCCAAACAAAGGGGCAAACTGTGACCACAATAAGGAGCAAACCGACTATTTATCCATTAACCACTCATGATATGTATATGATTGACTAGTTTGAATTAAAATTAATTAGGCAGGGTAATTTTTTTTTAAAAAAATAAAAATTAACTATAGGGTTGTAAAATCAAAATATTAATTAAAGAGTATATTACAACTCAATATATTGTATGAGAACAATTTTGCAGTTACCTTCTTAAGAAAATCTGGTGAAGAAATACTTGACAAATTTTATGGTGCAATAACTTAAATGTAAAAGGCCATCTACTTTTGATTTTGGTTTTGTACGGTTGAGAGGGTTTTGCGGGTTGGGTTTTGGAAGGGAATGGACACAATTGCTTGAGCCAATGTTACTGTTACACCAAAAAATGTGTCGTGGAGTACCATTTTGATTTCTTGCAATTAAGACCCATGGGCCCATCAATTATGAATAATTATCTAACACAAATAGTTGGAATAAAAATTAGGTCAAAAGTACATGTCTTTCTTTTTCCTGTTTTTTAGAGTAAAATATATTGACACCCCCTATAAATAACTATAATAACACTCACCATTCCTCAAGTTTTTTAAGTAATAATCAGTACCCCTCTAGTCTATAATATCTAACATTCACTACCCCTAGTGTGGTTGACCAACTAATATTCAAAGATATTTTTAATATAATGTCTAGTATACCTTTCAAGTTTTAATGTTTAATATATCTATTAAATATAAATTTATATGTTATAATTTTTACTTAACTTGACCTAATTAATTAAATTATAATTTTGTGCAATCAATAACATAAATGTCAACAAATAATAAATATTTATTTTATCAAGAAAATAAAGTCATACGATAATTAAATTTCTTAAATATTAAAATTTACGTAATATACATTCAAATATATTTTTTGTAATTAAAAAGTAAAATTTTAATAAGCATAAAAGTACAAATTAACGCAAAAAATTATAATTATTTTTTTCAAATATTAAAATTTACGTAAAAAAACTTATTATTACATAACAAATCTTATTATTCATATAAAAAATTATTAAAAATTATATTAATTATTTTTTTCAAATATTAAACTAAACATAAGTCACACTTAAGCATAATTATTTACAATAAAAATGACAAATGTTATTACTCAAAAAAATACATTAAAAAATTCTTTTAATAAGATAGAAGTAGTAATGAATATTATTATTTTTTCTTTTATTCAATATTGTATAAAAACAACACCAACTGTATACTAAAAAATATAATTGAAATCATAAACATCCCAAATTTTAACATATGCGCAAGAAAATTTAACATATAAAAATCATTATATGAAATTAAGAATTCAAATAATAATTTTTGTTATTAATTAGACCTGGCAAACGGATGGGCTTGGCCCAAACGGGCCGAGCCATCGGCGGACCGGACCAAAATGGCCCAGCTTTTGTTGAGCTGAAAATGTGCAGCCCAAAGCCCGGCCCGCGGGCTTGGACCGATTTATGCCTACATTTTGCTAAATTTATGGCCTTGGCCCAAAGGGCCGGACCATCGGAGGACAGGGCCAAAACGGCCTAACTTTTGCTGGGCTGAAAATGTGCAGCCCAAAGCCCGGCCCGTGACGAGCGGGCTTGGGCCAAGTTTTGCCAGCTCTTAAAAACCAAGAACGAAATTATCAACATACTCAATCACTTTAATTAGAAAACCTCCATTAATAATTTAATTTAAAATTATTAATATTTGTATCACTTATCCAAAAATATGTATTAATTAAATTAAATTATTTGAATGAGATAATCTTAATTACAAATAAAACTATAATTAAAATGTATTGTATTAAAAAAGGATAATTAAACATATATATATATATATATATATATATATATATATATTATTCAGGAATTAAAATTTGATAACATACAAGGGTAAATATATAATTTTATCTATTTAGTCAACCCTAAAAATTTGCAGGGGTACTAACTGTTATTTAAAAAACTAGAGGAGAGATGAGTGTTATTATGGTTATTTAGAGGGGATGCCACTGTATTTTACTCTTTTTTTATATAAAAAAATTAAATAATGCTACTATAACATAAATATCTCACATAATGCTCACATACACATACATACTGCGGACCCCACATATCAGGCGGGGGCCCATATAATACATGTATGTGTATGTGAGCATTATGTGAGATTTTTTATGTGATAGTAGCACTGTTGAAAAAAAATTCGTCTTTGATAAAATGGATATTCATTACATTAAAATATATATTCCCAACTCTTTGTATATGATTTTTTTAAATGAGGAATTGTTTATAATTTTTTTAAAAGATCAATAATTTGATGATTTTTAACAAGAGTTATTTATATACTAGCTTGAGACGGTCAAAAAATTTTGTGTTTGGAATGGATAACTAGTTAATCATAAGGATATGTGATTTATTATCACATTATTTTATAATTTTAAAAATATTTTAAATTGGCTTTAAAATTTGTATCTTATATCTTTGTCCTCTTAGAACAGAAGGATTATTATATGCATTCCGAATATAAATACAGATCTTACTAATATGGATTTGTCTTTATTTGCAAACCATTGCAAATACTAATAATGTTCACTTTGACCAAATATCGAATATTTTTAATTTTATCGGAATTAAATATTTGAAAGGGTGGATAGTTTGTTATCATGTGATTTATCATATGAGTGGGACCTACAGATGTGCTTGACAACTTTATTTGTTTGCTATTGTTTTTTTTTCCTTCTCAAGAAATCCTCATGTTCATAATTTGAGTTTGCATTTATAAGAATATGATTTTAAAACTTGGATCAGATCGTCGGTTCAACTGGTTAAAATTGTATCGGTCAGTATTTCGATCCGATTTGAATCATTAATCCAATTTTGGTCAAAACCCAATAAAAACAGTTGACCACCGGTCGAGTTCAATCAGTAAAATCGGCTAAGTTGACTCAGTGAACCGATTTTAATTATTTTTTATATAATTTTTTTAATATTAAAATTAACTACTTTTAGTTATATTGTAACTCAACTTTATTATGTTTTTAGTTCATAAAAAATGAGATTTTTTAAAATTTTATTAATTACTAATAATATATATTTTTATATATTAATGTCGTCACTTGGTCAATAACGGTTCGACCACTGGTTGAACCAGTGATCCATCCACCTAGTATTTTTTTGGTTCAATGACCGATACGAGTATGAAAACCTTGCATAAGGGTTCAAAACCGAAACATCTTGCTTAAGAGACCATAACCCTTTCCACTTATGTCAATCTTAGTGCTATTGTTGTTTTTTCGGTTACTATTCTATGTTTCAAAGAATATATATGTACGTCTTGCGTGTGTAAATTATACATAATCAAATAACTTTTTATAAAATTTAACAGTCTAAATAAAAAAAATATATAAAAAAGATAAAATAAGAATTATCATAAAGTCGAAGGGAGGGTTTAAGAAATGCCAAAAAAAACTTCACAAAAAAAGTTTACACAAAGGAGTGGACACAAAAAAGTTTATTTTTTGGTAAGTTGGTTAATTGGCTAATAGATTGTTGACACGCAGGCGGGAAGATGTTCTCTTTCTACGTGTGTCGCATTTTATTGGTCAATTGACTAACTTACCAAAAAATAAACTTCATACTAACCGGATCCGCATGAATTGATAACAGTGTAGGCTTTCATGTTATGCTTTTCTATTTTCCTAATCATAATTTATTGATTACACTCTTTCTATTGAATATTTTTGATGTTATAACATACTCCGTTCTGATCATTATTAATTTTTTTGATGTCAATTTAAAATATTTTTAAACTCAAAATTAACATGATTTTTTTTTAATTTTAGTCAATAGAATGATAAAAATTATAAATTATATAAAGTATTACTCATTATAAGATTTATTATTTCATAATCTTAAATAAATTATCTCAATTTTAAATTTAAAAATATTTTAAATAAACTTTTAAAAATTAATAATGATCATATAATTTAATTGAGAAATATTTTTCAAGAAATGAATGTATAAATTCATATTACTTGTTACATTTAAAAAATTATCTATATGGAGTATAATTTAAATTGAGAAAACGAGAGTTAGGTTGTGTTTGATAAACCTGGGAATTAAGATCTGAATGATTATGATGTCTTAATAAATTAGATCATCTGAATGATTATGAGGTCTGAATCTAAAAAATTATTTAATAACTAAAAAGTAAGTTGTCACTTAATGACACTATTTTACCATTTTAAAGGATAAAATTTTATTTAATAATTTTAAATATTCAATTTAATAAAAATGAGTGAATAATATTGTTGAATATATTTACATAAAAAAAATTATCAAAAAAATTTCATTAAGAGGTACCTCTTAATTATTAAGATTTCATTTTCTGTCTTACCGATTAAGAGGCATTCAGAGGTAATAAAAAAAACAAACAGTATCATGCCTCTTAGCGAATAAGAGGCAGTCCATTAAGAGGCAATCAGATGTAAACAACAACACCTTACACCATCCCTTGATTTTTTTTAAAGAAATTTCTAAATGACTTTTAACTATGTTGAATGTGTATATTACCTTGATGAAATGTTCTAAAGGAAATGCTCTTTTATTATCAAAAATTCAAAAGATTGAAATGTATTAAAATTATAATTTGTTAACAAAGATGAAAATATTACAATAAAAGAATAGAAATAATAAATTGTGCAGCTAGTGAATATTATATAAACTTCTAAAATACAGTCATATTCCCAGAATAATTATAAAATACGTAGATCAAGACCGTTTTTCAACACGGACAACGAAAGAACAAGCCGTCATGATAGCGCTACATCTAAATTTGGACAATCTATCTTTTAACAATTCATGCATCGAATAAAGTTTTATAAACAAAAAAAAATCTCTCAAACGGAGAAAAATAAATTTCATAAGAAATGAGAATATATTTATTAGATCAAAATAAGAAAGATCTAACAGAAAGTATCTTCAAAAGGAGAGTCTCTCCCTCAAATTTAAAATAGAAGCAGGGTTCTTGAGTTCTGAAGGAAATGTTGAATGTACAATCATTATGCAGGAAGGATTAAATGTTTGAATAGAAAGGCCAATCTCTTGCCAAATTTGGAGCCAGGGGCGAAGCTAGGAGTAACACTGTAGGCTCAATTGACCCCATATAGCAACGGACAACATATAGTAATGGACAACATATAGACGACAATTGTATATATAGCGACGGACGAACCGTCGTCCGGTCCGTCGCTAAAAGAGGGTGAGTTGGTTGAGCTTTTAGTTTGGTGAGCCTAAGATCTTTATCGATATATATATATATATATATGATATAATAGATTTTTTGTAGGTTATGCTCGTTTGCACATGTAATCTTTTTCATTCAATTCATTTTTAAAACTTAGCAAAAAAATGGGAACAATTACATATTGTAGTACATTTTAATAAAATATTACAAAAAAAATGCATAAATAAAATATTTACAAAATTAGTGCATATGCAATATTTAATTACAAAAAGAGTGCATTCTTATCCCTTTAATTATGCCCATGATTCTCTCCCACGATTCTCTCCCATGATTCTCTCCCATGATTCTCTCCCACTCAGTCTTCTTCCTCCTCTTCCAACCCACCTTCTTCCTACTCTTCCACCACCGCCCTCCCCCACCTCACTGTTCCGCCGCTCCTCCTCCCGCCCCCGCCCCACCCCCTACCCCCGCCACTCCCCTTCCTCCGCCTCCCTTCTCCTCCCCCCGCCAACGCCCCACCCCTCCCTCCGCCTCCTACCGCCACCCCTTTATCCTCCTCCCGCCCCACCCCGCCTCCTCCCCTCCCCTCCCCTCCCTTCCCTCCGCCTCCCTTCTCCTCTCCCGCCCACTCCCCACCCCCTCCCTCCGCCTCCCACTACCATCCCCCTCCTCCCGCCCCCCTTTCTCCTCCTCCCGCTCCCGCCCCACCCCACCCCACCCCACCCCACCCCACCCCACCCCACCCCACCCCACCCCCTTCACTTCCTCCCCCTTCCTCCTCTTTCCCCAAATCGATCCAAGGTGGCCGTCCGTGGAGGCCCCGCCACTGGCCGCGGTGGAGGCCACTCCACCACCCGTTGCTTCCCTTCCACCACCGGTCCATTCTCCAACTCCGCTGGTAACCAAACCTTCATACGTTGGTAACCAAACAGGCATACCAAGGTAACCAAACCTTCATACCAAGGTAACTGAACCTTAATATGAAAGTTTCCTTGTTATGAAGGTTTGGTTACCTTGTTATGAAGGTATGGTTACCTTGGTATGAAGGGTTGGTTACCTTGGTATGAAGGTAACCAATTCAGTTTTATTAGGTTACCAATTTATTTTGAATGTGATGCAGTTGGTAACCAAAATTCATGCAGTAGGTTACCAAACAGTCATTCCAAGGTAACCAAACCATCATACCAAGGTAACCGAACCTTAATATGAAGGTTTCCTTGTTATGAAGATTTGGTTACCTTGTTATAAAGGTTTGGCTACCTTGGTATGAAGGATTGGTTACCTTGGTATGAAGGTAATCAATTCAGTTTTATTAGGTTACCAATTTATTTGGAATGTGATGCAGTTGGTAACCAAACTTCATGTAGTTGGTTACCAAACCTTCCGATAAGGTTACCAATTCAGTTTTATTTGATTACCAAATTAATTTTGAATGTGATGCAATTGGTAGCCAAACTTCGTATAAAGGTAACCATTTTAATTTTTATGGGTAACCAAATCGTCAAAAAAAAATTCAGAATAGCAACTCCGGCGATATAGCGGTGGCGGCGGCGGCGGCGATATAGCGGTGGCGGCAGCGATTTAGCGGCGGCGGCGGGAGGCGGGGGAGGAGAATGATGAACAGTAACTCTTTCATAATTTTTTATTTTTAATTTTCTCATTTTGATTTAAATTTTGAATTATGGATTTGAAATTATTGTTAGATCTAAAAGATTTGAATTTGAATTATTAGTTATCCTTGATTTTAGATTTCCATATTTAATTTGAAATTGAATGGTTTGAATTTTTGCACTTTTTTTGTAATTATTTTATGAATGCACTTTTTTTGTAATTACTTTGTAAAAGTTGTATAGTTGTGTAAAGGACTCAAAAAAATGTTGAATCTAAATCATTGGCAGACCCATCCAAATATTTGGATAAGTCTTGACAACTGTGGTCTGGCCGGCAGAGGGTAACTTAAAAACATGGGCTTAACCCAAGTAGTATAGTAGTGGGCTTGTAAACCAACCCTCTATTTTAAACAGTGTATTCCGACCAAAACATGTTCCGGTCTATTATTTTTCATTATTATGATTTTATGAGTCTATGTTTTGAAAGTTAATTTAACATACTTTTAAAATTAATATTAGGACAATTTATTAATTTTTTTGGCAAACCCTAGAAACAATTCCAGGGAAAATTCATTGAAATAAAAAGATATAAATTACATGTATGATATAGTTGAGGGGAAACTTACTGTATTCAAAAATAAAATTAAAATTACAGATTTTAGTGATCTAAACAAAAAAAGAACTAAAAGAATAATCGAGAAACAATTGACCGAGACAAGCTGCATCTTTTGCATTGCACATTCAACTAGAAAAATGAACATAATTCTCTAAATAGATAGATTTCCAACTTCCAAAATGAGAAAAATGACTTCATAAGATTGGAGAAAGAAAGATCTAACCCTAAACTAAGAAAAATAAAATTCCACAAAAGAAAAAAAAAACAAACCCTGCAAATTAGTGAGAAAATTATTTATACCCAACCATAATTATTGATCTTATTGTTTATATATATATATATATATATATATATAGTCAATGTTGTCAATTTAATCCTTACAACATATCGTAAGCATCCATCCGTTGATCGAACGCTTAAATAAAGTCTTCGTCCGCAATTTAATTTCTAGTATTCCATAATTAGTCTGGCCGCATGTAAGACCTGCAGCTAGAATTACACTAAGGTTGTCTTTGTTTAGCTCTGAATGTCTCTTAATAGATTAGCCTCTGATTTGGTCAGAAGCTAATCTTATTCGGTAATTTTTTTTTCATTTCTTAATGTCTCTTAATCGGTTAGATTCGAATCTAATATAAACCATTTAGAGATGAGTCAGAATAAAATTAATTAATTTTGGACAAAAATAACATCTTCGATATTACAAAAAAAAATTTGTATCCCTTTCCCTCTTTGAGTTCCATATGCCCGAATTCTTATTAACCATTTTCCTCCTCTCCATCCTCTTCTTCCCCTTTAAATTTATCAGTGCATACATGTCACCCCAAATTCAAAAAGCTTCAAAAACCATCTCCTTTACTCTTTTTAATGTACAACTTTCATTACGACATTCAATGAATTTTTGGGATAGGGAAGGAGATGGCGACACCAATAACAAACCTGGCATCTAATAGATCTAACCAGACCTTAGAGCACTAAATAGGTCTGAAAATAAAACAAATAAATAAAGAAGAATAACTGGGTTTATTTGTTTTCTTAGATGGAGATAGAGATGAACTTGGGGATATATGAATAGCGCTGGAAATGGCGATTTAAGGAAATAAGGAAAGGGTTTGGGGGAAGAGAGAGAATGAAGGGAAGAAAATAGAGAAGATGAGTTTTTTTTTTGCTGAAATTGAATATGGTGGGTGGAGACTGGGGAGTTAAAATGTTAAAATAGTGTTATTCAGACAATTTGAAAAAAATGTTATTTTATAACATTTTTTTCATTCAGATACAATTCTAAACAGATACTCTGTAGTATTTAAATGTCTAAACTGTTCAAATCTTAACATTCACCTTTATCAAACACAACCTAAGATTGGCCGCAACCCATACCTGTTCAATACAACCCAGACATATTCAATACCAAAATTTTCAACAACAATTGCTATATAACATCACCAAGCTCATAATAGAAAATTAAGCGAGCATCCATTGAAATTAAAATAACATACATTGAATTGAAATAACTTGCTTTGATTGAAATAAAAATATCATTCTTTACAATTAAAAAGTAATTCACTTACATCGAAAATACGCACTGGTTAGAATAATACTGTTAATAACTGATGGACCATTTCAATTCATAATTAACGTAAACTTTTTACAAACTGTAAATTAAATAGACTCTACGTATTTTATATGTTAAATAATTGAATGAACAAATGTCATCCACACATCTGCCAAACAGTTTGACGAATGTTGGCTAACGGCATATATAGATCGTTTCCATAAATATATCACAAGCACACTACTGCAGCCAGGCTCATAATTATTCAAAAAGGGTCCAACTCTTGCCTCTTTTAGAAATTGAAAACTTTCCATGCATGCATGTTGAAGTACAATCATAACTCATGATCAGAAAATGTGAATTTAAATTTATGGATAAAAAGTGAGAGAGAGAGAGAGAGAGAGAGAGAGAGAGAGAGAGGTCTCTCTATATCTATATCAAATAGACTATATAAAGAGAGCAACAAAGGAGCTGAGATGTCCTTTTAGAAATAGATATGCAACACACTATCTTAAGTGTTTATCTATAAAGCTAGCTAGCTAGCTCAATCTTTGACCAATAACTTCAATATATAGGTGCTATAAAATATCACCACAACATTATGGATCATATTAATTAAAAGGAAATTGATATTTTTTACATGAAAAATTGACGACGGTAAAAATTGTCATTAACTATAATGATGATTTTTATGTAAAAATATTAAAAAATTATGTAAAAATATCAGTTTCTTAATTAAAATCTTACTATACCCCATAATAGATACTCCATACATTGAAAGAATATAGTTAATTTATATTTCTTATATTAAAAAATGATTAAGATTGGCTAATTAATAGCCCATTATTTATATATATATATATATATATATATATATATATATATATATATATAGTATTATAAAAATAGCTAAGTCAACCATACCCAACAAGCAATAAATTATATATACAAATAAACCAGTTCCAGTGTCCAACTTGCTACATCCAAATAGAGAGAGATGTGCGTGCTTGCTAAGAAAACTAGCTGGCTAAGCTTTATTTTGACAATTTCCATTACATAGATAAGTATCATTTATTGACAAAAATATAAATCAAATGACATGGACCATTGACGACCCATGAAACTATAACCGAATCAAAACTTAAAAATAAAAATATAATAAAAAAAAGTCATGTTATATTTTTGCGACTAGATACAATATTGATGTTGGTAAAAATAACTCATATTGCGAATTATCACGTGTTATTTTTAAAATTCTATTAATAAGAGTAATATAATAATTTGATTTATTGAGTGTTCTATAATAATATTCAATTCAATAAAAAATAGAATTCTCATAATGTTTAACTAACTAAAGATTGACAACTTGAAAGGTCTCTAAATTCATGAAAGATTCTAATTTATAACTCTTGGACGAGAGTACTCTCATGTTATAAATAAGAGATACTTTCACATAATCAAGTTGGTACACAATTCTGACCCTCCATAATAATTCTTTCTCCTCATATGAGATTTTTTACTAGTGGACCTTTTGTAGGTTTTTCGACGAGATCAAAGTGATTACGTGACGGTCAAAGTCGCATCAAATATCATGCTATATATATAATAAATAAATAAATACATATAAATGAATAATTTATATATGTGGCGCAACAAAAGTAGCAATATATTTGTTGCCAAGTATAATAATTTTTTAAAACAAATTACTTACATTTTTTAAAACAAATTAAAAACAATAGAAATTAAGCCAACTAACTTGCAAAAACAAATAAATATAATATTTCATCTGTTACAAAATATAAAAATATATTTCTTATATGACGACTTTTAAGGGTAAGGGTGCGGGGGTGCGGGGGTGCGGGGGTGCGGGGGTGCGTGGTGGGGGTGGGGGGTGGGGGGTGGGGCGTGCGGGGTGGGGGACGGGGGAAGCAATATCAACTAACAGTACCCTTCCCGTCATCACCACCACCACCACCGCAACCATTCATGCATGGCCATGCAAAGCCACCACCACCACCACCTCCCCTCCCCTCCCCTCCACCCCCACCGCCGGCACGATCAATAATTATTCCCATGCAAAGAAGCCATAGCCACCACCCCAAGCTTCTGAAGATTCAACTTAACAACCGTATCCGTAAACATTTTGGTATCCTCCCCCGTATTCCCCTCCGGTATATCCACAATATACGACTCCAACACCACCGTATAAACCTTCCCCCCTTCCTCCTCAAACTCATTCGCCGAAGTCACCGACATGTAATTATTCAGCCTATGTTCCCCTCCCACAACCCTAAAGCTCAAAATATGGCGCTCATCGTCCAAAATCTCGAGCCGCTCCGTGCTTGTAGACGCCGGTAGTCCCGAAACGACTGTCACCTCTCTAATGCTGCCCACTTGTCCATCCCCACTTTTCATTGTACAGTTTTTGATAAAATGTTTGTATTTTTGGGGATTGTCGAAGCCCCGGACCAACGGCCAGACATACCGGACCGGGGCTTCTATCCTTTGGGTTATGAGGGAGGTGCACGTGTTGGGTTTTGGGTCAAAGGTGTGGTGGGCTTGGATGAGGGGGGCTAGCTCGGTGAGTTCTTGGTGGGTTAGGCCGTGGCTGGTCATGTCCATGGATGGGGGTTGGATGCGGGAGGGTAGAGTGGTAATTTTACAACTGGGAATGGGAGGGTGGGTATTCAAGGAGATGAAACATGAAGGAAAAGGGAGGAGGAGGAGAAGAAGGAGGAGGAGAAGGGAGATTGGAAAAATATGAACTTGATTAGAAGTGGGGGTTTTATTTATTTAAGATTGATGAGGTCATGAGGGAAGCCCTCAATTTTTTTTGGACAGATATGCCCTTGCCTTTTAAATATATAACCAAATTGTCTCTTGCATGCTTGTATTTTACATTAAAATAGATACACTTCCAGTATTATTGAGGATCCTGATTTCAAAAAGTTTAAAATTGACACAATTTATTTAGTCAGTTTATTCCAAAAATATATAGTAGAGTATCATTTTTCATATTATTTTTTTTTACAAATATAATTATCAGCTATACAGGTGTAATTATTTGTATAAAAATATCGAAATTAATGAACTATCTAATTTAAACTGTATAGAATGTAAATCCTTTGACTAGAATAGTCTTAATTCTATTTATGGTAATATAATCGACACAATATTCTTTAAATTTATATCACAATTATACTATTACATCATATCATATATTTAGAAATAAAATCAAAATAAAAATATATTTTTAAAATTTATAAAATATGAAACAGTTAGAGTCTGACCACTGCCAACAAAGTTAAGAGAGTTAGGTTTAGTGATTCGTAACTATATTTAGAAAGGGTATGCATGTCCCACAATAATGTTATCACTTTAATTAATAATGTTCGTCACGGTTTATCCACTAGCCTTAAAAAAGAAATGTCGTACTGTTTTGGGCAAGGAGTTTGGGGCTGATATGAATTGATGCATGGTGCATCTTTGAGTAGTACTATTATAACGATAGAAATTAATGAGTGGTTTATAGAAGACTATTTGAGTAGTAGTATTATATATTGTACAGAACTTAGTGGGCATGTGTAGTTTATAAAAATAGTAATAAGTTTTTGGAAGCAATTATTGACATGGAAACGATATGGCATTTGATCCGGTGGTATGACATACCTCATGATAATATCCATACGATTGAGAGTTTGATTCTTAGTGTCAGAAAGAAGGGTGCGTGGTTGTGCGTGTGGCGGCGGGGTGGGGGGGGGGGAGAGTGTGTGTCAATGTAGCAAAAAAAATATTATTGACATGGAGATGCTAATCCTTTTCTATTGTTTGTTGTTAGAGGCTAGTCACTAAACAATCAGAATCAATCATCATGAATCATATAAAAGGATGAGACCCGCTGTATGTTCATGTGAAAGAGGATCATGTAAAAATATCAGTTCGACATTCGAAAAATAAAAAGAGAGAATAGAAGTAAAAGACTCTTTACCCCCCCCCCCCCTTGATCTCAAAAGTGAGAAGTAAATATTTGATCAAAAAATCACTTATTTTCTCATTTTCTTTTCTTTTCTTATCTAACTTAAACTCCAAGACACACCCCGTCATTTAGTTTTCTCTATTCCTAAAAAATTTCGAGACGCACCTCTTTTTTTTGTTATATTTTTTTCTGTTCTCTCTAAATTAAAACTCCAAGACACGCTTACGCTGGATGGTTGATTATGCTTGATTAGACAAATATCGTTATATTATAATGAGATGGGCTACTATTATTTATGAAATTAAAATGTCCTTTTGGGTTATTTCTCAAGAGAAAACCTCTACATTTTAAAAAAATTTACCTATTTTGTTAGTTTGTCAAAAAATAAGTTGTAAAAAGAAGAAGGGATATATGTGGGAATTGAGTGAAAGAGGAGGAGAGAGATGGTAAGTTAGGAGGGAAGAAGACAAAAACTAAAGGAAGTTCAAACAAACAAATTAAACGGAAAAGGGGCGTTGGGCTGCAGCCTGTCGCCATCGTTGTAAAGTGGGAAACTGAAAAAGAGCAGCAGCAGATAGGTGGATCATGTGAGAAGTCCAACAAACAAACCCCCCCCCCCTCCCCCCCCGCCGCGCCCCCTCGTCCCCCCCTCGATTCAAACTCCACTTTGCAGTACTTCCCGACCTACTGGCCCCTGGCCCCCGGCCCCCATCTGCCCAATGCAGCGTTGGAATGATTATGGCCCTCTCTTGGGGAGAATGAGGGCCGGATCCAAAAATAAATAAAATAGAATTCTATAATACACAACAAATAAATATTCATAATTTAAATTAAAAAATAAATTTGAAAATAAAAAATATTTAGATACAATTTACAAATTTACTTCGGTTACTTGTCATAGTTTAATTTAAATGATTCCTCAAATGCTCAAAGTCTCGAACCAAATTTGTTTTCTATATTCAAACAAAATCATGAATTAATTTCAAAGTATAAACTAATTTTAGTATCTTTTTATAAGTTTCAAATAAACTTTATTTGAAATAAGAGAAACAAACCAATCCAGAATTTATACTGTTAGAATTAATGATGACACACACACACGACAATAAGAAATTAAAACAGAGATTTTACGTGGTTCTCCAATATGGGTACATTCACGGTAGCGGCATTCATTTTCTTATTATGAATGATTAAGTTACATAGAACTTTATAATAGTTAGTATTTATACCTACTAATCATATTCCAACCCTACTTCATATTATGACCTTAATACCCCATAATGTCCTTTTCTATTCAGAACAGGAAAACACTGTTCACCGATCGGCGCGCCCCGCGCTGCCCCTACAGAACTAGCTCATCAGCCTGGCGCGCCCCGCGCCGCTCCCAAGCCTTGCACTGGCACGGTCCGTGCTGCCCTGACAGAAACTCTGTACCGTACAGCGGGGGGCTCCGCCACCCCGCACACCCCGCAAACCCCCAACCTTTAGTTCAACTCAGATAGGCTAGTGAGTCGCTTCGCTCTGCTCCGCACTAACCTTTTTCAATAGTCTCTATTTATGAGTCACAAGTCCCAACATATACTCTGAACACCAAAAATTGAAACCAGTAATGTAGTCAAATATTTTGTTGCTTCTTCATCAGTTTTCACAAACAAACTTTTATCATCCACAAAACTGTATCCAATCCCAACCGGATTATCCTACATTTCACAAATTAACATAAGAGTTAATTTAGTTACATAAAACTATAACAAAAAAATATGTATTCTAAAGATATTGAAATTTAACTAGAAATTCTCACCACAAACAAGAGATCAGCCTTTTGTAACCAAGTATAATTTTTAGGCTTCAGATATGCATCCAAGGTCCAACCTCATCAAAATTTTCAATCCCAACTCTTGAAGCACCTATTTATATAATCAAACATACACAATTATGTGAATATGAATTTGCAAAATTTTCAAATAAAAAAATTATACATTTCAGCACCAATTTATATTTGAATATTTTTGGGATTTTCAAATAAAACTAGATAATATAAAATATCATATTACTTACATGTCCACCCTGCAACCAAAGAATTATTGGTCAATGTTTGTTTGAATCTTGGATCCTTCATGGACTTTTGAAATACCAATCAATATTTTTAAACTCGGATCGGTCATCGAACCGAAAAAGTTATCGGGTGAATGGGTCACTAGTTCAACCAGTGGTCGGACTGTTATTGACTCAATGATGTCAATAATATGCAATAAATAATTAAATATATTAATTGTTATTATTATGTATTATATAATATTTAGTAAATATGTAAAATTAATTAATTTATCTAAAACAATTACAATTACAACCGTATGCACAAAGTCTCAAACTAAATTTATTTTCTATATTCAAACAAAATCAAGTCATAACAGTCAAAATCAACTCATAATTCACAAACACAACAAATTCAAAAAAATTGATGTGCATAACTGCATATTCATTTAACCCAAACCCACAAGGCAACAACAAATTCAAATAAATTTAAACTTTAAACTATCAAACAAAAAAGCCCTAATTAATTAATTCTTAAGTCCAAAATACAAAAAATACATCAAATAAAATAAATTAGGTTTAACCCCAAGTCCCCAACCAACAACAAATTCAAACAAACTACAAATTTTAAATTATCAAACAAAAAAAACCCTTATTCAATTACCTTCTAAGTCTGAAATGCACAAGCGGCGAGGGATTAGAGACTGTAATGGAATGAGAAGATGAGATGAGGTCGCGGTGGTTGTCGCTAAGAAGAGGAGAAGTCGGTAAGTCACTGTGGTTGCGATATTTCAGGCTTTCAGCCAAGCAAAGGAAGTGAGGAACGAGTTCTTTCAAGTATGCTATGATGCTCTCTAAGACTCTGACTCTATGTTACTTACTTACTTTGTAGTCTTTACAAATTAGATTAGAATAAAAAAAATTATTTTGGTCCCACCAAGTTAATTTTTTTTTATTAATCTGCCCATTGAGTTTATTAACTTATAAATTCTACCCCTACCTTATACCTAAAAAAATAAAAAAAAAATCAGTATAGACAGCAACTGCCTAAATTGCCTTTTATATCCATCCGCCCCTAAGAAGAATAGAGGAGTTTACACGTCTCGTGTGCGTACACAAGATATTAATATATATATATATATATATATATATATATATATATATATATATATAAATTTTTTAAACTTAAACGCTTAAGTTATTAGATCTTGGTCCCATTCATATACACTATCCATCTCTTAATATATGTCGTTTTAGAGTAGTGCACAAATATTAAGTAAATAATTGTATAGAATTAAATATAATATCAATTACCTATATTATTCTTGTATTGAAAAAAGAGGGTGTTATTTATTGGGCAAAAAATAGTGAGAGAACCAACGCTATATTTAATATTTGAGGTAATATTGAAAACTAAGCAATTAATGCTTAATTGAAATTCTCAAACGACAGATATTAAGAGACAAAAATACTTTTCTGAAATGAAATTTAAAATAGACGGAGGGAGTGTATTAATTCTTCACTTTTTATTATTTCTTCGATGTGAGACACCAACACACTTGCGATATCATAGTAATATCTCATTCATAAGTGAATTCATCATATGAAGAGCTCTCACTTTCGATTTTTCGGTTGAGAGTCAACTTTCATCAAGAATTGAACATCTTATCTTCATATATATTAATTCATCACTTTTTCATTACTTCTTCGATGTAGGACTCCAACTCACTTATGATATCCTAATAATCTCTCGTTCATAAGTGAGTTCATCATATCAAGAGCTCTCACTCTTGGTTTTTCGATCGACAGTCAATTTCCATCAAGAATTGAACATCTTCTCATCAATTGCCGCGGATCACCAATTCTTGGTTAAACACATTGCTCCCATTCTCGGTTGAGATCGAGAGTAAACTTTCATCAAGAATTGAACATCTTTTCTTCAATCACCACATATCCCCAATTCTGGGTTAACCACTCTCAGAACCAATACTTCTATCAAGAATTCAACATCACCATCGAGAGAACTTTAATTGATGAAGTTCAAACCCTTTATCGAGAATTTACCACCATCGTGTGTCACCAACCCTTTATCGAGAATTCACCACCAACATCGCGTATCTTTTGAAGAGGCTGACTAGCCTGGGATCAATCCTCCGTGGCTTTGATACCAGTTGTTGAGAAGAATTGAGGAGCCCATGGATCGCTTGTGCGTACAAAAGACAGTAACATTCATGTTTGGAACCCCTTGACCCAAAAGTTTAAGGTATTAAGAGTCTTGGGCCCATTTATATATTAATCCTTTATTTTTTTTTATTTCTCTAATATGAGACACCAACTCGCTTGCGATATCCTAATACCCTCTTCACCCTTAGTGTCATAAATAAATAAATATATATATATATATATATATATATATGTACATATTTCATTTCTTCTATATGTAAATACTTAACAATCATTTTCATTAGACATTTAAATTGTAATGAAATTAATATTTTTTTGATTTTATAAAGGAATAAAAAATAAAGTAAATATCATTTGTTTAATCATATTTGCTATAATACATGAACAAAAATAAATTATATGTCAACGCATCATGATAAAATTAATAAAAATACAATAATAATTTTGTTATGCTAGGAAAATATATAATTTAATAATATAATCAAAATACGTTTACTTTATCAAGTACTTTTATAAGTTTATTATTTTTTGAAAGATTTAATAAGTGAAATCAATAAAATATATATACACACATCTGAGGGCATATATTGTAATTATAATCTTACATGTGTAAAATTATTTTGGGTTGAGTTCCCGACGAATTTAAAGCTTGGGTTAGAGCGGGACAGGTAAATATAGCCTCTCTTCATCCTTATATGTAACTATTCGGTGATCATCTTCAAACAACTACCTGTGACAACACTTCTCGGAGAGTGACTCCTACCAATTGATTCGATCATATCTCTCACATATATATATATATATATATATATATATATATATATATATATATATATATATATATAGGACAATGATCCATAGCATCTATTTATTATGATATTTAAATAGAGCTTATGTCGTCCGCTAGTAATTCTAGCGGACGGGATTAAAATCAATTTTGGTCGAAACTGCCTCCACTTAGGCCAAAGCAATGCAAGCAATCGAACAAATTGGATTAAACAATTTGGGCAAAATTACATCCCCTAAGTTTTTAGTCTCATAGGCGATTCCTCAATTTCTTCATTCAATCCTCTACCAAAACCCTTCAATTGGAATCCTTTGTGATTCCTCAACTCCATCAATGATTAAGAGCAACCAAAACCCTTCAATTGGAATCGTTAGTAGTGAATTCGCAGCGTACGCGTGAAAGATTTGGTTGTTGGGATAGGAATTATGATATCTTTTCTTTTTGCTTCACTGTGGGTTTTGACGATGGAAGATTAAGGTAGCTATTTCTAGAGATTGGGGGCAATCCTTTGTTAAGGACGTGTATTTTCAACTTTCTCATGTTCCTTTTGGTGGTCTCTGGTATGTCTTTCTTCTTTCTAATTAAATTGTTCTATTATCTGTTGCTTGCAAAAGATGATTTTTAGAATGTCTAACAAGCATCTGACATTGATTGGATTTGAGTTACCGAACTTGGTTAGATTACTGACGTGGATTGGATTTAAGTTTACAGAACTTGGTTAGATTACTGACATTGATTAAGCGCGGATGGGAGTGTCAGTTTCGACCAAAATTGATTTTAATTTCGTCTGTTAGAATTACCAGCGGACGGCGTAAGCTCTCTTTAAATCCCAACCCTTCATTTTCTTAGTGGAAGATATATATGTTATATGCCATTTTTTGATCCATAGTAATTAGATGCTATGGATCATTGTCCATATATATATATACAAACCGACTATAGCGACGGTTTTTTCCGTCGCTATAGCATAATAAATCGACTTTTTATGCTATATCGACGAAAAAAACCGTCGTTGTAGCTGGTTCGTTTTCAGTTCGCTCCTTATGGTTCGCTGAAGAGACGGACCCATATATATATATATAGGACTTGATTCATGGATAGTTTTAGATATCGATAGAAATAATATTTCATCTAATGCATATCTCATCGTCTAAGGAAGATCTAATGGTTCATCTGTCAAAGAATATTACCTTTCGCCTCTTAGAGGGACTAAAGGAGAAGACTAATGCCATGTTTGTTTATCAGGATAATACTTGGAATTGGACTAGATTCCTTGTTTGTTTTTAAAATTAGATTTGAGATTATTAGTCCCAAGATAACAAAATAACTTGAAATGAGGGATTATTTAATACCATGTCTAACCAGATATTATAATCCCACCATGAGGAATTAAAATTTTTTGGACAAAATTAACCTTTACTTTTTCTAATATGACGAAGCTTATTCTTAAATTATAATTATTTTATATATAATTACAATATTTGACCTTATTTTGTTAAATAACTCACGAGCATACAGTAATAACTCAAAATAAGAAACCACACAGTATCAAATATATGCTTGTCTATTCATTTGTATGTCTTGATTATTTGATACAATTTTTTTTTATTTGACAATATATTTGGTTAATAGCAAATTTTATTTGGCCAGTAAATAACAACTAACTTTATTAAGGTTATTAACGTTGAATAAACTGTATCAAATAAACTATACAAATAACAAATAAAAAGACATACAAAATAAAAATAAAATGTATCATAGCAAATAACGTTTAATTTACTATTAACCAAATAATGTTATAAAGATTGATTTGATTTGGTTCATTGATCTATCAAAATAAAAAAGTCAAATAGTGTTCTTTACGCTATGTTATTATGTGTTATTTAATATAAAGGTAGCCAAATAATGCTTTGTGAGTTATTACTGTATGTTCATTTTTTTTTATTTTTTTTGTCTATTAAATATAATGAATACAAAGATGAACATAGAATACAGTATTTTTAAATAGAACTATATTATGACCCGTTTATTATTATACTTTAAATAATGCCCTTGAGTTATTACTATCATTTTTTTGCTAATTTATTACTATCATTTTTTGATGTATAAACAAGTTTAAATTATAATTTAAAATATTTTTTATTAGTAAGGGTATAATAATTCAAATGATATTTTTTTTATTCAATCTTTTAATTAATCCTAAAAATAACAAACGTAACATGTGATTATTTTTAGTTATCCCATAAATAATTTCATAAAAAATAAACACATGAGTAGGACTATTTAATCATAGGATTAATAGTCTTGGGATTATAATCTTTACAAACAAACATGACCTAAGAGTATGTTTGTTTAGATTTGAATGAGTTCAAATGAGTCTGAATCTGCCCTATTAAGTCATTCATACTTTTTGTTTATAATTTTTAAATTCTGAATGTGTCTGAACGATTCCAAAAAATTGTGGTTGAATCAATAAGAAGTAGGGCTGAATGATATTTTTATCTACATACCCTCATAAACAATTAAAAATTATATTTAATATATATATTTTTTACTATTATAAATGTAAGACCCCAAATTTTATAAATAAAGATTTAATATTATTTTAAACAGTAAGGTGTTATCTTGATAAATGTGGTAAGTTATGAGAAAAATGTGCAAATTTTTCAAAGTTAACAAGTGGTAATAAAATATTCATTGTTGTCGGAGAATATTTGTTTGGTCGTGGAATATTCGTACGACGACGCAGCCATTTGTGGGCCCCACAACAGAATAACTTTCGGATGAAAAAAATAATAAGAATGAGTTTTCTAAAAATAATGGCGTAGTTGTTACCGTTAAAACTGTTGAAATACCCGGTGGTTAAAGTACAGTAGTACGCGGTGTTGCACAGTAGCACACGGTATTGCACAGTAATTCTAATTATTAATTTTTACGTAAGAAGTTACTACTCAATAATTGTTACAGTAATTACTTTCAATATTTTATATTATTGATTCAATAATTGCTACATTGATAATTGCATAATATTTTATTGATTCAATAATTGTTATTGCACAGTATTTTAAATTCTCAAATCAATAATTCATATTATTTGAATAATACTATTAGATAACATTATTAGCAATGTCTAAGAAAGTTATGTAGAGAAAAAAGGTTAGGTTAATCTAATTGCGCGCCAGTAAGGAGAAATCCTTATCGGAAAGCCCCCTATTTTCTGGGAACGACCTGGTTGTCAATATTGTAGTTCTGTAATATTATTTGTGAATAATTAATTATTGAAAAAATATTTATTTTTTGTGGATATAAAAGAAAGAATTAGTGCTGATGTATTTTTATCGGTATTGGTTGTTAATATTGTGAATTATAATATTAATGATGAATAAATGTTATTAAAAATATGTTTAGTGAAGCCAAGTGAATTGAGATAAATAGAAGGGTTTTTTATGAAGTATTTGTTGTAAGTTTGACTTATTATATAGACCCCCACTTATCTATTTTTCAAAATTATCGATAGAAAATTATCTCAGTTTTGTTTTATTTTATTAGAATATTTTATTGCATAGTAACTGCATAGTAAAATCAGAAAATCAGTTTTTCCTCCGTTAAATTCATCCATAAGTTTTCTAAACTGTGCACCCGTGATTATTTTCTAAATAGTATCCTTTCATTCTCCTATAAATAGGATGCTTAGTTTAGAAAAGAAAATTACACCAGAATCAGAAAAAAATTTCTCTATAATATCGAGCGTATTTCTTGTGAGTATTTAGATACTTTGAGTGCTGATAACAGTGCAAGTTTTTGTTCACATAATATCCGATATACTAGTCAAAAATACTCTCCTGTTAAGGTAAGGGATGTTATTTTCTTTCGTAAATGATGTTATTCTTTTCAATATCATTATACCAAAATATTGACATGAATTTTATTATAAAATTCTTACTTTTTTCGTCGGGGTTACTATTCACGTATACGACACTATTCACGTATATGACACTATTCACGAAAAAATTAAAAAAAAATTTATTTGTCCAAGTTGATTATTATGGGTCTTATCTTTGATTGGATCCAAGTTTTGAGCTTTATTCTTAAATTTTGCTCCACAAAATATTATTATGGAGTATTTTTAAACTTGGATAAACTAAGATACGAATCCTTAATCTCTGTCCTTTATCTCGCTAGATTCGTTTTTTAAAATATTTTTCATCATCCTCAGTCCTAAATGGTGATATAACTAAATATCTTTGGCCTGTAGTGCAAAGATGAATGATTATTTGATGAATATCTTTGACCTGTAGTGCAAAGATGATTGATTACCTAATGAATATCTTTGGCCCGTAGTGCAAAGATGGACAGGTGTTGAGATGAACATGACCAACTGGTGATACAAATGAATATCTTTGGCCCGTAGTGCAAAGATGAATATTTGATTCGAGATATATATTTTGATTGATGTTACAGAGATAAAATATTGATGATGGACTATTAAATCACAGAAGATAGTAGACTTCATTCTCTACTTAACTCTTCTAATGAATTGTTATTTCCGCTATGAATATTGATCTAAAATTTGTTGTCCATAATATTTTATCTGATTTATTAAAGACTAACGATAACTTATTTTTCATTATCTTAGTCATAATATTCTTTACTGGGCTAGTTGAGCTCACCCTTTTCATCTATTGTCCTATTCAGGGAATGAGAATGTTCCGAAAACTAGTCGGGAAATAGTGTAATGATCAGACTAGAGCAGTAGTAGTCCTCACTATTTTTGTAAAATAGTGTGATAATAATTATTGAGGACTGAATTTGAATGTTTATATTTCGTATTATATACGATTTGTATTGAAACTCATAGTTGTATTGTCGTATTTCTCACGACCTTTTGTTGTAAAAGATTTGTATTTAAAATTTTGTACCATGTATTTGGCGACTCAGAATGGGTTGGTATTGAACCTATTTTGGGGGCGTCACAGTTGGTATCAGAGCTTAGGGATATGATCTCTGACGGAGATCGGAGAATAGAACTAGGAGGATTGAGACGAGTAAATCCTTCACTAGTGTGTCTTACCTAAGCTTATCTGATATTTAATTAGCCAGTCGGAGCATAGGGTTAATATGTGATATGTTAATTTATTTAATTAACCTTTGTTTTGTGACAGTATTTGAGAATGGCATCTGAAAATTTAAGTAATGGAGTGAATGAGACAGTTGAGACACCTTTAATCACCAACTAGGAGAACGTGCAACAGTAAGACAATACCACTGATCAGACGATGAACGATGGGATGTTTAGAAGCTTTTTACAGTTTATGCAAAATCAGACGAGGGAGACTCATGTCCATAATACAGGTGGAACTAACAACTCGCAGCTTGTCACTACCAAGCAGTTCAAAGAGTTGGGACAACCAGAGTTTTAGGGAAAGTCAGATCCAATTAAGGCAGAAAATTGAATTAAGCAAATTACCAAGATATTTGACATCTTGGGATGCACAGAGGAACAGAAAGTTCCATTCGCCACGTTTATGTTCCGTGGAGAGGCAGATTACTGATGGAAATCTGTGAAGCGTACCCAGCCTGCCGCACTCAAGATGTCTTGGGAGGCATTCTAGAAACTGTTCAATGACAAGTACTTTCCAGAAAGTATTCATCATATGAAAGAAGTAGAGTTTATCAAACTGAAACAGAACAACATGATGGTGTCCCAGTATGAGGCTAAGTTCGCGGAGTTATTCCGGTTTGCACCTCATTTGGTGGAGAATGAGGAACGTATGACGCGGATATTTCTGAGAGGTTTGAAACCAAAAATTTGTCAATAGCTCATTTCTCACAGATTTTCTCTATATTCAGATGTGGTGAACAGGGAACAATTGTTAGAACGAGATAATGATTATGTTCAACCAAGGGACAACAACCAAGGTCGTACCGGTGGCAGCAGTCATCAGAATAATGACAACCAGCGGGGAGGAAAGTATCATGACAGAAGTGATAACCACTCCGGTGGTAATCGTAGCCATGATAATAGAAGAAGTGAGTCGGGGAGAGATTTCAAAAAGAGTAGGTACAACAATGAGAACGTGAAAACGTCGACAGCAGCACCAGCATCAACTGTTTCTAGGGGAGGAGAACGACCACCGATCGTATGCTATAAATCCGGGCAAGAGGAACATATCAGCCGTAACTGCACACAGCAATTCAAGGTGTGCTATAACTGTGGAAAGGAAGGTCACATTGCTCGAGTGTGTCCTGTAGCGAAACCAAGTCCAGCGGGGATGGTGACTCCAAAAGCCGTCCCGGACAAATCAAAGTCGGTAGTTCCTGGAAGAGTGTTTGTTGTGACTACCCAAACCGCAAGGAACCCGAACGAGGTGATCACGGGTAAGCTAATCATAAACTCTTGCGAAGTTTACACCTTATTAGACACCGGTGCTACCCATTCTTTTATATCACCTACTTGTGCTCAACGTTTGAACTTGACATCTGAGAAATTAGACTTTGACTTATTTGTTGAAACTCTGTTGGGTGAAACCTTCGTTACATCCAAAGTTTATAAATCTTGCTTTATTCAAATTGGTACCCTCACCCTACCTGTTGATATTATATCTTTGAAAATACTTGCATTTGATGTGATTTTAGAAATTGACTGGTTAACCACTTATCATGCCAAAATTAATTATTTTCGTAGGGTTGTTAGTTTTCATATTCCTAACCAACCTATTGTGCGAATTCAAACAACCAAACCTCTAAAATCAATCAATGTCATTCCAAGTCATAAAGCTATTCGTTTATTGAAAAACGAATGTCAAGCTTTCTTAGCCCATGTCACTGATCTAAACCAGAATACGTCAGGTTTGAATGATATTTCTGTTGTTAATGAGTTTTCTGATGTATTTTCCGAACAACTTTCCTGTCTACCCCCAGAACAAGAAGTTAAATTCTTTATTGACCTTGAACCCGGTACAAAACTCATTTTTAAAACCCCATATCGAATGGCTCCTATTGAACTTCAAGAGTTAAATGTCCAACTACAGGAGTTGTTAGATATCGATTTTATTCGTCCTAGTACGTCTCCTTAAGGGGCTCTTGTTTTATTCGTAAAAAAAAAAAAGACAGGAGTATGCGACTTTGTATTGACTATCGAAAGTTGAACAATGTCACCATCAAGAATAGGTATCCGCTACCTCGTATTGATGACCTGTTCGACCAGTTACAAGGTGCACAATTCTTTTCAAAGATCGATCTTCGTTTTGGATATCATCAGCTGAAGATTAAAACTGAGGATATTCCGAAGACTGCTTTCAGAACTCGGTACGGGCATTACGAATTCCTAGTCATGTCTTTTGGATTGACCAATCCTCCTGCTGCTTTCATGGATATGATGAACCGTGTATTCAAGGAATATTTGGATCAGTTCGTGGTTGTCTTTATTGATGACATCCTCATCTATTCCAAAAGCCGTGAAGATCATGAGAACCACCTGAAGTTGGTACTTAAAAGGCTTCGTGAAAACAAGTTATATGCCAAACTGAAAAAATATGAATTCTGGCTTGAGGAGGTAGCATTCCTTGGGCACGTGGTATCAAAACGTGGAGTATCTGTTGACCCGACGAAGATTGAAGCAATACAAAGTTGGGAGCAACCGAAGTCGGTGACCGAAGTACGTAGCTTTCTGGGTTTAGCTGGTTATTATCGGAGATTCGTGGAAGAATTTTCTCGAATCGCTACTCCATTAACTCAGCTGACTCGAAAAGATACAAAATTCGTATGGAACGAGGAATGCGAGAAGAGCTTCCAAGAGCTCAAGAGGAGACTCATTTCTGCACCTGTTCTGACAATTCCATCTGGTTCGGATGGATTTATCATCTACAGCAATGCTTCGGACAAAGGGTTAGGATGTGTTTTCATGCAACATGGAAAAGTCATAGCCTATGCCTCACGGCAACTCAAAGAATATGAGAGAAATTATCCTACTCATATAGAGTTGGCAGCAGTCATTTTCGCGTTAAAGATCTGGAGACACTACCTGTATGGAGAGAAAGTAGAGATTTATACAGATCATAAGAGTCTTAAATATTTTTTCACTCAAAAAGAACTCAACATGCGACAACGACGTTGGCTTGAGCTGTTGAAAGATTACGACCATACCATCCAATGCCATCCTGAAAAAGCGAACGTGGTAGCTGACGCGTTGAGTAGAAGATCATATGCGGGAACGAGTGGTTCACAAGTGGCTGAATATTTATTCCAGAAGGGCTTATTTGATCTAATCGTACCACGTAAATTATGTCAAGTATACAAGTAGAACCAGCTTTAGTTGATAAAATTAAAGTTGCTCAAGCTACAGACTCGGAGCTGATGAAAATGAAGAAGAAGGTGCAAGAATGTGCTATTCTAGAAGGAAGAATCGATGAAGAAGGAATACTTCTAGTCAACTCCAGAATTTGTGTTCCTAATGATCCTGAGTTAAGTATAAAATCATGATGGAGGCACACAACACACCGTTTGCAATCCATCCTGGGAGTACCAAAATGTATCGTGATCTTCGACATACATTTTGGTGGAGCAATATGAAGAGAGAGATCGCGAAGTTTATCTCAAGGTGTTTAACGTGTCAACGTGTCAAGGTAGAGCATCAAGTGCCAAAAGGTCCATTGCAACCACTTGAGATTCCAAAATAGAAGTGGGAACATATTACCATGAATTTCATTACGAGTCTTCCCAAGGTTTCTCAAGGCATAGATGCGATTTGGGTTATTGTCGATAGATTAACCAATTCTGCTCATTTCTTGCCTATACGAGAGACTTATTCACTGGAGCGTCTTGCTCGTATGTACATAAATGAGATTGTGAGATTGCATGGTATGCCAGTATCCATAGTTTAGGATCGTGACTCCAGATTTACTTCACGATTTTGGATCAGTTTGCAGAAAGCTATGGGCAAGGATTTACAATTCAGTTCGGCATATCACCCTCAAACGAACGGACAATCAGAAAGGACTATTCAAACTCTTGAAGATCTATTGAGACTCTGTGTTCTAGAATTCAAAGGGAGTTGGGATAAGTACTTACCATTGGTGAAATTCTCCTACAACAACAGTTATCAGGCAAGTATAGGCGTGGCTCCATTCGAAGCATTGTATAGACGAAAGTGTCGCTCTTCAGTATGCTGGGATGAGGTGGGTGAAGCAACATTGTTGAGAACGGAGTTAGTACGTATGACTACGGAAAAGATTCAAATGATCCAAAAACAGATACAAACCGCACAAGATCGACAAAAGAGTTATGCGGATATTCATCGAAAGGACGTGAAATTTAATGTTGGGGATCGTGTATTGTTACGTGTTGCTCCGTGGATGGGAGTTACGAGATTTGGCAAGAGAGGAAAGATCAATTCACGATTCATTGGTCCATTTGAGATTCTTGACCGAGTAGAAAAGGTGGCATATAGACTCGCTTACCTCAAAGCATGTCTCGTGTTCATAACGTTTTTCACATATCTGTGCTTCGTAAATAATTGAAAGACCCAAACCACATTATTGAATTAGAACCAGACGAGATAGCCGAAGATTTAACGTACGAGGAGGTACCTGTCAAGATCTTGGATAGGAAGGAGCATGTCCTACGCACAAAGGTTATACCACAAGTCAAAGTTTTGTGGAGAAACCATGCTATTGAGGAAATGACCTGGGAGTTGGAATCGGAAATGAAAGCGAGGTATCATCACCTTTTTGACATACCAGGTACGTACGCCAATTTCGTGGACGAAATTTCATAAGAAGGGGAGGTTGTAAGACCCCAAATTTTATAAATAAAGATTTAATATTATTTTAAACAATAAGGTGTTGTCTTGATAAATATGGTAAGTTATAAGAAAAATATATAAATTTTTCAAAGTTAACAAGTGGTAATAAAATATTCATTGTTGTCGGAGAATATTCGTTTGGTCGTGGAATATTCTTGTTATCGGGGAATATTCGTACGACGACGCAGTCATTTGTGGGCCCTACAACGGAATAACTGTCGGATGAAAAAAATGACAAGAATGTATTTTCTAAAAATAACGGCGTAGTTGTTGCCGTTAAAACTGTTGACATACCCGGCGGTTAAAGTACAGTAATACGCGGTGTTGCACAGTAGCACACGGTATTGCACAGTAATTCTAATTATTGATTCTTACGTAAGAAGTCACTACTCAATAATTGTTACAGTAATTACTTTTAATTTTTTATATTATTGATTCAATAATTGCTACATTGATAATTGTATAATATTTTATTGAGTTAATAATTGTCATTGTACAGTATTTCAAATTATCAAATCAATAATTCATATTATTTGAATAATATTATTAGATAACATTATTGGCAATGTCTAAGAAAGTTCTGTCGAGGAAAGGGGTTAGGTTAATCTAATTGCGCGCAAATAAGGAGAAATCCTTATCGAAAAGTCCCCTCTTTTCTGGGAATGACCTTGTTGTCAATATTGTAGTTTTATAATATTATTTGTGAATAATTATTTATTGAAAAAATATTTATTTTTATGGATATAAAAGAAAGAATTAGTGCTAAAGTGTTTTTATCGGTATTGGATGTTAATATTGTGAATTATAATATTAATGATGAATAAATGTTATTAAAAATGTGTTTCGTGAAGCCAAGTGAATTGAGATAAATAGGGAGTTTTTTATGAAGTATTTGTTGTAAGTTTGGCTTATTATATGTACCCCCACTTATCTTTTTTTTTAAAATTATCGGTAAAAATTATCTCAGTTTTATTTTATTAATTAATTATATATATATATATATATATATATATATATATAATTTAACGTGTCTGCCGTATAAGGCAAGTCACACACACACACACACACACACACACATATATATATATATATATATATATATATTATATTATATATAAAATTTTTATTTTATTAGAATATTTTATTGCACAGTGACTGCATAGTAAAATCAAAAAATCAGTTTTTTCTCCGCCGAATTCATCTGTGAGTTTTCTAAACTGTGCACCCGTGATTATTTTCTAAATAGTATCCTTCCATTCTCCTATAAATAGGATGCTTAGTTTAGAAAATAAAATCACACCAGAATCAGAAAATTTTCTCTCTGTAATATCGAGCGTATTTCTTGTGAGTATTTAGATACTTTGAGGGTTGATAACAGTACAAGTTTTTGTCCACATAATATCCGATATACCAGTCAGAAATACTCTCTTGTTAAGGTAAGGGATGTTATTTTTTTTCATAAATGATGTTATTCTTTTCAATATCATTATACCAAAATATTGGAATGAATTTTATTATGAAATTTTTACTTTTTTCGTCGGGATTACTATTCATGTATACGGCATTATTCACGTATACGACACTATTCACGAAAAAATTAAATTTTTTTTATTTGTCCAAGTTAGCTATTATGGGTCTTATCTTTGATTGGATCCAAGTTTTGAGCTTTATTCTTGAATTTTGATCCACAAAGTATTATTATGGAGTATTTTTAAACTTGGATAAACTAAAATACGAATCCTTAATCTCTGTCCTTTATCTCGCTAGATTCGTTCTTTAAAATATTTTTCATCATCCTCAGTCCTAAATTGTGATATAACTAAATATCTTTGGCCTGTAGTGCAAAGATGAATGATTATTTGACGAATATCTTTGGCCTGTAGTACAAAGATAATTGATTATCTAAAGAATATCTTTGGCCTGTAGTGCAAAGATGGACAGATGTTGAGATGAACATGACCAACTGGTGATACAAATGAATATCTTTGGCCCGTAGTGCAAAGATGAATATTTGATTCGAGATATATATTGATTGATGTTACATGGATAAAATATTGATGATGAACTATTAAATCACAGAAGATAGTAGACTTCATTCTCTACTTAACTTTTCTAATGAATTATTATTTACGCTGCGAATATTGATCTAAAATTTATTGTCCATAATATTTTATCTGATTTATTAAAGACTAACGATAACTTATTTTTCATTATCTTAGTTATAATATTATTTACTGGGCTAGTTGAGCTCACCCTTTTCATCTATTGTCCTCTTCAAGAAATGAGAATGTCCTCTTTTGGGCGTATTTGACCTGACACAATTTTAGCCCAATCCGTAGCAAAAAGGATAACGGTGACCTGACAAAATCGACCTAGGCCCGCGGGCCGAGCTAACCCGCCTGTTAAAAAAATGAGTTTTAGATTTCACTTTTTCAACCTACCAAAATCTTAGCCGTTTTGACCCGACCCGCCAATGACCCGACCCATTTGTTAAGCCTACTTTTATCCCTTACAGAAGTGGATGGACCAAAACGCTGCGTTTATTGAATAAATGACTTCCTCCCCTCAATAATGAATTACCTTGGCCCTTAAATTTTATGTTATGCACAAAAAATATAACTCCTCCGTTAAAAATGATTAAAAATATAATTTTTTTTTGTTTCTAAAAGGATGAGATAAAATAAATGGTAAATCTTGTAGAGTCACTAAGGATAATTTTTTTTTTTTTAAATTTTCTCTCTATTTTTTTATTTTTTTAATATGTACGTAAATTGTATTTTATTTATCCTTTTAGGAACAAAGAAAGTATTATTTTACAAAGTAACACGAATAAAATAAATAAAGAATCTTACGAATAAAATAAATAAAGAACCTTGTTATGCATTGTGATAAATTTATGTTAAGTTACAATTACGAAATTTATCAATACATGAGATTGATAGAAGTAGACCTGGCAATATAGTTGGTTAACTGTCGGGTCAACCCATATTAACTGGAACCAAATGAGTTGGTTAACTACTTTTATTTATTTGGGTTAGGTAAAGTTTGGAACCATATTTTAAAAAAAAAATATATAGGTCCAACCCGGTTAACCATTTTTCGACCCATATTTTATTCCAAATCCAAATCAAAAGTTCTTTCTACCCATATTTACATATTCAAGAAACTCAATTTCTCATAGTTTTATTTCTCTAGTTAATCTTAATTTACGAATATCAATTAATTACATACTCCCTCCGTTCCAAAATAAACGTCCTAATTTATTTTATACACCATACCACACCCCCGCACCCATTCACCCACCCACCCCACCCCCCCCCCCCGCCCCCCCCCGCCCCCTCCACCCCACCTAAAAAAATAATATTATGTGATTATATACACCCCTTACCCACCCCACCCCACCCCCCACCCCACCCCCACCCCCACCCCCACCCCTACCCCTACCCAAAAAAAATAATACTATGCGATTATGTATACACCCCTTACCCCCACTCCCCACCCCTCACCCCTTACCCCCACCCAAACCCAAACCCAAAAAAATTATATTATGTGATAATGTATACACCCCTTACCCCGCACCCCACCCCACCCCACCCCTTACCCCCACCCCATACCCCCCCACCCTCGCACCCCCCCCCATCTCTACTCAAAAAAAATTATATTATGTGATTATGTATACACCCCTTACCCCTTACCCCACCCCCCACACCCCACACCCACCCCCACCCCACCCCACCCCACTCCACCCACCCACAAAAAATAATATTATGTGATTACGTATACACCACCCACACCTCCAAAAAAAATAAACATAAAATATTTAGTGATTATGTATACATGATATATATCTAATATTAATTTATTTAATTGGATCATAATAATGGTAAGTTTGAAATTTAAAATATGGGTCGACCTATATTTGAACCATAACCATATGGTTCCAACCCACACAACCTATATTAAAAATGGTTAATATGATTTTAATTCTTAAATGGAATTATAACCATATTTTAAAAATCAAAACTAACCCATAATCATATTTTACCAGGCCTAGACAGAAGTCATAATTTTTTTTTACTTATTACACACTTATTTAAAAAAATTACAATAATTAAAAAATTGACATAAATATTCATAATATATATTATTTTCCATAAATAAATTAATAGTGACAGTTAAAAGCATTAGGCTAGTACCCGGTATCCGTGTAGAAAGATAAATGAAAAAGTGAACTTAAAAAAATATATATATTAAAGTGAACAATTTGGGATTGAGTGACAAGTCATGGCCAGTTCTTGATAAACGGTCATTTCCTTCTGACAAACCAAACAAAGAAAAATAATCACTTCTTTGGATTTTATGTCCTTGTTTATTTTTTCTATTTATTTTTATCTTTTTCATTTCTCTCCCCTCAAATGTGTGAGACTTGTGAAAGTAAAAAAAAATAAAAAAATAAAAAAATAAAAATTTAGAGCACATACTAAGTATATAGTTGAAGAGAATATTCTCTTAAATTATGTGTTTATTCTATTAAAATTAGTGTAAATACAGAAATCATACGAATATACACACAGTTCAAAAAAATATTCTCTTAAACTGTGTGTTTAGCACGTGCCTTTAAAATATATGTTAAGAGAACCAAAAAAAAAAAGAGAGTTTTACATCATCTGCACTCTCTATATACTAGCACCCGGTGCCTCTATAAATTATGTGGGATATAAAATTAAAATTTTGTAAAGTTTAGAGATATAAATAAAAAGATAAAAAATTAAATTAAAATAAATAAATAATTATATATTTAAAGTTGTAAGTGCAAAAGAGGAAAAAAAAAATGTGTGACACATAATCATCAAACTTATGGGAAAAGGTTCGTGGAGACTTTATAATATAGATATTCTCATCAAAATTTGTGCAAGTTTTGGTTTCCTTAATGCAAATTTTGTTATTCCACCATTCATAAATTAGAGATATTTTTAAGACGAGTTTTTTGTAATTTGCATGAAAATGTCCGGTTTAATATTCATTGCAAGTGAGTAACACTATAAAATGAGTAAATTATTTGGACTCGATTCGTACTCGTTCGATTAAAAATTCAATTCGAGCTTGACTTGAAATATAAATGATTCAAATATGAACAAATTTTAAATCTCGATAAATTACTCGAACCTCCTCAAATTATAATTTTTTATTGATACTCAGATCATATTCGTTCGAAAAATTTGTTAGGAATGATTAAAGTATGTATATTTAAATTTGATGATGTGATTATAATGTATAATTTTTCAATAGTTTTGTAAAGTCCTTATTTGAGAAATATATGTACAAGGACTTAGAAATAGAACGATCAAACTTGTTAGGTTGATCATTTGAGTTGATTTCGTGTATAAGTGATAGGATCAAATCGATCGTAGAGTCACTTTGTTTGTTCATTCTGTTAATCAAGTTCGTAGAGTACTCTAAGTGTTCGTAGAGCTCAGTCACATGATCATAGAGCTACCCCATCGTTCGCAAGATAAAAAGAAGATCGTCGAGTCTGCTCAAGCTTCGTAGAGCATAACATAAAGCTCAATCTTCGTAGGGTGGAGTTCAGACTCTACGATTTAGCAAGTTCGTAGAGATTGTCAAAACTGTCATATGACTGATAAATTCAAAACATTACAGAGCGAAGATCTCAAGGATGGTTCTCACCATCTTCAAATTCAGATTAAAAGATCATATGATGGTGTGTCTAAACCGCTAGATTGAAGATGTGACACCACTCAAACGTGGTAGGCAGAGGCGAAGCCATGGAGGATTTGTGGGGTCAATCGATCCCACATAAAAAAAAATTATTTTACAATGTAAGGTAAATTTTAAAATTTTTAAGTATTATATATAAATTGACCTCACTAAAATTTTATAAATTTTCTATTATACGGGGTCAAATTGAAAATTTATAATTTTGTCGATCAAATTTTAATCACATATGACTCATCCTCTCAATATATGTATATCTCTCTATAATATTTTAAACTAAATAATAATCTAATTTATATTATTTTTAAAAATAACTAATGAATTACTTACTTATAAACAGTTGTGATTAAAAAAGTATATTATGAGTAAATATAGTGTATATATACCATATATTATTACTTATTATATTTTCATCGTAACATAGTGTGTATATATATGTGACCCGAAAGTATAAAATATTAAAAAAATTGGCTCGCGCCCCCAAACCCCCTCCAAATTATTTGTAGCTTAGTACTAATTTCGACCCCACTCACCAAACTTTCTAGTTTCGCCACTGGTGTAAGGTGAAACTGCAGATTTATGGGACGTGTTAGAGCCGAAAGCAACCTAGTATCTACAAGTCAACATCAGAGTACAGAACAATAAATGCACTATTGGAAACTTTCCAACAAGACAATTTCAGAGGTTTATAAAGGGAGTACGAGGATTTAAATTCAAGTACGAATCACACAATACAAAGCTGAACCTCTACCAAAATATGCAAAACTCTACTCTACGATTCAGAATAACTTGTTTAAAGCTGCTAAGTAACTGAATGAGTCAAGTCTCATTGCAAAGCTTAACAGCACCTCAACCAATCAACATTCAACTGTGATTCAACTTGGTCTTAGTGACCATTATACCGAGACTAAGTGGCTTGAAGGAATTTAAGTGATTCAGAGGACTAAGTGTTCTGGTTTGTGTGACCAAATTGTCGAGACTAAGTGACTTCAAGAAATCTAAGTAATTAATTTGTAATAGATCTTAGTGATCTGGTCTTCGTGATCCATCCTTAGTGGATTTCCTACTTGTTGAAGTAGAAGAGTGAACTAAGAGTTGTTTGTATTCCGAACCACTTAAATATCTGGTGTCATTTAATTTCAGTCTTTACATTCTGTCATATATATGTTATATCTATAAGGTGACTAACACCTATAAGAACTAAATTAGAACTGAGATTTCATTAAATCTACAAGGGGAGTTTTCAAACTAATATTCCGCTATGCTAAGAACTAATTGAACAAATTAATTATCAGGGTAACTAATATTTAAATAAGCAAAAGTTTTTAAAGATCTATTCAACTCACCTTCTAGATCTTTATTGTGCTTCTGGGAAACAACAAATTTCAAATTATTCGGGCTCAATTTGAGATCGTGCTCGATTCGATAGCTAAACGAGTCTCAATCAAACCTTATTTTACACTCGATAAATTTTGTGAATCAAATATGAACAACTCAATATTCAAGAGCTAGTAATTATCTACACATGCAATATACAAAGACAATGTTGTAAGTTGGTCTGCATCAAGTCTCTACTTTTTTGTATAAATGTCAATTGTTGCAATAATCATTTAACACTTCTAATAATTGACTTTTTTTATATGTGTCCCAAATGTTTCGATAAGTGTATTTAATAAGTTTAATTCTTCTTCTTTTAAGCTATAATGAAAATACATAAAATTTCATAATCAACATATTATCTCATTCAAAATTTTATAATCACTAATCTCACATAAAACATAAATAAAACTCGCATGTTTTCGTTGAGAATTGAACCTAGGAGATTGAGACTTAAGGATTTCACATGTTTTTGTTGACAATTGAACCTGAGAGACTGGGACCCAAAGATTTTGCAGTCTCAATCTTAATTATTAGACTAAAATTTTGTTAATTAACAAGTCTAATTTTATTCTTTGGTTTGCATGAGATTTCTCAAATGTTTTGATGCATTTTCTTTTTCTTTTTTTTTTAATTAAGAAAATTAATAAACATGTTGGGTGGAAGATTAATGCACATGATTATTGTATTAAAGATATTTTATTGTTCTAATAGAAACAATACGAAATATAGTTTTGAAATCCATAACAAAGAGGTCCAAAATGTATTCAATGATCCCTGGCTGGGCCGGGCTGGGTTTTACAGGACCCAATCAGTTCAGCCTAGCTCAGGCCAGAATAAACTGAGTCCATTACTTCTGCATAGTTTGGATGCCCGGAGTTAGAGTCTAATGGGCGAAATCCATTAAGAGAATGGGCTACCTCTTCCAGGAGGAGGCATATCCAATAAATGTCCATTAATTAGAATGGAGTAATCCATGCTTTTTTGGTACTCTTTTAATAATTGATTTTAATTTCCATTAAATCAACCCTAATAAATGTTTAGATATCCTATATTTAATTAAGTTAAAAAAATAATTAAATAAAAAAACCACCAAATGCATGAGGTGATCACCCGCAAAAGTTTAGTATTAAATAGAATACATCACATTATTGAGATGTATAGACTATAGAAACCGAGTCTAGCCGAGTATTGAGTTGCTCAAATTTAGTTTATAAAATTTATCGAGTATAAAATAAGGTTTGATTGAGGCTCATTTAGCTACCGAGTCGAGCACGATTTTGAATCGAGCCCGAGCAGTTTGAACTTTTCGAACGAATATGATCTGAGTATCAATAGAAAATTACAATTTGAGGATGTTCGAGTAATTTATCGAACTTTAAATTTTTTTTATATTTGACTCATTTATATTTTGAGTCGAGCTCGAATTGAACTTTTAATCGAGCGAGTACGAATCGAACTCAAACTGTTTACTCATTTTACAGCCTTAAGTACGGACGATGAAATATAATCATATTCATAACAGTTATCGAGAATTAGAGTTTGCTATCTAAGAATCGCTCATTATACCAGCTATTGGCTAATCTGTTAGTTGCCTTGGCTCTGTCACTTGGTTAAAAGTTATAACACAAGTTTACGGTAGTTCAAAATTAGAATTATCACAATATCATGAATAAGGGTGTAAACGAACCAAATCGAGTCGAGTATTGACTTGTTCAGATTTGATTCACAAAATTTATTGAGTATAAAATAAGGTTTGATTGAGGCTCATTTAGCTACCGAGTCGAGCACGATTTCGAATCGAGCCCAAGCAGTTTGAACTTTTCTAACTAATATGATCCGAGTATCAATAGAAAATTACAATTTAAGGAGGTTTGAGTAATTTATCGAACTTTAAAATTTACTCATATTTGGCTCATTTATATTTCGAGTCGAGCTCGAATCGAAATTTTAGTCGAGCGAGTACGAATCGAGTCCGAACTGTTTGCTCATTTTACAGCCTTAATCATGAAGTCAGAGGTGGAACCAACCCGCCCTGAAATCTCCGGGGGTTATTTGTTTTCTTTTCCCTTCTTTTTTCTTTTTTGTATTTTCTTTTCTCCTTTGCTTTTCTCTTGTTTTTGCTTTATCATCAAAGTGAGGCAAAAAAAATGATAGTAATTCTCTATGTAAACTAATTAAAAATAAAAAGCTAAATAAATAAAATAATTTTTTTTAGATCCCACTATAATGATCATAAGTTCATCATAGTTCTATTCTGTCAAGATTATTAAATCTCTCTTCTTCTATTTTTTTTTTGTTGTTGCTGGAATTCCTTCTTTCAAGATGAACCACAATATAAGATTTTAAATATATAATATTATAATTTATAATTTATTTATAAAAATAGTTAATCAGTTGACTAAAAACTTTGAAGTCTGATTAATAGTCTCATAGTTCGGGAGAAATTAATATATATATATATATATATATATATATATATATTTAAAGTCATTAGACTCACAACTTAAAGGTTGACAAGTGTTGGAATAAGATGTTGTGAAATACTATAATTAGACAAAATGAATTTAAAAGCACTCCAAATATTAATAAATATTTTTTTTAATAATATATTTTAACCCCCTCTAAAAATATCGTGATTCAACCACTGCATAAAGTAGTCGCCGTTGCTCAATTTGAGTCAGACCTTTTATAGACATTATTTTGCTCACAGTTTCTAGAACTAGGAAATGGATTGTGATGTAATCTTATTTATTCATATCCTATACAGCATTCTCATATTGATAACATTACACTAGAATATGCATGATAATATAAAGTTTTGTATTGAGATAGTTTTATGAAAAATGTTGTCGAGATGTACGGCCGAGTAGACATACATGATAAATAGCTTAAAAATATTTATATCGTGTCACTTTTATTTATTTAAATGCATTTCGAGTTTATATATATAACACGACTTTAATTTTATTCTTTTGTTCTAACAGAAGAGTCCTAGCAAGCTTTTGACTTGTTCAACACAAATTGAACATTCGACCTAATGAAAGTGTTTAAAAAGGTAAAAGAAATAAGCAATTAAGATAATCTTAATACGGTCCCGATCTTAAGTTTATCATTTATTTATTATATTGTTTATCCTTTTTTAGCGACGGATCGGACAACGGTTTGGTCCGTCGCTATATATACAACCGTCGTTTATATGTTGTCTGTCGCTATATGCTGTCCGTCGCTAAAAACTAAGACGACAGTTGTATAAATAGTGACGGACCAAACCGTCGCCCGATCCGTCGCTAAAGTAGAGTAAGGAAGGTATGTTGAATAAAAGATAAACTTAAGATCCGGACCAAATCTTAGTGTTAGCTAAAATGGGACCTACAAAAAAAAAGGATGAATTTTTTTAATTCATTTAGATTACTTGTAAACCATGAGTATTCCACTTGGTATATTATATTTTAGAGTTGTTCTAAGCAGCAAACCCTTTCCTTTCCCTATAATCTACTCGCTGAATATATATGATTTTAGAGTTGTGCATAAGTATTAAGAAAATAGTTGTATATTATTAAATATAATATCAATTGCCTATATTGTTTTTGTATTGAAAAAAGATAGTGTTATTTATTAGGTAGAAAATAGTGAAAGAACCAAAGTTTATTTAATATTTGGGATAATATTAGAAATTGAGCAATTAATACTTACTTGAAATTCTCAAACGACAAATATTAAAAGACAAAAATACTTATCTAAAACGATATTTAAAAAGAGACGGAGGGAGTACTAGAAAATAATTTTATGAAAAAGATGAAAATCTTAAAGGTTGGTGGAATCTCTCTTAAGTAGGTTGTGTACAAGAATTAAAAAAATGATTGTAAAACATTAAATATAGTATCAATTGTCTATAAAATTTTTTACCATACTTATCTCATTCTCTCCCTCTCTCTCATCTGTAACATTTTTCCATGATAGGTAATTTTAGAAAAATTGTGACTAATTCTCCTAAATTATATAAAACGTCAAATAATTTAAAAAATATATAATCATCTAAAACATCATATATTACGAGACAGAGGGAATATAATATAATGATGATGATATGGCCTATATGTGTTGAAGCTTGCATCCATTAGTCTAAACTAATTAATTAAGTGGCATCATTACACAACGATTATGTCATAACAACTTGCTTAATACGACAGGAAATCACCTTATTTGGTGGTTTATATCGTAAATCATCCTTATTAAGCATAATTGAGTCAGTTATACTCTAATGTTGAGAGACATTTGCATTATTATGTTAGACTTTTTACCAATGAGTAGTCTCACTCAATAATGCGATTATCAACGAATTAATTATTCTTTGAAAAGTTTTTGTTAGAATTTAAAAACAAATAATATTGCAATAACACAAATATTATATAAAAGACGAAAAAGTAAGAACGCGAGATATATCCAGATTTATCAATTTGGTTAGTCCTGCTTGTCTTATGTATTCATCAGACGCCTCACACACTCTACAATGATCTATACACCAAACAATATTTTTATAGTAACTAGAAAACCCTAACTTCTATAACATTGACTCATTAGTCATAAGACCTAATACATTAATAAAACTCAAGACCGGATTACTAATAAATCTCCAAGTCCAATTATACTTTGCGCTTGGCTTCCGGGGGCACTGTTCCCCTGTAACCCCCGCCAGCTCACCAGCGATCTGGGCAGCCGCTCGCTCACCGGGGAGCGAGACCCCCAATTACCATATCGTAGTGGTCATTCGTCAAACCCGCAGAAGTATAAATCAATCCCAACAATTTTAAACATAATTTCAATATGTTTTATCACATTACAATCATATCATTGGCAATTCCTTCAAATATTGTAAAATAATTAGGGTTTCTTTTGTTTTTTTTTGACTTGATTAACCAATGTGCTTGCTTCACTTTACTTAACTTTTCTTTAGGCAAGTAAATTATTATTTTTCATATGAGTAAACAATAAAAAATAAAAGGATTAACCAAGCATTAGAGTTAGATTCTTCCATGATCAACCATATTTATCCTTAGCGTCACTTAGCACAGACACACTTTCTGCATTATTGATAAATAATCATAATTTAACTATATATAATCTAAGTCACGTACATAACTTTTTGGCATTATTTAATGAATATACTAGGAGAAGAAAAAATGGTGACATAAGTTCAGAGTACATATAATAAAAAAATAATTATATAAAGCACTTTAGATTAGAACTAGTCATAGAAAATTAAGTCATCCAATCTAATCTTCCTTGTATATATTTTAGCTTTAATTAAGAAATTGAAGATTCTCCACTATGATATAAAATGCCAAAACTATATGGATTTTAAAAGGCTAATAATGGAAGTCTTGCTATGTAGTACTAAACATATGAAAAGCATTAAGTAATAAAGGCACATAAATATTTACTAATTTTTTACTTTGATTTCTATCTAGATGTCATGCATTCACACACAATAAGATTATTTAGGAAAATGATGTCCATTCATTTTTTCCCCCTTGGATGTCAGCCAATGTCAATATTGGCTTTACATGAAAACAATAGGTACAAAGATTATGTCACAGTACTGGTTTGAATAATGGGTTTCTTTCTTTAGAACATTAAAAATGATTAAGTAATTTTATTTTTTTATTTTTTTTTGCTAAGTTTAGCTAAAATCTTAACATTCCTGCCTTGGACAGGAATGGATTGTTGTCCCATTTAATAAAACACTTCATTCTTCCCCAAAATGAGAATTTTATTTTACATTTTATGCATATCAGGGTATATATGTTGAGTTATCAAATTTTGTAGTGGTAGTGTTTAGCGTACCGCACTCAAATTGGTGTAGTGTGTTTTATCAAATCCAAATTAACGATGTCTTTGTGAGTTAAACAAAATGTGTTTAGAACAAACTATGTACGTATTTATATATGTATATAATTTTTGTAACTCCACATGCACTAAACGCTCTTCATAAAACTCAGAAATATTTAAAAGGAAGAATATTTTTTTTTCCTCATAATTAATATTCAATTTAATAAAGAATAAGTTTACTAATAAAACCTAAACTTCGAAACCATTGCAAAAGAGTAGGTAGATTTAACTGTCAAGAAAATAACATGTTTAAGGTGTGCAGATTCTTCATGAATCAATAATAGAGCAAACTCTTGAAAACTATGTAGTAACATAAATTCTATTCGGATTTCTTATGGTGTGTACAAGTACAACCAATTTAGGGTGGAGTATTTGCCTAATTTTCAACTAAAATAATGGTGGTGGCTGATCAACATCAAAGCTCCAAAACTCTCTCTCTCTCCCCCTCTCTCTCTCTCTCTATATATATATATATATGATCAGTGATCCATAAGGACCATAACAAATATGTTTGTTATGATATAATTTGGAGAAAGTCACTTGTTATATTATATACTTATTGACAAGTATTTACTAAAAGTCTAAAATCAAATTTGTTTTTTCATCATAATTGTACCGTTCGAGTCTATTCTCCACAAATAGATTTAACACCCCCCCCCCCCAACACACACACACACACAAATATATATATATATATATATATATATATATATATATATATATATATATATATGTGAGAGTGATCCGTAACAAATATTTGTTATGATTTAATTTGAACAAAATTATTTTTGGCTGTCCATATATAGGAGAAAGAGGGCCACTCAAATTTAAAATTTTAACCCTTCACCATTATTAACAACAGATAACACTTCTTTTTCAAAAATATTAAGTTGTCAGCAACTCTATCCTAACCAGAAATGAGTGCATTTGTCATGGATCATAATCTATAACAAATATTTGTTATAATATTTTTCGAACAAACATATTTAGTCGTTCATAAAAAATAAAAATAAAAAACTGACGACACAATTTTTTTTAAATAATAATAGTGAAATAATTAAAAAAATTAAATTCCGTTTTCTCTATGGACAACCACATATATGTTCACGAATGGTGCCATAATCACTCTCACAAAAATAAAAAAATAAAAAAATAAAATTACCACATTTTAAATGATAAGAATGTATTTAACTGCAAGATGTCCCATCTTAAAGTTACTTAGAGCCCTCCCACTTAAAAAATATGGGAAATCTCTTGCTCCTATCCTATCATCCAACAACCATTCATTTTTTATATGTCTGCGCCCGAATTAAACGTGTTTATAATGTCTTCAGATTCGGATTGTTTATCGAATTGAAAAAGTTATCGAGCATCTAGGTCATTGGTTCAATGAGTACGTTGAATCATTATTGAAGCAGTGACGTCATAAATATATAAAAATATATTATGAATAATTAATAAAAATTTAAAAATTCTTATTTTTTATGGATTATAAAACATAATAAAGTTGTGTTACAGTATTACTAAAAATGGTTACTTTTAATATTAAAAAAAATTTGATATAAAAAATATTAAAAAATAATAAAACACCGGTTCACTAGGTCAAACTAGTTCAACCGGCCGGCCACATCTAACCAAACATAGACCTGTCCGATCCGGGTCAGGTCTGAAAACAGTGCGTGCTTATGCCACCGCTAGGCCATTACAACTTAAAAATAATGAAGTTAATTAACATGGACGGTGATCATCAATATCCTAAGGTTAATTAACTTAATACAAGCATCTTACGAACATTTGTTGGGCCGAGTGGAAGGAATTTGGTACTCCTTAAGCAAGGTGTCAAGTTCGAGTCTTGTGAACGGAGAAAATGGTGTTATTAGGGAGAGCTTTCCTCTTGTGGATCATCCGACTATAGCTTAATTCCAAATTAGCAAGGCTTAATGGTTACCGAATACCGGGAGGTGAGTATTACGTGCAACTAGTAATTAATCCCGTGAACTTGAAGTATGCTACAGATGCCAACCATCCCGATTTCAAAATCTGACAGTAACTTTTTGAGTTGAATTTGTGGAATAGATTTAAATGATCTAAATAGTAATTCTAGGGCGATGAATTTGAGAGTTGATCTGGGATCGGTTTGAATCATGTCGTTACGTTGTGAAACTTCAGTACCACATTAGAACATATATATATATATATATATATATATATATATATGTATATATACGGTCCTCTTCTCCAGCGAACCTTAGATAGTGAACTAAGAAGGAATCGACTAGATAGCATGCAAAGCTGACGACATAGTTATGGGGACGGTTCGAACTTTCGCTATAAGTCAAAAAACCGTCGCTATAACCGGTTTATTTTTGGTTCGCTATTTAAGGTTCGCTGGAGAAGGAGACCATATATATATATATATGGGTTACATTGTGTTTTGTATAAGGTAATAGCCCTACTAAAAAAACCATCAACATATTATGATCTTTTATATAAACTTATGATGGAGTAAGATGATTCAAAAGAGTGTCAACATAGTCATGATCAAGGGCAAGGTATTGAGCCTCCAAGTTGAATCCATGGAGCCCTTATTCGGATTTGTGGTGGGTCCAGATATGTGTCATCAATAATTAAACAAAAATATGTCCTTAACATAAAATGGTCTATCTTATTCCTTGAAAGAAAGGAAAGATAAAGTAATATATATATTACAAGATGAGCTCTAGGTTTACAAAAGCTAGCAACTTGAAAATATTTTAGAGGAAGAAGGTCTTGATCCAATTTTCTTAACTTTTTCCATATTTAAATTCTTACCCCAAAAACCTACCAAACTCATATATATACCATTAAATCCCTTTCTTTCTCTCTTTAATTTCTTATTCTCATTCACATTCTCATTATACATACATACATACATATATTTATCTTAAAATTATAATTAATGGGAAGAAAATGCTCACACTGTGGGAGCATAGGTCATAATTCAAGAACTTGTGCAACACAAAAAGGATTAATTAGTAGTATCGATGATCAAGATTACTCAAGTTGTTTAGGTGGCTTCAGGCTCTTTGGGGTGCAAATGCAACTCTCTTCTTCTTCTTCTTCTTCTTCTTCTTCTCCTTCATTGGTAAAAATTAATAATAATAATGCCATGAAGAAGAGTTTTAGTGTTGATTGTTTATCTTCTTCATCATCATCTTTAATCTCTTATTCAACAGCAGCAGCAGCATCTTCTTCTTCTTCTACATCTTCGCGCCATTCGATTTCCATTAATGATAAATTTTCTCATGGTTATGATCTCTCCGACGGACCAACTCAGGAGCGGAGAAAGGGTGAGTTTTTTATTTTATTTAAAAATATATATATAATTAATTAGATGACAATTGCAACATTTGTTATAATCAAATGCAACAAAAAGCTATATATAAACTTGATGGTGGTCAAGGGTATAACAACTTTATAAAATCCGAATCTCAAGTTTGCTTAATATATATTTTTGAGTAATGCTAAGTAACTAGACAGAAATTATCTAGTTTACAATCGTTTAGACAGAAATTGTTTAGTTTATCAGTGGTTAATTCTTTGAAGTTTTGTGTTGATTATCTTCCTTTAATTACCTCTCCACGATCATAATCTTCAATATGATTAGACAATTTTTATAAAAATATCTTAATGTCACTTTATATGAATACTATACTTCCTTAATTATAAATCTTTTTTGTAATTAATTATTTTTTTTGTTGGGGTGAATTAGGGTTAGGGTCCCCGTGGACAGAGGAGGAACACCGCATATTTGTGGTGGGACTTGAAAAGCTTGGTAAGGGAGACTGGAGGGGAATCTCAAGGCATTTTGTGACTACAAGAACTCCAACCCAAGTGGCTAGTCATGCCCAAAAATACTTTCTCCGACAACATAATACTCTCAACAACAAAAAGCGTCGCCCTAGCATATTCGACCACACGGTATGCACCTCACTTTATTTGGAACATCTTACAGCTTATGTTAAAAAATAAGTTTAAAAAAGTTCAACTTAATTAAAGTAGACTAAGTTTGTTGCACTCTAATATGTAAAACATGTATCTTAGTGCATCCCGAGAATCTTTTATGCTAAACAACATGCACTCTCAACTGGTCGAAATGTACCCAGAGTTTTTTTTTTAAACAGTTCAAAATGCACCCTAAAGTTTGTTGAGTTGAACAAAATGCACTCTCATGTACTTTTAAACTTTTAAAACATTGAAAAGACCTTTAGGGTGGACTCATATACGTTTTAAACATTGGAGTACAAATCTCAACAACCCTACAAACTTTTGGGTTCAAATTGTATTTTAGTTGTTAAAGTACTCCCTCCGTCTCCAAAAAAGTGAGCAAAGTACAATTTGCAACAAGTAAAACGGTAAAAATAAAGAAAAGATAGTAAAACACGTATCTGAGTGCACCTCAAAGAATGTTTTATGCTAAACAATATGCACCCTCATAGACCTAGCAAAATCGGCCCAAGTCCGCGGGCCGGGCTTGGGACTTCACATTTTCAGCCCATCAAAATCTGGGCCGTTTTGGCCCGGCCCGAAAATGGCCAAGCTCAGAAATATGTCAAAATGTAGGCATAAATCAGTTTAGGCCCGCGGCCCGGGCTAGCCCGCCCGTCACATGACAGGCTTTGAGTTTCACCTTTTCAACCCATCAAATCACCGGTCCATTTGGATCAGCCCGACCTGTTTGCCAAGTCTACACCCTCAACTGATTGAAATCCTCCCAAAAAAAAAATTTAAACGGTTAAAACATTGAAAAGAATTTTAGGCTAAGCAAAATGCTGACATTGTTAAAACGGTTAAACAAAATGCACTCTCACAAAGGAACATTTTCAGTTTATTTGTTAAGCATAACAACTTATAATAAGTTTTTTTAAAAAAAAAATAATAAAATACTCGAATTTATCAAATAAACCCGCTTAAAATAGGCTAGAACTGATGATTTGTTTCTTAATTGGTCTTGTTATCTTTACTTTGGCAGGCCCAGGCCCAGAGGAGTAAATCTGTACTTGAAATAGCTGATCACAAAAACCATAATTCTTTAACTCAAGAAACTCTATTCACTTCAACCCAATGGACTAAGTGCAACAGTACCTGATCTTGAGCTCAAGCTGGCGGCTCCTGGGCCGTTGGATCAAAACTAAACCATCCCCTGATCAAATTATAATTAGTGTGGTCTGAATTATAATAATAATAATAATATCATAGTTAACATATAACTACTAATTAGTAATTAATTACTGATTATATACATTTTTGTCCAGGGACTTTCAAATGCTCACCCCTCATTACTCTCCACTCCTGAAGAGAGAGACTTGTTATATTAAAATAATGTGTTTTTCATTTTTGACAAAAACATAAACTGAATTGTCAAAAATACATTTTTGGTTTAATTTCTGGTTCTAATTGTCATTCTGAATAGATGGTACCAGTTTCTTTGATAAATGGAATGATATTAAGATTTAATGTTTAATATAAAGTGATTTGACGAGTTTACCCTTTAATATATAATAAATGTATAAATAGATATTAAAATACTCTCTTTTTTAGTTACACATCTGTTGAACTATGTCCTACTCTTTGTGTCACGTCATCAATTTTTGACGTGGCAGATCCAATTGAATAGAAGTGAAAAAAAAATTATAGTTTAATCATCTAATTGACAATTAAAAGGTGAAATAAGGTCCATAGTTTATAAAGTAGTAATTTATATGTAAGTCTATATATAATATATTAAGTATCGGTCCGGATCTTAAGTTTACCATTTATCTAACGTACCTTGCTTACCCCCCTTTAGCGACGGACCGGGGGACGGTTCGGTTCGTCGCTAAAAGGGGGTAAGCAAGGTATGTTGGATAAAGGGTAAGCTTAAGATCCGGACCTAGTAAAGTATATACACCAAAAAAATAAAAATCACTGCTTAAATGAGAAAGACTAGAATAATTAGAAAAAGAGAGATAAGATGCACCAATTAAATGATTTGCCATTGCAGAGTGATGCATTAGCAGTTCATATAGACGAATCCTCAAATGGGAAAGGCTTAGATTGATATATATATATATATATATATATATATATATATATATAGGGTCAGTCTCTCCAGCGAACCATAGGGAGCGAACTAAAAACGAACTGGCTATAGCGACGGTTTTTTTCGTCGCTATAACATAGAAAGCCGGTTTTTATGTTATAGCGACAAAAAAAATCATCGCTATAGTCGGTTCGTCATTAGTTCGTTCTCTATGGTTCGCTAGAGAGACGGACCCTATATATATATATATATTCTGTTTTCTTTACAATTTTCTGATCTATCATAACATAATCAAACAAATCAATCAATGAATCATCAAAGGCTTATAAAATATCACAAGTCAAAAATTACATTGGGAGCAGAAACTAGTTTACATTTTAGGGGAAGAACAAATCAAAAAACATGCAACAAAAGCAGAATGAAACAACTACCTCAATTAAATGTGAAGCCTCTTTCTACTCATTACTTATTTGTCCCCTGCTTTTTGAAGCCTTAGGTTTCTTCATTCTTCTTTAGTTAGGTAGGTCAAATATGAAGAACAGATCCAACACCTCATGTAGAACTTCGCGCCGGGGGGGGGGGGGGGGGGGGGGGGGGGGGGATTTCGGCATAAGATCCTTGTCAGGGTCAAAACTGGATATCTATACTGCAAACAAAAATTTTAAACTTCATGAATCATGAGATCCTTGGCCACAAATGTAATGCGGTGTTTAGCACTGTCAGAATGGAGGTTCTCTCCTTTGAATACCATCTGCACGTCAAAAACAATCCAAGAAGATTTATAAAATATACCAAAGGGACAGATAGATACAATGAATGCATCTCATCAGTACATAGATTTTGATCTGTTCACCTCAGTCTGAGTATCAGGAGAAAACCACCGTAACAGAATCCCAAGATGTACAACAGCAGGAATGAGCTTAAATAGCAATGGAGTAGTCACCTGTAGCAATGAAAATCATTAATTCATTTGTGTTTTAGAGTACCCGGCAATCTAGTCACAAAGCTTGACAAAAAATCAATACTTCCTTAATATTTCGACATTAAACCTCTTAATTCATAAATATTGAAGGTACATCCTACAGTAGAAATTTTAAGTCATGTGCATGCTTATTACGTGCACTTTACTAGAAAATCATTTGCCCCTGCTTGCTAGACGTAATGCTAGCAAGCCAATTATAAGATCGTTATCGATTTTTGAAAGTCAAATTGAGATATTTTTTAACTCAAAATTGATATTATTATTCATTAAATACTTCGAAACAATCTTATAACTAGTAGTACTTCTTAGATAGTTTACAACATCATTTTATTGACTAAAAATTAAATGAATCCATGTCATTTTTTTTAAAATGTCTCGAACTTACTTCAAAAAGTCAATAATGTTTTTATATTTTGAAACAGGAGTATAATATAGATGGATGCATATGTTTATTTCTCATTGTAAAGAATAATTGAAATGCTCCAATCTCATTGTATAAATAAGGATTATAATACATTGGGACAAGAAACCCCAAGGAACATTACATAGCACACATGAAATCCAGAAATATTCGATGTAACCCATATAAATATATGATTGGAAATGAATGTATACCAGACTAAGAGCTGTCGTCCCAAGAAGCAGCAAGTACAGCTAACAGTAAATAAATAAATATATGTATATATAAATGACTCAACGGGAAGCAACCAAGTGCTGATATTTTTATATCAACAGTCAGAATTATATGTTTTGCCTTGTGCAGTACATATTGTAAATTGGAATTCAAAATACAACATGTTCTGCACAAAGTACAAACAGTAGATGCTGACTGCTGATATAAAAATATCAACAGCAGGGTATATACCTTTGTCACACACACACACACACACACATATATATAATCTGCCACACTTCACAGATCTTAGGGTTTATAAACTCTTAACATATCCCCAAGAATTTGAGAAATAGAGAATGCATGATGTAACAAATCTTTTTAAGCAAGGTTTCAAGTGAAAACAGGGCAGAACTCCTTGTCAGAACAAACCTCAACAAGATGCAGATTAGAAGCACGGCTGAGAAGGACAAAAGCAAATTCCCCAATTTGAGCTAAAGACATTCCAACCTGCATAGTTGAAGACCCAAATGCCCTTGTCAGTGAATAAACATATATTAAGAGGTGAGCAAATAGTTTCGTAAGACAAAGCTGTGATGCAATATCTTACCAGAAGTGAATTCTTGTTGTTATAGCCAAATCCCTTGACAACAATAACTGTTTTAACAACCACCACTAATAAAACTGAAGCTAACAAGATATCAACATGGTTCCAGAGAAAATGAACATGAATCAGCATCCCGATGCTGGCAAGAAACAGGGCGGCAAAGAAGTTCCGAATGGGTTCAACCTGCTCAAGTAAAAATGTTTAAGCCATTGGTTAACTAAAAGAGAACCTAATGCCATACAGATAAAAGCTCAAATTATAAATATGCACATTTAAAAGAATTCAACATCACATTAGACTAAGAGGTCATGAAGGGAGAGTTTAGATCAAATCTATTTCCTAAAGTTTCAATGCGGGCATGTGCATTTGTACGTATATTCTCTAAAAATGTGCATTTTAAAAAACAGAAGTAACAAACACATATCTAGATACATACAATGCAAATTAGACATTTGCTTTTATAGAAAGAAAAACTAAGATGCTTACGGCAACCTACAGACCAAAAATAAAGATATTTTTCAACATTGTCAGATGAATCAACAGAGGAAAGAAGTAATCTTACTTGTTCAAGTGTATGTTGAGCAAAATCGGTTGTTGAAATCATTACACCGGCAGCGAAAGAGCCCAGTTCAAAACTTAAACCCAGCTTATCGCTACACTGAAATGACATACACAATAATAAATCACAATAGTAATGCCTGGGATGAAATCAGAAAAAATCACATACAAAGATGCAGTTTTATTTGATAAAATCCATAATGATGCGCAAAAGTAAGCCTCTACGAAGCAAGGTGCAGAAGGGACTATTAACAGTTGGATGCCAGAATGATGTACATCTTAAAATTTAATACAACAAGAACATCTGATTTATCCATTTCTTCCATTGCTAACACATTGTACCATAACATTTTATCATTCAGGTTTAAGTCAAGGAAGGGTGTGTGGACTTGTATTCTGTTGTTCTCTCTATTTTTCTTTTCTTGTCTCCTTTTATGAGAATGCCTTGGGAGTGTTAATACTGGTCAACAGAAACTAAGAGAGAGAGACAGAGACAGAGACAGAGAGAATGGGCAAGAAAAACAAACCCACGCTACGAGCAGGCAGAAAGCAACCACTGCCAATTGATACAGTTCATTAGTCTGCACAAGAAAGTTTTGGATTAGAAAAACATGACAAAGTACACATCATATCATCCACAAAAGCAGAAGATTTTTCAAGTAAGTGCACAGCTATAAGAATTAAGAACATATAAATCATGAGTGCCAACAGCAATGATTTCTCTTTTAATAGCAAAATCCATACCTGTGATGATAGGCTTATCATCAGCTTGAGAAACCAAGGAACACTAGTACGTGACAATAGTGACAAAGCAACAAGAAAGGCAATCAACGTCACCAACCTGGCCAACATATAAATCATAATATATTTAAAAAGGTATATATCCATGATAAACATCTTTGAAAAAGAAAGAATATAAGAACGAGAGAAGTTTATCATGGATACAAAGCTAATAGCATATTTGGAACCTTGGTAGTTTTATGCTTAAACGCCCCTCTTCCTATATCTTCTTCATAATACATCAAAAAAAAATCAAAAAAATACTGAATAAACACTGATTAGTTATGTATCAATCTTTATTATATCTTCTTCCATATTTTTAAGATATGGGGCCCATTAAAATAAGAGGATGGCCGATGGCCATAAAACCATTCTTCATAAACATTATCACTTTCACATTCCACTAACTAAACCGGAGTTCAAAACAATGATGATTTGTAGAATCAGAGCCCCATAAAGTTTAATAAGGGTTGAGCTACTTATCAACTTACGATTTAGTCATGGATATTACTCCTTGTAGAACACCTGAAGTTGCACCCAGTATTGGAAGAAGAGCAAACAGCAAACCAACTGCACAGTCCTGTAAGAGAGAAATAATTTACAAACGGAGGACCTGAATAAGTTTGCACTTAGCTGGCAGTTACTTCAATCAAGACTCTAGCTGAAAGGACTAGTGGAAACCCTAAACCCTTTCTTTAATCGATGCCACCAGAACAAAAGAATGATGATACAGCAAAAAAAATATTAAAATTTGTTACTTTTTTGGTGAATGAATAGGTGAAACCCTAGTTAATGAGGCTCTGCCAACAAGCCGAATATCACTTGGAGTGAGAGATAGGAAAACCTTGAGTTCTCCAGGGAACAAACCCTTAAAATGAAGTTTTAATTATACAAGGGAAAATATAGAATGCATATCTCTGAAGATAATGAATGGAAGATACTGTATACCTGCAAAATGAGGGTGCCAACAATAACTTGCCCATGAAGGGCATTAATACTGTTTTTCTCCATCAAAAATTTCAGTACCTATGGCACAAAATAAGTGAAATCGCAGGAATGATCATTTAATTAACATGCAGAAAATAAGTACACATGCAGTAATAGGCAAATTGCAAGAATTACCACTGCTGTTGAAGACATTGAAAGAAATGCACCAACAAATATCACCTCTGAAGACTTACCACCACACATCTGCAAAAATCATCCAGTTTGCATAAGATTCTAACTTTTTTCAAACAGAAATATTCTAGTATATGGTCAAACAAGACAAACTCTAACCCAGAAATGTCACCATCAATAGGACAGATTGAAAAGTAAAAAGTACTAGAGAAGAACAATCATTGTCATTTTTCTTCAAATAGCATGCTATCAAAGGTTGGATAAAGAACCTGAACCTAAAATTTTCATTCTAAAGGCATGGTAATGGCACACCCATTGAGTGACATTAGAGGCAATGGTAACATAACATCAGCGCTGCAAAGTTATCATGGTCCATACAAACTGATTCAATGAAAAATAAGGTGGGAATCAAGAGCCAAAAAATCCTTGCATATGGATCAAAATTAATTCCACTTCATATAGTTCTCATCATTCAGTAATCCCAATTCTAATTCGTTCATCTCCTTTACTTTTTCAGATATGTAAAGAATTTGTTAGTTCACTTTATGTTTACCTTTTAGACTTTTCACAAGTAAAGACAAGTATACAGAACACTTGCACAACTTTCCATATATGTTCTATAAAATTCGCAAACATACCGAAGCTGTAATGCCGCATAGGCACATGAATAGGAAAATCTGGAGCAGGCCTCCCAGAACAGCACCTGCTCGAACAACTCGTAGCTAAGATTACAAAACGATGAATTATGACTCAACTTTTGGCATTAATATAATATAGTCACTGATGGGTGGGAAAAAGTAGCATACAAACATCAACTAACCTTTGTCGTGGAAAACTCCAGCCCCAAAGCAAAAAGAAGAAAAATAACACCAAATTGAGCCACTGTCTCTACCTATATGGACAGAAATAGTTTAATTACATGTTGAGTTTTATGATTTTCTTGGAAGCAAATATATTAAAATTAAATGTATCCAGATCTCAAATAGAAAGTAAATGACATTTCTAGGAAACAAAAGATCATAAATTTTGTTATTTTTGACCTATGAAGCACGCATATGTCAAAATTGGCATCACAAGCGCACGGACTGCGATGTAGTGCAGATACGCAGTAGATATTGCATAGTTCTTCTCCTGGCCATATCCAGTGATTAAAGATATAAAAAATAAAATGGATGTGTATGAATACATCAGGATACTTTAGAGTGCGCTGGTGGAAATTTTAATTTCTGAAACATTTTCGTGAACTTGTGGGGTTTAATTGCCTGGAGGCTTGGGCACAAATCGATAGCATCTCCTTCAGTCCGCACACCTCACTCACTGTCCCGGTGATCTCTCTCTCACTCGTCGGCCACCCTTATCTCCATTGATCTCCCTCTAAGTGCTTGAAGCTCTTCTCCCCATATGGAGATCATATGATGCAAAGGAGATTAAATTAATGCTTAGTTTCTTTTTGTTTAGTTGTGTTTAAGGACAAATTCTTTTTTTGTTTTCCACACATGGTCTCTAAGACTTGTGGATGTTTATTAGATAGGATTTCTGCTAGTACTATTGATCCATTTTGTTTTGGTTATATTTAGAGCAATGTAATATGGAAACGGAAGTTCTATCTGAATGTCTTCAAACATTATTCAGTAACATCATTTTTCCTATCTATGTTTTGAGATAAACGCATATCAGACATTTGTAGCCCAAACAAAATTGGTTGCATAGCAAAGAAAGTGAAAACACTATGTTTATTGAACTTTCAAAGATGTTGACCAAAACTATAGGCCCTATTGACCAAAGCAGATATGCTCTCTACACAATTGGGTGGGAAACGAATCCCCCTTCCTAAATTGTTCTTAAATTTACCAATAAAATGTTTAGAAAATTTGGCCACTTGTGAACCTATCATGACGCATATGAAAGGCACTTGGTCAAAATGAGCATTCTAACTGTATAGAAGAACGAGCCATCATCCAGAACTATTCCCCTTCCACCAAAACAAGAGAGAGAGAGAGAGAGAGAGAGTAGGCAGGTAGGGATGGAGAGCCAGTGAAAGACAAATGACAAATTAGATAAAGAATTTCCAAGCCTCATGACAACATAAGACATACTTGCACCATTTCACTGACGAAACTCAGCCCTCCTGGTCCAACAAGAGAACCTGCTAGCAAGTATCCAGTCATAACCTTCACATTTTTAAATGGATAATAATTAGGTTTAGAGAAAACTAAATGGAATAACAAGGGATACAACATAAATCATGAAACTTGAGAAGACCGGTTGCCCAGCACATGCAAAAGCGATGCCACCACAAGTTGCAGAAACAATGACAACTACTAAATCTGAAATCAGCCTACATAAATGAAACAAATTACACCAGATAAGCAAATAAGTACTTTGAAAGTAAAACCTTAACAAATTAGTTTGTTTACCTCAAGTCCAACTGTAGCACAGGGTATTTTGATTTGAAATTTGATATGATAAAGACATTATCCTGAAAAAAGTAGCACAAACAATAAGCACTGACAACAGCAATGTCATTTATTAACCAAAAATTATTCCCCTGATCTATTTTTACCTTTCTATCTATCAATGTAGGAGTGTCTTCAGCTCCATTGTCATTATCCATATTAAAAACATTATGAAGTTGAAAGGGCCTAAAAATTATCCAATGATGTCAGAGAAATAAAATTTTCAGAGGAAGAAAACTCTATGAAATTAGCGACATGCCCACTTTATCAATAAACATAAAAAATCTATCGAAATTCTAATTAGACGTATGATAGAAGCATGTACTTTTCCTCTTTCGTGTCATTTTTCTTGGACTTAACTCTAGCTACAGTTTCCAAAACTGCCTGATGAACAGAAACATGTAAATCAGATACATTCAGCAAAGCTTCAAGGTTCAAATTGGAACTAAATGAACAAAGTAAGAGAAGAAAATACAGCATCTAGCATAAACAAGCTTCATTTACTATAGAAAACTACGAATTATACAATCTCAACTATTTTTGGAGGGGTAAGGACACTTTGATAGTAAAATAATGAGTCACGTTGAAACACTACAAGAGAAACTAGTATGATGGCATTCAGTAAAGTTTGTTAGGATTAACATAGATTGGGTAGAGTTGGATTAAGTGTAGTATACAGTATTTATATGCCTAGCTTAGAAAAGCATCTAAGAAAAATCTTCATCTTTTTATCAATCAAAGATTATCCGAATCAAATACTTCCATTGTTGTAATACAATGTATCCCACTACGATAGTGAATTCATCCATCTTTAGCAATAACTTGGTTTTCTTGGAAAACTTAAATCAATGAATTAAAAACAGGAAGATACCACCAACCTGTTGTTCATTTACACTGTTGTTGAAGCTGCCGGCATCATTTGCTTCATAATTTAACGCAATTCCAAAAAGTTATGGGCATGCACCAATTGTATTTTTCTTTTATGTTTATACAAAAACAGAAGTAACAAATAAAGGCTGATCAGTAATTCACTACACAGACGTGAGATCTATCATAAATTCTTCAGATTTAGTTGTGTATATATAAAGAAACTAGAGACAACTACGCAAGGTAACAAATAAAGCTCTAACTTGGTCTGATCATATACATTACATGTAAATAAAAAATCAAGACTCATACTTGCCTCTAAACAAGGTATCAGAAACCTCCTCCCTAGTCCGTCCTACTACCCACCTATGTATCAACAAAGTAATTTGCCACTTATGCAATACAAATGTTCCTTGCATGACTGTCTCTTTTGACCAATAAAGTGCTAATGACTGTTTAATTCATGTCGCAATTTAACTCACCTTCTCATCGTTGCCAACTACTGTTTAATTCTATCTCCACCCCAACCGTTCAACTTCGTGTACATATTTGTCCAATGTCATAGGTAGTCAATTTTTTATTCAAGTCTAGCTCTTCATGACAATCACTTCTACTACCCATAAAGTTTAACTCATGATTAGCCACTTATTTTGGTGTATCTTGAGTTTGATCTTGTGGTTATGTTTATTCAACTAAGAAGATTTATACAAATCTTGAACGTTAAAAACTTTCAGGATGACTGCTTAGCAATCATTTCAAGTTGTAGGTTACAATTTACAATTTGCAAACACGCCCTTACTGAATTGAATTATGCAGACCGGTCCTTTCATCATGCATTGGCACAACAACTATGCAATTTCCCTCTAGTAGTCTATGTTCTATATATTCTTCATGTTCTTCCCAAGACTAGCTAGTATAGATAAATTACATGGAAGAAGTATTGTCCAAAAAGGAAAATGTAAATCAATGTCATGGATTGTTAAAGTCATGATATGGAATTCAATCAGATCTAAAAAACCTCAGGTCCAATGGCACAATCTGATATGGCATAAATTACAGGTGCCCAAATTATCCTTTGTTATGTGGATGGCTGTTTTGCGAAGGCTTCAATCTCTTGACCGGTTTGCTAAGTTCTCTCATAGTGTGGATCCTTCTTGTTGCCTCTACACTAATCACACTGAAAGTCATGCCCATTTATTTTTTGAATGTGCTTACTCGGGCTCCGTCTTCTTGTCTGCCATCTCTTATGGTGGTTGGGTTAATGTTCCCACAAACTGGCAGGCCATTCTAGATTGGGTCCCTCATAACCCAGCCCTAAAAGGAGTATCAAAACTGATATTTAAATTACTCATTGCAACAATGGTTTATACAATTTGGGGTGTGATGAGTGAGTTTTATACCTACGAATCGGTAGTCGTTATGGCTTGATTCTGAATATTTTCAATGTAATTTGTCTATAATTTCTACTGGGTTTGTACGTTTATGTGCAGTTAATGAAATGGAGGCGAAAGTAGCTTTAGAGGACAAATGAAATATGTTATATCTTTATTCCTTAATGCTTAATCTTTTTATTGTGTGCTTAAATATACTCATTATTCTTATATTTTTATAGGTACATTTGAAGGGATTAATGGGCTGGCCCAATTCGGCAATGGACTAAGGAAATTAAATTATATTCATCATATATGTATTCAAAAGGCAAAGCCCAAGTAGCTCACTCTAAAGGGCCACGAACTTTGTGAATTTGCAGCCACAAAATCATGCAAGGAGAATCAACAAAGGGGCGGCTTTGCTTTTAGCTGGCATCTAATGTATCGCTCATGAGGTCCCTTCTTTTTTGATCAAGGTATGCTCCTTTGCTATTGTATATATTCCTTCTTTCTATTCAATCTTAAATTTAGCAAAAAAAAAATGTCATGGATTTATCAATTCTAAATTAGCTAGAAGTAAATTTTCACATGAATAAGCATTAATCCTACTTTATTCCTTATATATATATATGCTTATAATCAAAATTTCCTTTCAATGCTGACAAATTCTCAGCACAAAAATCAATCAGTAAAGTGGAGAATTCAAATACTTTCAGCTCCATAATTCAGTATACAAACTTCATTGGTAAAATTAAGAGTTCAGATTTAGAAAGAACCTTCAATTTGATCACCCTCAATGAACTCTTTCTCGAGAGCTCGATCGATCATGCCGGCAAAATTGTCCTCCAGCGCCCTAGACCGGGACACATTCTTCGCGTCGGCATTGGTATCATCGAGCTGATCGGAATCTGAGTCGCCGGCGGCAGCTAGGAGGGAGAGTGAGAGAGTAGGAACGCAGGCTAGAGAGAGAAAATAGATAGCACAGAAAGCTACAAGAGGTAAACGGAGCTCTGAGGAAGAGGATCTCCTCTTGTTCATCGCACACACGATGGCGCACGATACGCAGAGAGGCGCACGTTAACAGGAAGTGAATATGTGTCCTTTGGTTTTGTCCAACTGTCGAAAAAATTGTGAGAGAGGACTCAGCGGAGAGAAATAGTGTTAAGAGAGAGAGAGAAATAGTATTGAAATTTAGGCGAGAGAAATGGAAATACCGTTGAAATTTAGGAGGGAAAAATTAATATAAAATAATACTCCCTCTGTTCCTAAATAAGTGACGGAAGAAAAAATGTGTTCTAATTTATTTGTCGTTTATAACTTTTTAGGAGAATAAATTATTACTTTCTTATATCACCACTCCCTTCTTTCATTATTCCAAGAAATTATTTCCCTTATATTAATAGTTTTCAACTTCCCATAAAGGGATAGTGATAAAATTTCACACAAAGTTTAAGTATTAAATGACTTTTTTAATTCATGTGCAAAAATCTTAAACGACACTTATTTAGGAGCGGAAGGAGTAAAAGAATGAATGACAAATTTTTGTCTTGTTTGACCGATAAACTTTGGCGGAGTGCAAAAAAAAAAATTATGACTCCCAAATAATTAATGTAATTTTTTGGAACTGAAATTTTTATAAAATTTAGTGATTTAAGTATCATTTGGATACATGTAAAAACATAATTGCACTGACGGTACAATTCTATTTTTTACATGTAGACAAATGACACCTAAATCACTGAATTTTATAAAAATTTCAGTTCTAATAAATCACATTAATTGTTTGGAAGTCATTAAAAAAAAATTGTCGATCGCAAAACTGGTCCTTAAAATCCGGTCACCCAAGATGATACAATCCTGATCAGCAAGTTATTCACATATTACATGCAAAGGAAAGCAGCAAGTTTCACACGGCAAAAGATCCTAACGTGACAAGGAATTTAGGATTTTGGGGAAAAAAAATTTATTTTCTAAAATATTAGGCAGATTCTATTAGCCTAATTTTTAGGGATTTGATTTACAGATACTTATCAAATTCTATTATAATTAAGATTTCTTTTCAGTTTAGATTTACTTTTTAAATAAGGTTTCTATTGTTTTATAGAAATAAGAATTTCTTTTTCAAATTGATTTCTACTTCCTTGTAGAAATTAGGGTTATGGTTTGTAATTCATATTATTAGGATAATTTGTTACTATTGCTATTAGAATTTGGATTATTTTGAGTACTATAAATAGAGGTTCAAGTTGTTGTAATTGATAGACATTATTCATTATTCAATATACTTGTGAGGTTATCTCTACTTTTGGTTCTTTGAAAAATTCCTAAGTTATTTTTTTAGTTTTTCTTTGAGATTCAACTTTGACTTATCATACAACAATACATAATTGTGTGTGGCGTCTTCTACCACATCAATCGTCGATTGTACAGAGATTACTGCTTTAATATAAGCGAGGGGTCAAGGTGTCGTTAGTGTCCATTCAACGCAGATTTCTAAACGTGAGTAATTGTACCAAGATTACCATCTACATATAGGCGAGGGGTTATGTAACGATCCCAAAATTCATATAATATAATTCTCGACATCGATCGTTAACAATACATCGAACTTCTAACTTTACATCATTATTCGATGATACAATCACTAAAAATATAGAATAATTAAAACTTTTATATATCTCTTTCTTTATTGCCCTGAATCTCAACATTTACATAACATATCTTTGATTTAAATTTATTACATGAATCGCTACATCGAAGTTACTATACAAAGTCTTACATCATAAGGCAATATCCACTATACATCGGATAGCTCAACTTTACAACTCAACAATTATGTTACAATCAAAATATTAAATGCATTTCTCATTTAACATAAGTAATCTTCTTGAATATTGATCTCTATAATTCAAATAACACGTATCATTACTTTAAAATCTTGACCTGCAAAAATAGTTATTTGCAAGAGTGAGCTCGACAGCTCAACAAGATCTAACAGCTTTCATGCATCACGTATCACATAAATAACATGCTCATCTTATACATCATAATCATTAGACTAATATATCATGCATGTTTTAATTCATATAACAAGTATAAAGATTAAGTTCCTTACTCAATCAACATTCTTTACTTAATCAATAAAATAATAAATTGACTTTATCATTTCATACTTACAACATATATAACATATCATGCTCTTTGCAATACAAATTTAAAATAGTTCATCATCGAGTTCACATAGCAATTAGAAACTGAAAGACTTGTCTGTCTGGCTCATAGATTACCAAATAACAAAAAATAGCTTATAATAATCTACAGTACTTCATGAATCTTACACAACATATTACCATACTCATCAATTATTAGTCACATAGCAACGATTATCAATTGCTTAAGTAAATTCTACTTTACACTTCATAATTCTCTCCCATTTATTTGTTTAACACACACTGTCAAACTTATATGTATAATTGATAATATATATTAATTATCACATATCTAATTCTCATAATTAGTTAACCCATTTAGGTTAATTCATTCCTCTTTAATTATTAAGTTAATAATTAATTATCACATAATTAATCACATCACGTAATCATATTACATTTTCACATAATTAATCAACTAATAATTACGTACTCATATTAATTAAATTATAATTTAAACAAATTATAATTTAAATTACACATTCTCCTCAATTATAATTAATCAAATTATAATTTTATTTTATATTAATTAAATCATAATTAAATAAATTATAATTTAAATTAAACATTTATTTTGATTAAAATCAATCAAACTCAATTTATGCCTTTATATCAATTAAATTATAATTAAATTAATTATAATTTAAATTAAACAATTACTTTGATTATAATCAATCAATTTCAATTCATGCACTCATTAAATTATAATTAAAATAAATTATAATTTAAATTACACATTTACCTTAATTAAAATTACTCAAACTATATTCATTATAATTTAACAAATTATAATTGAAATTAAACCTGTACTTTAATTATAATTATTCAAATTATAATCACATATTATATTTTATTAATATAATTCATTACTATTATTTAGCATTTTAAGGTATGCCTAACATGTCATCAAATTTAACACATTGGGTTAATTTTTCATTATCTAAACAAAGCTGCAAAAAACAAACCAAGTTTTTTTTTCTCAACACCCCCCGCCGGGGCGGGGGTTCTATGCCTTGCAAGGCCTGCCGGGGCGGGCCCCCGCAGCGACTCAATTTTGGTTCGCGAACTGTGCAGAGAAAAAGTCAATTTGACTTATTTCTCCACACCAAATTTCGATTTCAGTCAACCTAATTCATATCAATTTTATAGAAAACATAAATTCTAAGTTTCTAACATGTTTTAATATATTTAATCATCAAAACACATAATCAAAACTCTTAATTTTGAAAAATTTATGTATAAATTATTTTTCAGTGTTCTTGATAAAATTGAACACTGTAAATTTATTTCTCAATCAAAACACACAATTCAAATCACATTGAATCCGTTTATAAACATGTTATCATTATCTAACATCAATTTACCCAATGATTATCAATCAAACACAAATTTTGATTTTCAAATACCAATTAACAAAAACTTATTTCATTGTAACTTTTTGCTGAACATGAATTCTTCATGTTAATCATATACACATGAATTAAACATCCTAACTAAGCATACAAATCAATTGTAAGCATATATGAATACAATTTATACATGAATTTCATGTTTATCTATATTTTCATTAAAACTTATTTTTACAGAGAACAAGAACATGAATAACATCAAACATGGTTTTTGAAATACAAGGGTTAGAATTATACCCTTGATGCTTAGTGAGGAAGATGATAATAAGGTTTAACAAAGACTTTCTCTCAAAGCCTTCCTCCTTTCATCTTCTTCTTCTCTCTTCCTTTCTCTCTAACTTTTCTTTTCTTTTCTCTGTATTTTTCTCTTCTTGTTTTAACACTGATAAAACTCTCTACTTCCGTAAACTTCGCTTCATTTCTCATATCGTGGAACAATCAAAAAAAAAATCATGCTTTAGGTCAATATATATATATATATATATATATCTATGTCTGCTCTATTCTACAAATTAATTGATATGAATTGATATTTTCAACTTTAGAGCATATATTAACTCTAACTCTTTTGTAATTATAACTAACGTAATATACATATAATATAATATACATATATTATACATATAAAATATAAATATAAGATATATAACTTCCACTATATAATGGCCTTTATTAAATATAATAAGTACCATTAATATATAAGTTACAATTTAAATTTTAAAAGCCCTAAGTCTTGTTTGGCAAAACAACTTATTTTTAAAAATAGATTTTTAGTAGTTAATGTCCTGTTTGGCAAAACGAATTTAAAAGGCAAAACGATTTTAAAAACTCTTTTAATTCTTTTAATAAATCATTTAGCACATATTTTTAATATTACACTTTAATTAATTAAATCTTAACATTCTAATTTAATTAATTAAAAGTTAACATCAATTAATCACATAAAAATTATCACATAACAACTATAATTACTCGCTAATTATAATTTCATGTAACAATTATCACATAACTTCATCTAATTTAATTATCCCAATTAAATTAGAACTATAACATAAAATCATTACATGTTAATTAAATTAAATATTAAATATTTAATTAATTAATATATTACACTTAATTAAATTACTCCATAACCAACACATAATTATTTATTTAACTCAATAAATCAATCAATTAAAATATTTATTTAATTCAATAAATATTAAAATTAATATATAAAATTCTCTTCACACCAAATCATATATTTCACAATATATAACACATATACACATACACGTACTCGAACATCTTAAAATAAGAATTTTATTTATTAAATTCTCATTTATTAATTTTTAAAAATTCGGGTTATCACATCATTCTCTCCTTATAAGGATTCCGTCCTCGGAATCAACGAAACCACTTTTATTCGGTTTTCACAAAATCTCTTTCAAAATTTTATTGTTGAATAACTTCAACACATTATCTCAACAAAAGTTTTATATATATACTACTCCATTCATTCCTTCAACAAGTTAGGGGTTGGGCTTGGGGCGGAGTTGAAGCAGAGCAACAGAGCAAAGCTGTTTTCTGCTATACAAAGTCTTCAGTCTTGGACTCTTGGTAATTAGATATAAGAATAAAAAAATTCTTTTTGCTCCCTCTAACTTTACTTCTTCTTCAATCTGTCCCCTTAACTTTGTACTTATTACACTTCTGCCCTGCCAATATACCTATAAAAAAAAGTCAACATAGGCGCCCTGTATACACATCCGCCCCTGTGCATGTGAATTTGTTAAAGGTGAGTGGAGGTGAGAAGGTTTGCTTTGTATTCTTTTATTTTTCAAGTTGGTGGGTGGAGTGTTCTCATGCAAATCATTCTTCCATAATGTGGACCCTCAATCAATAGGAAATGTGAGTTAGGCAGAAATTTAGCTGATATTCTGAGGTTATCAAAGTGTAGCACGCCACCATCCTCCTATAAATAGGTTGCTTAGTTGAGGCATGAAACTCACACCAGAATCAGAAAATTCTTTCTCTATAATATTGTGAGTATTTCTTTTGAGTATAAAAATATTTTGAGTGTAGCTTATAGTGTAAGATTTTCTGAGGATTTGATCCGTTATACCAGTCAAATTTAGTTTTCTACTAAGGTAAATGATGTTATTTTCTTTCAATATTCGTAAAGGATATTATTTTATTTCATTACTCGTAAGGGATATTATTTTCTTTCATACTCCATATTATGAAAATGATATTATTTCATTTCATATTCCTAAATTTAAACTTACTATGGTAAATATTGCTTCTATAATTTCTGAAATGATTATAAATTCCTTAAGGTTTGCGCTTCATCTAATATCATTTCACTGGAATATTATTCTGAACTTTCTTATGAAATTTTAATATTTTCATATCGGAGTACTATTCATACAGTACTATTCACGGGGCACTATTCACGATAAAAATTGGTTTCTTTTCTGTCCAAATTATTTTTGATATGTGAATATCATTCTTGAATTTTGCTCCACAATTGATTATTAGGTTGACAATTTGAACATTCTTGAACTTGGATAAATTAAATTACAAATATCTAATATTTGTCATTGATCTCACTTAATTCGTTCTTTATATCATTTTTCATCATCCTCAGTCTTAAATTATGGTGAAAGTTATTTTTGGCCCGTAGTACAAAGATGAACTGTTGATTGATGAATATCTTTGGCCCGTAGTACAAATATAAACTGTTGATTGATAAATATCTTTGATCCGTAGCGCAAAGATGGATAGGTGTTTGGCATGATCATGACCACTGGTGATACAAATGAATATCTTTGGTCCGTAGTGCAAAGAAAATTATTGATTTTAAATATTTATTGATTGATGTTATAGGGATAAAATATTGATGATGAACTTTTAAATCATAGAAGATAGTAAACATCATGCTCTACTTGACTCTTCCAATGGATTGCTATTTTCGCTGCAGTTGTTGATCTAAAACTTGTTGTCTATTGTATTTTATCTGATTTGTTATTCTTAAATGCTAAAGATAATTTATTCTTCATTATCTTAGTCATAATATTTTTTTTTAGGCTAGTTGAGCTCACCCTTTTCTTTTATTGTTCTCTTCAGGAAATAAAAATATAGCTGGGACTAGTCGGGGAATGGAGTGATGGTCCGAGATAGTACTATAGTAGTCCTCACTATTTTGTAAAATGGTGTGATAATAATTGTAATGAGGACTTAGGTTGAGCGTTGATTAGACCTAGTAATTTAAGTTGAAACTCATATAGTTAACCAAAACTATTTGGATCTATTGGGTTGATTAACTAATTTTTAAGTGATAGGTTAGTTTGGTTTTGAACCCATATTATTATTATTATAAATATGGGTTGGATCTAGTTTAACTACTTTTGACCTATATTAGTCTATACTATTTTTTTGCACTTTGAATAGCTAATACATCAACATGTATGCATTATTACACTATATTTTTATATAACACATTACATTATACATATTACGTACTTTTATAATTTCTACACTTGTAATTATGTATAAAAATCATTTCACTAATTATGGAATTAATCCATAATAAAGTTAACACTTTTAGTATAACGAACTACTAATTTAAATAATTAATATATCCTCCCTTAATTAATTAAAATAACTCATTTAAGTTATACAATTTATATTATATATTTAAATTTTATTTCCTACTTCTCTCCATAAATTATTTTATATTATATTATTTTATATAATTTAATTTAATTTCCCCCACCCCCACCCCCACCCCCACCCCCACCCCAACCCTACTCCTCACCCCCCACAAAATGAATATTTATTGATTATGTATACACTTCCACCCCCACCTCCACCCCACCCCACCCCACCCCACTCCCCACCTCAAAAAATAATATTTATTAATTATGTATACACCCCACCACAACGCCCACCCCCCGCCCCTGCCCCCCACACCCCCACCAAAAAATATATTTATTGATTATGTATACACCCCCACCTCGCCCCCCGCCCACCCCCCTCCCCCACCCTCCCACCCCCCCGGTCCCTCACCCCCCACCAAAAAAATAATATTTATTGATTATGTATACGCCCACCCCCGCCCCTGCCCCCCTCCCCCCGGCTAAAAAAATAATATTTATTGATTATGTATATAGCCCGCCCCCATCCCTGCCCCTACCCCCCCACCCCCCATGCCCCCACCCCCTACTCCCACCCTCTCCCCCCAAAAAAATATTATTTATTGATTATGTATACTCTCCCACGTCCCTGCCCCACCCACCCACCCACCCAAAAAAAAAAAATTTACTGATTATATATACACTCCAAAAAAAATAATATTTACTGTTTATTGTAATAAAATTCTCAATAATTTCATTAATTTTAATTAAGGTAATAATTATTAATGTAATTTTTTTTTGAAAGTGCGTATAATCACAAAATTAATGTTTTTAATACTCAAATTAGTCACATCAATTAAAATTTTTAGTTTCAAACTTGGGTCTAAAAAATTAAAACAAGACTCTTTTAGTATAACAAAAATTAAGATTTTAGTGAAACTATAATTTGAAAAATAGGTCGACCTGGATTCGACCCATAACTATTTAAATCCAAACCACATAACCCATATTAAATATAGGTAATATGGTTTTGGTTCCAAAACCAACCCAAACCTATTTTATGTAACCTAAAACCAACCCAAACCTATTTTTTGCCAGGTTTAGCGTTGATATTTTTGTATTATATACAACATAATATCTGTATTGAAGCTCACAGTCTGCGTGGTCGTATTTTGCACGATAGTTTGATATAAAAAGATTTATATTTGGATTCTGAACAATGTATTTGATGACTCAGAATGGGTTGTGTGGACTTATTTTGGGGGAGTCGCAATTTATATTTCAAACTCATGAAAATTGAAATTAGTAGTAAATTCGATGTAATTTCTTATAGTTATAGTTATTTCATTTATATTTAAAAGAAAATAGTATAAATTTTAATTACAAAAATGATACAATTTGACTGAAAAAGTCAAACTTAACTCGTTTTTGAGGGAGTGATGGATTATTACACAAATTCGTATAACAATTTTTGAATTTGGAGTTCTGGACTTAATTTAATATATAAGTGTTGTACAGATACTTGGGATGTAACTGAAATTATTATTGAATAATATTATTTTTATTTTTTATATCAATATTATACTAATATATCAAAGTTATGTTTGTTTGTAAGGATTATACTTGAGATATGACAAACAATCCCAATTGTCTTGTTTGTTTTTAAATTTAGACTTAAATATTAATTTAGAGATTATAAAATAACTTAATAATTTTGATATTAAAATTATAATTCCGGAATTATAATTTTTGAAAAAAAAACATAATAATTTTTATTAATCTTTTGATTATTTTTCTTCTCTTCTCTCTCTCTATTTTTTGGAAGTATTAAACTAGAATAAGGAAATCCTTAAAGTGTGTATATTGTGTAGTAACATCATCATACTATTTTTGTCAAATTAGAACAATTCTATTCCCTCTTTTTTTTGCCAAAAATAGAAGATCAAATCAACTTGATTGCCCTTTATCTTATCCTCCCGAAATGGAATATGACGTGTGAATTGTATCTCCCCAAAATGTACTTTTCTGCCGATGTTCTCCCGAAATGGAAATGACGTGTGTGTATGGAAAATGAAATGGTGACAGCCGACAAGGCCAGAGAGCTAAAAGGAATAAAGTGGCACCCAATAATTTGGGTCAAGTCTTGGTACTTATCTAATATGATGTCATTTAGTCTACCAAAAATAAAATGCTTAAAATATGATTGGAGTAATAACATATGGTGGAAATTTAAATATGGTAGTGTGATATTGAAAATGATAGGAAAAATATAATGACAAATTAGGTACATTATGTTATTTTATAGTCTTAAAATAGAAATGTATCTCTAATTTTAAAACGAATTAAAAAGAAAAACGTTTTTTTATATTTGGAACAAAGTGAGTAATTAATAATAAAATACATTATCACTATTACAATATCAATAACTAGTCATGACTTACTAGAAGAATAAATAAACTGGCAAACCAAACAAATTTCACTAATGAGGGAAATACACTTCACATGTAACACCCCGACTTTTCATAAATAGAATTTAATTTTCTTATAATTCTTATTCTAAATAGTGAGGTGTTAAATTGATAAAATGATAAAGTTAAGGGTGCGATGTACAAATTATAAAATAAAAAGTATGTCAGGGAATATTCGTTCTGTCGGGAATATTAGATAAAAAAATTCAACGGCGCCGAAACAACCAATCATTAGCAGTCTCCCACAACAACAAAGATATCGGATACGAAAAACGACAAAAATAACATTTTTTATAAAAATAAATTGACAACGGTACGATCACTTGCAACTGTTAAAATATTCGGTGATAAAGTACAGTAAGTAGCACACAATATTCTACAGTACCATGCGGGTATTCTACAGTACCACGCGATACCCTACAATATCATACTGTATTAAATAGTTTTCCATATTATTGATTCAATATTTGTTACAGTAGCAATTGCATAGTATTTTTAATCAATTATTGTCATGACACAGTATTTCATATTAATTGATATGATATTATTAGACCAGTGAATATTATTGATAATGTCTAGAAGTTATATTAAGAAAAGGGTTATTTAATTGCGCGTCGTTTCTACGGAAGGTCACCTCTTTCTTGTGAACGATCTGGTTGTCAAAATTGTTAATTTATAATAGTAATTGTGAATAATTGTTGAAAGGTTTCAAATGTGTGAATAATTGATGAATAAAAGGTGTTGATTAAAAATAAGTATAATAAATGATGGGTGGTAAATATTTATTCAATTTTTGTTATAAATAGAGGAGTTTAACATAAGACGTTTGTTGTAAGTTTGACTTATTATTTCATAAATCCACCACTTGTTAATTTGTTAAACCGTCTGAAAAATTTTCTTCTAGTAGGACCCTTCTTATTTGTTTTATTATTATAATAAATATAAATTTATCTATTTTTATTATGATATATTATAATAAAATTATTTGTTTTATTATAATATATAAAATTATCTGTTTTATTATAATATTATATTATGAAAATAAAAATAAGACGAACGATTTTCAACTTGGCGTGCCAAGCTTCTCTTGTCAGCTTTTTTTTAAATGTGGTTCCTTATTTTCTTTTTCCTTCTGCGGGGCTAACTTATTTTAATATATATAAAGTTATCTATTTTATTATGATATATTATAATAAATTTATTTATTTTATTATAATATATATAAAGTTATCTATTTTATTATAATATTATATTATTATAATAAAAATCAAACGAACGATTTTCAAACTTGGCATGCCAAGTTTTCGACATAAATTTTTTCAAACGTGGGATGTTGTCATTCTCATACAAATAGGTTGCTCAGTTGAACAATAGAAAAGATAGCAAAAACATAAAATTCTTTTACTATAATATTGTGAGTATTTCTTTTAAGTATAAGGATACTCTGAGTATTACTAATAGTGAAAGAATTTCTCATGTTAATCTCATATAAAACGTCACATCTAGTCTACTACTAAGGTAATGAATATCATTTTCTTTCATACTCCTATATTATGGTAAGAAAGTATTATTCGTTCCCCAATTTTATCATTAAATAGTGAAAATTCTTGAAAATGATTAGAATATATTTAATAGTTTGTGCTTCATTTAATATTTTCACCTGAATCTTCCTATTAAATTTTAATCGCGATATTTAAAATGTGAAACTTATATTTTCTTTAATTTTATATTCTATCAAGAACTCTAATCGATTTTTTGAATATCGTGTTGACAATTTGGACTTTGGATAAATTAAATTTTAAAATCATTAATGTTTATGCTATATTTATTTAATAATTAATGTCTTTGGCCTGGGTGCAAAAATAGTATTATTATTGAGTGTCTTTTGCCTGTGTGGCAAAGACACATGGTGAAAATTATCTTTGGCCTGGTGCAAATAGTAATTGTTGATTGACATGATTATAATTATTGGTGTTACAGTTGAATATCTTTGGCATTGGTGCATAGATGAATTGGGAATTGACATTATCATGATCATTGGTGTTATAATTGAATATCTTTGGTATGAGTGCAAAGATAAATTGATTGACATAATTATGAACATGAACTTGAATTAGTATAATCATGATCTTTGGTGTTACATACAAAGATAGGCGATGAAAGTTCTCTTTGGACTGGGTGCAAAGATTAACTGTTGATTAATGTTACAGGGATAAAATTTAGATGTTGATTTTTTCAATTGGAGAAGAAAGTATTTATTATGATCTATTTGATTATTTTAATGGATTGGTCATTCCGTTGCAGTTATTTGTTGAAAACTTATATCATCTATCATATGTTCTAAATATCTGGTTTATTATTGTTAAAGGCTACTGATAATTTATTTATCTTAGTCATGATATTTTTTACTGGACTATTTGTGCTCACCCTTTTGTTTAGGGTTGAGGAAAATAAAAAAGTAAATTATGGTGATTTTTTTTGGCCAATGACGCCTGAGCCTAGTAATTACGATTGAGATATTATGATATTTAAATCCCAGGTTTGATTCTCACTTAGGTAAGTTTAATTACGCTTTTATGTGTTATGACATCCCCAAATTCGGGTCTATACCACCCAATTTGAGTCGTCAAAATACATAATACAAACACACATTCTCCTATTCAGAGTTATTACGATGTAGTATATAGTACGACATTATTTATACCTAAATAGTTACAATGTCGTATAAAATACGATAACACACATTTTAAGTTTTCAGTACAATTATTGTCACACTATTTTATAACTTGATGAGGACAACCACTAACTTGGAGACTCCACTCTATTCCTCTTCATCATATCCTTTCAACATATAAGATTAATAATAAATTTTTAAAATAAATTTAAGATATTTTCAAATACAAAATTAACATGAATAATAAGTTTAGCGTTAAACAATAAAATTATGAAAACTCGAATAATGTATAAATAGTACTGTTAATTAATTATAAGATTTATTATTTTGAAAAGCTAAATAAATCACAACAATTTTAAATTCAAAAATATTTTAATTTGACTATGGTTAGTTAAACTTTATTTTAGAATAATGAGAGTATAAATTAAGACAAGTAATCATATGTTTTTTTTAATAAATGAATGGAATCTGATCAAAAGGAAACATTAATCTAAAGGTTGAATATGATTTATCCTCATGATTAATCTTAATAAGTTAATACCATAAAATATTCATTTCTAACATTAAAAGGAAACACCATATGCATGATTGTGCATGAGTAAAGCCCAACTTTTTTTAATATATATTTATATTCATTTATTATATTAGCTAGAAATGATCTCAAGTAAACAAATAAAAAAAAGACGGTCATTTGTTAGGATATACCAAACTCAGACTTTGGCTATAAGTCTAATGTCGAAGATTCGAATACTCCAGACATAAATCAAGAAATCATCGGTTATAACCAAAGACCACAACTCAAATGGTCGACCAAAGACCGCCACACTATAAATTCACAATATGAGCATAAAATCTGGCGCCTGTCACGTCGAAACATAATGACAACTATCTCACCTGTCACCTCTCACCAACCAACACGTGACACGACGCACATAACAAGGTCGAACTCCCTTAGGCTCCAACCTTTGGTGCCAATCCCTCCATATATAAACTTCTCATGTATTAGGTAAAAAGGTAAATAACTATTCATCAATCTCGTAACCCTAAAGACCTCCATTGTTAACCTTTTTTTCACAAAGACCTGATACTTACTCTCACGTCGAAGAGCACCCTCGGCGGCAACGTCGGGTCACCGGCTTGTTTTCCTTGCGCAGGTCTGAAGCCAGCTGCGAAGAGAAACATTAACCGTTGTACTTACTTTTCCTCTTATAATCTTCATTTATATGGTAAAACTAAAACATTATAAATTTTGAAAATTGATATTTTCACAAGCTAATTTGATATTTCCACAAGTGGGTCCCAATTTTAATTTAACCAACCCTTTGTGTAGTAAACTAATTATAGAATTTAGTTCTTATGTCCAAATTACCCCCATTTGATAAATAATTAAATATCTAGTTGCTTAATATTTGATTAGTAGCGTTAGTCAATTGAAGACAATTTTTATTTATTTAATTATTATGATAGTAGTAATATTAATAATAATTACAAAATAGTTAGGAAATAAGTGAGAAAATTATTTTTAGAATTTTTATTATCATATCATATTACTAAATTAAGATTTTTATGAAACAAAATATACTAAAAATGTGTAAACTTTATATACAATACTGTAAAAATTAATCTTATAAGATTATAAAAATTAATTTAAGTTTGACATTAGAACTGCTCATCTGAATTAATCTTATAAAAATTAATGTAATAAGATAAAATAGAAGTTTCAAATTGTTTATTTGTTCGGAGTCTTCGGACCAAAAGACATTCAAGTTTTTATCATCTTTTGATCCATCGGGCAACCTAATATACATTTATGTATATATATGAGAAAAGACTTATATATAAAGTTTACACATTTATAAAAATCTTAAGTATAATTTGTTTTATAAAAATATTAATATAGTAATATGATATGATAATAGAAATTCTGAAAATAATTTACACATTTAGTAATATGATATGATAAAGTTTACACAGTCTTATATATAAAGTTTAAATATACATAGTCTTATTTATAAATTTACACAGTCTAATATATAAAATTTACACATTTTAAGTATAATGTGTTTCATAAAAATTTTAATTTAGTAATATGATATGATAATAGAAATTCTGAAAATAATTTTTTTCCTGGTGGGAGAAAGCCTTAAATCCTAATTTTTATGTGTAAATAATTTTCATAGTTTTTTTTAATTATTATAATACAATCCTTTACATTAAATAAGCCAACGTGAAATGAAGAAAACAAAATACATCGGAATGTACTAGCATAAAAGAAACATACTTAAAGGATTAACATAATTTTGAACTAATTATTATCATTACAAGAAATATCAACTTTCTCATCATTATGCTCAAAAAAATCTGCAACGTCAAGATGCGTCATATCGAAACAATAAATATCATTATGATCTTGATGTGGGTGACAAAAATTTATTTCTATGTTCTTCTCATTTCCTTTCAATGAGGACATATATATATATTAACAAGATATTTGGCCGTACGACAGGTACGAGACCAATGTTCTTTCATTCCACATCGATAACATATATTTTGTTCCTTCTTGGCATCTTCGCTATGTACATTATTCTCCCTTTCTTGTTTCTCCTTATTCTGTGAAGGTTTGTTACAATTTGACGAATTACGACCATCATAGTTGCGGTAATTAAACCGTCTTCGCTCATGACCACGACAACGACCTCTACGACTACCACAACCACGATTATAATTATTATTATATCTCGTAGCATTCACATCAGGGAATGGAGTTGAACCAAGCAGTCATGATTCATGAATTTTTATTAAATGTTCATTAGTTTGTTCAGCCACAAGGAGACATGAAATCAATTCAGAGTATTTCTTAAATCATCGTTCTCTATATTGTTGTTGCAGGAGCTCATTCAAGGAATGAAAAGAAGAGAATGTTTTTTCTAACATATCTTCATCGGTGATATTATATCCACATAATTTCAATTTAGAACTGATATTAAACATTGCAGAATTATATTCACTTACTGATTTAAAATCCTGCAATCGTAAATGTATTCAATCATAACGAGCTTTTGAGAGAATAACTGTCTTTTGATGGTCATATCTTTCTTTCAATTTTTCCCAAAGAATAAGGGTGAGATACTCTAATTTCAACTCCTTATGGAGATGATGGCGTAAGAAAATCATGCTCTTTGCCTTATTTTGACTAGAAGTTTCATTACAATCTTTAATGGCGTCTCCAACACCCATGGCATCCAGATGAATTTCGACATCAAGGATCCATGACAAATAATTCTAACCCATCATATCAAGTGTTACGAACTCAAGTTTGGCAAGGTTTGTCATTGTAACTTCATAAAAAATATAAAAATTTAGTTTATTATAATAAATATTGAATAAACATTTTGTCAAATGTTGAATGATCAGTACGCAGCGTTGTTACACTTGGGAATGATCTTAAGATCTTATCACAGGTTTCCAGCAATGACGAGATACAGAGCATATGTAAGACCCCAAATTTTATTAATAAGATTTAATTTTCTTTATATATTATTTTGAAATAGTAAGGTGTTGATTTGATAAATGTGATAAGTTATGGGTGAGATGTGCAAAGTTCACAAAGTAAGCAAGTGGTTATAAAATATTCGTTGTGTCGGGAAATATTCGTTTAGTCGAGGAATATTCTTTTTGTCGGAGAATATTCGTACGACGGCGCAGTCATTGGTGGACCCCACAACGGAATGAATGTCGGATATAGAAAGCGACAGAAATAACTTTTTTATATAATAACGACAAAACTGTTACCGTTAGTACTGTTGAAATACCCGGTGGTTAAAATACAGTAATACGTGGTGTTGCACAGTAGCACACGGTATTGCATAGTATTTCGAATTATTGATTCTTACGTAGAAAGACACTTACTCAATTATTGTTACAGTAATTACGGTTCAATATTTTATATTATTGATTCAATAATTGCATAATATTTTATGGGTTCAATATTTGCTACGTTGATATTTTATATCAATAAGTGCTACTTTGCTATTTTATATTATTGATTCAATAATTGTCATTGCACATTATTTCAAATTATCAAATCAATAATTCATATTATTTGAATAATATTATTAGATAGCATTATTGACAATGTCTAAGGAAGTTCTGTCTAGGAAAGGAATTGATTAATTGCACGCCAGTAAGGAGAAATTCTTATCGGAAGGCCCCCTCTTTTCTGGGAACGACCTGGTTGTCAATATTGTAGTTTTGTAATATTATTTGTGAATAATTAATTTTTGATATATATGATAAGAAAATATTTATTCAATATGGATTTAAACGGAAGAAGTTTTAACATGTGACATTTGTTGAAAGTTGGTATTTTATCTTGTCCGATAAAATAATTCATTCAAATATATTATTATAATATTACATTATAGTAGTATGATGTGATTATATAATAGTATAATTTTTATAATTTGAATGGTAACATTATTATAGTAAATTCATTGGTATAAAAGTTAAACGAGGTGAAAGAGTGCAAATTGAATTTGAACTCTTATGATGCAAACAATGATGTCATCAGAGCGATGAGATAAGCAAGGATGTCATCGGAGCGATGAGGTAAGCAATGATGTCATAGGATTGATGATGTAAGCGATGATGTCATAAATTATGGCAAAAAGACTATTTTACCCTTACTCTGCCGAGCCTATAAATAGAAGCTCATTTCTTCATTATTTCTCACCAATTCACTAAAGCTATAGAGAGAGAAAGTATAAAGAGAATAAGAGAGAAAGAAGAAGAGTATTCTGCTATTACGCTAGTGCAGTCTCCAAATTTTAAGGTAAGGGGTATTATTTCTTTTGTATTCATGAAGAGAATTATTTTCTTTCAATACTCGTAAGGGTTGTTATTCCATTCCTTATTATTCTGTTGGAATAACCTGTCTACGCGGACTACCACATGCATGGTGAAATCCGGTTGTTATTCCATTCTATATTATTCTGAGGGGAATAACCTGTCTATGCGGACTACCGTATGCCTGGTGAATAACCCTTCGTGTTCAGTTGTTATTAAATTATAGAAATAATCTGTCTGAGCGGACTACCGCTAGACGGGTGAAAATCCAATTGCAGTTTCGTATATTGTTTCATTTCAGATTCCTAACTCTAAACTTACTATGGTAAGTATTGCTTCTATAATTCCTGAAATGATTAGATATTAATTGAGTTTTGCGCTTCATCTAATATTATTTCACTGGAATATTGGTCTGAACTTTCTTGTAAAATTTTTATCTTTTCATGTCGAGTTACTATTCACGGGGTACTATTCACGATAAAAAAAATATTTTCTTCCAAATCATCTTTGATTGGATCCAGGCTTCGATCTTCATTCTTGAACTCTGGATAAATTCTCTAATATTTGTCCTTTATCTCACTGGATCCGTTATTCGTATTATTTTTCATCATCCTCAGTTCTAAATGGTGATATAACTGAATATCTTTGGCCTGTAGTGCAAAGATGAATAATTACGTGATGAATATCTTTGGTATGTAGTGCAAAGATGAATGATTACCTAATAAATATCTTTGGCCCGTAGTGCAAAGATGGACATGTGTTGAGATGACCATGACCAACTGATGATACAAATGAATATCTTTGGTCCATAGTGCAAAGATGGATATTTGATTCGAGATGTATATTGATTGATGTTACAGGGATAAAATATTGATGATGGACTTTTAAATCAAAGAAGATAGTAGACATCATTATTTACTTAACTCTTCTAATGAATTGTTATTTTCGCTGCGAATATTGATCTAAAACTTGTTGTCCATAATATTTTATCTGATTTATTGAAGGCTAACGATAATTTATTTTTCATTATCTTAGTCACAATATTCTTTACTGGGCTAATTGAGCTCACCCTTTTCTTCAATTGTTCTCTTCAGGAAATGAGAATATCGCGGGTACTAGTCGGGGAATGGAGTGATGGTCCGAGTTAGAGCTGTAGAAGTCCTCACTATTTATTTTATTTAAAATAGTGTGATAATAAATGTAATGAGGACTTAGTTTGAATGTTAATATTTTCTATATGTCTGTATTGACACTCACAGTTGTGTGGTCGTATTTTGCACGACCGTGTGATATGAAAGATTGTATTTGAATTTTGTTGAGTGTATTTGGCGACTCAAAATGGGTTGAGTATTGAACCTATTTTGGGGGCGTCACAGCATACTTATGATTTGTAAATACAGAAATGTAAATGCAGAATTTAAATAATAATAGATATAGTAATAAATAAGATTTGAAGAAATCTTACTTAAATTTGTATTGAAAATGGATGCATGATATATATATATATATATGAGTAGATAAACATACCTTGAACCAAAAATGATTATTTGCTTCACGATAAAAGTGAGTAGCAATTCATGCTGATAACGTTTTATGAAACTTTATACGCATACAATAATAAAATTATATATTTAGAATCATACAGTATACTTAATAGAATAATAAAAACAATGATGATTAGGAGAAAACAGAGAGCACTCTTATTTCATGTAATCTTATAATTGTAGTTAAATATGTGTACATTATTCTCTCGGCAATACTACTATTTATAGGCACATAAAAATAAATATTTGTAAGTTAAAGGTCATAGAAAGGTGTAGATTCAAATGGAGAATAATGAATGAACATAATAATGAAAAGGTGTAGAAATTCATCTAGACATCCATATATACTATGTATGATTTTATACAATTGAGTTTTTTTCTAATTTATTTTTTAATCTATGTTTTGTTTAATCAAGTTTTTAATTATTAGGTTTTAGAGGGGCTGAGATTTTTTCTGTGGTGGTGTGGAGAATCAGTTGAAGGACTCATGTTGTTGTTATGATCCTAATTGTAAGGTATGAGACTTGTGTCCCACATCGATGGTATGTGACTTTGATGTGGTATATTTATAAACTTTGGGCTCTCCAACCTTAACAGCTAGCTTTTAAGGTGTGGCTCTCCCATGATTTATAACAATTAGTATCAGAGCAATCCACTACCTCCCGGTTGCAATTGTGCGGCGAGGGTGGTAACGTCGGTATTGCAGTATTTGCCCGGGGCTAGATTCGTCTAGCGCAAAAGCTAGCCCGCGTGGGCGTCGGGACTGTGGAGCGGGTGGAATGTTATGATCCTAATTACAAGGTATGGGACTTGTGTCCCACATCGATGGTATGGGACTTTGATGTTGGGTATTTATAAACTTTGGGTTCTTCAACCTTAACAGCAAGCTTTTAAGAGGTGGCTCTCCCATGGTTTATAACAGTCGTGATGGTCGATTTTGAGATAAAATTTTATTGTAACAATTTGAAATACAAATTGAGAAGCAAGAAAAATGACAAAACCCTTACGGGTTTTTGTGTAAATTGAATATTTTCTATGAGAAAAAGCCTTGAATTATTAGAGAGAAAAGGAAAGGGATGTGTGACCTTAGTTTTGAGGAGAGAGAAAACATCCTTGTAAGTTTTTTGGTTTTTAAGCGTCATCTACCTACCTGAGTAAAAAAAACACTTTCATATGACGAAAGAAATCACTTAACTCAAAGAAAATAAACTCCCATAAATGAAGAACACTAAATCACATCAAATAAGTAAAAAAAAATTAAAAATTAAAAATTAAGGGCATATCTTTTAAAAAATAGAGAGGAATCCTCCTGTATCTGAGAGAGAAATTAGAAAGGAATCACCTTTTTTCTTTTCAAATTAAAACTTGACAGATGTGGATGGAAATTATTATGAGTTTAAATTTGACATACTGACAGTGTATATATAGTCCGTATTAATATCATGATATATTATTAAAATAATAATAATTTTATCTAACATAAATACTTTATTAATAATGTGTCATAATTTTAATATTGTATATGTGACACTCTAATCCTAGATCAGAATATGTTAGATATTTGGATGTGAATAGAAAGACTCAGATTACTATTATTAATATATTTAATTATAATCTTTTGGGTGAAGCTGTGATTGATAACGAGGACGCCAGAAACAAGATTTGAGCCGTTTTGAATCATCTGTCCTGTTAAAGCATCACCAAGAGTAGTAGCAAAAAAACTTTTAAAATTGAAGTTTGTTGACCTACGTGGCAATTTGAAGAGCATTATTTGTTACATTCATATTTTGTGCCTCATCAGAGCATCTCCAACAGTAGTAGCAACCACTTTGGAATACTCAAATAGGTGAGTCATAGTAGAAGAATTCTCTCCAACAGCCTCTTCAACCTAAGTCATCAAATCTGCAACATCCTTCTCACTATTAAAATCTGCAACCTCTTTCTCACTCTTCAAAACATTTATTTTGTTTTAGGAGAATCAAAATCATATGAAAAATGCTAAAAACATTTATTTTGTTTGATGGGTTTGATGTGCAACTCATTTTAAAATTTAATATCATTCCTTTTTATCATTTATTATTGTTTTAAGTCAGATACTACATTAATTGAATTAAAGAGACTGATAAGACATAAAATATTAAAGAAGCAAAAAATGCTCTTTAAATTGCCATGTAGGTCAACAAACTTCAATTTGAAGAGGGTTTTTTTCTACTACTGTTGGAGATGCTTTCAGTTTCTTCAATTTAATGATCTGTACATCAAACCCATCAAGCGTAATAAATATTTTTAGCCTTTAATTGTATATTTAAAGAGTGAGAAGGAGGTTACAGATTTGATGACTAAGATTGAAGAGACTGTTGGAAAGAATTTTTCTAACGTGAATGCTCTTAATTAAACCTCCTTTTCCCCACCTAAAATTATACTCTTGGGTCATGTTTGTTTGCAAGGATTATAATCTAAGACTATTAATCCTAGGATTAAATAGTCCTAGTCACATGTTTATTTTTTATGGGATTATTCATGGGATAACTTAAAATAATCCCATGTTATGTTTGTTTTTCCAAGATTAATTAAATGATTGGATTAAAAAATATCGTTTGGATTGTTATACCATTACCAATAATAACATATTTTAAACTATAATTTAAACTTATTTATACATCAAAAAATAATGAAAATTAATTAAAAACTTTTTAATATGTGGTTATATTATTCAGTAAATATTATTTTTTTTAGAGGGGAGCGGGGGTCGGGGCGAGGGTAGGGTGGAGTGGTGTGGGAGTGTATACATAATTAGTAAATAATATGTTTTCAAAGGGGGAGGGGGGAGGGGGGAGGGGGGAGGGGGGATGGGGGGGGGGGGTTAGGCGTGGGGCAAGGTGGGACGGGGCGGGGTGGGAGTGTATACATAATTAGTAAATATTATTTTTTATTTTTTGTGGGGTGGGGGGTGGGGGTGAGGGTGAGGGTGAGGGTGGGTGGGCTGGGCGGGGGGGGGGGGGGGGTGGGGGCGGGGGCGGGGTGGGGGTATACATAATTAGTAAATATTATTATTTTTTAGGGGGTGGGGTATGGTGGGGTGTGTATTAATCAGTAAATATTATTTTTTTTAATTTTTGTGGGGTGGGGTGGGGTGGGGTGGGGTGGAGTGGGATAGGGTAGGGTGTATATATAATCAGTAAATATTATTTTTTTAATTTTTTTGGGGTAGGGTGGGGGTGGGGGTGGGGGTGGGGTAGGGTGGGGTGTATATATAATCAGTAAATATTATTTTTTAATTTTTGTGTGGTTGGGGTTGGGGTGGGGGTGGGGGTGGGGGTGGGTGGGATGAGTGGGGTGGGGTGTATATATAATCAGTAAATATTATTTTTTTAATTTTTGTGGGGTGGGGTGGGAACGTGGTGGGGTGGGAGTGTATACATAATCAAAAAAAAAATTGAGTGGGGTAGGGGGTTGGGGGTGGCGGGGGTGGGGTGGGGTGGGATAGGGTGGGGGTGGACGTGGTGGGGTGGGAGTGTATACATAATCAAAAAAAAATTGAGTGGGGTAGGGGGTTGGGGGTGGCGGGGGTGGGGTAGGGTGGCGGAGTGTATACATAATCACTCAATATTTTTTTTTGAGGGGGTGGGGGGCAGGTGGGGGTGTATACATAATTAATAAATATTATTTTTTTATGGTAGGTGGGACGATGAGGGGCGGGCGGGTGGTGTGTGTGGTGGGGGTGTATACATAATCAATAAATATTATTTTAAAAAAATAGATCGACTAATATACAGAAATGATATAATAGGATATTAAGAAAAGGTCTAGGGGTAATTTTGTCTAGTTTTAATCCCAAATGGTAGGAATTATAATACGAGGTAGGAGATGGTATTAAATAATCCCACATCCTAAGCTATTTTATAATCCCAGGACTAATAGTCACAAGCTCAAATTTAAAAATAAACAAGTCACTTGAAATTAATAGTCCTATCTCAAGTGTAATACTTGCAAACAAACATAACCTGGTATCTATCATTGTATAAAATTCAAGGCTTCAATCATATGTCCCGTCAATCAACTTCCACGTCCCCACGTAAAATTCTACTCTTGTTGCCGTATGGGTCTCTTGTCCAAATGAAATAATGTCAATTCTTTTGATAGGGTTATTTTCTTTTTCTCTATATTTAATAATTTATTGTTACATTTTTATTTTAGAAGTATTGTGAAAAATATTGTTACAAATATAAAAAAAAACTCATAAAATATCTTATAAATTATATGTTAAATTATAATTTTTTGATAATTTAACATACTTAAATGGGCCCACTAATTATTATTTATAATCAATCATCGCAGTTATGAACACTATTTTCTTTTCATTTTTAGTATTCATTTTTTAATCACTAAACTAATAAAACCTTACTGTTAAAATTACAAAAAAAAAAATTAATTATTTAGAAAAGTACTCTCTTTTATTTTTTAAAGACACCCTCTCCTAGAAAAGTCTCACAGATTTCGTCTACTGATGACTGCAGATATACTAATTGGATGCGTAATGAGTCGTGTATGTGATAATTAATTTTTCATTTAGGTTTTAAAAATTTAAAACGCAAATTTTATTTTTAAATTGAGTAAATATCTTTTTAGGTGTATCATATATATAATTCACATCTTTCTTGTGGAATGAAATTAATGAATCTTTAAAAATAAAATAAAATAAACTACCACATTTTCGATAAGATCGTAGTCCCATCCATAAATTAAATCTGAAAGTTCAATAATAATTTAAAAGGGGGGTTGAATAGATTATTACCGTTTTTAAAAAAATATCTTAGATCTTTTTGAATTTTTAGTTAATTAATTTGCAGTGTTAAAATTAATATGCATGATAATAAAAAAATTCAATCACACAATGCACAGAGATTTGTTTGGTTCACAACATACACCTCCGGTATGTTGTTACGTCCAGTCTCAAACTCCTCTCCAGAACTACTTGAGATCATATTACTATCAATAATAAATACTTCTTCAACAGGCGGATAAATCTTTACAAAATTTTATAGACAAACTTCTAACTATACACAATTACCTATCTTGGAATGCAAGTTCCTAGCTCCCTCCTCAAGCTTAGTTGTACATTCTTTTGAGTTCAATTCTATTTTATGCTCTGGTCTTGAAATGACAGCCTCTTCCTCACCTCACAAGTACACTAGAGACCCAACTCCCAGCTAACCTCTCTAAGACTCTGGTCTTGGTCAAAGAATTACTCGTCTTTCTCACATGTACATAAAATAAACTAACTCTACCCTTTTTCCTTTTACAAAGTGTTTGACAAAATTTTGCTTCTTAAATAAGCAGATTTCTGTTAAAGAATAGATATATTTATAAAAGTTTAACAACTTTTATATTTGAGAAAATATGATTCTTAGTAAGCAGATAGTAATTTAAGCTTTAATCAAATAATGCTTCTATGTAAGCAAATATGTAATTTTGTGCAATGTTATAAAAGTTTAAATAACTTTTATTTTGTGTGAAAAATATTTCTTAAATAAGCAAATATATAAATTTAATCTTGATCTAGATGTGCTTCCGTATAAGCAGAAATAAGACTTTTGTTCAGATTTATAAAGATTTAATTTTCTTTACATAATAAAGAATGTGTTTCTATGAAAAATAGATTTATCTTTAATTTCAAGTATAAAAGTTTAAATAACTTTTATGCATTTTGTTAAGCAGATAAATTCACAATCCTTTGTGAAATAAAAATTTAAATAACTTTTATATTATACAACAAATATTTTATAAATAAATGTTCAAATATTAGCAATGACAGATATCAAGTATAGTAAATTAAACAATTTAAGTAATACTTGATATAACAAATAAATATGTTAAACTCAAAGATATATATAATAATATATTCTATCTATCATGTGAATATTAAATAAGGCCACTTAGAATTTCAAGCACCGGTCGAATGATATTCTCGTTTAAAGAATACATCTGAATATTGGTATCTAAAATTGACCGAATTTAAAGTTTCACTATTAATATTTATATAAATATTTTCGATAGATCACTTAGAACTTCAAACACCGGTCGAATGATATTCTTGTTTAAAGAATACCTCCGAATATCGGTATCTAAAATTGATCTACTTTACGATATTTATATAAATAAATTATATCAATAAAGAGCCACTAGAACTTCAAGTACCGGTCGAATGATATTTTTGTTTTAAAAATACCTCCGAATATCGGTATCTAAATTGTCCTTTTTATTGATACGAATAGATGAAATATAGATATATACAAATGTGTATAACAATGTATATTTGTGTATCTATAGTTATAAGCAGATATAAGATAATATAAATAAATTAATTCAATAACTTATCTCAAAATACTTTGACCAATTTTTCTCTTCTTAAAATATCAGAACTTTGAGTAGAAGAGCTAAATCTTTTTAGAGAGATAATATGTAGGTAATGAGAGTATAAGCTTTCTTCAATTCTTTGTAAATTGGCAAGTGTTAAAGCTGAAGAAGCCTTCCTATTTATAGAGAAAGTTGAGCCAGGGGCAGTCTTGTCATTTAAAAAATTTGTTTGAAATAAATGACTCAGATGATTTTATTCAAAACAGAGAAGTTCGGATGAATGACACTTCCGGCCACCAGTTACTAAATATAAGCAAGCTGGCAATTAGTTTTCATGGTCAAGCCTTTAATGCATATAATTCTCTCATTCTTTTGCCAAAGAGTCCTTCTACACTGATCGGGATGTTGTGATCGATTTGGCGACCGGCCAAATATATATATATATTTTTTGCTTTTGACTCTCAAATAATTAATGTGATTTATTGGAACTGAAATTTTTATAAAATGCAGTGATTTAGGTGTGATTTGAATACATGTAAAAAACAGGGTTGTACAGAGACTTCAGTTCCAATAAATCACATTAATTTTTTGAGAGTCAAAAGCAAAAAAAATATATATTTTTTTTTACCGGTCGCCAAACTGGTCACAACATCCCGGTCAGTGTAAACTTATTGTTAGCCAAATTGTTCACCCGACAAAGACTCAAGTTTCTTTTGCAAATCATTTTCTCATTTAAGCTTTGGACCCCCACTTAAGTTAGTGACAAATTTTAATACCCAAGTCACCAGCACAATTAAATGTCCAAACTTCCTCTCTTTATTCGGAGAAAACAAAGGAGCCTTTTGTTTCATTTTTTTTGTTCTTATAAAAATAGCATATATATCATATACTTATCATTTAGAAAGATTTGTTTGAGAGTAAAAATCATTTTGAGAATAATAGGAAATTCTCTCTCCTTAGGAAATGTTATTATTTGAATTAATCTTTCTAGATATTATATTATCAAGATCATGAAAAATATTAATTCAATAAGGATGAAAAACATTTTTGGTCAAAAATAAATAAGATAGTTAAAACAATTATATACTCCCTCCGTTCCAGGATAAAAGTCTTTATTACTATTTCAGGTAGTCCCAAGTTAAATGCCTACTTATCTTAAATGATCTATTTTTTACAATAATTTACCTATAATACCTTTATTATTAATTGTTATATTTCTATTCTTTATGCATATTTATGGAGCATCACTAGTAATGTGCAGAAAACTATGCAATTAAATGAGAATTTAAATATGGACAATTTTGTCATTTTATCATCTTTTTTAATATGTGTAAAAAATAAACCAGGATTTTTATTCTAAGACGGAGGGGGTATATAAATCTTATGAAGAAGATTCTAACCTTTAATAATTTTTTTTCTTAATGATCGTTATCATCGAAATATTTTCTAAAAATCGGAGACCTATCAAAATCATTACGGAGGATTAAAAAACAAAAAAAAAAATTCTAATTACGAAAATATACAGTATATATAGTCCTTTAATTTCTTCAACAATTTGCCACGACTGTAATCCGTAAAAAACAATTTGCCAGGAAATTTCTCCCTACTTTTTGTTTGTCCTCTCTTGTTTCTCTTTGTCCTCTACTTAGGAGTAGGAGAGAGAAAATGTGATCATTCCGCCATGGATTCAACCAGCGATTCCTCGGTATTCCACATCCCCGCTCTCTGTATTTTTTAAGTTATATATTGACATTCAATTTTGTCTGGTTAATTTTCGTTGACAATGCTTAATTCCTTAGATATTTTTTATTTTGTTTGTTTTGTTAGTTTGGAGAGCAGGGATCGAGCTCATTAACCGTTGGGGAGAAACTGTTTGCTGCATGCATTCCATTGGTAGCCATACTTGAAGTTTTGTTCTTCACCGTTTCCGGTTGCTGTGATTTCAATAACTTACACCCTCCTAAAAAAAGATTGTTCGGATACCCTGAGCTGATTCGACTTGCCAATGAATCTCACTGTAATTTTGCATTTCTATGTTGTTTTGGGTTTTTTTTCCTTCTAATAATTGTTACTTTTTTTATGGGTATATATATATATATATTGAATTTGGAGATATGAAATTTTGGTGTGTTTTATTATGTTGCAGTTAATGTGAATGAAGTGGAGGCATTGTATGAGTTGTTTAAGAAGTTAAGTAGTTCAATTATTGATGATGGACTGATTCACAAGGTATGATTAAACCTCTGAGCTGTCAATATTGATGCATTTCTTGTTATTGTTATGATTTATGACCTCATTTTTACTTCGTATTTTAGTGTTTTTTAATATAATTTAAATACTATGATTATGATCTTATTAGAGATTTTAAGTTAGTTTTTGTGGTACTCACTCATATGGGAAGATTTTACTAGAGGTGTAAAGGTGTTACCGTTTTTGCTTTGGATTAGAAGCAATAGCTGATTCAGGTTCACATTGATTTAAGAATAAGTTCATTTCTTATTTTTCAAGTGTTTCATTTATTAATTTCTGAAAAAATATGGGTGAGGATTTCCATAGATGTCCAAATGTGAGGATGCAGTACCCATCTTTCATTCACTTGGTGGCTGGCGTGTGCAGTTCCATTTTGTTTGGAGTGTTTCAATTACTAAGTAGGTTTTTGCTTAATTATAGTAACTATACTAAACAGTTCTATTTTCCCTATACTGTGTGTTTTTCTGTAGGAAGAGCTTCAGTTAGCATTGTTCTCAACGCCATATGGTGAGAATCTGTTTCTAGACCGGGTAAATGCTCTTCAAAAACTTATTACTAGTTGTGTCTTGGTCTATAGACAAACTTCTGCTTGATTGCTTGGCGGGTGGTAGAAATTGGGTTTATGACTTGTATTATGTTTACTTCGCCAAATTCTGTGTGGGAGATCAAATAAGCATTTTGAAGAAAATGACTTTATTTTGAGACAAGGTGCAGTAGAGAATGTCTAGTGAACTTTAGTTTAAGTAATATTCTACTATCAACACTTTAAGCAACAGAAGTTGAGGTTGAAGAACGCGTTTGTTGTTATTTCAACTTTAACAGATAAAACATCTCTGACCATTAAGCATGCTCTGATAATGGTTTACACATGTTTGTTTTATACCTGCAGCCGTTCTTCGAGGAATGATTAGTGACCAGCCTTCTTAAGTTTATCTTGAGCTATAAGAAATTCATATAAATGATAGTCAGCCTAGATTGATTTCTTGACTTGTTTCCTGAAATTATGTGAGAGGTTTGGACCATTATAAAAGTTGTGAATCCATATTTTCCCTCTTTCGGGAGGACCTTTAATACCTAACCAACCTTCTTTGTTTAGACTTAGTTTGGTACAGAAAATGTTGTATGGAGTACATGTTAAATGATTGGGTATCTAATCTATATTTAATCATATTTTAAAGATAAACATAAATCTACTTATCAGCATGGTTTCTGCAGTCTGAAATAGTTAACTAATCCTTCTAAATTATACTTCAAGTTTCATGCTAATATTTTAACTCTTCTGAGTTTAGCCTATAACTTCCTCACAAGTACATGGTAATACTATATGCTGCTGCTTTTCACAAGTTTTGTTTTCTGCTCTCATGATGGATCTATTATTTTTGATTGATTTATTTGTCTTCTTGCCAAAGACTGATCTCCTATAAAAACTTCTGGTTAACATGTGCTTTGATTTGGTGTTTCCATCAGCATAACTAATCTCTAGACAAAAATATGAATTTCTTTTATATGTATAATGCTTGCTGGTCTTACTTAATTATCTACTCTCTAGGTTTTTGATCTCTTCGATGAAAAGAAAAATGGCGTCATTGATTTTGAGGAATTTGTCCAGGCACTAAACATCTTCCATCCCTATGCCCCAGTGGAAGATAAAATAGACTGTAAGGGGTTGGAGGCAATATTTTGGGCCATAAAATGAAAGTGCATCTCATGGATATAACTAAAACCCACCTGTGTTACTTTTTGATGTCTTGCAGTTGCATTTAGGCTTTATGATCTGAGACAAACTGGTTTCATCGAGCGAGAAGAGGTGAGTAATTGATACTGTCAATATTGGTTGTCAGCACTTGCAAATTAATGTTAGGAGACGAGGAAATAAAAATTTGAGTAAAAAAATAAACTAAAAGTAGGACCAAACTGAGAGTTAGCATAAACATTAATATTTGCTACAATAATCTTTTAATAATGATATAAGTTGTTAACCTTCTGGGATTAGTTCATTTTTAGTTAACGTAGCTTGTAAAGTTGCTACTTGGATCAACTTACCGGAAAGAAACATAAGGGGATTTGCTGTTTCTGCATTATTTTATTTTTGGTGCATTTTTGGGTTTTAGTGTCTTTCTTTTCCTCCTTCGTTAAATGTACCATGTTTCCCTCAACCAAGTCATCAAAGCTCATTTCTCTAACGTTGAATGTGGTATGTTTTTGTGAGGGTATATATTTGATTATATGTATCATCTAATAATCCTCAACAATGATGGCCTAAACTTCCAAGTGAGAGTTTGTCAGTCAGATATATGATTAATTTTTTCCCTACTTGACTTTCTATATCAAAATTTGTTGTTTGAATATCTCCGTATGAATGAAAATTTGAAGATAGTCTTCTGGTTGAATGCAGTTTTCATTTTGTTGCACGACTAATTACTTGTCAAGACTTTCAACGAGTTATTTTGCTTGATTGGTGCTTTCTATTTCTAATTATCATCTTTTCTTTGCTATAGCCCTCAATTTTTGACAACCCTTAATTTAGTTTGTGAATTAGAATGTTGAAGATGAGTTATAGGTTTACATTTCTACTTTTAGTTATGTTTTCTTACCCTACTGCACAAGTAAAATATAGATAACCAGAGTTGAGTAGTTCCATGCTGATGCACCCCATGGAAAGTTGCATATCTCTGCTCTATACTTTAACCTAGAAATTTGTCATTGTATTCTACTGGAAACAAAATTGTAGGAGTTTAGATTGGTTTTAAGTCAAAGATTGTCTACTGGTGTTTCAATTTATTGCCTTTAAGTGATATCAAATACCACTGTGTTCATTCATGAAAGCATGAAAAAACTTCAATTTTCAGGTCAAGCAAATGGTGATTGCAATTTTGAAAGAATCTGACATGAAGTTACCAGATGAACTTCTTGAGGCTATTATTGACAAGGTTGGAGTCTGTAAACTGCTCTTTTTCTCCAATTGATTTCTTATCTAGGCGTATAATTAATGGATCTCATTCTTCTGGTTTTTTTTGCTCAGACATTTGCTGATGCTGATGCTGACCAAGACGGCAAAATCTGTAAAACGGAATGGGAGGATTTTGTTGTTCGAAACCCCGGCCTTTTGAGGAATATGACTCTTCCTTATTTGAAGTATGCAACTTCCTTGCTTTAATGTTTTCTACTCTTTTCCAGTTCCCGTCTTTTTACTATAATCTGCTTAAAAGATCATTTCAGATATTAAAAAGTATTTCTTTATGCTAGATATCTTAAAACAGCGAGAAGATACGGTGATGTTGCTATTTGTTAGTAGAATAATGCTAGAGACACAACTTATTCTATAACTATTTTACAATTTGTTGATATGGCATACTCCACCTCATCTTTTATGTGGGGTCGAAGAATACATTGAATCAATTTGTTCATTAATATGCTGAGGTGGAGTATGCCATATCAGCAAATTGTAAAATAATTGTAACATAAGTTGTGTCTCTAACATTACTCTTTGTTAGTATTCATCAAAAACAAAATTTCGATTATGTCGTACTCCTGCGTGGAGATCCCACTCCCAGTAGCGATGATTTATTTAGAAAATCACTAGAAGTTAAATGGACGCTGAAATACCTTCACTATTTAATTCTTCTTTGTTTGTTATTTCACCGTATGTCCCAGGGATATTACAACAGTATTTCCAAGCTTTGTATTCAATACTGAAGTTGAAGATGAAGAATCTAAAGCCCTTTAAACAAAGTAAGCTTTAAGCTTCCTACAAAAACTTTTGATCCAACAGTTGGAGATGGATGGTGACGATCATTCCAAAAGATTAGCATCACTTGATTCCATCTTATTCGAGGCCCGGCTAGAAATTAATACCTAATTTATTTATTGCAAGACAATTTAGGGCCTTTGTGTAGTAATTTTCTGGGTTGGCTATTTGTAAAGTAATCTGAAAACTTGCTTTTATGAGAGGTTTGATTAAGAGGTCCTCTACCTCAAATCAGTATGCTATTTCTTTTGATCAATATAGCCCAGCAGTAAGGTCTCTCTCTCTCTCTCTCTCTTTACCATGCAAGGTCGCCGGTTCGAGTCTATCTCAACAAAGTTGGAATTAGTCGGCACTGCATATTGAAGGTACATTTTCCCTATGTTCCTCCCTAGTTCCCTTAATCAGGGCTGTTACTGAACACGGGCGGGAGGGTCGACCGTCCTTGGCCCCCTGATCAGAAGGGGCCATATATATTATAAGAAATATATTTCAATGAATGTATTCTTATATATTTTGTTGTAGTTGAATTATTATGTTTAAACATAAGCTCCGGAAAAGTATTTTTTTGAATATAGATTGTACTTTTTATTTATTTATTTTTACTTGGGCCACCAAAATATCAGGAACGGCACTGTTCCCTTTGAGGCCCTTTCCCCAGATTTCCAGTTCAGTCCAGACTTATTAGTAGTATAATTTATAATAATTGCAATTGCATTATAAAAATTACACGATTTCATATTAATTGTGAAGATTTTGCAGACGAACTTGAAAAGTAAAATTGACTCTCTTTTTTTTTTGGGTGGATTAAAGGGTGTATATTTTTTGTGTTCCAGTTTTTCTTAAGGTGATTGTAACATGTCCCAGAATGATTATTTTTGGGCCATCTTTTGCAAGTAGACAAGAAGCAATCATTTTAAAAATTCCTTTTATAATTATTTTTTGTGACAAAAACACAAAATGATGTGAAAATAACATCTTGCAAGACATAAGTAGAAACTTAGACTTTTTTTTGTTTTGTTTGGATATTTACAATTTTGAAACAACCATTCAAGCCTAAGTAATATTAATTGACAAATGTTTCTAAGTAGGATAAGTTAATGTTTTAGAGTCTATTTTTTTCTTTTCAAGTTTTTTAAATATTTAAAGAGAGAAAATACTCAATTCGTACCTTATTCTTTTAAAGTCAATTGAAATGTTTTTAATTTAAAATTGATGTGATTCATGTAACTTTTGAAAGAAATAAATATGTAATTAGTAGTACTTTTTAGATTGTTTACAATGTTCACAATTATATTGTCTATAATTAAATAAATTATAAATTTAAAATATCTTAAATGATTATATAAAAGTTAAATTTAATCCTATATTTTAAAATAAAGAGCGTATAAGTCAATTACTCGATCAATATAATGATGTCTGTCACATTATTTTAGACAAATTTTGAGACTATATATTAAGCCAAAAAAGTTATCACTTTTAATGTATACAAAAAATTTAGGCCTAAAAAAGATAATATTAAGAGTGTATTGTAAAAGTATACTAAATAATAAGAACAATAAAAGATAGAAAACATTCACTTTTATTTCATGTAAACTTGTAGTTATATTTCTATATCTCATTCTCTTGACAATGCTTCTATTTATAGGCACGTGTATATAAATACTTGGAAGTTTCAAATTCAAAGGTCTTTAGAAGTTTCAAAGCTCAAAGGTCATTACAATGATGAGAGGTAGAAATGTATCTAGACACCCACCCACCCACCCACCCCACAAAAATTAAAAAAATAATATTTACTGATTATATATACACCCCACACTACCCCACGCTACCCCAGCCAGCCAGCCAGCCACCCCCCCACCCCACCCCACCCCACCCCACCCACTCCACCCCACACCACAAAAATTAAAAAAAATAATATTTATTGATTATATATACACCCCCATCCTACCCCACGCTATCCCACCCCACCCCACCCACGCTACCCCACCCCCACCCCCCACTACCCCCTCTCAAAAAAAATAATATTTACTGAATAATATAACTACTTATTTAAAAAAATTTAATTAATTTTTTATTATTTTTTTTATGTATAAATAAGTTTAAATTATAGTTTAAAATATGTTATTATTGGTAAGGGTATAATAGCCCAAACGATATTTTTTAATCCAATCCTTTAATTAATCATGGAAAAAACAAACATAACATGAGATTATTTTAAGTTATCTCCTGAATAATCCCGTAAAAAATAAACATGTGACTAGGATTATTTAATCCTAAGATTAATAGTCCTGGATTATAATCTCATGGATTATAATCCCAAAATTATAATCCTTGCAAACAAACATGGCCCTAGTGCCTTAGGATTGTCTCATTAAAACCTTGCAAAAGAAAATCCAGTGAAAAAAAAACTTAGCGAAGAAAAAAGAGTACAATCAACACATATCTTTTTTACTCTCCCTCATGAGTACATAGAATTTTTATTGTTCATGGTAAAAATATTCTTAAGTCGACACATGCCAATGGTGTGCACCATCTTCTTAAAAGTCGCAGTTGGTAATGACTTAATGAACATATCATCTAAATTATCACATGATCATATCTGTTTAACATCAATATCACCACTCTTCTGGAGCTCATGTGTATAAAATAATTTTGGTGCAATATGTTTGGTTCTATCACCCTTGATATATTCTCCCCTAATTTGAGTGATACAAGCGACATTATCTTCAGATAATATCGTTGGACTATTTATGATCGATGATAATCTACAGTTCACACGAATATGTTGAATTACTGATCTCAACAAAACACATTCACGACTTACTTCATGAATTGCGATAATCTCTGTATCAATAGATCCAACTAACTGTAGTTTTGATCCATCTTGCAAGTAAGTTAACTGCAAATGCTATATCAGGCCGTGAGAAATTTTGCAATATACATCAAAGCACTAATTATACAAATATATGGTACTTCAGGACCAAGAGTTTCCTCATTATTTTTTTTGTGGTCGAAATAGACCTTTCTTGATATTAAGTGATCGACCCATCATTGGAGTACTCAAAATATTAACTTTATCCACGTACAACTGGTCATGACCTTTTCTGTGTATGTTGATTGATGAAAAAAACTTCTATTTGAAAGATGTTCAATTCGTAGGCCAATACAAACTTTTGTCTTACCAAGATCTTTTTTCTCAAATTTATTATTTTTGTTAACTCTTCTAGAGTCCCTACAATATTTAAATCATCAATATAAACAATAATAATAGCAAATTCAGATTCTGGTCTTTTGATAAAAACGCATGCACAAATTGTTATTCTCAAATTCTTCTTTCAAAACATATTAATTGAGGCGATTATACCACATGCGTCCGGATTGCTTTAACTCATATAAGGATCTTTGTAGCTTGATAGGATACATAATTCGACATGTAGAATTATATGTTTCAGGCATTTTATATTCTTCAGGGATTTTCATATAGATAGTATTATCTAATGATCCATACAGATATGTTGTAACAACATCCATTAATCGCATATCCAAATTTTATTTTTTCTACCAAGCTAAATAAAAATCTGAATGTAATTGCGTTCATTACAGGAGCATATGTTTCTTCATATACCAGGTCTCTGCGAGAAACCTTGTGCTACAAGTTGCGTTTTGTACCTTATAATTTTATTTTTCTCATTTTATACAAATACCCATTTGTATTCAACAAGCATTCAGGTGTTCGGACTATATGTCCAAAAACTTCACGTTTACTTTGTGAATTTAATTCTACTTAAATCGCCTCTTTTCACATTGGCAAATCATTTATTCGTTTAACATTTATCAACGATTTGTGGTTCATATTCATGACCATTACTTCTGGTAACATCAATAGCAAATTTATATAAAAATATGTTGTTGACAATAATTTTATTTCTATCCAATTACTTCTCCTGTATGTACATAATGTATCGAGACCTCATTATTTTCAGGTACCTGATCCTCTTCAGGGGATAACTCATCTGCAGGGGATAACTCTTCAAGAGATTTATTTTCAAGAGATTTTTGTTCATAAATTTTGGATATATCAATCATTTTCATGACATGTTCAATGGGTATAGCCTCTTTATAGGCTTCAACTTATTTTTTTGTATTTTTCTCTTCCGAAGAATTTTTATCTTTAACACCAATTGGTCTTCTACGCTTCTTTGATTCATTTGTTGTTGTATTAACTGATTGTCCTACAGGGACTTTAATCTGTGTTGGGGTATTAGCAACTGAAATATGAGATTTCAATATTTTCTTATTATTGTTGAATACATCCGGTAATTGATTTACAATTCTTTACAAATAAATAATCTTTTGAACTTTCCGTTCACATTGATTTGTATGAGAATCAAGATGAGATAACATTAAAACATCTTAAGTAATCTCCCGTCGTGCTTCAGGCACGACTTTTCTTCCCCTAATTGTGGGAAGATTGTCTAATTAAAATGATATGCCTTAAAAATATCACTTGATGAGGTTATGATGCAGTATGTAAAATAACATGACCCCAAACATAAACTGATAACTTTGATTTCAAAATCAAATGTTGAGCAATAATTTTAAGTTTCTTGATAAGTGATTCAGCTAAACCATTTCGAGTATTTGTATGTGCAACAACATGTTCAACATATATCAATTACAATTAACATTCAATATTTAAGATGTGAATTTACCAGCATTATCTAAACAAATTTTCTAATTGAATAATCATGAAATTATGCTTGCAACCAAATTATTTGAGCAAGAAACCTAGCAAATGCAACATTAATAGAAAGTAAACATACATGTAACTATCTAGTTAATGCATCAATTAAAATCATAAAATACTTGAATAAACCACATGGTGGGTGTATTGGTCTACATATATCATCTTTTTTTTAAATGAATACTCAACAACAATCTTTAAATGTGATGGTTTGATAATTAATTTACTTTGATATAATCAGTAGGTAAAAGAATCTTCTGATTCTTTAAGGGATGTTCATAGGAGTTTTTAATAATTCGACGCATCATTATTGATCCTAAATGATCATGCCAAAGCATAAAAATATTTGAATCCGAACACTTCTGGTTTATTGCACACTTCTGGTATAGTAAAACATTTGTTTCAACTGTTCTCAATTTAGTATAATATAACTCAGAAGAGAAAATAGACAATTTTTCTAATATGAGCTTCTGGTCCGATATTATTATTGAAGTATTATAAAAAAAAATTCACTGCCTTAGTTATTGGTTTCAATATGATAACCATTATAACGTATATACTTAAAGCTGAGCAAATTTATGCTTGCCTCAGAAGAATATAAAACATCATCAATACAAAGTTTTGTGCCCTTTGACAACATTATAATCGCTCTTCCAGAGACTTTAATTAAGTTTGATGAATAATCGCTTTTCCAGAACCTTTAATTAAGTTTGATGAGCTTCTGGCCCATACATCTTCATATATGTAAAATATGTACATAAATTAAACTTTATTACATGATACATAAATATAACATATCAAAATAAAAATATTTTTTAAAATGCCATAATATAATGAAATTAAAATAATTGAATGGAATGAATATTTTCATCAACATCCTCAAAAAAATCAGAGATATCAAAATGAGTCATATTAACTCCATTTAGAAAGTCAAGATAATTCATGGGATCTTCAGGATCATTATGATCATTCATAAGATCTTCAAGATCATTATGATTAATAAAATTTATTTCAATTCTCTTTCCCTTTTATTTTATGGAGTCTTGGTATAAATCTGTCAAATGTTTAGGAGTATAACAGGTACGTGACCAATGATCACGCCTACGACCACAAACATAATTTTCTCTATGTTTATCAAATGAGGTTCCAATCTCTTCAGGGAATCGAGTAGAACTGGTCATGCGGAATTGGTGATTTTTCAGCAAAAACTCATTATTTGTTCAGTCACTAGAAGAAATGATATCACTTTTGAGAATGTAATTTCTTTTATTGCTTAAGGGAATATTTTGTGAACTTATGTTCTCAATATTGCTACTGCAGGAACATATTCGAGGCATGAAATGTAGTAAATATTTTCTCTAATATGTCTTTATCAATATTTTTTTTATTGAGAAGATGGCGAATAAAAATTATTGATTTTGCATGATCCTACAGGGATGCATGATTATCAACCTTAATTGTATCTCCAAGATTTTTTGTCTTGAGATGAATCTCAGCATTAAGAGTACATGACAAATAATTCAAGTTTTGCAAGGTTCGACATGTATACAAATATATAATTTTGGACAGTGTAACATTATTATATATGTAATTACTATGACCTTAAAGTGAGAGCCCAATTAAGTTGAGAAAATACCCAAAAAATAAAATGCAAGACAAATATGTCTATTCAAACATATTTGCTCTCGGCTATTTTCATAAAACTCCAGCACTTGGGGTTAGCATATGTAATATGAATACTTTATGAAAATTTAATGCCATATCATAGGAAAACATGCATGCTGGTAAGTATTTCAAAAGAAGATTATATACTACTTGTTTCCCATCTCGATCATTTTTCATTCAATCAGGAATTTTTTTTCTATGGCTTATATAAATATATACCAAGTGATTCCAAAGCACTTAACTAATTTCCTCAACCATTTACATGTTGTCATCCATCTTGTACGTATATATATACATATATATGTATGTATTTATATATAGGAAAAAATATAAGTACACAGCTGTGTAGTGCACAGTAGGCTATAGCGACGATTTTTCGGGGCTATAACGATGGTTTGTCTGTCGCTATAGACAGAATATCTATAACGACAGACAAACCGTCGCTATAGCCCTAGAAAATCGTCGCTATAGCCTGCTGTGTAGCTACACAGTTGTGTAGCTACATATAGCTCTTATATATATTATCATATACAACTTTAATGAAACAGTGTTACATATACATGATCAAATTTAATGAAACAGTGTTACATATACATGATCAAAAAAATTATCACTTTTAATGTATACAAAAAATTTAGGCCTAAAAAAGATAATATTAAGAGTGTATTGTAAAAGTATACTAAATAATAAGAACAATAAAAGATAGAAAACATTCACTTTTATTTCATGTAAACTTGTAGTTATATTTCTATATCTCGTTCTCTTGACAATACTTCTATTTATAGACACATGTACATAAATATTTGAAAGTTTCAAACTTAATAGTCTTTGAAAATTTCAAAACTCAAAGGTAATTTTATAACAGAGTCCAGTTATTACTATTTTTTTTAAGGAATTTTTTAACATGTGCCCTTAGGGCACATGCTAAGCACACAGTTCAACAGAATATTTTCTTGAATTGTGTGCTTATTCTCTTGAACTTGGTATAAATGTAGAAATCAAGGGAATATGCACGCAGTTCAAAAAAATATTCTCTTAAACGGCGTGCTTAACATGTGTCCTTAGAACACATATTAAGAGGACCCTTTTTTAAAAATTTGTTTTGAATGGTGTTGGCATTAAAAAGTAAAAGAAAAACTCTGTACGGATAATTGGCACTCACAAATCGGTGAAATTATAATTATAAATCAGAATAATCTCACCTAGAAGAGTGTGCTACTATTGGTGTTACCAACCCCGATGTGAGCCACGTATACATAAGTCTCCCCTGTCAAAAACCTACGCAATCCAGGTTCTCTCAGTCTTTCAGCTGAAGTTTCAGTTGAGAGAGAAAGAGAGAGAGAGAGAGCAATGGCGGATAAACCAAGCAGAGGGCTGGTGATATATGGAGATGGGTTAGCCCGATTCGTTGACCCGTCTCATACCCATCTCCATTTCCTGGCATCTGTAGCTTCCTGTGGCTTCTTGTCCCTCCCTCACTCCCCTCCTTCAGGTTCTTACCCCTCTCATTCTCGTAACTGTTTTCATAGTTAATAATATATACTTCCTCTTTTCCGAAATTAGAGCTAAATTTTTCGTTTTAATATGTTTCAAAGTCGAAATTTTAAGAATATAAAGTGGCATGATGTTAGAATTTGTCCTTATTTTTTTACAGATTCTGGGTATATTTGAGAATATAGAATTGTGTTTAAAAGTTGTCGTTTTAGAAATATAACTCTAATTTTGGAACGGAGGGAGTATCGATCTATGTATGTGTGATTCTGTGTATGTTTGTTTCTCTGATGAAGTAGTATTTTCTGTGTTCTGTTTTCTGCAATGGCATAAATAATTGTACTAAAAAAACTAAATGAGGCACACCCATGAATTGTCATCTATTACCCAAGAAATGAATTGGTATCTTGTTTCCTTTATATTATAAAGATCTATTTTTGCTCATGTGGGATTTGATTTACTGTATAACTAATTTCAGTTTCGCACTGGTTGCAAAAGCTGAGAAATTTGAGAGTAAGGGAAAGTAAGTAATTAACTGTCTGACTTTGTTTTGGTTTTTGGAAAATGGAAGACTCAACTGCGCTACTTGGAACCTATAGAAACATAGAAATTAATTGGAGTTCAGGATGCTTTTAGATTTCAGTCATGGTGGTGACTGATGATAATATCACCTTAATACAGATAAATTGTTATCTTTGATTTAGGTTCATGAAATTAGTAGCCTTAACATGGGGTGAGATTTTCTTTTTAGTGAAATTATGTTATCTGCCACCTGTTTAAAGATTTGTAGTGAAGTCGATTTACCTGTCATGATTTTATCTATCTGAGAAATTCACCAACTAGTAGAGCAACTTTGTAACAATTAATGTGGCAAAATTCTTAGCCCTTTCTTTTCAATTTGAACCAAGTACTGCTTGTAACATTGGTGAAAGATAAGAGATTCAAGGCAGTTTGTTGTTATAGTTATGTTTATGGCTATATCTTATCTGCTATATGAAACTCATTTTTACCATTTTAGTGTAGCTCATTTCCTCAGCCTCATTGGTTTTCAACTCCAGAAATCATATCCATTGAAGAAAATTTCTATGAATTTCATACACTACTCTTAAATGTGTTTATCTTTGGTCATTCTCACCCATCTTCAAGACATTTATAATCGAACCATTTATAACTTGATGGTAATTCTATATATTGCAAGTCAGAACCAGCCGACTAGAGACAGTGGCATGGGAGTACTTTAAATAAAATTAAACGGAAAATAACCTATGTCAATCTACTCGGCCGGGAAGAATTTGATATGCAAATCATTTTTCGGTAACGTATTTAGATTGTCTTACCAAAGTGATTACTCTTTTCAGTTTCTTCCTGAAACTGAATATTGATACTTTTACATGTCTCATCTATTATTTTTGGGATTTACTTGAATATTAGATTGCAGAAAGCGAGGATGTGAGAATAGTTAGAGAATTTTCCCAGCTACTGGATGCATGTGATGCTTATATGGACATGGTGAGATTTTGACATCCTAAATTATGATTTCATACTGAATTATAAAATGAAGGCCCTTTTATTGCTGCTTGTAATATGCTTTCCCTTATAATGGTTTTTCAGAATGGAGAAGGTACAACCAAATCCATGCCGACCATATCGGATAGGTATAACTGCTTTCTTTTTTCTTCGGCAATAAAAAAAAACTGCTTTGTTTTTAATGCTGTTGAAATTTGGAGTTTTAGTATATAACGGTCTGCATTCTGCATATAGAACACACTCAATAAAATGCTTCACTTCAGGTTTATGGGAATGAGAGCTGCTATACTTGCAGAAAATCCAAGTTTGAAATCCTTTGGAAGCAAACTTGGTTTTTCTGTGTTGCAGTCAAATGAGTTAGCTGATAATTATCATCCTTCGGTTGGACCATCGAGTGACGCGGTAGCCTTGGAATTACTGAAGTTACTTGGATTTCAAGAAGGGAAGATTTTGGAGACGAATCAGTTTGATTTAGTTTTTCTTCATGTTGGAGCTGGTAAGGGGACAGATGGTCAGAAAGACCTTGAATATGTCAATGCATTAGTTGGTGGGGTAATGCAGATAGCCCAAACTGGATCTGAAATTGGCTCTCGTTTGCACTTGTCTCTTGTACTGAGCTATGGCCGTGTCCGACAGGATGATAATTCTAGTTTATCTGTTTCAATCACTGATCACAAAGCTAACTCTGATCTTTCATTTCTATTCCCTCGTCAAAGTTACTCTACGAAAGGGAGCAATCTTCGGAAGGATGTTAGGTAAGTAGGAATTTGATGGTTTCTTCTACTAATTTGCATGCATTACACACTATAGATTTATAGTTGTGGTTGTTGGGTATTCTACAGGCCTCATTGCCCAATGCTAGTGGCTCAGTGGCAGAGTGCTGTAACTCGCAAGGATACTGTGGGGAAATTTTCTTTTCAAGATTTTAAAGAGGTAGCAATTTAGTTACTTGTGAAATCTCTGACGGTTGTTGATTAAAGTCCAACAGTTTTCTAACGCATGTTGATTAGTAAATGATATAGTTTTACTAATTTTCTTTATCATGTAATTACTTCTAACTAGTAAATCAACAAAATTAGATGTTCAGGCAATCCAAATTAGACCTTAGAATTTACAATAATGCATTGGTGACTAAAGAATGGTTACAAATATGAAATACAATGACGTTTATGCTTGTGGTTAGTTATAATCATTGGGGCCACCATGTACGGTGAAGCCTTGACTAGTTATAAATTGACACATTATTTTGTATCTGCTTTTTTGTAGCCATGTTTTGTCATCATAGCATTAGTCTAGAATTTATAGTTGTGTATAATAATTGCACTGTGTGCTCATAATTTGTTGCCCTGCGTTTAAAATTGTGCTAAATTGGTTGCGGTGCTTGTAATATTAGTGACATCATACTGGAACTAATATAGTTTCTCTTTCCTCCATGCAGCATTGTGGAAACCTCACCATACCTGCAGATAGATTTTTATATGAAGTAGCTTTTAAGCTTTGGAAGGCTCCTAAGTATGGAGCATGAGGTAGATTTTCACCAAAACAAGGAAGATAGAATTAGAAACTCAGTGTGCATAGTTTACATGAACAGCAACAAGGGAATTATTCTGATCATCATTTAATTTTCTAATCTAATTGTGTTATTGAGTGTCTTTAATATTGGTTTTACAATAGCATTTGCTTTGTTTATCTGTTTTTGATCAAGGGATATTGTAACTGAAAGTTTCAGTTCCTACTGAAGGATGTTGTAATGGTCTTTTTTATATCACCTCTCTGTCCCAAATATTTGGTATTTTACATGGTTTTCCTTTGGATTATTCTGGTTATCAAACAAATGCCATTAGGATTTTCAAGGAACCCATTTCTATATCCTATACAAACAATAATGAATCTAATGATTGACATTTCAATTACATGGAAATAGGTTTCAGTGGGAGTAAATAAGAAAAGCCTCTGTTAGTGTTTATAGCATTTGCAGTGTTACCCTTTAGTATGTTTGACCATTACACTAAAAACGGTGTGGTGCGTCCAAATTTAAAATATTGAAACTCTAAATGCACTAAATAAGCCATAAGTTAGTAGACGAATAAATATTTTTTTTTTACCAGGAACAAAGGAAAATATTGCAAATAAAATAACCAGTCATTCAGAGTTTATAAAGCCAGCTTAAACTTTGAGTTGAACAATAGAAGGAAACAAAAAAAGAAATATTTTTTATGGTATAACTCATTTAGATAAGAGTTCTGCTACATAGTTATAAATTTATGTTATATTAAATGTCAACATATATGAATCTAGCATTCAAACAGACTTTTGAAATAGAAAGTGCCCAACAGAAACCAACCGATAAGGAGCACAGAGAAGGATAACAGGCCGATCAAGAAAGTCCATCCAACCATACTAATGCCAAAGCAAAGCACCAGTATCATAGGTAAAAACGATCGCAGGACTGAAAAGCTGTCGACCCACTGCCCATCAAACAATACCAGAGCTGCTACATTAATCATGTTCCAACTCATTGATTCACTGTAACACAGCCGATTCAGACAATTAGCAACAAAAGAGTGGCTGTTACACGTGAAGAGGTTGTAAAATTTGTGCTCAAAGTGACGCACGCTTGACTGGATGGCGTCATCCCAAGTCATAGCACTCCCAAGCTCTGTGTGGCTGTAACGATTCTTGCACGTGTGGCCAGCAAGATTTGGAGGGAAGCAGCACTGCGTAAACATGTAAATTCAAAACATTATAATGAATTTAAACAAATTATTCCATTATTTAATGTTATGTCCGTGCCATCGTATAAAAACTAAAGCGTAAAGAACAGGAAAGAAAGAAACAGATCTTCACATTCCAATAATTTTTTTTATTAATAGGAAACAAAATAAAGGTTTTGGTGATAATGAAATGAAATGAAACATGAAAGATTCTGTTTGAGGGCAGTCATGGAGGTTTACCTTCGCTCTATCGAGCTGAATATATCTTGCTACAGCACCATATGCGAAGTCATCAACATTAATAAGGCTGGATCCCGAGAAATCTACAACAGATCCATCCTCTTTGCATATACCAACATGTCCGATGAAAGGTGCCAACCATGAGACAATCGGGAGAGGAGTCCAAACTAAACAACAAGGGAATTTTGCTTTCTTCGGATCAATTTCTCCAAGTGGCCACAGTTCAAGCTGAATTCTTCGTGTAGAAATCTTATCTTCGACACCAAACGTAGGTTTTAGCTCCATTACAGAAAGTCTTCCTGAAGACAAATGGCACTGTACAAGCTTGTATTCCCAAACATGTCCACCTTAAACAACACCCTCTGACATAATGATATGTCCCAAAAAAATGACTAAGGTGTGCAAACCAATTGTTTGTCAACTCAAATAAAGTTTCTCTACAAGAACTAATTTCCTTTATCTGCCACTATAAGAAAGATAACAGCAATATATTAAAACAATTGTTGCACGAAATATCAAAGGTGTTCAGATTTTATAATTGCCGGATTCAGGGTAAAAATACAGATACTATCATCACTATTTCTTAATGCAAGAAAAGATACGAAAGTAAAATAAATAAATCTAATAAAAAGTAAATATGTATGACAATTAACAAGGTCATGTTGATCAGCATATAATGAATTAGTACAGTTTCATCATCATGCTAAGTAGCTAAGGACCGTTCAGATGGCCAATTCGTTATAAGTGAAGTATGCATGCTGAAGTGTTAGTCCAAACATTTCTGGATTCCAAACTTTACTCTCCTTTTGCACTTACTCCTATTTTCAAAAACAATCCCAAATAAGTGTTTTGAATATTATTTTTTGATCAAACGCGAAGCTTTACTAAAAAGAAAAGAGGTAAGAATCAAAAGAGGATAAAGAGTCCACTGAAAAACTTTAAAAAGACGGGACAAGCCTATAAGTCCTCCAACCTTAAAAGATAGAGAAACACCTAATAATGTCTCCATGGCTGAAGTCCAAAGTGAAGTGAGAAAAGTCAAACTATTCCATAATATACGACGAGGAAGAAGATAAACATCATTATCGATCCTCACATTCCACTGCATCCAAATGCCATAAAAAAAACCTTTTCTTTCCATTTTCAAACAATACAACATCTACACATAACACTTTTCCCAGTGAATTTGAATCAATTTCCACTACATAAATTCTATCTTGGTTTCATATATAACGGTAGGTTCATAAAGAGAAAAAAAGAAGAAGCCCCCCTCCCCCCTATTTCTTTTAACACCATTCTCTTCCCTTTTTTGAAAGGTGTGAGACTTCAATAGGGACAAGTAAAATGGGAAGGAGGAAGTAGTGCCATAATTGTGCATTCCTTTTCACTTTAATCTAATACTCCCCCCCCCCACCCACCCACCCGCCCACCCACCCACATTTTACTTGTCAATTTTTGGATGTCCCAAAATCATGTCCTTTAGAATCCGTGACGGTAACATAAAGTACGCGTCATTCCACATCAACTTGGACACTACTGCAGTTGTGATCGTTATTTAAAACCAAACATTTTCCTAAGAACACGGAGTACAACCTATAACTACCTCATAACTAACCAAGAAACCCCTCATCATTGATCACAGGCCCAAAACAGTAGTAACTACTATAGCAAGTTAACCTCTAGTTGCATAGCAATGAACAGATGAAAAATAAAAACTTTTCCAATACAAGTCGCGAACATCATGTCATCAGCCGCGCATTCTATGCCTTATTAAACACAAAGCCTACAACTTTTCAGCTACACATAATTTGAATAATAATGAAAATGCAATTCGGGCAATCATCAATTCATTTCCAACTATAAGAATTGAGCATAAATCCAGCTATACTGTACAGTGTACACCCACCCTATTAAGAATCAACTTGATTATAACTCAAGTTCTTTCCCTAATTAAAACGAACAAGATTATGCATATTAGCTGTATTGCAAGAATGGACTCCAAAAGCTGAGTTCAACTCCGAAATACCTTAAAAATACCCATGTAAATGTCAAGAAAGACATCTAATTTAGTTTTCCTGTAACTTTATAAACAAAACCCGAAAAGGATTCTTGAAGATTTTACAACAAATATGTTCAAACAAAACCCAAAACCCAGATGCAAAAACTGAATTAGAACAAAGATCTGAATAAAATTGAGCATGCATTTACAGATCTAATATCAATAAAGAAGGTAAAGTGTTGGTGTGATGCTGACCTGTAAGAAGATTGGATGTTGAAAAAGGAGAAGAAAATGGTAAAGCAAATTGATGAGGAGCCAGAAGGAGCTCTAAAGTAGTCATCTTTTGGTGCAATGGACTGATTAATTTCAAAGAAAGGCTGTTTTCTTTATTCCTTTTGTCTATTTTATTTTTGCACCTGTGTAAGAAAAGATTTTTTTTTTTTTTTTTTTTATCTTTTGATTTGGGAAAATAATCAGGTACATAAATAATGCAAGCAAGATGCATGAACCACTTTCATACATGTACTTGGTGGACCCTGCTAGATCATGCAACATTGTTTTACATGTTCTGCTTTTGACCAACAGGAAAAAGGAGAGAAATCTATATTATCTTTCCTCCCTTCTCATTAAATGTTTTAACTTTGATAAAATCTAAAAAAAAATTAAAATAGGTCATGTTTTCATATGGGCAATATCTATGAAGTCTTTATCCAAAAATTACTCTCTCCTTTCCTTTTTAACATTTTAGGATAAAATATAAATGTAATTAATATTTTATTTGATTAATTAAAATGAGTGTAAGATCCTAATAATTTTTTTTAAAATTCATTAAAAAAGATGAAAAATTAACATATTAATATTTATTGCAAGAATAATGCGATAAATTAAGTTATTAATCATTCCTTGAAAAATCTATAAATGACAATTAAAAAAAATCACTATCTAAAAAGATAAATAAAAAGGAAGGGAAGGAGTAATAAATTTAACTAAGGAGGTCAAATAGATTAACAAGATTGTGAGACTTCACATGCAAGTGTCTGAATGCACTGTTAAAAATCTGTTCTTTAGTGATTGAACTTAATAATTGAGCACAAAATTTACAGAACTTGTAGAACAAAAGTTGGAGCTTAATCCTATTGAATGTCCAAAGCAATAAAAATTAAACACTTAAACACTTAAATATGTTTCTCTGTTACTTTTCCTTCTAATTAAATTTGTAATAGTTTGTGGATCATTCAAAATTATGCTGTTTGCATTTTGAGATAAGATGAATTTAAACACTTCCACAAATATCATGACGGTTAAACATGAACCAAAAACGAACCGGATTATTTCTCCGTGATTTTTTATACGATGACAATTTCTTATGATAGCTGCATTGTGCAAAGTAGAAACTGTAACGGAATTGAACGATCCATCCCATATCAATTCATCACACACCAATGTAGACTAGCTCAATAAGCATAATAATTCAAGTTTTTTTTAAAAAAAAAAATTGAATAAATTATCGGAATATCTAAATCTCATTCCCAACCTACCACTCATAGCTCAAATCTTGTTGTAGATTCTTATGGGTCTTCATCTTAGAAACTGGTTAAACTATAAATGAATATCCACCAGATTAAAATTCTTAATATTATAAACTATCCGAGTAGTACTACTAATTATAAAATTTATTTATTGTTCCGTAATTTTTAATAAATCATATTAAAATTTTAATTTAAAAATATTTCAAATTTTAATATTTAAAAGTCTAATAATCTTATAATTTAAAACAAAGGAAGTACTTTATATGAATATCGAATATTTTGGACTTTGATTCCAATTTTAGTTGAGACATTATTTTTGTTGAAGACTACTTTTAAAATTAATTTGATATAACCTAATATTTCCCTGTACCTTCCTATTTCTATTTTCTCAAAAGGAATGTGAGGCTGCTACCTTGCTCATTTTGAAAAAAAAAAAAAAAAATACACTCCTATCCTTATTATACCCAATCATTAACTTGTCATATTTGGGTAAATATCCATTTCAATATGACCATCAAAATTTAACAAGGAACAAATGATAGAGAGAGAGAGAGAGAGAGAGAAGAGGATCATAACACAAGTCCTTGAGGGTTGCAATTAGCAACAATTATTTTTATTAGAACTGCAAATGATCAATATAGTAAAAAGATGAAAGACAGTAAATGTAAAGAGTATAAATTATATATACAAGAAGAGGAGGAGAAAGAAGAAGAGAGCATTTCATGTTGTTGAGGGAAACAATGATTTTGCAGTGTAATGCCTGAACTTATGCAGAAGCAGCTGCCTTTTGTTCCTCAACCACCTGTGATGCTGGGAGAAGAGTGCAGACGAGGTTCCGGTCACCATACACATTGTCGACACGTCCTGAGGCGACATCCCAAAATATTTCATTGTTAAAAATGCGCGAAAATATTACTATTAAACAGTAATAAATTCTCGAAAACGAATTAATATGAATGGATCATAAGAATCATATGGTAGAGATGGACTAAACTTTAATTTAGAAAGCAATTGTAAGGTAATTGTGTGGTTTTATTTTGTTTTTTTGTAAAAGTTTTGTTATTGAGAGTTCATTATTCATTTCTCATATCAAAATTTGAGAGCATCCCTTTTAACGCAAGGCTTAAAAAGAAGAGCAAATTTTATTTTAAAGAAGCTCAAATACGTCGTGTAGTTAATTTCTCTAGAAAGCAAGCAATTCATAGTGTATATGTTTCAAGGATCGGCCTAAATGCATTAAAGTTGGTTTCTCCTCCATTCCAAATTATGAGCAACTCTTTACCTTTTCTGAACTTCCCAAAATAGTCGCCTTTGAAAATTAAGTAATCAAGTAAGTTTTGATCAAAGTTAGAAATTTTGACTTTCGATAATCTAATTTGCAAATACAGGAGTATAGCAATGAAGCAGAAAAGAGATGACTTAAAAACAGACAATCAGACAGGGAGACACACCAGTGGATGGCCAGAACTTGGCAGACCGGAGCCAGGAAGCAGGGAAGGCGGCATATTCTCGAGAGTATGGTTTTGTCCATTTGTCTGCCATAAGCAGTGATGGTGGATGAGGTGCTCCCTGCATTTACGCTTCTCAATTAGTTTTTTTGCGATTATAAACACTCGAGTAGAAGTGTAAAACAATCTTATGAATGCGATTATGTAACCTTTTAATTACCAAATGAAAAGAATGGTCATGGCATTTACCTTGAGAACATTGTTGTGAGCGTCCACTTTTCCTTTCTCAATCTGCGCAATTTCTTCTCTGATGGAGATAAGAGCATCACAAAACCTGTCTAACTCTGCCTGCAAAAGAATATATAGGAACAAACATATACGGTCAAAGAAGAGGAAAGAGGGAAATTTCATTAAAATTTTAAAAGGATATTCTTCATAAAGTATATATACCTTGCTTTCACTCTCAGTGGGTTCGATCATGAGTGTTCCTGGGACTGGCCACGACATAGTTGGTCCATGGAACCCATAGTCCATAAGACGTTTTGCAACATCTTCAGCCTCTATACCAGCAGAATTCTACAATAATTTCAATTAGCCATTAGCCACAACGGTTAAAGGTTAGGGCGGGGAGCACGAGGAGGAAGGTAATAAGAATTACCTTGAATCCCCTCAAATCAACAATAAATTCATGGGCAACTGTTCCATTGACACCACGGAAAAGAACGGGGTAGTGGTTCTGTTAAGAGCAAAGCACAGTAAATTAACCAAGGCAACCAGCAGATATAATTCGCATATGCACGCTAGGAAACAATGGCTTAAATTTTGTGGCTCTTGGTTGTGCTACGAAGATGAAATGCACAGCTAATCAATTAGAAACCTCTAAACGTTTTGCCATGTAGTTTGCGTTCAAGATGGCTATCTTTGATGCATCTGTTAGCCCTCCAGACCCCATCATAGCAATGTATGTGTATGATATTGGTAAAATAAGTGCAGAACCCCAAGGCGCTGCCGAAATGGTACCAAGTGGCTGAGCCTTGTCAGGGGCAGGTATACCTCCTGTAGAGATCTTCATTTAAGAAGAGAAAGATGTTAGAACGTGAAAGCAACAATGTCAAAAGCACAGTTCTCTTCATGTAACAAAAAAAGTGAAAAATACCCACAAATCTATAACATACTATCTATATATATCTTGTAACACTACATTATTTACTCAAAATTTCATATGCAATACCCATTTTATCCCGTTAAACCATGCTGACTATTTAGTTGTGATTTAATAGTATTCCTTTTGTTCTTCACACTCACGAGCTTAATTGTAATGTGTTTTTCCCGTCTTCCGTATTTTATTTCTTAGGGCACAGGGGAAGGAGGGAGAGTTAGGAAACAAGAATTATTACCAATGCAAGGAAGACAAAAGGCAAAAATGCAATGCATAACTTGAGCAAAAGATGATCCAAAGAAAGACAATAGAGATGATATTCTTCATAAAAAGAATCTCACGCGAAAACTGAGAAAGTAAGTGCAATAACTTTTCCAGAATGACTTCATGGTGTATTTTTACTTTTCTCTTTTTTAAGTAACTTTAAAGAAGAAAAAAAATTCAAAAACATGCATGTTATGTTAACTTACAATAGAAATAATTCACAAGGGAATGAACTTGTATTGCTGAATGCATATTCATTCCTTTAACTTGCTTGCTTGTTAATAATATGTTCATAAACATGGATACCCATTAACATCACTGCAATAAATATTGATATGACGATATAATATACTACCTCCAATCCAAAATAAAAGATCGGTTTGCCTTTGTAAAGTAAGGGAAAGTTGTGATCTTATATTTTTGGAGGGAGTATAATAAATATTGTATTTACCATTGGATAATCTCACTTGCATATATTTAATTCCTATGTGACTATGCATCAATATCCTTGCCAATACGCATTTTCATAATTAATTCCTTCATTACCATTTTAGGAAAAGTCTCACTATACATGATATGTATAACAAATTTATACCTTTACCATTGCCTGTTAGTAAATGCACATGAAGGAAATATTAACAATTATATACTGATGCAGAAGAATTGGTAGTGACTAATTGCATACCACGGGGTGTGATGGAAGATATGGTGCCAAGTGTTTCTTTACACCAATAGGACCCATGCCAGGACCACCTCCACCATGTGGAATGCAAAATGTTTTATGGAGATTCAGATGACAAACATCAGCACCGATCCAGCCTGGACTTGTTAGACCAACCTGAAAGCACAGCAGAATTACTTATTACTAGCATCGGAGCACACACATCAATAAATAAAATAATAAAAAATAATAATAAAAAAAAAGAGTTTAAAGGAAGGAATCAATTGACATAAAATTAAATTGCCAAAAAAAAATCATCTCGAAGAACTACTAATTATAATACCAAATCTGAATTGATAGACCAGTCTGAGGATAACAAACACACTATTAACAAAAAAAAAAAATTTTTACAGCTTAAATGAAGTCATGCTGCTGATATCTCTCTCTACATGTCCTCTCCATCCCCCTCCCCAACTACCACCCCAAAGAAAACAAAGCCCCAAGGAAAATGTGCAATATTTTGAGACAACGCTAGTAAACTTCTCAATTCAATTTATCTTAAAAAGTGGAGGTACAACAGAGCAAATGAAGCGAAGCATCAAACCGATCTCAACATGACAAATAAAACATTGATCAAGTGCTAGAAAGAACCAAGCATACAAAACCATCACTGTATTAACATAATTATTATTTAGTGCCACATACTTAGAAACAGTTACAACATGATTAATAACCTAATATCAACTACAGAACAAATGCAAATGTTCAGCTTAAAGATAAAGAATGATGTTCCCATTTCTATATGTGCAGTCTCTAAAATCTCACTCCCAAGGACTGAAGCCTGAGATACTGAGCATTTCTAAGACAAGATACATATCCAATTGGATATTATTTTATTTTTCATAACCCTTTTCAGGTTATAATTCTGATTGTCCTTCAAGAATCAAAGGCCGTTTGAAAGAATTGAATGGAATGAGAAATCCAAGCATCATTAAGAATTTGCAAATTTGAATATTCTGATATCTGGGTGGGAAAATTAGTGAATCCTACAATGATAAAATTCATGCATTGATGCATCTTGGTTTACCTACTACGTGCAAACTAAAACCTTATAAAGATGATTGTGTTGCTAGTCCTACCCCCAGCAAAGTTAAGCTGTAGGGAATATTGATAATAAATATTTTCATTAAGTAACATGATTGATAATAAACATCAAGAAATTAACATATTGAAAACATTAGTAAGGAATCAATTCTCTAAGCAGAGGGATTGGCAAACCTGCGCATTCATGTTGGCTCCATCCATGTAAACTTGACCCCCATTGTTGTGAATAATCTTACATATCTCATCAATACCTTCCTCATAAACTCCATGAGTAGAAGGATATGTGACCTGAAATTTAAATATAATCAAGTATTGGTTGATGCAATTGAAATAAAATAACTAATTTTATGGCACAAATTATTTATATACCATAAGGGCAGATAGATTGTCCTTGTTCACTTCAGCCGCCTTTCGTAACTCTTCAATATTGATGTTTCCCTTGGCATCAGTTCCAATAGTCACAATTTTCATTCCACACATAGCAGCACTAGCAGGATTAGTGCCATGTGCAGACACCGGTATAATACATACATTACGATGATGATCTCCTCTTGCCTGCAGTTCAACAAGAATATTGCTAATGAAATGGAGGACAGTCAGAACGTATTTCAAAGCAATAAAATGGGAAAGGATACGAGTATCATGAATGGTAATATTGGAGGATCCTATACATAAAAGGCATGGTGTAAGGAGCAAACTGAATTCTAGAAAATAGGATTGCTATATCACCGTTCATATTTAGGCTGTAAACTCTAAATAATTTATACAATGTGATGGTCACTATGCAGCCCTTCATGTCTACAAAAGGTCGAATATACTTTAAGAAAGGGTAAAAAGTAAAAACATTCGATCTAATTTTCGCCAAAATTGTGTCAATGTCAAGTTTAAGGTAAATGGCAACTCAAGAATGTGAGAACTTTATATATTATTCCCAAAAAGTCCACCATGAGAGTTCTCTATAAGCTTCACAAAAAAGGCAGTGACAGGCTCTAGGGTAAACCCAATTGTCAAAATGGAAATAGAATTTGCTAAACAGTTTGCATCACAATACCATATGATATGCACGGATGACCATCAGCCCAGCATACTCGCCCGCAGCACCAGCATTTGGTTGCAAAGAGAAAGAATCAAATCCTGTGATGGTACACAACAGGTCACCCAAATTGTTGAACAATTCCTGAAAAAGAAAGAGTAAAAGTTCATGAAAACATTATCACCAATGCCAGCTTTTGCTTATTCACTTGTGAGAAAATGAAACCCAAATGAAAATTCAAAGTCATGAAAACGCCATAACTACCTGATAGCCCTCGGTCTGTTCAGTAGGTGCGAAAGGGTGTATGTCTGCAAAGCTAGGCCAAGTGACGGGCATCATCTCTGTTGTTGCATTCAACTTCATTGTACAAGATCCCAGGGGAATCATGCTGTGGCACAATGATAGATCCTTTGACTGCAACTTATGAATGTATCTGAGAAGCTCGTGCTCGGTATGGTAGCTAAAAGAAGAATATATATCAGAATGGTTTTTAGATTATACACTAATGAAAATTAAAGCTCAATAGAAAGGACCATACGAGTTGAAGATTGGGTGGGTCAGAAATGGGCTCTCCCTTACAAGCCCAGAAGGGATAATATTCTGAACCTCTGGGGCAAGAGATGCAGCAGTGAATGAAACCTGAAAAGTAACAAAGAAAATTACCGTACCGCTATCAGCGAAATGAAAATATGGAATACTCCCAACTATATAATATGTAAGAATCTCACAGGTTTCCCGCCAGCAAAAACTTTGAATAGCTTATCAACATCCTCTAAGGTTGTGGTTTCATCAAAAGAAACTGTAACCTGTAAGACAAACAAGTACCAGTTATTTTACAACATAAAGTCATGGATCAAAAACCAAAATAACACTTGCAGTAACACTTACAGTATTCTTATCAACAATTCGAAGATTTATCTCACTCTCGTAAGCAGCTTCAACAATTTTCTTTGAATCAGCACACTTAATCTTCACAGTGTCAAAGAAGGGGAGCCCCTGGACTTCCACAGTCCCAAGTTTTTGCACTCCAGCAGCAAATGTGCCAGCAAGACCATGGACACGTTGGGCAATGGTTTTAAGGCCTTCAGGTCCATGGTAAACAGCATACATAGCAGCCATGTTGGCAAGCAATGCCTACATAACAAGACAAGATATTCAGGAAGCAGTACAAAGGCAAATATTAGCCGTGGAATAATTCAATGACACCTTAAGTAGGAGAGCAGACTCTTACCTGAGCAGTGCAAATGTTGCTTGTAGCCTTGTCCCTCCGGATGTGTTGCTCCCTTGTCTGCATCGCCATTCGTAAAGCAGGCTTACCAGAAGAATCAACACTGACACCAATAATTCGTCCTGGCATCATTCTCTTGTAGTCTTGGGATGTGGCCAGGAAGGCTGCATGAGGGCCACCATAACCCATCGGAACCCCAAACCTCTGAGCTGAACCAACAACTATATCTGCCCCAAATTCACCCGGAGGCTTTAACAATGTCAAAGCCAAAAGATCACTTGCCACAACAACCTTCACCCCTTTTGCGTGCGCATTCTTAACAAACTCCCCATAATCCAAGACTTCACCCTCAGTACCTGGATACTGGATTAGAACTCCACAAACATCACCGGATGAGTAATCAAAGTCCTTAATATCAGCAGTAACAACCTTAAGATCAAAACCATCGGCTCTAGTCTTACAAATATCAATAGTCTGTGGGTGGCAGTTACTAGCAATAATAAAAGTTTTCTTCTTTCCCTTCTGAATATTATTACACATGGCCATTGCCTCCGCCGCAGCAGTTCCTTCGTCAAGTAAGGACGCATTCGACATAGGTAGGCCAGTCAAATCCGTAATCAAGGTCTGATAATTAAGCAGAGATTCAAGACGTCCCTGCGAAATCTCAGCCTGGTACGGAGTGTACTGGGTATACCAACCCGGATTCTCCATAATGTTTCTCAAAATAACAGGGGGAACAAAGGTGTTATAATATCCCATCCCAATAAAAGACTTAAACACCTTATTCTTAGAAGCTAAAGTTTTCATGTGCTCAATCATTTGAGATTCAGTTAGCCCTTCATCAAACTTTGAAAACTTCATTGAATCAAGTCGAATAGATTTAGGGACCGTAGCATCAACAAGCGAATCAAGACTCGGATAACCACAAAATTCAACCATTTTAGTTTGCTCTTCAGGGGTGGCTGAATTATGTCGGCGGGGAAAAGTATCACTTGGTTTCAATGCTTCGACCGATATGGATCGAACTTGAGACCCAATACCAAACCCAACATTGTTTGATACATTCCTCCCTATTGATCTACCATTTTTTCCATTAAAAGTATATGGAGATAATGAGGACACATACCTCGAGGGTGAATACATCACTGGAGAGGATGAAGCTGACGGCAATTCATTAGGCCTGTGCTGCTTAGCCTCTGAAACCAGGCGCCTAAGAATCGCCTGGCTTGCTAGCCTTCGAGCACGCTCCATTGATTAGAAGATGGACTAATAATATTCTAGATTCAACAACAATGTTGAATTTGTAACAAACCCGAAAAGGGTCACAAACTTTCTATTTGTTTTTATTGTTCCATGAGCTGAATGAGTATGTAGGTGATAGTGGGTAGTTGATGAATACACTATCTGTATATCTATATATGTATGTGTATATAACATGTAATATATGAATATAAAATATGCAAAATTCTATGGATTCAGGATTTGGTGGTGGTGGGTGGTGGGTGGTGGGGAAAGGGTGCGTAGATTAAGAGATACTGCGCACCTATTCAAGAAAAAGACAGGATTTTTGCTCACGTGGCGATCTTGTTGTCTCCAAACAGACCCTGCAATTTGCAAAGCCAATCGTTAAGGTAATTATATATATATATATATATATATATATATAACCAAATTGAGATATGAATATGAATTTATTGAATATAATGAATGTATGGAAGGAAACGAATATTGGGTGGATTGCATTTCAATGGATCAAATTCCATTAGAAAATTACTTATCATCGAAAAAAATCAGAGCATCATAAAAAAAAAATTGTTTTTTTTTATTTGAGGTAGTTTGAGAATCTGGGCTGGCAGATTCTCTTTCACAATTTCCTTATCTCCGTCTCTAACCTCACAAAAGATTTAAACTCCAGAAATTCACATTATCAACTACAGCGCTCCATAAATACATATACACAATTATACATACAGACAGACATGAACATACAAGGATTCTAGGGCTTGGAATAAAATGAGGCTCACCTGGATCTGATCTGAAGTGATTGTCCTCTCTAACAGTTAGATAAAATGAGTGAAATATTTAAGAAATTTTATTTTTATCCATTTTGTTTTAATATTTAATACTGCCTTCAAACAGAAATTTTATAATTATAAAATAATTTATACGTGGACTAATTTCATTGTGGATTGCATAAATCAAAACTTAATAAAATAAAATAATTAAATATGAATTTCTTATTTACCACTGCTTATTTGTGTATTTAAATATTGACCTACCGACTGACCTTTGATTGTGTGGTATGATCCAACCCATGAAAACTACAATATTGAGAGTTGGATTATTGGTATATTAAGGAAAGGGTGTCTGAGTTTAAAAAATTACTAATATAAAATTATATATAGATATAAATTTGTTATTTCATTCGTCTTTTAAAATAAGTCATTTTAAAATTTTGTACAAGTATTAAAAAAATAATTGTATAACAATAAATATAATATTAATTGTTTATATTGTTCTTGTATTTGAAAAAGAAAGTGTTATTTATAATAGAGCAAAAAATAGTGAGAAAATCAAAGTTATATTTAATATTTGAGATAATATTAAAAATAAAGCCATTAATACTTATTTAAAATTCTCAAACGACATATATTAAAAAATAAAATATTTTTTTAAAACGACTTATATTAAAGGATGAACCATGTATTATTTTAGTAAAATAACGAATTAATTGATGGGGCCTTTTGTTAGATGTATGTCTGATTTTGGTTGAAATTGAAAAGAGACCATTGGATCATGGATTTGGGTTGGGTGGTGAAGGAAAGGAGGGGTCTGATTTGATGAGGAATCTAGAATCTTTACCATTATTGGAATTACAAATTAGGATTTAGGGCTCTTACCCCTTGGTATGTACTCTCTCCATTCCTTAATGTAAGTCATTTTAGAAAAATATTTTTGTCTCTTAATATAAGTCGTTTAAAAATTTTAAATAAACATTAATTGCTTAGTTTCTAATATTACCCTAAGTATTAAATATAATTTTAGTTCTCTCACTATTTTTTGTCCAATAAACTATACTCTCTTTTTCTAATACAATAATAATTAATATAAATAATTGATATTATAATTATACAATCATTTCATTAATATTTATGCACAACTCTAAAACGATTTATATTAAAGTACGGATAGAGTATATGACTTCATAGTAGTATATATGGATGGACACCATGAGTGCGTGGGTGTCTAGTGTGAATAGCACTTATTAGTCATTTATACATTGAAATTATAAAACCTTGCTTTAAAACAGTTTAAAAAATTATTTACAAAATATTACTTATTTTTTATACTAAATACCTTTTTTGTTGTAGTGGATTATTTAATCAAATTAATATAATTTCATATTTTATAATTTATAAGAGGGTATTTGGGATTGTTTATAAGCAGCTAAACATGCTTATAATTAATTTCAATAAGTAAAGAAGTGTTTGATAAATTGATTTTAATCAAGTTTTATGAAAATAATTAGAAGCTTCAATTTTGAGCTTCTGATTATTTGGCAAGTTTAATATTCAAACTTGACCAAATATATTACTAATTTATCCTTACTTATTTTTATAATTACAATTACTACCTATATTTACTTTTCAAAACATTCATTTTTAGTAATTTTACACTTAATAAGTGTTTAACAAAAAATTTAATATCAAACATTTTTCACTTATTGCTAATTTAAGTAATTTTTATTTTCCAAAAATAAGCTACTTTTCTAAAACTAATTATAATCAAAAGTACTAATCAGAATTAATCACATTTTTCACTATTAATCATGGTGGGGGCTATGTGCACCCCTTACTTTCTCATTCACACCCCATAGTTCACCAAAAAAACCCTAGACTAATAATTAAACAACCCATGGCGCGAACATTTGCTCAACTCCCTCTTTCCCCACTATTCTTTTCTCTTGCTCTCTGTTTCCTCTCTCTCCCCCACTACCACCACATTGTATCAATGGACGACGAGGATTACCAGGTCGATCCAGACTATGAGACTTCACCGACGAAGAGATAGAGTATCCAGAAGAGATGGAATACCCAAAATACCTGGTAAGTTCCATCCTTCATCTTCGTCTTCTCTGGTTTGAAATGACTGGTTCGCCTAGGGTTAAGTTCCATCCTTTATGTATTTAAAGATGATGTGCCAGCTCAGATAAGTGTGGAAAAGGAGTCACAGGTTAGGAAAAAACCAAAGGTGTTGCCAAAGTTGAAAGTGCATAGGACCAGGGGGGCAAACACTTCAAATTGGGTAACACAATTTCCTACTTTTTTTCATCCATATATAGTTAACATTATTGACGTACCAGAGGATGGTCATTGTGGATTTAGTGTTGTCGCATCTCACTACGGTTGGGATAATGATGGATGGAGGATAGTAAGGAAAGATCTTGCAGCTGAGTTGCACAAGTATGGAGAATTTTATGACAAACTTTTGTCACCATTTTCCACCACAGATGAGTTGCTCTTTAGTGTGGAGTGTTATGATGTCTTTGCGGACAGTAAGAACTGGATGATTATGCCATATATGGGTAACGTGATATCTAAAGGATTTGGTAAAAAGATATCTTTACATTATATTACAATTTGTTTATATAGAGATTACAATGTGAATAAGCAACAGAGTGGCCTAAACTTAAGCAACAGAGTAGCCTAAGTTTAAGGTAACAAATATCCTAATTGTAAGGAAAGTTATCCTAATTATAAGGGAAGTTACAGCAGAAAGAGATTGTACAATTGATTGTTTTATTTTGTACAGGCTGTTGAATCATTCACTCTTATACGCCCCCGCAAGATGGTGCTTCCATCGGAGACACCAATCTTGGTCCGGAGAAGGGTGAACCGCTGCCGAGAAAGTGGTTTAGTGAGAGCATCCGCCAGCTGATCAGTAGTAGAGACATGAGAGACTCGAAGCTGACCCTTGTTTACATGATCACGCACAAAGTGAAAATCAATAGCTATATGTTTCATGCGAGAGTGGAAGACTGGATTGGCATAGAGGTAAGTTGCTCCCACATTATCACAGTAAATCGTCGGTGAAGCAGGAGGAAGTGCACCCAACTCAAGCAATAGATGTTGAACCCAAGATAACTCGGCAGCAGTGGCAGCAACTGCCCGATACTCTGCCTCAGTAGAAGAACGAGCAACTGAACGCTGCTTCCGAGAGGCCCAAGAGACAGCATTACCGCCCAAAAATAAAATGTAGGCTGTGGTAGACGTGCGGTCATCAGGATTGCCAGCCCAATCTGAATCTGAGAAAGCATATAATGAAGTGGAAGGATTACATGTGAGTGAGAGGCCATGATGAATTGTTCCCTTGAGGTACCGTAAGAGACGCTTAACAGCTTGCCAATGAAGCTGAGTCGGTTTATGCATGAATTGAGAAAGTTTATTCACTGCAAAAGTAATGTCCGGCCGGGTTAGCGAGAGGTACTGAAGGGACCCAACAACACTTCAAAATTCACTAGCATCTATGGAGGCAGACCCATCAAGGAGAATAAGGGTGGTAGTGGTGGAAAGTGGTGTAGTGGCCTCCTTTGCACCTGTCATAGTGGTGTGTACAAGTAAATCATGAATATATTTGTGTTGGGACAAGAAAAGACCAGTGGATGTGGGTATTACTTCAACACCAAGGAAGTAGTGGAGAGCACCCATATCCTTTACAAAGAAGCGGGAGGACAACGCAGCAATAAAAGAAGCTAAAAACAACCATTGTTGCCAGTGATGATGAGGTCATCAACATAGACCATGAAATAGGCAATGATGCCATCATAGTTATAGATGAACAGAGAAGTATCAGCTTTGGAGTTGACAAACTTTTGAGAGATGAGAAACATGGCCAACTCATTGTACCAAGCTCGTGGAGCCTGTTTAAGACCATAGATGGCTTTGTGGAGACGACAAACATGATTAGGCAGCTGATCATCAACAAAACCTCGGGGTTGAGCCATGTAGACTTCCTCAAAAAGAGATCCCTGAAGAAAAACATTATTGACATCAAGTTGTTGAATAGGCCAGCCATGTCGAAAAGCTAAGCAGAGCACAACACGAATGGTGGTAGGCTTTATAACGGGACTAAATGTCTCAGTATAATCAAGACCAGGACGTTGATGAAAGCCTTTTGCTACAAGACGGGCCTTGTACCTGTCAAGAGAACCATCTGGTTTTCTTTTGATCTGGAAAACCCACTTGCAACCCACCAAATTCTGTTTCGGAGAGGGAAGGACCAATTCCCAAGTGTCATTATGGGCTAAAGCATTGAACTCATCTGACATGGCAGCTCGCGCACTCTGGGTGTTGAAGAGCCTGAGATACACAAGATGGTTCAAGGGTGACAGGTAAGGGATGTTTAGTGGTCACATTAAGTTGGCGAGGTTTACAAATATTATTTTTGGCACGGGTGATCATGGGATGGGTCGGGGCAAGAGGTGGTGGGGGCGATGGTGGTGTGAATGGGGATGATGGTGGCAAGGTAGATAGGTTAGAACTAGATGGGGATGAGAGATTGTTGCACGGGGTTGAAGACCGACATGAGTGTACGGTGACCTGCTGTTGGTGTGATGAGAGGACTTCAGGCGACAAGATCGGCGTGGCCAAATGGAGAGGAGTAGGAGATGATACAGACGGAGGGATGGGTGAGGGAGAAGGAATATCAAATAATGATGTTCAATTGGGAAGGGAGTGAGATGAGAGGCGTGTATGGGGGGATGTAGTATATGGGAATTCAGATTCAACAAAGCGGACATGGCAAGAGATAAATAGGCGTTGGGTAGTGGGATCAAGGCATTTATAGGCACTCTGAGTGAGAGAATAACCGAGAAAAACACATGGACGCGAACGAGAGTCAAATTTGTGCTTAGCATACGGACGGAGCCATGGGTAGCACAAACATCCAAAGACACGAAGCTTGAGATAATTTGGCGGATCACCAAAGAGAGATTCAAATGGGGATTTAAGGTGGAGAATTGGAGTAGGAAGACGATTAATTAGGTACATGGCAGCTTGAAAAGCATGGGGCCAGAAAGAGAGTGGAAGTGAGGCCTGATGGAGCATGGTAAGACCCGTGTTCACTATGTGTCGATGGCGACGTTCAGCGGCTCCATTGTGTTGAGGGGTGTGTGGAGGAGTAGTGAGGTGGGTGATGCCATGGGTAGCAAAATATTTTTTCATTTTGATGTATTCGCCCCCATTATCCGAGTAAGTGGAAACAATTGATTTTTTAAAATAATTTTCAACAGTGCTTTTGAATTTAGGAAAGATGATAAAAACATCAGATTTATGACAAATAGGATAGAACCAACTATATTTGGTAAAATGATCAACAAAGATGACATAAAAACGATAACCATCTGTTGAAGGTACTGGAGCCGGACCCCAAACATCTGTGTAAATTAAATCTAAGGGACCGCGACTCTTGAGAGAAGATAAATGAAAGGGAAGTCGCTGGCTTTTATTACAGAGACATGAGTTACAATTTATTTCACTAGAGGGCGTGGATAGAGGAAGAGTGCAAGAGGTAACAAGATGATGTAGAATACTAAAGGAGGGATGGCCAAGCCGTCTGTGCCAGTTGATCAATGGAGCTTTCACACCAACCATAGCATGGAAGTGTGTCGAAGGAGACAAAGACTGAGGCCACACATACACATCATTATTATTCCGACCGCGAGTGAGAATCGCACCCGTGCGAAGATCCTTCACCAAAAAATAAGTAGAAAAAAATTCAATTGATGTGTTATTGGATTTACAAAATTGAGAGACTGAAAGCAAATTTTTCTTGACAGAAGGACACAAAGAACATTAGATAAGACAAAGGTTTTGGAGTGAGTGGGGAGAGTTGCATTGCCAGTATGAGTTATGGGCAAACCTGTGCCGTCACCTATAATGATAGCATCCGAACCTTCATATGCCGATGTGAGTGAGAGATTGGTGAGATCATCTATAACATGATGAGATGCGGCAGAATCAAGAAGCCAATTTGGTGGACGTGGAGAAGCAGTTGCAGTGTAGTTGGCAGTAGGAGTTGTAGAGAAATTAGGGCGGACGCGAGGGCAACGTTTGGCACTATGACCTTGTTGATCACACAATTGACAAAAGCCTTTGTAACCCTGACCTGGGCATTTTTTTGGGGACTGATTTGAGCCTTGATATCCATGATTAAAGGTAGAGAAGGGTTGATGTCCACGATTGTTAGAGGAGATTTTGTTGTTGTTGTAGTGCCTAGGAGTAGATGTGTTGGGTTGTCCAGAGCGTTGAGTGACATGAGCCATGATTATGGGAGACACAGCACGTACCTCATCACGTTTCAGAAAATTTTTATACTCCACAAGTTTATCATGAAGATCTTCAAAGCTGATGGGGTTGTCGCGAGCACAAATTGCTGCAGCGATTTCTTTGAACGCTGGACTAAGACCATTGAGGACATGGACAACCAAATCAATATCACTAGGAGGCTCACCAATGATTGAAAGTTCATCAGATATGCTTCTCATTGGGTTAAGAAATTCACCCACAAGGCTGGAGCCACGAGTGGTGGCAGTGAGTCGTTCCTTGAGACTCATAACTCTGGATCGCGAGCGATTTGCGTAGATAGTGTAAAGTTTCTCCCATGCCATGCGGGAGGTTGTTGCAAAAGCAATGAGCGGCATGATTTGTTCTGAGACAGAGGCAATGATGGAGTGCAACAAAAGCTGATCTTGTCGAAGCCAGAGAAGGTGAGCAGGATTGAATACTTCGTTCAAGATTTTGGGTGGTTCCGGATAAGAGCCATCCACATATCGCATGAGATCATATCCAATGAGGAGAGCGTTGAACTGAGCACGCCATGTCAGGTAGTTTATTGGCGTGAGTTTGAGAGGTAGTTATGCTGCGGCATTGATCGCAATCAAGGAATTTGGTGCTGCAATAGCAGGGTTAGACACAACAGAGGTTGAATTTGTTTGAGAATTTTCTGCTGGAAGCAAAAGCTAAATCTGAATGCTCGTGGGAGCGTGACTGTGATACCATAAAGGATTTGGTAAAAAGATATCTTTACATTATATTACAGTTTGTTTATATAGAGATTACAATGTGAATAAGCAACAGAGTAGCCTAAACTTAAGCAACAAAGTAGCCTAAGTTTAAGGTAACAAATATCCTAATTGTAAGGGAAGTTATCCTAATTATAAGGGAAGTTACAGCAAAAAGAGATTGTACAATTGATTGTTTTATTTTGTACAGGCTGTTGAATCATTCACTCTTATAATATCAACATGTTATAATGTAATAGTTCTACTGATATCACAAGAACAATGTCTATCTTTTTTCCCTCTAAGGGGTGATGTACCAGTGGAGATCAACCAAAGGATGTTGGTATTTGGCTACATAAACGGGTCACACTTTGTAAGGATGGAGCTTATTTCAGATTGTCCAATCTCTCCGATCTCGAAAATGTGGTCTGATCATCATCATGCAAGTGCCTCAGGATGGAGAGAGTTGTTTTCTTCAAGGATAGAGAAGTTCAAGATGCTTACCTCTTCCACCTATTGCGAACAGTAACTGTTGAGTTCATCGATTAATGCAAGTGTTTAGTTATTAGTTAGTTAGCTTACTTTTGTTATTGAATGCTTAGGCTTTAATGCCCAATTCATGTAAAAACATAATTCCTTTTGCTCTGTTTTTGTAATTCTATTGTGTTTTGGGTGTCTTTGGTTTTTTTTTGAAAAAATATGAAAAAGGGTATACTCAGAATTATATAATTTTTAATAGGATTTTTTAACTATGGGGTGTGAATAGGAAAATAAGGAATGCAACTAGCCCCTACCATTAATCATTCCAAAACAAATTGATTTGTTTTGTCCAAGTATAATCTATTATAAAAAAATCTTGAGACGTTAAGGTTCATGCAATTCCAGTCAAAAATAATTTTAGAAACATACCAAATGCATGAATAAAAATGTTAAATTTAGATTCCATTATGATTTTGTGTCGATTTCGACCATCATTCCGTCTCGCCCTAAAACGATTCCGTTTCGCCCTAAAACGATTCCGTCCAACTAACAACATATTAATTGTTTTAATCTAAGTTAAATACTATAATATTTCAGATTCTTATGCATCACTTGTTGAAGTCAAAATTCTAGTGGGGTAAGCAATTTGTACGTCACTACATTGCCTAGTAGTATATAATCTTGACCGCAGGGCCTGTTGGAATATCAATTTTTTTTTGATAATTCTTGTAGTCCAAATTGAGGTGGGTGTACCGACTTGATTTAAAATTTCTAGCCTAACTAAAACATTTGCTAGTCATGTTAGTTGTTACCATCATTTAATTGGACCATATCTTATACCTAACGCAGTCACATGATTATATTATTCAATATTTTAATGTGTAATGACAAAAAATAAAGATAATAAATGAACATGCTTGTAAATCTTAGTTGGCTCCTAATTATATAGACCATTAACTTGGTCGTAAGCTTTAATTTGAACCAAAATATAACTTATTGTAGTTGAAACAATTCTAGTTAAATATCGAGTCTGAAATAAATCTTGAATTAAAATTTAAATTCGAATAGAATCAAATCCAAACCACTAGCACAATAGTAGACAACCATATGAAACAATTCGGGTCAAATTCAGAGTTCAGAACAAATTTTGGGTCAAATTCCAAGTCTGAATAGAATTAAGTTCATCCAAATAAAGCCTTAAACCACTAGCACGCAATAGTATCTTCTTGAGTCATTTTATCCCACCACAGGCTTACCCAAAAGGTCATGACTGAAGGTATCATTGTTAGAAACTTAATTTCTTATATACATACAAATTTTTCACATATCTTTCGATAGAGGACTAGGGTGTTACAATAGTCTTTGTTGTTTCATAATTTTTAGCGAATCATCTCAATTTTGAGTTTGAAAATGTCTCAAGCTGAATTTCAAAAGTTCATAATGATTTTGATCAAAAGTTAATAATACTCCATCCGTCCCATATTAAACGCCTTAATTTTTTTTTTAGGTTGTTCCACAATAAATGTCCTATTTTTATATTTGTAACTACTTTTATCCTATTTTTTTACTTATACCATTATAATCTTTTTTCTCAATTTTTGTTGGAAATTGAAGAAATGAGAAAAGGCTTAGGGGGTGTTTGATAAAAACTGAATGAATCTGAATATGAATGAACTGAATCTGAATGAAAAAAGTTGTTTGATAATTAATGTAAGACCTCAACTTTTATGAATAAAAAATTTAATTTTTTCTATATATTATTTTGAAATAGTAAGGTATTGATTTGATGAATGTGGTAAGTTATGGGGTGATTTATGCAAATTTTTCAAAGTTAGCAAGTGGTAATAAAATATTCATGTTATCGGGGAATATTCGTTTGGTCGTGGAATATTCTTGTTGTCAGAAAATATTCGTACGACGGTGCAATCATTTGTGGACCCAACAACGGAATAACTGTCGGATGAAAAAAACGACAAGAATGAGTTTTTTAAAAATAACGGCGTGGTTGTTACCGTTAAAACTGTTGAAATACCCGGTGGTTAAAATACAGTAATACGCGGTGTTGCACAGTAGTACACGGTATTGCACAGTAATTCTAATTATTTATTCTTACGTAAGAAGTCACTACTCAATAATTGTTACAGTAATTACTGTTCAATATTTTATATTATTGATTCAATAATTGCTACATTGATAATTGCATAATATTTTATTGATTCAATAATTGTCACTGCACAGTATTTCAAATTATCAAATCAATAACTCATATTATTTGAATAATATTATTAGATAGGATTATTGACAATGTCTAAGGAAGTTCTATTTAGGAGGGGTTATTTAATTGCGCGCCAGTAAGGAAAAATCCTTATCGGAAGGCCCCCTCTTTCCTGGGAACGACCTGGTTGTCAATTTTGTAGTTCTTTAATATTATTTGTGAATAATTAATTATTGATTTATATGATACGAAAATATTTATTTTTGTGGATATAAAAGAAGGAATTAGTGCTGAGGTATTTTTATCAGTATTTGTTATAAATTTGACTTATTATATGTACCCCCACTTACTCATTTTTCAAAATAATCGGTATAAAATTATTCAGTATATATATATATATATATTATATGTGAAAGTGACATGTGGGGTGGGGCCCACATGTGGGATGAAAAATAAAAATGGGGTGGGGGGGATGTTACGTGTAGGGGAGGGAGTAATATTATTATTATATATATATATATTAATTACCTACCTTATACGGTAGGTAATATATATATATATATATATATATATATATATATATTTTATTTAAAGTTTTATTTTATTAGAATATTTTATTGCACAGTAATGAATAGTAAAATCAAATTTGTTCGCTGGTGCGCGCCCGTGAATTTGTCCAAAATTTTTCACTGTACAGTCCGTAATTTTTATTCAAATAGTACCCTTCCATTCTCCTATAAATAGGATGCTTAGTTTAGAATTGAAAATCACACCAGAATCAAAAGTTTTCTCTCTCTATAATATCGAGCGTATTTTTGTGAGTATTTAAATACTTTAAGTGTTGCTATTCAGTGCAAGTTTTCTTCAGCATTATATTTGAAATTCCAGTCAGAAGTAATGTTCTTTTGAGGTAAAGGATATTATTTTTTTTCCGTAAGGGATGTTATTTTCTTTCGTAAACGATGTTATTCTTTTTATTATTATACCAAAATATTATCATGGATTTTATTATAAAATTCTTATTTTTTTCGTCGAGGTTACTATTCACGTATACGGCACTATTCACGAAAAAATTAAATTTTCTTCTATTTGTCCAAGTTGTTTGTTAAGGTTCCTCCTATCTTTGATTGGATCCAAGTTTTGATTTTCATTCTTGAATTTTGCTCTACAAAGTATTATTATGGAATATTCTTGAACTTGGATAAACTAAATTACGAATCCCTAATCTTTGTCCTTTATCTCACTTGATTCGTTATTTATATTATTTTTCATCATTCTTAGTCATAAATGGTGATATAACTGAATATCTTTGGCTTGTAGAGCAAAGATGAATGATTACCTGATGAATATCTTTGGCCCGTAGTGCAAAGATGAATAGGTATTGAGATGAACATGACCAATTGGTGATACAAATGAATATCTTTGGCCCGTAGTGCAAAGATGAATATTTGATTCAAGATATATATTGATTGATGTTACAGGGATAAAATATTGATTATGGACTTTCAAATCATAGAAGATAGTAGGCATTATTTTCTACTTAACTCTTTTGATGCATTGTTACTCCCGCTGCAGTTGTTGATCTAAAACTTATTGTCCATAATATTCTATCTGAATTGTTGAAGACTAACGATAATTTATTTTTCATTATCTTAGTCATAATATTCTTTAGTGGGCTAGTTGAGCTCACCCTTTTCATCTATTGTCCTCTACAGAAAATGAGAATGTCACAGGGACTAGTCGGGGGACAGAGTGATGGTCCGAGTTAGAGCAGTAGTAGTCCTCACTATTTTTATAAAATAGTGTGATAATAATTGTAATGAGGACTTAGTTGAATGTTTATATTTTTTAGATGTTTGTATTGACACTCACAGTGTCTGGTCGTATTTTTAACGACCTTGTGTTATAAAAGATTGTATTTGAATTCTGTACCATGTGTTTGGCGACTCAGAATGGGTTGGATTGACTTGACTTATTCTGAGGCCGTCACAGTTGGTATCAGAGCTTAGGGATATGATCTCTGGAGGAGATCGGGAAATAGAACTAGGAGGGGAGAGACGAATAAATCCTTCGCTAGTGTGTCCTACCTAAGCTTATTTGATATTTAATTGGTCAGTCGAAGCATAGGGTTATCATATGATATGTTAATTTATTTAATTAACCCTAGTTTTATGACAGTATTTAAGAATGGCAGCTGAGAATGTTAACAATGGAGTGAATGAGACTGTAGAGACACCTTTAATCACCAACTAGGAGAACGTGCAACAGGAAGGCAATGTTCATCTTGAAAACAACACTGATCAGACAATAAACGATGAGATGTTTAGAAGCTTTTTGCAGTTCATGCAAAACCAGACGAGGGAGACTCGTGTGCAAAATACATGTGGAGATAATAGCAACTCGCGGCTTGTCACTGCCAAGCAGTTCAAAGAATTGGGACCACCAGAATTTTTGGGAAAGCCGGACCCGATCAAGGCGAAAACGTGTGTTAAACAAATTACCATGATATTTGATGTCTTGGGATGCACGGAGGAACAGAAGGTTCCATTCGTCACCTTTATGTTCCGTGGAGAGGCAGACTACTGGTGGGGATCTGTGAAGCGTACCCAGACTGCCGCACTCAAGATGTCTTGAGAAGCGTTCCAGAAACGGTTCAATGACAAGTACTTTCCTGAAAGTATTCGTCATATGAAGGAGGTAGAGTTTATCAGACTGGAACAAAACAACATGACTGTGTCCCAGTACGAGGCTAAGTTCGCGGAGTTGTCCAGGTTTGCACCTCATTTGGTAGAGAATGAGGAACGTATGACGCAGATGTTTCTGAGAGGTTTGAAACCCGAAATTCGTCAATACCTCATTTCTCACAAATTCTCTCTCTATTCAGATGTAGTAAACAGGGCTCAGTTATTAGAACGAGATAATGAATCCGTTCAACTAAGGGACCACAACCAGGGTCGTACCAGAGGCAGTAGTCATCGGAGCAATGACAACCAGCGGGGAGGAAGGTATCATGACAGAAGCAGTAACCACTCCGGTGGTAATCGTAGCCATGATAATAAAAGAAGTGAGTCGGGAGGAGATTTCAAGAAGAGAAGGTACAACAATGAGAACATGAAAACGTCGACAGCAGCACCAGCATCAACTGTTTCTAGAGGAGGAGAACGACCACCGGTCGTATGCTATAAATGCGGGAAAGAGGGACACATCAGTCCAAACTGCCCACAATAATTCAAGGCATGCTATAACTGTGGAAAGGAAGGGCATATAGCTCGAGATTGTCCTGTAGCGAAACCAAGACCAGCGGGGGTGGTGATTCCAAAGGCGGTTCCGGACAAGTCAAAGTCGGTGGTTTCTGGAAGAGCGTTTGTCGTGACTGCCCAAAACGTGAGGAACCCGAACGAGGTGATCACGGGTAAGCTAATCATACACTCTTGCGAAGTTTACACTTTGTTAGATACCGGTGCTACCCATTCTTTTATATCACCTACATGTGCTCAACGTTTGAACTTGACACCTGAGAAATTAGACCTTGACTTATCTGTTGAGCCTCCGTTGGGAGAGACCTTCATTACATCTACAGTTTATAAATCTTGCTTGATTCAAATTGGCAACCTCACCCTACCTGTTGATCTTATATCTTTGAAAATACTTGCATTTGATGTGATTTTAGGAATTGACTGGTTAACCACTTATCATGCCAAAATTGATTGTTTTCGTAGGGTTGTTAGTTTTATATTCCTAACCAACCTGTTGTGCGAATTCAAACAACCAAACCCCTAAAATCAATCAATGTCATTTCAAGTCACAAAGCTATTCGTTTATTGAAAAATAGATGTCAAACTTTCTTAGCTCATGTCACTGATCTAAACCAAAATACGTCAGATTTGAATAATATTTCTGTTGTTAATGAGTTTCCCGATGTATTTCCCGAAGAACTTCCCGGTCTACCCCCAAAATGTGAAGTTGAATTCTTTATTGACCTTGAGCCCGGTACAAAACTCATTTCTAAAACCCCATATCGAATGACTCCTATTGAACTTCAGGAGTTAAAGGTCCAACTATAGGAGTTGTTGGACATCGATTTTATTCGTCCTAGTACGTCTCCTTGGGGTGTTCCTGTCTTATTCGTAAAGAAGAAAGACGGGAGTATGCGACTTTGTATTGACTATCGGGAGTTGAACCATGTCACCATCAAGAATAGGTATCCGCTAACTCGCATTGATGACCTGTTCGACCAGTTGCAAGGTGCATAATTCTTTTCAAAGATCGATCTTCGTTCTGGATATCATCAGCTGAAGATTAAAACTTAGAATATTCCGAAGACTGCCTTCAGAACTCGGTACGGGCATTATGAATTCCTAGTCATGTCTTTTGGATTGACTAATGCTCCTACTGCTTTCATGGATATGATGAACCGAGTATTCAAGGAATATTTAGATCAGTTCGTGGTTGTCTTTATTGATGACATCCTCATCTATTCCAAAAGTCGTGAAGATCATGAGAACCACCTGAAGCTGTGCTGAAATGAGTATCCTTTTGAGCTCTTGGAAGCTCTTCTTGCATTCCTCACTCCAAATGAATTTTGTATCTTTCCGAGTCAGCTGAGTTAATGGAGTAGCGATTTGAGAGAATCCCTCCACGAACCTCCGATAATAACCAGCTAAGCCTAGAAAGCTACGCACTTTAGTCACCGACTTTGGTTGCTCCCAACTTTGTATTGCTTCAATCTTCGCTGGGTCCACAGATACTCCATGTTTCGATACCACGTGCCCAAGGAATGCTACTTCCTCAAGCCAGAACTCGCATTTCTTCAGTTTGGCATATAGCTTGTTTTCACGAAGTGTTCTGACAATACCATCTGGTTCAGATAGATTCGGGCAAAGGGTTAGGATGTGTTCTCATGCAACATGGGAAAGTCATAGCCTATGCCTCACGGCAACTCAAAGAATATGAGAGGAATTATCCTACTCATGATTTAGAGTTGACAGTAGTCGTTTTCGCGTTGAAGATCTGTAGACACTACCTGTACGGGGAGAAAGTGGAGATTTATACGGATAATAAGAGCCTTAAATATTTCTTCACTCAAAAAGAACTTAACATGCGGCAACGACGTTGGCTTGAGCTGTTGAAAGATTACTATCATACCATCCAATACCATCCGGGAAAAGAGAACGTGGTAGCTGACGCGTTGAGTAGAAGATCATATGCGGGAACGAGTGCGATGATGTCTATACAAAGGCCTATTCTGTGTGAATTACAAAAGATGAAGATAGAGTTCAAGACTCCGGAGACCCACATGATGACGTCAAGTATATGCGTAGAACCAGCTTTGATTGATAAAGTTAAAGCTGCTCAAGCTACAGATCCGGAGCTGATGAAGATGAGAAAGAAGGTGCAAGAAGGTGCGATTCCGGAAGGAAGAATCGATAAAGAAGGAATACTTCGAGTCAATTCCAGACTTTGTGCTCCTAACGATTCTGACCTGAAGCATAGAATTATGATGGAGGCACACAACACACCGTTTGCAATCCATCCTGGGAGTACCAAAATGTATCGTGATCTTCGACATATATTTTGGTGGAACAATATGAAGAGAGAGATCGCGGAGTTTATCTCAAGGTGTTTAACTTGTCAACGTGTAAAGGCGGAGCATCAAGTGCCGAAGGGTCCATTGCAACCACTTGAGATTCTAAAATTAAAATGGGAACACATTACCATGGATTTCGTTACAGGTCTTCCCAAGGTTTCTCAAGGCATAGATGCGATTTGAGTTATTATTGATAGATTAACCAAGTCTGCTCATTTCTTGCAGATACGGGAGACATATTCCCTTGAACGTCTTGCTCGTATGTACGTGAATGAGATTGTGAGGTTGCATGGCATGCCAGTATCCATAGTTTCGGATCGTGACCCAAGATTTACTTCACTATTTTGGGTTAGTTTGCAGAAAGCTATGGGCACGGATTTACGATTCAGTTCGGCATATCATCCTCAAACGGACGGGCAATCGGAAAGGACTATTCAAACTCTTGAAGATCTATTGAGACTCTGTGTTCTAGACTTCAAAGGGAGTTGGGATAATTACCTACCATTGGTGGAATTCTCTTACAACAACAGTTATCAGGCAAGTATAGGCGTGGCTCCATTCGAGATATTGCATGTGAGAAAGTGTCGTTCTCCAGTGTGTTGGGACGAGATGGGTGAGGCAACATTGTTGGGACCGGAGTTAGTACAGATGACTACGAAAAAGATCCAAATGATCCAACAACGTATACAAACAGCACAGGATCGACAAAAGAGTTATGCGGATCTTCATCGAAAGGATGTGGAATTTAATGTTGGGGACCATGTATTGTTACGTGTTGCTCCGTGAAAAGGAGTTACGAGATTTGGGAAGAGAGAAAAGCACAATCCACGATTTATTGGTCCATTTGAGATTCTTGACCGAGTAGGAAATATGGCCTATAGACTCGTATTACCTCCAAGCGTGTCTCGTGTTCATAACGTGTTTTACATATCCGTGTTACGTAAATATGTGAAAGACCCGAACCACATTATTGAGTTAGAACCGGACGAGATATTCGAAGATTTAACGTATGAGGAGGTACCAGTCAAGATCTTGGATAGGAAGGAGCACGTCCTACGCACAAAGGTTATACCACAAGTCAAAGTTTTGTGGAGGAACCATGCTATTGAGAAAATGACCTTAGAGTTGGAATCGAAAATGAAAGCGAGGTATCTTCACTTTTTTGACATACCAGGTACGCACGTCAATTTCGAGGACGAAATTTCATAAGGAGGGGAGGTTGTAAGAACCCAACTTTTATGAATAAAAAATTTAATTTTCTCTATATATTATTTTGAAATAGTAAGGTGTTGATTTGATGAATGTGGTAAGTTATGGGGTGATTTATGCAAATTTTTCAAAGTTAGCAAGTGGTAATAAAATATTCATGTTGTCGGGGAATATTCGTTTGGTCGTGGAATATTCTTGTTGTCTGGAAATATTCGTACGACGGCGCAACCATTTGTGGACCCCACAACGGAATAACTGTCGGATGAAGAAAACGACAAAAATGAGTTTTCTAAAAATAACGGCGTGGTTGTTAACGTTAAAACTGTTGAAATACCCGGTGGTTAAAATACAGTAATACGCGGTGTTGCACAGTAGCACACGGTATTGCACAGTAATTTTAATTATTGATTCTTACGTAAGAAGTCACTACTCAATAATTGTTACAGTAATTACTGTTCAATATTTTATATTATTGATTCAATAATTGCTACATTGATAATTGCATAATATTTTATTGATTCAATAATTGTCATTGCACAGTATTTTAAATTATCAAATCAATAACTCATATTCTTTAAATAATATTATTAGATAACATTATTGGCAATGTCTAAGAAAGTTCTGTTTAGGAGGGGTTATTTAATTGCGGTCCAGTAAAGAAAAATCTTTATCGGAAGGCCCCCTCTTTTCTAGGAACGACCTGGTTGTCAATTTTATAGTTCTATAATATTATTTGTGAATAATTAATTATTGATTTATATGATAAGAAAATATTTATTTTTGTGGATATAAAAGAAGGAATTAGTGCTGAGGTATTTTTATCAGTATTTGTTATAAATTTGGCTTATTATATGTACCCCCCGCTTACTCATTTTTTAAAATAATCGATATAAAATTATTCAGTATATATATATATATATATATATATATATATATATATATATTATATGTGAAAGTGACATGTGGGGTGGGGCCCACATGTGGGATGAAAAATGAAAATGGGGTAGGGGGATGTTACGTGTAAGGGAGAGAGTAATATATATATATATATATATATATATATATATATATATATATTTTAATTACCTACCTTATACGGTAGGTAATATATATATATATATATATATATATATATTATATTTTATTTAAAGTTTTGTTTTATTAGAATATTTTATTGCACAGTAATGAATAGTAAAATTAAATTTTTTCGCCGGTGCGCGTCCGTGAATTTGTCCGAAATTTTTCACTGTGCAGTCCGTGGTTTTATTCAAATAATACCCTTTCATTCTCTTATAAATAGGATGCTTAGTTTAGAATTGAAAATCACACCAGAATCAGAAGTTTTCTCTCTCTATAATATCGAGCGTATTTTTGTGAGTATTTAGATACTTTAAGTGTTGCTATTCAATGCAAGTTTCCTTCAGCATTATACCTGAAATTCCAGTCAGAAGTACTGTTCTTTTGAGGTAAAGGATATTATTTTTTTCCCGTAAAGGATGTTATTTTCTTTCGTAAACGATGTTATTCTTTTCAATATTATTATACCAAAATATTGTCATGGATTTTATTATGAAATTATTACTTTTTTCGTCGGGGTTACTATTTACTTATACGGCACTATTCACAAAAAAATTAAATTTTCTTCTATTTGTCTAAGTTGCTTGTTAAATTTCCTATCTTTGATTGGATCCAAGTTTTGATTTTTATTCTTGAATTTTGCTCCACAAAGTATTATTGTGGAATATTCTTGAACTTGGATAAACTAAATTACGAATCCCTAATCCTTGTCTTTTATCTCACTGGATTCGTTATTTATATTATTTGTCATCATCCTCAGTCCTAAATAGTAATATAACTGAATATCTTTGGCCTGTAGAGCAAAGATGAATGATTACTTGATGAATATCTTTGGCCCGTAGTGCAAAGATGAATAGGTGTTGAGATGAACATGACCAATTGGTGATACAAATGAATATCTTTGGCCCGTAGTGCAAAGATGAATATTTGATTCAAGATATATATTGATTGATGTTACAGGGATAAAATATTGATTATGGACTTTCAAATCATAGAAGATAGTTGGCATTATTTTTTATTTAACTCTTCTGATGCATTGTTACTCCCGCTGTAGTCGTTGATCTAAAACTTGTTGTCCATAATATTCTATCTGAATTGTTGAAGACTAACGATAATTTATTTTTCATTATCTTAGTCATAATATTCTTTACTGGGCTAGTTGAGCTCACCCTTTTCATCTATTGTCCTCTACAGGAAATGAGAATGCCGCAGGAACTAGTCGGGGGACAGAGTGATGGTCCGAGTTAGAGCAGTAGTAGTCCTCACTATTTTTATAAAATAGTGTGATAATAATTATAATGAGGACTTAGTTGAATGTTTATATTTTTTAGATGTTTGTATTGACACTCACAGTGTCTGGTCATATTTTTCACTACCTTGTGTTATAAAAGATTGTATTTGAATTCTGTACCATGTGTTTGGCGACTCAGAATGGGTTGGGTTTACTAGACCTATTCTGGGGCCGTCACAATTAACATGTCTGAAACATCTGAATGACATAATTTTATTATTTTACTTCTCTGAAAAAAAATTCAAAGTTGTTGTACATTTATTTAATATTACTTAATATAATAGTTAATATATTTTTTTATTTTTTTTTACTCTATTCAACTGCTCATCCAGCCATTCAACAAAAAAAAAATATGAATTAGCCATTCAGCTCAATTATCTGACCGATTCAGCCATTCAGACGATTTTTTTCAAAACAAAAACACTTAATGGCTGACCGATTAAGCCATTCAGCCATTCAGCCATTCAGATGTATTCAGTTCTAAACAAACAGTCTCTTACATTGGAAACTGATGAATTATTATACCGCTTTCTCTCTCATATATATTACCAGTATAACATGGATTAAGATCCTCTTCATTTCAAGTAAATGGGGACTCTCTATTTCATGATTCAGATTTAAAATGTGCGTCCTCTCTCTTGTTAGCATGATATCACATTTCAATACATTTTAAATATGGACTATGAAATGGAGAGTCTCCATTCACTTGAAATGGAGATGATCCTGGTCCGTATAACATGTCTTCTATTTAATTGGCTCTATAGACTCTTTTTCTCTATTCATTCTGACTTTTAGTATTTATTGGAAATGCGTGAATAACAAAAAGAATGATCTAGAGAACTAATTAACATAGGAAAAAGTAATACTTCATAGAAAAGTGAAAAAATATTTCAATTAATAGGTAATTTAAAAGGACAATTTAGGTTAAAATTTTTTTATTAATTAGCGTGCCTAAACTTTTTAAGACGTTTATTATGAGACGAATAGAGTAATTTTTAACAAATTATTTCAATTTTGAATTTGGAACAGAGGGAGTATATTAATTGAATTGCCTAGGGCTGAGCAAGGAACCAATTTGAAACCGAAACCGTACCAAAAATCGCACAAATCGCACTAATTAAAATCGCATCAACGGTTCCGCCGTATGTGGCGGTTTTAAGTGAGTTGAAAAATTAAATTTACGATTTCGGTTTGGTTACTAGCCAAAATCGCACATATAAAACCGAAACCAAATCGCACAATGAAAATTAATTAATTATACAATACTATTACAGGAGAGATGTTTCATTTAACCTTGTGTAATGAACCTCCCATGAAAATTAAGCTACTAATTTTGAATTTGGATGGTATCGATCTACATGATCACCATCACCATACAAATATCATACAATTATCCCTTAATTGTAAAAAATTATTGGACTACATAGTGCTTGAGCATATATATGTAAATATACTTCATAAATTATATATATATATATATATATATATATATATATATTTGGATTCAATATCTTTTCTTGTTAAAAGAATTGAAGTTATTGAAATTAGGCAATCACGAGTAGAACGAGAGATAAAAACTAATGCCTTTGTATCTTTTTTACAATTTTAATATTGTGTGATGCTAAATTGTTAATTTCAATTGTATAAAATTTGTTGTTTCAATTGATTTTGGAACCGAAACTGCACTAAATGAAACCGCACCACACGATTCAAAACTGCACCGTACCAATCACAAAGCGGTTTCATGTGCGGTTTTAAATTTGTCAAACCGCACCTAAGCAGTTTCGGATGCGGTTTGGGCTTCAAACCGCACCAAACCGCACCATGATCACCCTTAGAATTGCCCATGTGTCAGTTTTGATCCAAGGTTAGACATTCTTTAATTTATTTAAATATAAGTGAGAACCTCATTAAATATTTTCTGGTTTAGGATTTTTTTTACTTTATATGATGATCAAAAGATTTTTTTTTTGCCCATTTGAAATAGACTGTGGGGGTTAATATGTCAATTATATGGTCAATTTCATTGGTTTAATTTATGGACAAAACACACCTAACTTTGCTTTGGAAAACTGTTTGATAAAGTCTAATTAATGATGCATATAGTGGAGCCTGAACTATGTGTATATATATTTGGTTGCTCAACCTTTAATTACAACGTTTGGTACGTTTTATTAGTGGTTGAAAGTGGAAACGCACTTCAAAATCATATTTGTTTAGTAATAGTTTATTTTAAACACAATTTATTTAATTTAAAAATAGAGTATTTGAGTCTTAAACGCAAATTACTAAAATTGGTATGATGCGTTTGGAGGTCCAAACACTATACGCTCGTAGTCGAACAAACCCCTACATTCTAAATATACACTTCAAATTTGTTTACCCTACATTCTAAATATACACTTCAAATATGTTTGGAAGGCCTGAAAATACAATCTAATCTAATGCCAAGCAATAAAGACAGGCAAAAAAGAAGAAGAGGATTTGTACTTAGCGTCTAGTCATTGAATAAACTGTGAACAAACAACTACGACACTGGTAGAAGGGAGCATTGATAAATTGACACTTTTTCTCATAATGTGATTAAAAGATTATGTGATTTTATATATATATATATATATATATATATATATATATATATTGACACTTTTTCTCATAATTTGATTAAAAGATTATGTGATTTTATTTAATATATATATATATAGGATAGGACTCTGGAACGAACAGTTCGTTTACGAACATATGTAGGGTCAAGTGTTGAAGGTTGTTGATTGGATGAGAATATTTAACACTAATTACGAATATATGATGGTAAATAATTGGGTCAATCAACAACCTTCAACACTTGGCCCTACATATGTTCGTAAACGAACTGTTCATTCCAGAGCCTTATCCTATATATATATATATATATATATATATATATATATATATATATATATATATATATATATATATATATATAGTAAAAGAACATAGCTTGGAAAATGGAGGGCTGAGATTAGTTATTAGTGGATAAATGGCTATGATTCATTTTGTTTGCTAAAAGGTATATGGGTAGGTTGTAGTGTAGTCTATACAAGGCTTAGGGGGTGTTTGATAAAACTGAATAAAATAGTTCTGAATATTTAAGTAATTTGAATGAAGTAGAATTCTGAATGAAAAAAGTTGTTTGATAATTGACATATCAGAAACATCTGAATAACAGATTTTTATTATTTTACCTCTCTGAAAAAATTTAAAATTGTTGTAAATTTATTAAATATAATAGTTAATATTGTAAAAAAATTAAATATAAAATATTTCATTCAACAGTCATTCAGTCCATTCAGCAAAAAAATTACATTTAGCCATTCAGTCTAAAAATCTGACCGATTTAGTCATTCAAACGATTTTTATTCAAAATAAACGCCTTAAATAACTGACCGATTCAACCATTTATCCATTAAGTTCCATTTAGCTCTAAACAAACACACCCTTAGTGTGTATTGAGAATATGTATGGAATATATGAAATCAATTTCAATCTCCTCTCTTTTCTTCTCTCTTTTTTTTTCAAAGTTTACCCCAAATTATAAATTAGTAATATATATATATATATAGGAGAGAGAGAGAAAGATGGTAAGCAATTAAAGGTCAGTTGTGAATTCAATGCCATTGATGAAAATCAGAAAATCCTAGCTATAATGAATTATTTTAGTAGTATCATAAGTTTGGTAACTATCTATCACTTTCAATGATATGCTTCTATTCCCACTTTGGTTGGTGAAAGGGTATTTATAACATTGGATTGAATTAGTTATAGGAAAACATGTTATTTTAATATTTACTTTAATTATAATACTTTATAATTTTAATATTTACTTTAATTTATGTTTCAGTTGCGTAGACACGCTCAATAAATATATATTTTTTACAAAACATGTTATTGTGTTTATTTAAGCTGAAAATTCAATTAAAAAAGTGGATAAATATAACTGAACTCTTTATTAGATATTTTTACTTGTTGGTTCGAAACGTGGTTTGCAATATCTACGTACCAATGCATATATTCATATTCCTTCTTTCTCTATGAGTTATGTTTTTGGAGAATGGAATAAGTTGAATAATACTTCTGTCCCTCTAAGTTGTCATTCACTTTTAAAGTCATTTCTAAAATTCAATTTTTGTCAGTTAGGCCCTTAAAGTGTTATTTTGTTGGCGTTTCTGTTTCTTCAACCTAATTTGACTTCAACTCGACCCATTTTAACCTAACACGGCCCAGTTTGACCCAACTCAAAATTTTAATATTTTAAAATATAATATTATTTTTAAAATAATAATTATATTTACCATTTGAAAATAATAATATTTACTATTCTAAAATAAATTATTATTTTTAAAATAAAATAATTATTTTAAAAATAGTTATTTTTAATATTTTAAAAAAATATTAGTTTTAAAAAAAAATAAAAATAAATTTAATATTCTAAAATAAATATTTTTTTAAATAATTATTATTTTCAATATTTTAAAAGTAAATTTTATTTTTAAAATAATAATTTTATTTAATATTTTAATATACAATATTTTTTTAAAATAATTTGAAAATAATAATTATATTTAATATTTTAAAATAAAATATTTTTTTTTAAAAGTTATAAATAATTAATATTCTAGTTTCTAATATTTTTCCAAAAATTAGTAAAGTTTCATAAAATATAGATTCAAAAAATTTACATAAGCAAATAAAACTTTATTCTTTAAAAAATAAAGGAGATTTTTTCATTTTTTATGTAAAACTTTATTTTCAGAAAAAAAAAGTTAATATCTTTACCATTATTATATGTATTCTCAACATTAGAATTTTTAAAAACAAAAACTATAAATAGAAATTAAAATATAAAAACAGTAAAAGATAAATAAAAAAATGATTCAATTGTTTTAAAAAAATAAATAAATAATTTTTTTTTAAAAATAATTATTAATTTTATGAATTTTTTTTAGAAAAAACTAAGACGAATCCCTAAAGTTCAATTTATTTTTTTTTCTAAATTTTTTTCCTGAAAATAATATCTTTTTTTTAAAAAAAGTATTTATTTATTTATTTAAAAAATATTGAATCATTTTTTTTAATCTTTTACTTTTTTTTGTATTTTAATTTCTATTTTTAGTTTTTATTTTTGAAAATTCTAACATTAAGAATACATATAATAATGGTAAAGATATTAAATTTTTTTTTCTGAAAATAAATCTTTACATAAAAAATAAAAAAATCACTTTATTTTTTAAAAAATCACTTTATTTTTTAAAAAATAAAATTTTATTTTCTTATGTAATTTTTTTGAATCTATATTTTATGAAACTTTACTCATTTTAAAAAAAAATAAAAGTTTCTAATATTTTTTCCTTAGAATAATAATTATCTTTATAACTTTTAAAAAATAATATTTATTTTAAATAAAAAAATAATTGTTATTTTAAAATATTAAATATAATTATTATTTTAAAATATGAAATATAATTATTATTTTAAAAATAATATTTTCTTTTAAAATGTTAAAAATAATAATTTTTTAAAAAATATTAAAAATATATATTTTATTTTAAAATATTAAATATAATAATTATTTCTTTTAAAAAAAACTAATATTTTATTTTTAAATATTAAAAATAACTATTTTTAAAATAATTATTTTATTTTAACATATTAAAATTATTATTATTTTAAATATACTAATTTATTTTAAAATACTAAATATTATTATTTTTGAAAATGTTAAATATAATTATTATTTTAAACTTATTTTAAAAATAATATTATATTTTAAAATATTAAAAATTTGGGTTGGGTCAAACTGGGTCGATTTTATGTCAAATTGGGCTGAAAGAACGAAAACGCCAACAAAATATTACTTTAAGGACCTAACTGACGAAAACTGAACTTTAGGGACGACTTTGAAAATGGGTGACAACTTGGAGGGACAAAAGTGTCAATCTGCCATATCATTTATTAGAACTAGCACTCGATAGCACATGTATTGCGTGTATAAATTATAAAAAGTAAAATAAGAATTTTATAAAATTTGAAGGATTAATTAAAAAGATAAAAAAATCTAATATAAAAAAGATAAATAATAATATAACTTAACTTATATGAGGAAAAGAAGGGGAAAATGAAAAAGACATTATGACACAGTTACACCAACGAAGTCGCTTTATAATATAGATAGATAACTATTTTTTGAAGTTTAGATCTTTTTTTTTAATTTAAAAAAAAGATGTATCAGAATCTCAGGGACAAGTATATAAATAAATGAGAAGTCCAAGAAAAATTATAAAAATGCTGAATATTTTTCCCTTAGCACTTTCCTAATTAATGACACATTGATCAAACAACCTAAAATCTCAATGTCACACCAAATACCGAATTAATATTTAATCTTGGACAAAAGACTTTTCATTAAAAATGGTGTTGCCTCTGCTTGAATTAAATTAAGAAGAAGCCCTAACAACATTTTAAATATAGAGTTGTCGTGTTTATTATAAACTAGGTGATAGCCCGTGTAATGCATAGGCTAGTTTGAAGAATATATTGAATAATTTATTAAATATGCAATGAGAATGATATTTTTTTTATATAGACTTTTCAATAACTGAAAACAGGAAGAGCAACACCTAATATCTTTTTCTATGTTAAAAACAGATCATTAATTAAAGGCTTAAACAATCAATATCAATAATTAAATCAAATGAAATAAAAACAATAGCTCAACACCCAAATTAAAAGTTACATGATGCAAGGCCCATCTCACATTAGTCAAATTTCTAGAAAATATGGCATGCCTTTATAGAAATCATATAGGTAAGTGTACATAATTACTGTAGGTTCTACAACTCCTAATATCAATAAAGGTTGTCCACCAAAAATTGGATGTATGAACCCAAACAAAGCATTCGAAGCCAGAGTTTCTACTGCGCTTAAGCTTCCATCTATATACAAATATGCCAACCCAAACTCCATCAGTTTTGCAACTTGAAAATTGTATTACTATCTTGACCAAAGAAATATAATAAGAATAAATACATGACTAACACAATTACACCTGAATGTAATAAGAATATACCTGAATATATCTGAAATATAATAAGAATATACCTGAATGTGAGATCCATCAAAACAGGCAATTACACCTGCCAACACAATACAAACCTACTCAGATGAAGTATCTTCTTTCAGACCTCTCTTAGTTCCACGAACTCTTAACTTAAGAATTCGTCCAGGATAAACAATCTGCAAGAACATAAACTGACTACTAAGTTCCATTCAAATTGTAACTTATAATATCAAAGAAACTTTGCAATAATAGAAACTCTAAAAAAAATAGAAAAAGGATTGAATGCAGAGCAAGCATATTAGATGCTCAAGTAAATAGGGTTGACAATTTTTCAAACTCATTTTATCAAACACTTAGAATGCACTACCCAACCATGCATAAACCAAAAAAACATCTCGAGCAATTACACTATTTAACAAAACAGGAAGTCAGTAAAATCTTTTCAGTTGCATACTTGCATATATTTCCCCAAAAAAATACATCAAGTCAATAGTAATTAATATAACCAAAGATCAAACCTATGAAATCGAAAAAAGACTGATATTCAAACTCATTCAAATTAAACAAAATTAAAAGTTGTAATTACCCATTTTTGAGGCGGAGGACTCCAATCCATTCCCAAAGGCAAAGGCAAAGTTCCATTGTGTGTGTGATCTCACTACACAATAGGCTTAATTCCAACAGAAAATGATTCATTTAACCAACCTTTACTGGAACTGTGAAAGCAATACGCTTGTTATTAATACTCATATGTTGTACTAAATGGAAAAAGGTTTATTTTCTAAATTATACAATACACCAGCAGAAAGAAAATAATAAACTGAAACCTTTATCTATAAATAAATGCAGTATATATAAAAGAAATATGATAAGATAAAAAATATCCTAAAGTAACAATGACAAAAACACTAACCATGCCGAACGTGAATTCTTTACAAACTACAAAGCCTTTTCTATTAGCCATATGTTTTTGAAAATTAGGCTCCTATACAACTCCTCCACAATCCAAAAGGATTCACATGAAAGAAAAAAAATCTAGGGGAAATGATGGATTGAAATTAAGTTTTATATTTCAAGGCCTTATTTATCTCACACTAATTCAAATAAGTAGATTGTGGTCATTGAACATCTGAGACTTCATCCTGCCGAACTCAGGTGGGGATATTTAGCAAAACTGAAGTTCCATCCAATTTTTAATTTTATTTACTTTATTGATAGGTGAAATTTCTACCAATATACCAAGGACAAAATGCATAAAGCAATATGTAGAGCTAATGTTCCATCGTGCTCAATATGAAACTAAAGTCGTCAGCCATTGCAATTACACACTTCCTTGGTCATTTACTTGATATTGAGAAACAAAATTTAAATAACCCTTAGCACAACATAAGACCCCTAAAAATCTCTTCTTTCTCTTTAAAGCTATGTTCAACATAAGACCCCTCTTCATGAGAATCATTTCCTCTTAAACTACCATAACCTTCTAAACCATCTCCAGTATTTAGCTCTGGAGATTCTTACTTGTAGCTTGAAAACTAATTTTTCAGATCAAGGGTTCTGATTAACCAATAAATCCCAACAACAAAAAGTTGAAATTTTTACACAAAAAATTAGGTTATCACAAACGCTTGATTGGTTATAGAGATTTTAGAAACCAAATATAAATTCAAGAAAACATAATTCTTGAAATGAAATTTAGGGGAAAAAGAATACATACCCGAAGGAATTAATAGAGAATCAAATAATCCAAAAAAAGAGTTCAATTTGAGAAAGAAAAAAAATAATAAAAAAATGTTACACAAAAAGATTCCTCTTTTTATTAATAATAGTATAAAATGACAAATTTGCAAATAGAACTCTTTGTGTAGACCGGATGGAGTATGTTTGAAGTAATCTGCTTTTCATACACTATGTTCTATCAGCAACCAACAGAGCCAAATTATATTCCACAAAGAGTTTTATAGCAGCAAAAGTAATTGAACTGTCTAGCTAAATAACAAAGCAGCTAGTAATTCCAAAAAAAATTGCTTCAAAGTTCAAATCAAGAAAAACTTGCTTCAGAGATCAAACACAACCAATCATTACCCAAAATTCATCAAACTTTTGTTATTCCACAGAACAATTAACAACTCAATTCTAACACCATAATTGAATCGAAACCCACAGGCTCTGAACCTACCGTTAAAATTAAAGAGGTAAAGAAGAAGAAAAACCACATGCCAAAGATTCAAACATAACATAATAGACACATTGTAGGTAAAACAATGCAAAAATTAAATAATCCAATGCTAAAACCTCAGGAGCTAGGCTTTTGGTGGGTGAGGGATGAATGAAAGTGTACGGATTCCGCCCCGCCTAAAACGGAGACTTGATGCGCGTCGGATACTTCAGATTTCGGGATTTGGATCGGGTAAAAAATGAATTTTTGGGTTTGAATTTTGATGGAATGGCGTTAAAGCTAAATTTCATTCAAAAATAAAAATGATAACATCAAAAAAAATTCAATAAAACAAAGAAAATAATCATCAATTACCTGATTTGTTCTCGAAATTGAATAAATGGGATCAAAAAACCCTACAATTACATCAAAAAAAATTCAATAAAACAAAGGAAATAATCATCAATTACCTGTTTTGTTCTCGAAATCGAATAAATCGGATCGATCGAGCGATTTTCAGCCCACAAAACCGAAATCGAGCGTGGTTCGGGAAAGAGAGGGACGAAGTGATGTCAGATATGCAATAACAGAGTAAAATATAAACCCAATAAATCCATATAAACATACACATATACATATATATATATATAGAAGTGGAAGAAATGGAAGAGGGAGAGGAGAGGGGGGAAGTGGAAGTGGAAGAGGAACTCTGTGGAAGTGGAAGTTGAAGTGGAACAGGAAGATGAAGAAAATCAAGACGATCTGTATGGGGTGAGTTAGATGAATCGACTGAAGCAAGAAGGGAAACAGAAGCCGATTAGACCAATTGGATTCCAAATTCGCGTGAGAGAGAAATTACCGAGTTAACTCTTAATTCATTAAGGTTTGACTCGGCGAGTTTTCCAATTGAAATCTGAGTTCTTCAATTGGACGGATCGGCTGTGAGGCCTTTATATATAAGGTATTGATATCACCATCTTTGAGAGCTTTTATTATATATTCGGGGTATGAAACATATATTTTCCTTGAAATAAAGTTTGAATTATTTATTTATTCATTCATTATTATCAATTGACAGGCTAGGTAATGATAAATTGACAGTTTTTCTTATAATTTGATTAAAAGATTATATATATGATTTTCTTTTCATATATCCTATAATAAATTTTAGTAGTACATATACCATATATATATATATATATATATATATATATATATATATATATATATATCATAAGGTTAGTAATTATCTATCACTATCAATAATTCAATATTATACTTCTACTCCCACTTCGGTTGGTGAAAGAGTAATTATATATAATGCGAGCATTGGATTGAATTAGTTACAAGAAAATAATAATATTATTTTTGTTTTTAATATTTTCTCCGTTTTAAAATATATGATCAAGTAAATTAAATTAGGATATATTCTTTTATTTCTTTCTCCCTTCATTAAAACTCACAAGCAAGATAAATAAAGAGAAAAGTGGACACTTTCTTAATTCCCACATTTATCTTCTTTTCTCTGCAAATTTAAACAAACTATACTCCCTCGGTTTCAAAATTAAAAATATTTTAAACTTTTTTGGGCCAATTTTTACGAAATTTTAAAATTCAAAATTAATATGAACACTACAAGCAAAAGCCCTATTTCCGACAGAATGTTCTCTCGGAATTAAGCCTATTCCGTCAGAACTAGCTTATTTCCGAGGGAATATTCCGTCGGACATTCAGTCGTATATACATGCGTCAGAGATAGGCTCCGTCGTAAATTCCGTCGGTCGTATCTTATCTTCGACGAAAATATTTCTGACGGAATTTCGTCGGATTTAGCATATCTTCGACCCACCAAATTCGACAGAACAAGTCCGTCGAAAGTGCCCTACCTTGGACTGATTATTTACGAGGGCACATTTCCGTTGAGGATAATTCTAAATTATTTTCGACGGAATTTTTTCTCGGATATAGCGTTTCTTCGACGAAAAATTAAATTACAATAAATATAATTAATCCCCATTCTCGACGGAATATTCCCTTGGAACTAAGGTAATTCCGACGGGAAATTTTTTTTTGGAAATTAACCTGGGCTCATAAATCCGACAGAATATCAGTCGAAAATAGCTTATTCAGTCGAAATTAAGGAATTTTTTTTAATTGTTTTTTTGAAAATGCAATATCCAGATATTTAAACCCATATATGTACCTGTAACCTGTTTTATCCCAATACAGCCAGACAACAATATATTTTACATTCAACAACGTAATCTCATTTTTGTATTCAACGTAATTCTAAAAACATGTACCACTTCGCAACAACAAATGCATTGGACTAGTTGAAAACAAATAAGCTTCAACAACGATAAAGAATATAAGCTACAAATGTTCTACAAAGTTATGAATATAAATGTTCTACAAATGAATGAATACAACGTAATCTCATTATACAGACGCAACTACAAATGAATAACATAAATACGTACTAATGAACTAGAATGAATAACATAAAATGACCTATAATCTAGTAGTATCATCGGGCAGAGGTGGACGACGCCCGTCTGGTGTATGAAAATTTCTGTCATCCTCCTGGTTGTCATCGTCAGACTGCCTGTCATCTCCAGTCCCCTCGTCATCGTCACCTTGTTGAAAGAATTATAAATAAAAATCATTAGTCTGTATATATGTGAGAATTAACAAGCTAGCTTTAATTGAAAATAACATAAACAATAAGAATACCTGAGTAGGCGGGGGAGGACGAAAAGCCTTCTCCAAGAGGGTAATCACCATCCAGAGCATCTCGTCGCTGAAAGCGTCGAACTGCTACCGCGGTAATCCCGTACTCTCTGCGGAGGCCCCTGCTATAACCTCCTGAGCAACTTGGTGAAGACGAGAACTGCTAGGCAACTCCTGTCGGCGAAAGACTGGATCGGTACGGAACCTATCCGACACGGCCCCTATCAGCCTCTAGAAGATCTCGTCATCCAAGCCAGCGCCCGTATCAGATCGTCTGACATGTGCTCTCGGACGCTGGCGATGGCTGGAGCCTACAAAAAGATACAAATTCCATTACTAATAATAATTTATATAATGTGATAAATTCTGATAATTTCGTGAAACATAAAAAATATTATTACCTCTAGGAAGTGTATATGCGGGTATCCTCGGCAGACCCAACACTTGATATCTGCCGGTAATGCTAGTAGGGGGATCCTGAGACGCGACCCATAGTCTCAGCTCCTCATCCCGATCTAATATAATATCGGGAAGGGGAGTGGCGGAGTCTGACGGCTCAGAACCCATCCTAATAGCCTCCAGCTCAGCTATACGAGCGTCCCGAAGCCTCTGAAATCGGTCCTGTAATTTATTTTGTATAAGTGTGTTAATTATATCATTTTATTTATGATTGAATATTACTAAAAGCTAAATAGTAAGATGAGTTTTTCCCGTATAGCTACAGTTGCCTGAGACAAAGCATGCTCGTCCTTAGGCGTGTGGGCTCTATCCCAAAACTCTACAATGGTGGGATCTCGGCCCAAGGTCCTCCTCAAGGCCTAATAAAAACATTCATAAAACAGGTATTAAGTATTTATGTGAGAACTTGATAACTAAACAACTAAATACAGCGCACTTACCGTCTTCGCCTTCTCGAATGACTAAGAACTAGTGGTGTGTACTATGCGGAGCTGACCACGGTTCTTCTTCGCCTGCTCAGACTTCTTCTTGAAGTCATCAGCATCCTAGTGCGCACACATAGCCTCCCAGACTAAATCGGAGACTATGCGGGCTGGTGAGATCTGATGGTGGTCCCGGGCTGGTCCTCAACTGCCCGGGCTGCCCTCTATCGCATCTTATACAGCCAGCCAGAGTAATTCTTAGCGACATGTGATATAATCACATCGTCGCCAGTTGTCTGAGAGATACTCGGGTCAAATCTATAATAAACCTATAACAAAAGTTTAAAAATTAGGAACAATTGATTTCGTCATCCTAATACAACTACGTAGTAATTAATATAATATGCTTAACTTACGTGAAACTCCCGCAAGATAGTCTGCATAAACATGGCATCGTACTTCGCATACTGGCTGAACCGTATACACCCTCTCGGGAGGTGCGTCAAACAGATCGCGTGTAGGGTGTGCTTAGCCACCGGATCTAGTATACTACAGAAAAAATATAACAATATGTGTTATGTGAATTGTGTTTTGCAATAACTGATAGAAATATTAACAATATATTAACACTTACTATCCAGAAGTGACATCCACCGGTACTGTAAGTGGAACTGCCGGTGGACGACCGAAGATACCGAGGTTCGTCCCTCTGTGTCGTCGACGAGGTGTATCTGTAATAATTGTATTTAACTGAATCAATAAACATAAACTAATGCAGTTTGAGATATATTTAAATCCTAGTTAAGACAACTTACTAGCTCTTGAAGACGTGCCTCCATCGTGGCTACCGTCTCTCGTATCGGATCGCCCACCACCTCGGCGACCTCCACCGCTATGTCTAGCCATGAATATCCTACTGCAATAACCAGATTGGTAAATTATGAATATGTAAGGTTTAATAATGTGGTATTTACTAATATGAATTCTAATTTTTAATTACTTACACCATCAAACCCATCAGAATCAACATGTATATCAGTCTCGGATTCGGTATCTTCCTCATCCTCAGTTTCGAGATCAGTTTCGTCATCGTTATCATCCTCGTCGACGACTACATAATCATTCACGACGACGTTTTCATCGGCATCCTCATCGTCAGGTACGTCAATGACATCAGTACCCATCACATCTTCAGCATTGAACACTACGGTCAAAGGGTTGTTAACATCTTTTTGCAACGCCTCATCTATACCAATCATGTTCTCAGCATCAAATGAACATGTTTTAGTTGTGACTACTGTGTACCAGGGGCTTCGAGTTACGACATTAGGAGCGTTATACACTTGAGTCGCTTGACTTGCTAACACGAACACGTCATCAGACTTTAACATCGACTTGATATCTACGGTTGTGATTCTATTGCGATCAACTTTAACCCCTTTTTCAGTATCAAACCAGCTACACTTAAATGCAACTACCTTTTTACCTTCGTGATAATTGAGCACAACCACATCCTGTAAACGTCCATAGTAATTGGACTCAGAATCTTGGTAGCAGCTTCCCAACACCACAACCCCAGAATTGACTGATGTGAGTTCATTCAAGTCATCGACCCTAAATCTGTACCCATTCACGATGTATCCGAAAAAAGAACTAACAACTTTGTAAGGTCCTCGGATAACATCTATAAAATGCTCAGAAATGTTCTCTTCTTCAACCCTTTGCTTAAACCACTGTTGGAAATTAGCATTAGTGAATGTTTCCAACTCTACTGTAGTAAAAGCTGGGTTAGAAGCATACGCTTCCTCTTCGAATGAACTGCGTAAATAGTAAAATGTCTTTAACATATAGATGACTACACTTATAAATTGCACTAAATACCATAAATAATTATTCATACCTGATGTATGATGATACTTCGGACATATTTAGAAGTACATATGTAGATACAATCTTCAACTCTTTGTCGCTTAAGTAAGTCTGCGTCTCATGGCCAAATGGCTTAGCCGGATATGTGAATACAGCTAACTCATCATCAGTATGAGACAATGGACCAACGACCTTATTCCTACTTAAACGATTGTGCTTCGTTAAGACAACATCGTCAAAATATAATGAACAGAAGTTGACAAGCTCTTCCTCCATATAGCGTTCAGCAATAGAACCCTCTACACGAGCTTTGTTCTTCACCTTTTGTTTTAATCGACGCATATACCTAAGATAAATATTTTGACAAATATATATGAGCATTATGAGCAACATAAAACAATTTGTAGTTTATATTACCTCTCAAAAGGATACATCCACCGATATTGCACCGGTCCTCCAAGTTTGAGTTCATACAGTAGATGAATAGGCAGATGTTCCATTGAGTCAAAGAATCCTGGAGGGAAGATCATTTCGAGCTTGCACATGGTATTAGCAATATTTTTCTCCATCTGCTCCACATCAGTGTACTTAATTACAGTTGAGCAAAGATCTCGAAAGAAATTTAAAAGTTCGGTCATCGCATCTTTTCAGATCAGGTTTTTACACTTGACACACGGGCATCGCATCTTTCCGTTCAGATCATCAACATGCTCTATTGCTTTGTTCAAGAAATCTGACACCCTATTATGATAAGCTGAGACTAATCCCCTCCCATCACTGCGTATCCTACGGTACATCCAACTCCGGTCGGCTGACATCTTTAACTTCACAGACCACGCATTCAGTATAGGGATGTTCATGTATGTGGTCCATGCATGAATGAATGTCAAACGGATTTCAGTACAGGGATGTTCATGCATGTGGTCCATACATGAATTAGAGTATTTTTCTATTACGACAGCTCTATAAGAAAGAGGTAATTCAGGCTTCTATCCCGTTCCTGGATGCGTCTCTTCATTCGTGCCAACACGTTTCACATGTTTCTACTGTTTTAAGAAAATTTTGACAGTACCTCCCAATGGTCTCCAAGTACACGAAATAGATTAAGATAACTTAATCTAAGTATGTACTCGGAGAACATGTAGAGATAACAGTCGAAAAATCCTTAAAACAACAAAAATATGTCGTTTCGTATTGGCACCGGCCTAAGTGAAAGACATAACATCCAGTAACAGTCCCAAACTGGGGACTATTCGACATTCACTCCTAATGAGTGAATGTCAAACGAGTTTCTAAGTTCTAAAGTATAGTTCATAAATAATCCTTCCATTAACCATCAAACATGTTAACCACCTTATTTGAGCTGGCAAAGAGTTAAGTTAGACAAATAGTTGTAAAGCGCATAAACAACTTAAGTTGGCATCTGCATGGTACTATGCAACATTAACACTCAAAGTCAATGTGAATAAATCATTGCGCTGTGTTGGCTTTCGTCACAATCCATCTCCGCAACCGCTTGTTTGGACATTTATAACTTCTCTTTATCCACTTAATCTTCTGACTTAAACGTATTATAACTGTTCTCCCTTTAAATCAAAAAATGCATAAATTGCAATGAACTATATACGAATGAGCAAAGTTGAGCAACTAACTAAACGATCAATTCTAGAACATGAGAGTAGGATAGTTAGAAGTTCCAAAGGTCTTCAGGGGAAATCAAATACCGCAACGGAGGCAAAAAATAGAAGGTGAAAAATACTCTAAAGCCATCGCGTCATATAAAGAGTTGCATGCAACCGATAAATGTGGTGACAGGTTAGAGTATTTTTCACCTTACTTTCGCTGCACTCGTTGTGGTATTGGTTGTCCACTAAAGACCTCGAAAACTTCCAAAAATAGTAATCGCAAATTCTACAACTGACCGGTTAATTAGTTGGTCTGCTTTGTTCATTCATATATAGTTCATTGCAATTTATGCATTTTTTGATTTAAAAGGAAAAAAGATGTAATACTATTAAATAGGAATCTTAAGTGGTGAAGGAAAACTTATAAATGTCCTAAAATATGGTTGCGGGGACGGATTGTGAAGAAAGCCAACACATCGCAATGATTTATTCACATTGACTTTGAGTGTTAATGTTGCATGATACCATGCTGATGCCATCCTAAGTTGTTCCTACACCTTGCAACTATTGTCATCAGCATACCCCTAGCCAGTTCAATTAAGGCGGTCTACATATTGATGGTTAATGGAATGATATTTGTACGTACTATAAAATGTATAGTTGTAATTTAGTGTATTGAAGATCGAAGAGAGAGTCATATTGAGTTTATTGAATATTGCGGCAAACTAAGCAAATGCTACTTAGTTTATTTTACCAATGAAAAACTAATTAAGTGCTATTTAGTTTATGAGAACTGTTATTTGGAATATATATGGGGACTACTATTCGATATTCACTCTTATGCGTCAAACGAGTTTCTAAGTTTCAAAGTATAGTACATATATGTATATATATATATATATGAGTCCAGATCTGGTCCGAGCTCCCTAATTTTAGTTAAAATCCAAACTTTTGCTTTCAACCATGGGATGATATCTAACGGCCCAGGAAAGGAATTTGTTGGGCAAAAAAAGACGCGGAGCTTAGCGGGTCAAAATCAAAACGAACGGGTTAAGAAGATCTGGACTCCATTTCGTCACAACCGCGTCTCTCTTTCATAAAGCTCCGGACAAAAAAATCGCGTCTCTCTGTCACAAAGCTTCCGGCTGAAAACTCCCAAGAACTGAATCTCTCTGTCTCTGTCTCCCAAGAACAACCGCGTCTCTCTGTCTCCCAAGGTATTTTCTAATTTTCTGTTTGAACTAAATGAATGAAATCTGGAGTAAGGCAGTAAATTTGTGATCTGTCACTTACCCTGTTTATGATCGGCTTGCTTGGAGCATTTTGATTTTATGTCTCTGTCTAAGAATTGCATAATTGCGTAGATTTTTCTATGATGATATATGGGTTGCCTTTCATGTGTATTATCAGGGTTTCATAAATTTAATGGTGAACCAATTGAAGTTAAATTGAATTTGCAATTTTTGTATGTGGTCATTTGCGCGATATCTTGGGATGGTTTTCTTGGATCTATTGAGGTTAAAGGAATGCTTCTGTTCTTTAACTTTTATCCTTGAAGCTTAGGTTTCAATTTAAGCATTATGAATTATGGAAATAAGTGTATCCATAGGCATAACCCAATTACAAACTTGTTAATCAGGGTACAGATTAGAAGAGTAAAGCTTGTGAGCTTTCAATGTAAATCATTGAACTATCATAGTGAAAGGATTTTAAATTTTTTTTAAATGGTATTGGATTATTTGCAGTTAATAGGAGTTAGTATTTACCACACATTTTGAACAGTAATATTTATCTTCCATCGAAGATTAGTGAACTTTGTTGGTTTTAAAGTAGCTAGTTATCTTGCAGATGTCATATACTTTATCAACAACTTCAAAATTTTAATGTAAAATGCTTATATTTGAATTTACTAGATGTATAGGGTTATACACCTTTTGTGTGTCCATTATAGCTACTTTAGTTAGGAGTTCAAAATGTGCTCCCTCCCCATGATATTGCCTATTTAGGGCCGGTAAGAGGCACAAATTTATGTGGGATATACTCAGCTTGGGTAAATAAGTTATCTACTCTACTCAAAAAATGACTAGAGTTCAATCTCTTAACAAATTTTGTTTATATGGTTGAAAAAAGTATGTACATAAATTACTAGATCATATGAAAATTTACATGCTTTAATATTTTTTTTCATTCACTTTGTAGAAGTACTGTTAGATTTTCTTAAAAAAAAACCTAAAGATGGACTCTTTAACCATTTGGGTATCTTTCTACACTGTAACACTAAACTATTTTTGTTCATGTGTAACTCTAATGATCTGTGGATTACCAACTGTGGAATGTCTCTAAAACATTGCAATCTTATGGTGGTTTTGGCAGATAAGGTTCAACAAAGGCATGTCTACTTCAAGTAACATTAGCATTCAAACTCATGATACCTAATTTCAAAACAAGATGTGTTATTGTCGCCTGAGAGCTGCTGTGAGAATATCTAAATTAGAGAAGAATCCTGGAAAGCTCTACTATGACTGTCCAAGGGAGAAGGACAAAGGAAAATGTAAGTTTTGGGACTGGTGCAATCCAATTGGGTATGACGAACCCAACTCCGCTGTTGAAGCACACGTGCAGCTGCGCAGGAATGATGATGCTCGACTTTGAGTCATTGAAATCAATGCGACAAATCTTAAACACATTGTCAATATCATCGTGTTTTTTTGTGGGCTAGCCTTGGTAGTGTCGGTCATGACACTTGTCAAGTGATTGTAATGATTATGTACTCTGCTACCCTAACTGTAATGACTGTTTTCATTGTCTTGTTAAGTGATTGTAATGATTGTCTTGTTGTAACTGGGTTAAGAAAACACTGGATGATTGTCTTGAATATGATTGTCTTGCTGAAAATATGGATGTTAAGTATATTCTATTACTTTGATTCCTCTAACTGTAAGTCGAAGGCTTCTTTAAGCTTTCAAGTAGATTTTGATATGTCATTTGTTTTCAAATTTGAATAAAAATGTGTTTTGGTATGTCAGTGAACCCAAAAGTTAAATGTGTTTTGGTTGAGAGCAGCTCATCTTGTGCTTTTTCAGCAGGTAACATAATGAAATATTAGCTCCTCTTGTTGCCGAAATACAAAAGGACAAAAGCACTCCTCTTGTTCAGAAGGTTTTTCTTTAGTAAAGTGCATTTGTGTTACTATACCTGTTGTATAACAAATCAAATGTATGATAACCATCAACAAATTTAGCTGTACATATCAAATCAAATTTCATTGTTTGGAAATGCCAAAATATTTATAAATGAATGATAACCATCTCCACATTAGTCAGTTTTTCACTAAACCATATACAGGCCTTGAATCAAATGTATCAGAAATTTTACATTTCAAATTTAAGTTTTCCATCATCACACAACATAAGACATGAAACTATTAGGCAGATTACAGACATCGTAGATCCACACATCAAAGAAACTAATTACAATACAGAAAAAATACAAATTCCTAAACAAGCACCAAAGAAACTAATGAAAGCAGCCCCTGCCGCAAAGACTCCCATCCTGAAACACAAAAAATGTCATCAATGTCAACTACAAGATGGAGACAAAATTGCAATAAGGAAAACAATCAAACAAAGACTTACAATCATCGTTAATGTCAACGTCCTCCTCATCGTACACTCCAACAAGTTTTGGACAATTTCTTTTGTCATGCGACACTCCAACAATTCCACAGCCATTGCATTTCCTAGCCTTTTTGATAGCCTTCTCTTTTCCTCCCTTAAGTCGTTTACCACAACTCTTTGTCCTTACCGAAAATGGTTCTTTGAGACTTAGTTGTTGGCTCTCAAGAGAAATGGGCATGTTGATACTCCCTTCCACATCCATGCTACCATGATTCATGGCGGCAAACCTCCTTTGAGTTGATAACAACAATTCTTTCAACTCTTTTGTATCATCTTCACTTAATGCAGCTTCATCAATAACATTAGACGCAATTTGGAAGAGATTACTACGCCTCAGTAACACAGAAGTATCACATATCCCACCAAGTCATCCATAACTCTGTCAGATTTCGCAGATTTTGTCCACCTCCGCAAGATATACTGATTAGGTAATTCCATAACCTGTTTTTTTTTGTGAAATACGCCAACATATGCCTACATGGAATTCCATCACTCTCAAACATCTGACAACTACATTTAACAAAGTTTGATGACTTGTCAAACGAAAGCTTACGGTTATTAGAATCACCCTCCTTTACCCTCTGAACATTGTACATACAGTTGTTGTCATCTATAAATGTACGTGTTACCACATACTTGCCACTTTCAAGCAGTTTCTCTTGAAACTTGTAAAAAATAGTATGTGTGTACAACTCACTCATTTGGTATTCCATGACCCGCCCAGTTAATGTTTGTGGCTTTTCATTGACATCCTTATGATCGAAAGCTAGTTCATTATGTCGCATTTTTGCAAGTCCCCTATTAAATCACATCACAAAATCCAACATTGAGTTTTGAAGAGACACATACTTCTTGAAAAAGGCATGAGCCCCTTCAACTCTTTGGCTACTAGTCATGTGGGCACAAAAAATATGTCTCGAAAATGCTGGAACCCATCGCTCGCGGATTTCGTACATCTCATGTAACTAATCATTCGTGTCAAATGTAGCTTTCCCTACAACCGCCACCCATCTTCTTTCAAACTCGTCTGGGCTCTCAGATTTCCATATCAACAACTCAACTCGTCATAATGTTCTTTGTAGGGAATTGGACCTAATTTTTTAGAAATTTTTTTCAAAATGTGCGAAATGCAATACCTATGAAAAGTATGTGGAAGCATAGCATGAATTGAATTTCGCATGACCGGATCTTGATCAGTTATGATCATTTTGGGCGGGCTACCCGGCATCGCTTTCAACCATTCCTTGAAAAACCAATCAAAAGCATCAATCTTTTCACCACTTAATAATGCACACCCTAAAAGAGTTGTCTGCCCATGGTGATTAACCCCTACTATAGGTGCGAAAATCAAATTGTAGCGGTTCGTATTGTAAGTTGTATTAAACACAACAACATCCCCAAAACTTTTGTATGACTTTCTACATGTTGCATCCGCCCAAAAACAATGAATCATGACACCCTCCTCTTGCTCGAATGTAAAAGTAAAATCGGGATTCTTTTTTTTCTCATCCTTAAAATACTCAAACAAAAGATTAGCATCATGTCCCTTTAAAGTACTCCTCCTATCTCTTTCAGCATTATAAAGATCTCGTGTTGTACATCCAACATTTTCAAGACCTCCAGCTTCCATCTCTAAAATACTCATTTGTTGCCATGTTGGCACATTAGCTTTTGATAGTTGTTCTGTTAAATTTCTTTTGGCAAGTGTCACTACACGATGAGAGTGCAACAAATGTACTTTTCTTGGGGTCGTAAGAGGATGGTTATGACCCTCAACAAATTGTCTAATAACAAAACCCCCCGCATCGGTCCACTCTTTCACAACTACCACTCTCGCACCACAATCAGCTCTAGTTAGGCCCCGTTTTCGTATAATCTGTTGAGTTTTGTTGGGCACAATTCTCCTCAACCCTTCTTTATAACAAACAAATTCCTTTCTAATTATTTCACCGTTAGGACTCTTCTTACTAGAATTTAACCGCGTACCAAATCCACCTTCTCTACCATAGTTGTTATAAAAGTCGCGAACATCGCCTAAGTTGTGAAAATGTTGCCCAATTTTCGATATCAACTTGTTTTTAACTTGCGGAGTGTAAAGTTGTTCAGAAGAATTACCAGATGATACCATTTCTATCTCTTCTACACAATGCTGCATTCTGCAAACCCAACAAATATACAACTTAGAATCAACAAGCCAGCAGCCGGAAAAGACCATCACTGTGAAGGACTAGTGAAAGAATCAACAAGTATATTGTTTACTATTAAGTCAAAGTATTCTGCAGTGAAACTATGATGCAATAATGGATTTTTTATGGTCTTTCTATTGAATTTTGATTATATGGATTTATGGATATGACTACCCATATTATAGTGTGTCATTCGAAAGTATCAACGGTTGAACCATTGTTTTTCCATGGTTTTGCAAAACTTTTTAAACATTCAATTTAACTTCAATTGGTTCACCATTAAATTTATGAAACCTTGATAATACACATGAAAGGCAACCCATATATCATCACAGAAAAATCTACACAATTATGCAATTCTTAGATAGAGACATAAAATCAAAATGCTCCAAGCAAGCCGATCATAAACAGGGTAAGTGATAGATCACAAATTTACTACCTTACCCCAGATTTCATTCATTTGGTTCAAACAGAAAATTAGAAAATACCTTGGGCGACAAAGAGACGCGGTTGTTCTTGGGAGACAGAGACAGAGAGATTCAGTTCTTGGGAGTTTTCGGCCGGAAGCTTTGTGACAGAGAGACGCGATTTTTTCGTCCGGAGCTTTCTGAAAGAGAGACGCAGTTGTGACGAAATGGAGTCCAGATCTTCTTAACCCGTTCGTTTTGATTTTGACCCGCTAAGCTTCGCGTCTTTTTCCCCCCCAACAAATTCCTTTCCTGGGCCGTTGGATATCATCCCATGGCTGAAAGCAAAAGTTCGGATTTTAACTAAAATTAGGGAGCCCGGACCAGATCTGGACTCTATATATACATATAGTACTTATTGAGTTTATTGACTATTGCGGCAAACTAAGCAAATACTACTTAGTTTATTTTGCCAATGAAAAACTAAGTAAGTGCTACTTAGTTTATGAGAACTGTTATTTGGAATATATATGGGGACTACTATTCGACATTCACTCCTCTACGTCAAACGAGTTTCTAAATTTCAAAGTATAGTACATATATGTATATATATATATATATATACATATAATACTTATTGAATTTATTGAATATTGCGGCAAACTAAGCAAATGCTACTTAGTTTATTTTGCCAATAAAAAACTAAGTAAGTGCTACTTAGTTTATTAATATTGTATTTAATTTAATTTTATTGTATTATATTATATTGTATTGTATTTAATTTATTGTTTATTTTTTATCTCTTTTAATTAATTATTAATTATTAATTATTAATTATTTATCTCTTTTAATTAATTATTACTTATTACTTATTTGTCTCTTTTAATTAATTAATTATTTATTATTGATTATTGATTATTGATTATTTATCTCTTTTAATTAATTATTTATTATTTATTATTTATTATTGATTTAATTATTAATTTATTATTTATTATTTATTATTTATTATTTAGTATTTAGTATTTAGTATTTATTATTTATTATTTATTATTTATTATTTATTATTTATTATTTATCTTATTTATTATTTATTATTTATTATTTAGTAGTAAGAAACTAAGTAAATACTACTTATTTTATTTTAATATTAGAAAATTAATTAGTAAATAAATATACTTGTAGGGTCCATAAATTTTGTAATTGCACAATTCTGACAGAAATTCTGTCGGGAATATCATGTAAGCTTCACAAAACTGACAATACCAACAATTAGACCATCACAAACTGATGGCACATGACCACCCAATTTTTTCTGCCTATTTCAAAGTTACTTAACCAACAATCAGCAATGTAAACAATCCCAATTTCATACTTAAAACTTCATACTTAAAACTTAATTCCAATTAACCAACAATCAACAACTCCTCAAAACTTAAACACACTGTCAAAACTTAATTCCAATTAAACAATTCCAATTTCATAATTTTAGCAAATATATATTCACAATTAAACAATCTCAATTTCGTACTTTCATCAAATATATATTCACAAATAATCTCATATCAAATTTAAACAAAAATTATATGCTAACAAAAAATATATGCTATCAAATATATACTGTCAAATTAAAGTTACAGGAGGGGAGGAGAACTGCTGCCGGAGGGGGGACTGGTGGCTGGAGATGGTGACTGGCAGCAGGTCGTGGCCAGTGGTGGCGGCAGTAGGTGGCCGGTGGTGGCGACAGGAGGTGGGGGCAGGAGGCGCTGGTGGCTACAGGTGGAGGAAGAGGTGGTGGCGTAGAGGAAGGGGTGGTGGCTGCTGGCGGCAGAAGGTGGGGAAAAGGTGGCGGCAGCAGGTGGTGGTGGTGGTGGTGGTGCCGACTACGGCGGCAGGTGGTGGAGGTGAGGGAGAGAACGCACGAGAGAGAGAGAGAGAGAAAAAAATGAAATGAAATGATAAGGAGACGGCTGGAGAAGAAGATGTCAAATTAGGTTTTAATCCTTATTTGCGATGGAATATTCGTCGGAACTATATCCCTCAGAAATATAGTATCTTCGACAGAACTATTCTCTCAAAATTGACCTTATTCCGTCGACTTTAGCTTTCGCGCTGGCGGAAAATCTGGCGCCATTGAGGGTCAACTAGCTTCGACGGATTTCCGTCGTAATTGAATTAATTTTGAGGGACTTATCTTCGATGGATGATTTCGTCAGAAATAACTTAATTTCAACTGAAATTATTCCGTCAAAATTCATTCTGTCGGAGATAGCCGGTTTTCTTGTAATGGAAAGTTTTAGATTATTAAAAAATAAATATAATTTATATAAATTAATTAAAAAATAATACTAATAGTTATATATATTTGTTGTTTTCAAAAGTTAAATCATTATATATATATATATATATATATATATATATATATCAATTTTGAAATTTAAGATGTCGTAAATTTACAACAAAAAAAAAAATTAAATCTTATTTTTAATTTTAAAATAGAGGAAGTATTAAGATCACTCACAACATATCCTACATGTTGTGAGACATATAATAACAACCTCACATTTCCTTTTCATAAGATCCAACAACTCATCTGAAGTTGAGATCCATCATAATTAACCAACTGGTCCAGGCTATGTGGGAGACCAAATTGTACAACTTGTGACAATACATTCATAAAAATATTATACCTGGCTCTCAAGCAACTGTACAATTTCCCAAGGACAGAATTTCGTTCAATCATCGTCTTGACAAATATATATAATGTTATTGGTGAAGTTTGTTTCGAAAGATGATTGTAAAACTACTCAAAGGATACTTCGTTTCTTTGCCTCTGCGAACAATTATGCTACGTTTGGATTGAAGGAATGGAATGAAGAGTGAGATGATTCATTCCATTCTAGTTGGAATGAGTTATTCCATATGTTCTCTCTCCCCCCAAGGAACCAAACACATTTTTTTTTATTCTAATCGCAACCAAACATAATTTTTTCCATTCCATATGAATGAATCATTTCATTCCCACCTTCATTACTCCAATTCAAACATAGCATTAAGTCTGACCTAAATTTTAAGGGGTAGTGTTGTAGTTTTGGGTTGAATTAGAGATTCTTATAATATGTTATATAAGGAGGAGATTAATTGTGTATTATATGACCGTACGTAGACTAGTTCTGAGCCACATAAATTTTGTGTCTTGTGCGATTTTTTTTCCGCTTTTTCTTTACTGCTGTTATTTGTAGGTTTAAGGGGTTATTTTTTAGCAAATGGCAAATAAACTTTTAAGGTTATTTTTTTAGCAAAAGGCAAATAAACTTTTATTGCTGAAAATCTTTTGGATTAAGGATTAAAAGTGTACAAATAAATAATCAGAACAATTAAAATGCAAAGGCATGGATCTAAAAACATTTTATTAGTAGCTAGGCAAGATAATTATTTATTGCCGAACCTACATAGTTCATCATCTTGATCTGCATCAAACAAATAAACCTCTCATAAAGGAAAACCCTATTTTTACCTTTTCCCAAATTATCTTGTTGTTTCATCTCACACATACACAACAAGTTTTTTTTTTTTTTTTTTTTTTTAAAAACAAGAACTTTAAGAGTAGCTTAATTCAACTGTGAATAAGGCCACAAGAAAGAGCCATTAAAAGGATTGCAGCTTCTTCTTCGTCTCGAAAAGTTAAATTCTTCTTGCTGGTCAAACTTAGAGCAAAATCTTCAAAACTGAGCTTCTTCTTATCATGACTAGTGTGAGCAGAATTAGTACCAATGAGCTTGAAATGTTGCTTCTTCTGCGCGATATAGCTTGTACGCGATTTCTTGGTGCTCGTAGATGTCTCCGAATAATTAAGCTCTGTCCGGCCATTTGCAGCTTCTGCCATGGCCCTTCTTGCCTTCCTTTGCCGTATTCCACAGGCATTGCATAGTGACTGCAACAATTATATATTAAGTGCTCTTAGTTTACAATACATGAAATTAATGGATTTACATAACTGATTATATGGCTAGCTCACTTGTGCTCAAAATATAGCTAGGATCCGTGAGAGCTTAGTAATCAATAGTAACCCTAGTACCCAAGCCAACTCAGCCCCCATGATCATAATTAACCATGAGAATCATGAGGTTGAGGGATCAGGGTAGGGTGTGTAAGATATTTTCCTCCAGTAATTAAATATATATATATATACCTTAGGACCTTGAGGGCCACCCCTCCAAAGAGGAGTTTTGGTTGTGTTACAGTCTGAACATACTCTAACAAAATCATTGCTATTGTAATTAGTAGAGTTGATCTGATCATTAAATTTGTGCGCAACTCTGCTGCAGGCAGCTGGTTTATCCGAATTCGTCATTTTTCGCATAACCCGCATTTTTGAGGACATCCATTTCATTGAGCCATCATCAGCAGTAATAGTAGTACTTTTTCCTTCATCTTCATGATGATCCTCTCTTTTGCAAACCATATCCCCAGCTGTTGGCTCAAGTGAAGAAGAAGAAGAAGACGAAGAGATTGCACGACGATCACTCGATCCTCCAAATAAAACAATATTCTTCTCAACCTAATTAATATGAAGAATTAAAGAGAATATTGATCATCAAACTGAAGAACTCTTGGAACACAAGTGTTATATATATATATATATATGGTTATAATTTATATATTCACCTTTCACTCTTAGCTTTCAAAAACTCCACCTTGTAAATCTAAATAATATATGAAATCTAGCTAATCGATTCATATACAAAAGACAGAAATCATGCAAACTGAATTTTAAGAATAATGTGAGCCTAATGTGAGTCGGACGTATGGTTGTTAGCCCAGCGGTAACTCTTATTTTATGGTTCCATGAGATTAAGGGTTTAATTTTTTTAATTCTTGGGTGTGTGTGGAAATTAGCAAAAAAAAACATATATCAATACAAATTCAAGTGAAACTATATATAGCTTGATCATGGGATTTAATTACTTAGTAACTTGAAGAGATTTAACTAATTATAACTAGCTTAAGATCATCAAGAACACCAATGATCAAGGGATCTAATCATATCAATATATTAATTTGAGTGAAATTAAATCATATATAACTAACTCAAGATAACAAGCAATTAATGATTATTGCTGCATAAAGAATGAACTTTGAATCAAATAAATTTTAAAAAAAAGTAGATAAAAGTAATCATGAAGTTGTGATCTTGCCTTCTTTTGATTTTGAAGGGACTCTCTAGGTTGATTCCCACTCCGATATTCTTGATTTAAGTTGAAGTAATTAGGTGTAGCATGGTGTGGTAGACTGATCAAGTGTTCAAGGTGTTGATCTTCATTAAGGTCTATAAAAGGAAAAGAAGAGGGTGAAGAGTTCAAATATGATGGATTCATTGTGAGAGAGAGAGAGAGAGAGAAAAAAAAGAGAGTAGGTGTTGTTGTTGTCCAAGAGGGGGGACAGTACTACTATGAGCAGAGACTAGGGATGGATGAGTAGTTAGTTATGAGAAAAAGAAAAACAGAAGGTAAAAGGGCACAATTATTAACATATAGCTAGCTAAAAGGGCTTTTATAACTAACTTGCAAAAAATACAAGGAAAAAATCTTTTGTGCCTATATTTTTTTTAACCAGAAAGTCTTTATTAATTGTTTTATTGTACAATATTGCATGTTGTAAATAACTTTAAAACATTGAGTAATGCTAGATAATTAATCATATAAAAATTGTTTAATTTATTTACAAAACATTCATAAACGTATTGTGGTTTTCAAGCTATCAAATTTTGTCCATTTATTTAGCATTAATTATTCAATCCTTTTGGGACGATCGGGTCGGTCAATTTTTTTTTTTAACTCTTAGAATATTTATAATTTTTATTGGAACTTGGATTTTTACAAAATTCAGTGATTTTGGTAAAATTTGGATACACATAAAAAATAAAATTGTACAATAAAGTTGTATAGTCTGTGCAACTCTGTTTTTTACGTATATTCAAATTATACCAAAATTACTTAATTCTGTAAAAATTTCATTTCTAATAAATATTATAAATATTTTAAGAGTCAAAAAAAAAAAAAAATTTGACCCACCGGTCACTTTAAACCGGTGACCCTAGATTTATTCTTAATTATTTCAAAAGATTTTGGGGTAACTTGCTAACTTGGGTAAAATTTTGCGGGCACCATGTTAGTGCTCAAAATAGAAAGGAGCTATATTATATAGCTAGGGTAGGAAGAGGTCCCCAAACCATTCACGTGACTTCATGTCGCCCAAACATATGCAAGATGAAAAGACAAAGCAAGAGCAGGTGTAGACTACTACTACTCGACCATAGTATGACAAAATTCTATGGGCAAAAATCTCTTCCCCACACACATGCATGCATAACACCCCATATATATATATATATATATATATACACTGTGGATAAGGAAACCGTACCTTACTAGGGTTAGGGTTTCGAATTGGCTGAGGAGTATAGAAATTCACAAAGAGTACAGTCTTGATTAATTGAAGAGGTGAGAAGAACATATAAGCGATTGTTCGAGTAACACGTGGCAGAATTTATAGAATTTATAGAGTTTTCTGAAAAATAGTCACGTGCCTAGCACATGTCTGGGTCTTGTGCCTGACATATGATTTCATAAGAAATTCTAGAAATACCCTTAGTTACTTGAGCAATGCTCAAATTGCCCTGTTTTTTTAGCCACCAATCCAATCCATCAATCAATTTTTAAAATGAGCAATCTCCATGAGCCTTCTGTCTCGGGACACGTGGAGACTTCTCCCAGTTTATTTTTTTTTAGATCACATGTAAACCCTAATTTATACTTTGACTCACACATACATATACATATACATATACATACATATATATATATATATATATATATGTGTGTGTGTGTGTGTGTGTGTGTGTGTGTGTGTGTCATGTGTGTGATGCTAGCACAATAAAATCATTGAGATTGATGTACCGTAGGCGTTCTCTTACCCCGTAAAATGATGTCAAAGTTCGTATCTAAGATATATTTGGGATAATATTAGAAATTAAGCAATTAATGTTTACTTGAAATTCTCAAACGACATATATTAAGAGACAAAATATTTTTTCTAAAACGACCTATATTAAGAGACGGAGTGAATATTAATTACTTTTTACTTTAAACTGTTTACAATATTAATGAAGTTGTTACACTCTTGACCAGTATTACTGTTATAACAAATGTCGCATTTTAACTTTAGCATTTTGTTTCTATGCTAGCACAAATGCAACATTTATTCTATGCAAAAAAAAAATTAGACTAAAATACATATTAAAACGTGTCAACTTACACCTTGTACATCACTTTTTAATTAAAACAAAACAAAACCTCTATGTGAAAATGGAAATTGGACATAAAAATTGAGTGGATTTAAATTTTACTTATTTGTATTTTGATTCCCAATGGCATGTTGATAAAAATATAAATAGATAAAATTTAAATACACTCATATCTGATTTTCATGTCCACCGAAAAGAGCTCAAAACAAAACGCACACTCGGCAAATATGATTGATTGATTGTGGCGGCAAGTCTCACCTGGCGCATAAAGTTTGGGGTTCAATCTGTATTTCAGTCAAAAATTTATAAAATTTCATGATAATCAAATAATGTGACAATTTCATTATAACCAGACACGATCAACTATATAGCTACTCGTAATTCATCGGTCCATGGACTTTTCAAAAAAAAGGAAGGAAATTAAGTTGATCAAATGATGGTTAAATTTCCTAGTGATCTTCAATGAAATGGGATTGCATAATTCTTTGACATTAAAATTTGCATTTTAAGGGATTTTGATAGTTGCTGGTTACACTATAAGAAAATGGACCAACAACTACCAAGAGTAACTGCGATCGAAACTTGCGGTCGCTAATGTTATTAATAGCGACTGGTATTAGCGACCGCAGTTACAATTGATCGTTGTTGATATTACCGTCGGTCGCTGATGTAAATTTCCCTTCAGAAATTTGTCTTAAATGTTGGCGGGAGGCTTGTTACGACCAATAAATGTTAGCAACCGCTATGCGGTCGCTAATGCATTCACGTCATTAAAAATCAGCGACCGCATGCGGTCGCAGAAAGCGGTTTCTAATCGTTTTTAATCTAATCAGATCCAGGCAGTCGAGCAAACCAGAAACGGACGAAAGAAAAAGGGAGAAGGAGGAAAGAAAGAGGGAGAAAAGGGAGAAGTTGAGGAAAGAAAGAGGGAGAAGCCACTGCTGCCAACGACGACGACCAAGTCGCTACCGTTTCCGCCCTTCTATTCAGGAATGCATGTCATTATTAATTAATTTTATCCAATTTTGGGATTTGTATGTAAATTTGTATGCCACTGATTTGGGAATAGATAAAATTAAGACTAATGATTTTAGTTGAACTAATGATTTTAGCATTCATTAGAGTATGTTCAGCAAATTGATATTTACTAAAACTGTTAGAGGATCTAAATTAATAATGCCTAGTAAATATTTTGGAAATTCAATTTATTTTTATTTTTTTAATTGCAGTTGGTTCTGGTTGCTAATATGGGTAAATTCCTTATTAAACCTTTAATGTAGGCATATGTGTATGTGTTTATGGGGATATATTCAATTGAAGCATGTATTTGTGTATATGTATATATTTCTTTAAATAAATTTGTTTTTAAATCAGGTGAAATTCTTCCCACGATGTTTGCAATTAACATTTTGAAATATTTTCCTTTTTTAGTTGGTTGGTTCTGTATGTGGTCATCCGTGATGGTTTGCTTGAAGCTATCCAGATAGCGGTAATAATTTTTTATAACTTTGATGTTGTTTATAAATTTTTACGTTATTCTTTAGAATTATATTCTATTTTTAACTATTTAATTGTTAACCTGCTGACATGACACCTATAAAAGTTTACTGAACGAGCGCTATCCTGAAGGCACCTCACATCCGTTGATTTATCAAGAATCGTGGGAGAGGACGTCAGTTGTGAAGAAGAACTACGTCTAAAGTCAAGGACAACGACGACGCCCAACCATCCAGCAGGGCTTATGAACTCTCGATATCAAGATTCAACATAATTAATGATGAACTTAGCAAAATAGAATATATATATATATATATATATATATATATATATATATATATATATATATACTGGTTCCATGCGAAATCCCTCTCAGATCTGAAAGATTTTTTATCATCTACTCATCCAAAAGCTCTGGTGTTGATCGATAAAGATCTGGTGTTGATCGTGTATATATATATATATATATATATACTGTTGATCTGAAAAATATATGATCATCTGGTGTTGCTGCCAAATTCGAATCTTCTCGCGGATCGCCGGATTTGGCAGCAAGATCCGGCAGAATCATGCCCTCTTCACGGCCGCCGCAACCACCGCCGTCTACCAATCGCCTCCATTTTTACTGCTCTGTTTTTCTTCATCTTCACTTCTGCCACCGCTTAAATGTTTCCCGATTCTTTGTATCCATTTTTCGTCCCCAAAGATCGGTAAAGATTTTAATTTCAATAGACAATCAAAATTTTCTCCCCTTCTCAGGTCTATAGATATATATAGAGAGAGAAAGAGAAAGAAGAGAGATAGTAGAAATTTTATTGGGGATGATCTCCCCTTCTCAGATCTCAGATCGGTAAAGAACAGAGATATTAGCTTGTTTTATTAGTTTTAGTGTATTATACTTAATGTTTTTAATTTTGTAAATTTATAATCTATTGAAAAATTAAAAAATATTTGATAAATTTATAGTATACGAAAATATTAGATAATTTAATATTTTTTAAAATATTTAAAATTAAAAATATATGAATTCATTAATTTTATATAAATACATTTGAAAAATTATACATTAATATATAATATATTTTATTATTAATTAATTTAATTAATACATTTTATTATTAATTAATTTAAGTAATATATTTTATTATTAATTTATTTAATTATTTGTTATGTATATTAATTTGATTTATATTTTGTTTAATTGTTTATTATAAAATTGAGTATAATTTAATCCAATTTAATTAATTATTATAAAATTGAGTATTATTATTATTATTAATTTTTTAAACCTTTTAATTTAATTTTTTAAAATAATTTAATTTTTTTAGCAATATATATATATAATATCACATTTAATTTAATAATTTTTTCTATTTTATAATTGTGAAGTTAGAAGCTTTTATTTGGTTGCTTTTTATCTATTGTTTTATTTGGTTAACTTATTTTAATTGTTGGCTTTTGGGTATTTTATTTATTTTTTACACCATGACATACCACGTGGACATATATATATATATATATATATATATATATATATATATATATATATATATATATATATATATATGACATGTACAAAGTCTATCTGTCAATCCGTTAAAAGTCAAACGATTTAACAGAATTTATAACAGTTTATAAAAAAATTGTAGTTCAGTGAGTCGAATGAAAAAAATTTCAGTTTAAGGATGCATTTGTAAACCGACCCCTAGTAGAGTGGGAAAAGTGTATTTAACCCGCATAAGTAATAACAATATCAACATATATATACTATATATGTAACTTGTTTTACTCTTTTGTTAATTACACGGTCGTACTAATTTGGACGATGATGCATGATGAGCTAAACTTATTTTCGATTTAGATATTTAACTATTGTACTTTTACATATATTCATTCTTTGGACGACTATATGTTACTTAAAGATAAATTTGTATATATTTCTTCAATTCATATTGGTTTATTAATGTTTATATAACGATAATATATTATGTTGGTTTATGTGTTTGCATATGGATGGATGTTTATATATATTGTTGTGCATGTGTTGGGATATAAAACATGGATAAATGTTTATATATACTGCTGTGTGTTGGGATATAAAGCAAGTACAAAACAGGGTACATTTTTTTGGAAAATTCATAAAACATACAATTTTTTTTTTAATTAAGAATCAGCGACCGTCGATGGTATCAGGGTATCAGTGATCGCCCAAGTCGTTGTCACATGGGACGCGTCAGCCTTAAGAACTGAACCACGATGACTAAACCTAGCAACGGACCAGGTCGCTATTGGCGGTCGCAGATATTTCGGTCTGCGATCGCTGATAGTCGATCGCAGATAAGCCTTTTTCTTGTAATGTTAGTAGAGATGGATCTTAATTATTAATAATCGATGATATAGATTTTTTTTTGTAGTTTTAACTGAAATCTTAGCATTCCTGTGTTTGGCAGAAATGGATCTCAATACCTCTTACACCCAAAGCCTTAGTAGTTGTTTTACCATTGAGTCAAGAAGGACTTGGTTAAATTTGCATGCATGGGCAGAAAGAGAATTAGGATCCTCTAAATTTCAAATGAAATGAAGAGTCTCTATTTTATGGTCCAGATTTAAAAAGTGTTAGAATGTGATGTCATGCTGACACGAAGAGAAGGATGATGATGGGGAATATACAAAAAAAGAAGGGATCCGGTTACCATGAAATTAAATTCATGGTAAGTTGGTCAATTGATCAATACAGTGCTGACACGCGGAGAGATTACCTCCCGAATTACGTGTTAATAATGTATTAATCAATTGATCAAAATTAACTTCATGCTAACCACTCCCAGAAAGAAGCATCTTTCTTTTTTCTAATATTTGCCAAAATGCATCAAATGCTTGGGCAGGCAACTGGCAAGAAATGTGACTGCAGACAGCTATACCTTTTAGACCCCCACACCCCAACCCCCACACCGCACCCCACCCCAACCCACTCCACTCCACGCACCCCATATCTTAATTAATTTGCCTTCTTTTTATTTTACTGCAAAACGTACATCTTTTTATTTCCTTTTTTCACCATGCACCCTCATCTGTCCAACAAAGACAAACAAACTCTCTTTCATGAGTTAGTTTAAAAAAAAAATTATATTTTCCTTTATTCGGCGACGTAGCCAGAAATTTTGTCAGAACTAAAAATAATACTCCCTCTAGTCCTTTTTATCTGTTTATTTTAGAGATTTAAATATATTCCATTTTATTTGTAAATTGCAAGAAAATATTAATGACGTATAGTTTTCTATATTATCTCTATATTAAATATTATTTTATTTATTTTTCTTCTTTTCAATGAATTTTTAAAAGATAACATTGAGATTTTATATCCAATTATATTGATCAGACAAAATATTAATTAACATGGGTGTCAATATATATTTAAAAAGGAATGGAGGGAGTAGTTCTTTAATTTTATTCCTAATTATGAAGTAAAAGATAAAGGAGTGTTGAATTTGGCTACCTTTTTGGTTGTTTTAGGGTTAGAAATTAAAGGGTCAGCAACTCACATGAGCAACGTCAAATGATTACTGATCAATATTCAGGCTGCAGTTAGGGTGGTAATTAGTTAAGACCATCCATGCACATGCACATGCACATGCAGCTGCAGTAGTACTTTAACTCTCACAGGATTTCTACGTACGTACTATATATCTTGAATTGTTCTTTATCCGATCATGTTATATATATATATATATATATATATTACAGATACGGAATATCGATACAAATATGCACATATCTCAATCCGTATCTACTTCGGATGAATATGAATAAAGATAATATTTGTATTGACATAAATACAGATAATATTTACTTTTACTTGAATACGGATATAAATTTTTGGAGCAAATATTAGATATTTCAAACATTATTTAATTAGAGCCCTACTTTATGTACCCTCTAATTTGTTCCAAAAATTGTTCGAAATTATTGTAAAATAATAATAAAAAATTAAAAATATATTATTTTATTGTCTTGAAAATATATAAACAACTTTAATTTTGAAAACGAAAAAATAAATTGTACCTTTAATTATGAAATTCCAAGATAGTTTTCTGTCATGTGGACATATATCTACTCTGACTATTTCATAAATTGAGCTATCATATTTTTGTATTTTAGAAGTATCATATTGAAAATTTAGAAAACATTTAATTATGAAGTATCATATTGAAAATATAAATTGTACCTTTAATTATGAAATTCCAATTTTTTTTGTTTTTTTTTGCCAACAACCTTCTAATTTGCTCATTACCTGTTAATTAGATTCCCCTCCATTATACTTTTTAGCAATTTTTTCAAATACACATCTAGCGATAGACCAAATAAAATCTAATTAGATCGTGTTTGTTTACAAGATAACCTTTGGAATTAGATTATTAATTTCAAATCACTTGTTTGTTTTAAAAATTAAATTTATGATTATAAGTGTAGGAATAATAAAATAACTTTGTGAACCCAAGTATAAACTAGGGTTTACATGTGATTTAAAGAAACTGAGAGAAGCCTCCACGTGTCCCGAGGCAGAAGGCTCATGGAGGTTGCTTATTTTTGAGAATTGATTGAGGGATTGAATTGGTGGCTAGAAGGACAGGGCAATTTGGGCATTACTCAAGTAATTAAGGGTATTTCTGAAATTTCTTCTGAAGTCACATGTCAGGCACAAGACCTAGACATGTGCCAGGCACAAGACCCAGACATGTATGTGCCAGGCACAAGACCCAGACATGTGCCAGGCACGTGACTATTTTTCAGAAAACTCTATAAATACCCCCTTCCACTTCAATAGAAAGGGGGACTTTTGGATTCTCTCTGAATTGAAGACATTCACGAAGGCTCTCTGGATCCTTGATACTCTAGTAGGGCTCTTGGATCATAGGAGTTCTGCCACGTATTACTCGAGCAATCGCTTACCTGTTCTTCTCCCCTCTTCAATCAATCATTCAAGATCGTACTCTTTGTGGATTTCTCTCCTCCTCAGCCAACTCAAAACCCTAACCCTAGTAAGGTACGTTTCCTTACCCACATTTCTTTGGCGACTCTGCTGGGGAGGTGCAGAATTCGTGAAGGGTATGCCCACAACGCGAAGCGGGAGAACTACAGGAAAAGTTTCACCGACAACTAGCATTACTTCGCCGGATCCGGTTCCAAATCAAGCTTTCCAAGGCACGAATTTGGATCTCGATCAGCCCATCTTAGAAGACGCTTCTGAAGGAAGTTCAACATCATCACATATGGCTGATCCATAACAAACCAATGTCAGACAGATTGGCGTAGGAAGACAAGGTGAGGAAGCAAGTGGAGAACAAGCAACCACGAATGCTGTGCAGTTGGAGATGCTTAAGGCATTAAAGGAGGCACGAGAAGGACAAGGGATGATGATGTCCATGATGTCAGAAATGCAAAGGCAACAAGAAGAGATAGGGAATTTCCGCCAGCAGTTGATGCAGATTCCAACCTTCAAAGCTATGTTTCTAGGAAGTTCGCAGGAAGAGCAAATAGGAGTGGATAATAATAAGGAGAATCCAAAGGCGCCACCAGCAACCAATCATATCTGTGGATCCCCAAAACAGTGGTGATGTACCACAACCCAGAGTGAAAGCAAACCAACCTCAACCAATAATCATTCCCACTACACTCCCAGTGTTTTCACAAGTGCATATACCAACTATCCCTGGCCATGCCCAACAAACAAGCCAACAAACACAACCAATGCAAGTTTTAAATGATGCAAGTGTACACCGACCGATCTCCATACCATATACACTGCCAATGCAGCAATACATCACAACCCCTCAAAGAGTCTATATAACAAGCTAGTATGTGACGAAGGATGATATGCTTGACGTAATCAACCAACTCCAAAGACAGACAACCAGACCCTCAAAATTGGACTTCACTCCACCATACCCGACGTATATACGAAGACAGCCTTACCCAGCAGGGTATATTGAGCACCCTCCACAGTTTTCGAAGTACAATGCAGAGAAAGGGAATGTAAGAGAACATATAGCCAGGTTTGTAGGAATAATAAAATAACTTGAAATAGGAGATTATTTGGTACTATATCTAATCGGGTATTATAACTCATACCATATGAAATTAAAATTTTGTAGATAAAATTAAGTTTTATTTTTTTTAATTGACCGGTGTATTCTATTTATCCATTTATACTTATACCACTGAAAATATAATCTTTTTGTTATTATTGATTAGGATATAATATATTGTCCAAACGATAAATTTTTATTCAATCGCCTTTAAATAATTCTGAATAAAACAAACATAATATGAAATTATTTTAAGTTATCTCATAAATAATCTCGTTTTAAATAAACATGTGACTAAAACTATTTACTTCTAAGATTAATAGTCTTTAAATTATAATATATAATAATATAATTTCGAGATTATAATCCTTACAAATAAACATGACCTAACTGTCAGAATATAATTTTGGAATTATAATACTTACAAATAAACATGACCTAAGTATTTGAACTTTAGAATCCAAAGTTCAATATATAATGCTACACACCCACACTATGTACAAGTATTGGTTAGCACCTGGCATCTCATTTGTAGAAAACCAGTCTTACAAAATTTATTTAGTAGTCTAGTATGTTTTGGGACAAATCAAATGTTTTGAAATAATAGATATAAATATAACTACATATAAAAGTTAGAGAAATATGAGGTTGCACAGCTGTGTAAATTACACATTTTACGATAGTAGAGTGAATTCACTTTACTATCGTAGAGTAGTCACTCCACGATTTGAGGATTCACTTTACGTTCGACATAGTAGAGTGACTGCTTTGTGATTGTGGATTGACCACTCTACTATCATAAACTGTGTAACTTTAAAATTTATGTGCACCTCCATTTTTACCTAAAAGTTATTATCTTAAACTAAAATTATTACTTACCTGGACAACAATTAGGGAAAAAAAATCTTGTCATTCATCAAAATCTGTAATAAAAATATGTGAATTTTGTACTGCTAGTATAGGTTTTTTGACAATTAAATTAATCCAAAAAAATGTCTAAAAACAATAGGAGTGCAAATTCATAAATTGTTGTCGATAAATTTATCACGAAGTTGAATTGCGGCTTACCTGAAAAACTGATAAAATAGAATAATATAAGATAAAATCATTCTTAATTCTCTCATGTCCCATGTTTACACATTTTGGTATTTATAATTAACATAAATCTGTCACCTTATCTAGCAAGAGTGCAAGACTCTGAAAACAATTAGATCCCCTTGATAACATAATATTACATACACCACACTACAAGAAAAAGGCCTATTTCCGACGGATATAAGTTCCCCGGAATCAATTCAGTCGAAATAATGGTATTTCTGACGGAACAATCTGTCGAAGATACGTCCCTCAAACATAAGGCTATTTCTGATGGAATTCCGTCGGAACAAGTTGTCCTTCCTTGGCGCCAGCTTTCTCGCCAGCGCGAAATATAAACTCGACGGAATAACTTTATGGTCGACAGAATTTACGTCGAAGATAACGTTATGCCTAAGGGAATTATATCCGACAGACATTCAGTCAGAAATAAGGCTAAAACCCTAAATCAAACGTCTTCTTCTCCCCCACCGCCTCCCTTCAATTCATTTTCTACTCTCTCTCTCTCTCTCTCAGCCTCCCCCTCCCCCTGCCACCAGTCCCCCTCCTCCTTGCCCCCAGTCCCCCTCCAACCTGCCACCGGTCCCCCTCCTCCATGCCACCGGCACAGCTCCCTTTCTTTTTTTTTTCGGCCGCCCCCTTTTCCCTTTTTCGGCCGCCCCTTTCTGCCGTTTTCGGCCACCCCCTGCTGCCGTAGCCTGCACCACCACCTGCTGCCGCCACCTCTTCCCCACCTTTTGCCGCCAGCAACCGCCAGCAACTGCCACCCCCTTCCTCCACACCACCACCTCTTCCTCCACCAGCGTCTCCTTCCTCCACCAGCGCTTCCTGCCGCCACCACAGACCATCTCCTGCCGCCACCACCGGCCACCACCTGCCGCCAGTCACCAGTCCCCCCTCCGACAGCAGTTCTCCTCCCCTCCAGTAGCTTTAATTTGACAGTACATATTTGATAGCATATAATTTTTGTTTAATTTGATATCATATAATTTTTGTTAGCATATAATTTTGTTTTAATTTGATATGAGATTATTTGTGAATATATATTTGATGAAAATATGAAATTGAGATTGTTTAATTGTGAATATATATTTGCTGTAATTATGAAAGTGAAATTATTTAATTGGAATTAAATTTTCACATTGTTTGTTGGTTAATTGTTGAAATTGGATGGTCATGTGTTGCTGAAATTATGAGTTTTGAGGTTTGAGTTTTTACAGTTTGTTTAAGTTTTTAAGTTGTTGCTGAAATTATGAAATTGGGTGGTCATGTGCATTTGTATGTGATGGTATTTTGTGAAAAGTTTACATGATATTTTCGACGGAATTCTCGATTGCATTTCTGTCAGAGTAGTGCAATTGTAAAATTTGTGGGCCCTTACAAGTATATTTATTTACTAATTAGTTTTCTAATATAAAATAAACTAAGTGTATTTACTTAGTTTCTTTCTAATAAATAAATAATAAATAATAATACTAAATAAGATAAATAATAATAAATAATAAATAAATAAATAATAAATTAAGTAGTATTTACTTAGTTTCTTACTACTAAATACTAAATACTAAATACTAAATAATGAATAAATAATAAATAAATAATAAATAACATATTAATAAATAATAAATAACATATTAATAAATAATACAATTATTACATATGTACCTCGTCGACGACACCGAGGGACGAATCTCGGGCTTTTAGGTCATCCGCCGGCAGTTCCACATATAGTACCGATAGATATTGCTTCTGGACAGTAAGTGTTAATATATTGTTAATATTTCTGTCAGTTATTGCAAAACACAATTCACATAACACATATATTGTTATATTTTTCCTATAGTATACTAGACCCGGTGGCTAAGCACACCCTACACGCCATCTGTTTGACGCACCTCCCGACTGGGTGCATGCGGTTCACCCAGTATGCGCGGTACGATGCCACTTTTATGCAGACTGTCTTGCGGGAGTTTCACGTAAGTTAAGCATATTATATTAATTAGAACATAATTGTATTAGGATGACGAAATCAATTGTTTCTAATTTTTAAACTTTTGTTATAGGTTTATTAGAGATTTGACCCAAGTATCTCTCAGACAGCAGGCGACGATGTGATTATATCACACGTCGCTAAGAATTACTCTGGCTGGCTGTATGAGATGTGACATAGGGTAGCCCGGACAGTTGAGGACCAGCTCGGGACCACTATCAGATCTTACCAACCTCGCATAGTCTCCGATTTAGCCTGGGAGGCTATGTGTGCGCACTGGGATGCTGATGACTTCAAGAAGAAGTCTGAGCAGGTGAAAAAGAACCATGGTCAGCTCCGCATAGTACACACCACTGGTTCTCAGTCGTTCGAGGAGGTGAAGACGGTAAGTGCGCTGTATTTAGTTGTTTAGTTATCAAGTTCTTACACAAATACTTAATACCTGTTTTATGAATGTTTTTATTAGGCCTTGAGTAGGTCCTTGGGCCGAGATCCCACCATTCTAGAGTTTTGGGATAGAGCCCACATGCCTAAGGACGAGCGTGTTTTGTCTCAGGCAGCTGTGGCTATACGGGTAAAACTCATCTTACTATTTAGCTTTTAGTAATATTCAATCGTAAATAAAATGATATAATTAACACACTTATAAAAAATAAATTACAGGACCGATTTCAGAGGCTTCGGAAAGATCGTATAGCTGAGCTGGAGGCTATTAGGAGGGGTTCTGAACCGTCAGACTCCGCCATTCCCCTTTCCGATATTGTATTAGATCGGGATGAAGAACTGAGACTATGGGTCGCGTCTCAGGATCCCCCTACTAGCAGTACCGACAGATATCGAGTGTTGGGTCTGCCGAGGATACCTACATATACACTCCCTGGAGGTAATAATATTTTTTATGTTTCACGAAATTATCAGAATTTATCACATTATATAAATTATTATTAGTAATGGAATTTGTCTCTTTTTGTAGGCTCCAGCCAGCGCCGTCCGAGAGCACATTCCGGACCATCTGATACGGGTGCTGGCTTGGATGACGAGATCTTCCAGAGGCTGGTAGGGGCCGTGTCGGATAGGTTTCGTACCGATCCGGTCTTTCGCCGTCAGCAGTTGCCTTCCGGTTCTCGTCTTCACCAGGTTGCTCAGGAAGTTATAGCAGGGGCCTCCGCAGAGAGTACGGGATTACCACGAGAGCAATTCGACGCTTTCAGCAGCGAGATGCTCCGGATGGTGATTACCCTCTTGGAGGAGGCTTTTCGTCCTCCCTCGCCTACTCAGGTATTCTTATTGTTTATGTTATTTTCATTTAAAGCTAGCTTGTTAATTCTCACATATATACGGACTAACGATTTTTATTTATAATTTTTTCAACAGGGTGGCGATGGCGAGCAGGCTGGCGGCGATGACGAGCGGTTTGACGATGACGACGACAGAGATTTTCAGACACCAGACAAGCGTAGTCCACCTTCGCCCGATGTTGATACTACTAGATTATAGTTCATTTTTATATGTTATTCATTCTAGTTCATTAGTACGTATTTATGTTATTCATTTGTAGAACATTTGTACATATTGTACGTAGTTTATATAGTTGCGTCTGTATAATGAGATTACATTGTATTCATTCATTTGTAGAATATTCTTTATCGTTGTTGAAGTTTATTTATTTTCAGTTAGTCGATTACGTTTGTTGTTTCGAATTGGTACATGTTTAGGTTTTTAGAATTACGTTTGTTGTTGCGAATTGGTACAGGTTTTTAGAATTACGTTTGTTGTTGCGAATTGGTACAGGTTTTTAGAATTACATTTGTTGAATGTGAAATATATTGTTGTCTGGCTGTATTGGGATAAAACAGGTTAGAGGTACATATATGGATTTAAATACCTAGATTTTGCATTTTCAAAAAAAATATTTAAAAAAATCCATAATTTCGACGGAATAAGGTAGTTTCGACTGAAATTCCGTCGATTTTATAGGCCAGGCTAAATTTTTTTTTATTTTCCGTCAAAATTGCGTTATTTCTAAGGGAATAGTCCGTCGAGAATATGAAGTATTTATATTAACTATTTTTTAATTTATTTCTTTATTAATTAATTTTTCGTCGAAGCTAACGTATCTCTGAGGGAATGTTTCTGTCGACCATAAGTAAGATATAGCCGACGGAATTAATGTGTTGTATATACATCCGTCACAGATACGCTATATTCGATGAAATGCCCGTCAAAGATAAGGATGTCAAAGATAGAAAAGCTCGACGAAACGTACGACGGAACTTATCTCTAACGAGGTTAGTTACGACTGCAATTCTGACGGAATATTCCCTCGAAAATAAGCTACTTCCGACGGAATAGGCTTATTTCCGAGGGAATATTCCGTCGGAATTAGGTCTTTTTCTTGTAGTGAAACTAAAAAAAGTGATGGAAAACAATTTCCCCATACCATACATGTAGCTCCATGAGAAGATGAAAATACATACATAATTATAATACTTCCAAGTCACCTTAAACAACAATTATTGCAATATAAATTCTATATTGACATATTGATACATATAACCTATTTCAACAAACTTAAAAGGGCTCCAGCAGTATTTTCTGTAAGTTTTGACTATACTCTAATATGCTACATACTTAATGACCCTGTATATTCTCCAATGCCACTAGGGTAAAAGTACCAAGGCAATGAATGGTAACTAGAATACAATACTATACATCAAAAATGGTGGAAGACAATACTCCCTTTGTCCAGGGAAAAAAAAACAGGTACCATTTTTATCAATGGTAATAACAAAGTAGGACTCCATTTTCCGGACAGCGTGATACGAGGTTGAGGCCTTCGATGAACTCTATTCCGAGAAAACCAGTCGAGCAGTTGCAGAATAAGTTCAAAGTTTTCAGAATCAAACACTACCTATCATCAGGTGGTAGCGTCGGACTTTTGGAACACATGCTGATGTTGTGAAGCGCCTTCATCTTGGTTGTTGGGTTGCATAAACCTACGAATTCCTCACCAAATCGCTGATTAGAGAGCATTCTAATTATATGAGTTTTTATCATTTATACAATTATTCGTAGAATATCACGAGCCATTGCAAAACAAATATTATTGTTAATCTTTGGTTTTTCTCTTCTGACTCGGCCAACTAGGCAAGACGTGAAAAGTTTAACCTAAGCGGCAGTGAGTTGAGTTGTGTTAAATAATTCAGTAGTGTTATTGGACATTAGTGCCCTCCTAGACACCTAAATTCGACATGACTAAGATAGGTACTATTTGTCTGAATGTTCTATGGGTGATAAATAAGTAACATTTCAGGAAACTTTTATCTGAAGCAACAAATTTATATTAGACTCTTCACTCAGAAAAGGAAAAAGGTTTCCTGCAAACCATTAAACTGAGATCTAAATTTTTTCATAGTATTGGTGAACCATACAATTTACCCGCCATTAAGACCAGAAAGAGTGTATTCAATTGTTTGCTTCGGGGTTTATGTATTATATTTTTAGTAGAAGTTGCATATCAATAAAATAAAAGGTCACATATGATATACAAATGGATGATGAGTAGGTATCTACGTGGGAGTATCTAGACAAATTCCTAATCACTAAATCAGGTGAATCTATATACTACCATGCAAAGGATATTCACGTCGACATCTTCATGCTAAAAGAAGTTGAATAACAATATTCTAGCAACCCAGGGATACTCATTAAAGGGCAAAAAACACCTTTACCCCATTGTGGCCGTCGACATATAAGCATTGAGCCACTGTATTTTAAAAAAATGCAATTGGCCCACTGTGTTTTTTAAAAATTTAAAATTAGGCTATTCTGTCCAAAAAATTGGACGGACGTTAAACTCTTTCTCCTATTTTCATATTTGGCTTTTAAAAGAAAAATAAAAAACAATAAAATGCTAACATGGCTTCCAAGATGGATTTTCTCTCTCTTTCCTCTTATTCATACAACCCAGCAAATTCTCTCTCTTCTTCATCTTCAACCCATAAAATCAATTCAAACCACTCGCATAGATTAGCTTCTTAAGTACAAAACTCATAATGGAGTAGCAATTTTCTAAATCTCAACACTTTTTCAAACCCAACGATCAACTTCAAAAACAAAAACCTATCAGTCCAAAAATTCAATTCACATATCAATTCAAACCACTTTTTCAAACCCAACAATCAATTCAATCCTCTCTAATTTTCTAAATCTCATTATATCTTCAAAAACAAAATCTCACCAGTCCAAAAATTCTCAGATCTAGGAGTAGTAACAAATGACCAACCCCCTAGTCTCTTATCCACTAAAATAGTCCGTTTAAAGCGGTAATTGTGAACTTTTGATGAAATTGAAGAAGATGATGAGCAACCCCTTTTCTTCATTTTGCAAGATTCGTGGACCAAACCCTCCATCACCCGAGTCAGATAGTTCGCCAGAGTAGTTGTATTCACTGGAATCAGATTTTTTGGGAAGTGGGTTTGGACCATTTCGGCCGGAAACGGATCCCGATGAACTTGAACTGTTGCTACTGCTGCTGGTGATGGCGGCTAGTTGGTGATGGTGGCTTGTTGGTGTTATTGTCATCGTCATCAAGTTCCACTGACTTTCTAAATCAATTGGTGAGTGCATCAAACCCTAGTTCAGAAATGGGTTTCCCTGAATGCGACTCTCTCCCTCTCCTGTATAATTATATATTATACACAGATTGTACGTATCTATAACTTTCTCTCTACAAAAATTTCGTATCTGGGTCTATAAATTGGAGATGGAGATGGAGATGGAGATGGGATGTTTGATTGTAGTGTTGGAGATGGAATTGGGATGTTTGATTGTAGTGTTCTAAACAATTTGGGTTTGATAAAAATGAAGAATGATTTTGATGAAGAAAAAGAAACCCAGATTAAGAATTTTCTGAGAGGGGATAGATACAGATGAGAGATTGATTTTAATTATTTTTGCCACATAATTAATGATTTTATTTTTTATTTTTTTTGTGTTGCCATATAAGAAAATAATGATTTTTTTATTTTTTTTTCAATGCCACGTCTGAAAATATTTGACGTCCGTCCAATTTTTTGGACGGAATGGCCTGATTTTAAATTTTTAAAAAGCACTGTGGGCTAATTGCATTTTTTTTAAAGTACAGTGGCTCAATGCCTATATGTCGACGACTACAGTGGAGTAAAGATGCTTTTTGCCCTCATTAAAGTAGTCACTCCCATCTTTCAAGGAAATTAGATTAAGCATCTTTCTCTCGGCGATCTAAAATAGAATCTTAATGAAAGTTAAGACACTAGAAAAAGCAAGGCTCTGATGAGTGATGTCAAAGTTGAAGTTTTAACAAAGTCGGTCTTACAAAGTTGGAGGAGACGACTGTATCTGAAATTTTCTATTACTTTCTTCCATATCCCAATGTTCTAAAAATCAGCAGGTGGACCTAGCGGCTGTGGAGCCACATAGCGCCTAGGTAGTCTTATTTATTGTATTGTATATTTGCATATATTACGTGTAAATATTTCAAATTGCACATGAAAATTATCAATGAAAAAAACCACAATCTTACAAAGCATATTTTAGAGCTTCATGACGACATAACCTTCATCAAATACCATTATTAATTATTATTTTGAATTCAGATTTGTAGTCATTTCTTATAAATCTATTATTTTCATAAAGTTCATTTAGCATTAAACAAACAAATGAAGTATTATTATAGATTATAGAGTTGCAGATTAAAGATGTGAAGTGTTATAAAAATTAAAGAAAAAATTAGGATGTAATTTATAATTTTTAAATGTAAACATGAAAATTTCAGGGTCAGCAAGTATGGTCATCAAATAGAGGCACGAGAGATTCCGCCTAGACGGAGGCCTAGGCGGCCCATCCAAATCAAGATGGCAGGGGCCAATTCTACCTAGGCGAGCACCACGAAGGATATCAAAAGAATTGATCTTATTGAGACATCGATGTTTCATATGTAATCTCAAGCACACTAGCATAGGTTTAAATGAGAGTTCGTTGCTTGTAAGCTATTTATACCTGAACATTTTGGGATGTCCCAAACTGCAATGGATGTAGGCGTGCATCGAGGATCACATATTGCTCGGTTATCTTCGTGATGGACATTCATTGCAAGCATCCATGAGCCGATAGTGACATCTTCATTGTTAAACATCCTCAAGCTGAAAGCCAGAAATACATCAATTTGAAGTAAAGTAACCGGTGAACACACCAATAAAGCTAAAAAAGAGAGAATGAACTCAAAGCATAACAAATAACATTAATATATGACCAAAAATCTCTAGTCAAAGAGAACACATTAGAAGCTATGTATGTGTTGTTCTAGGAATTATGAAATCAAAGAAATGACGTACATGAAAAAGACAAGAAAATATGTCAACAGCCAGCTTAGGTTTCTTAAATCAAATTGTCGTTAAGATTAACTGAAACTCTTGCCCCCTTGAGTTCCATAAACAATGGGTCATACAATGATTTTCAAAGAATATCTAACAAATAAGAAAAAGAAAGGACGATGTAGTAGATTATGTACTCGATCTTAAAATTTTCTGAAAAAAATTTCAGGAGCAAGTTAAACAAATATGCCTGCTAAATGGCTCTTCGAGAGGAATTTACAAAAATTCAACAACTCCTGTAGAATGAGACTATTTTGAGGGAACGACCTATAGAAGTACACTTAACACTTGGCATTTAAAAGCTGAACAGATAAATGGCATAAGAAGTTGGAACACCAAAAGAAAAGCATAAAATTCTTACGCCTGCAGAATTGCTTGCATAGGCTTCACAATTTGTTTAAATGAAATAGGATCTTTTCCTCTCATATGTGGTCCCTCTGATAGGCTTTGCTAAGCATTAAGGTGATACTGATAATTTTCAATGTGGATGCTGCTCTAAGACTCCCCCAATCACCCATAGGTCAACTTTCAGTTTCAATAAATCTTATTACCCAAATGCATGACAAGGAAGCCAAGAGTTGCATGATTAAGAATAAACGGTATTTCATTTTTTTTAAGTATTAAGCACAAAGGGGACTCGGCAAGTGACTTAGCAGTATGATTTCTATAAAAGAAAAGAGTTTAAGTATGATCTGTACAATAATCTATGATTGTAAGTGTAAATTATCGTAGCATAACTCATTAGAAAAATGTTAGCAAAAATTTTATGAGTTCCAATAAAATAATTAAAAAAAAACACCCATATAATAACAAACCTATTATTCTTAGCAACTGCCAGTGATGCAACCACCTCTGCGGAAAGAACATATATAGGTCCATAAGCATGCAAGAAGTATTCGTTTCCTATCAGATCCGCTGATTTCTCGTACCTGAGATGTTTCTCATGAAATAAGTTATAATTATGTAGAACAGAGTAGAACACAATTTTACAAGTGCTATTGCACAACGGATCGCTCCTATTTAGTAATCTCTCCGTCCCCAAAAGGATGACAAAAGGACAATTTTAACACAAATTAAGGTAGTCAAAAAATTACGAGAATAGAGTATAAATTTTCTTCCCAATCTATCCTTGGGTTTTGGGTTTGGAGAGAAAGAATTAATATGAACCACTCATTTGTGATATATAGCCAAGGGTAAATTAGTCCATGCAAGAATTTATGTAGTTGACTTGTTTACTTTGTTCATCCTTTTGAGGACAAAATCTATATCACTTTTAGTCATCCCTTTGGCGACAAAGGGAAAGCGAGTATAATTTCTAATAAATTTACCACTTCATTTTCGGATTAGTAACCACAGGTCCTTTCTTCATGCATCCAATGTATGTCAGTGTATGAGTTCTCTCCTTAGCTAGAATAGTTGCAAGACGATCTGAACCATTTAGAAAACAACATTATGGGACTATATATTACACTACTGGCAAAGCATTTTAGCAAATCTTAATATACCTGGACGCAAATAAATGTCATCATCAGCTTTGACATAATAATCTGCTTCAAATAGTTGGAATGCTGCTTTAAAATATGCCAAGCTAAAATAGTTTGGACAAGTATATATAAGCTTTCAGTCATTAACATGATAATATGAATTCAAAAGCTCAATCCTTACGTTTTATATTTAAGCTTTAGATATTCTTCTTCAACATCTATAATCATAAAGTCGTTGTACTTCTCAATCTCTTTCTCAAGCTCTGCCATCTTCTTTGCATCTTTTGTTCGTCCAATAACAAACCTAAAAGCTAACCCAGTAGCTTGCTCCAACCTGCATAAGTTGGGAATGGAATGAGTAGTATGTAACAGGATTATAGAAAATAAATGTTTGGGCACAACAGATGCTTCAACTTTAAAAGTGACAGCAGTAAAAGCTATTGCGCAGACATTCAGCTCAACTCAATCCCAAAGTAGAGGGCGCTGAAATTGAATCCAATATAAAAGCGTAAACATAAAAACAAAAGAAGAAAAATAAATAAAGTACAAAGAAAAAGTTAAAACAAAGAAAAATGCATAAATATAATATAAGAAAATAAAAAAATCCAGAAATTTATATATATATTTAGAGCTACAAACGAACCGAACCAAACCGAACATTGTCGAACTCGAACCAAACTCGAACACTTTTAGTCGAACTCGAACATGTTCGAGTAACTTGATCGAAACAACAGCTATGTACGAGTTCGGATTGTTTGGTGTTCGCAAACATGATCGAGTTCGCGAACAGTTCGCGAACAAGTCGAACATAAGCTTGTTCGCGAACATGAACAGCTCGCGAACGTTCACGAACACAAACTATGTTCACGAACACCAAATTTGTTCACGAGCACAAACTTATAACTCTGAAACAAAAAACAATTAAATAAATACCAAAAATATCTTCTTTAAGAGTCTTAAGTATTCAATAAAAAATTAGACCAAATATTGTAATCATCATTTATCCAAAAAGACCAAAATAAAAAATGATTACTTAGAACTTGGAAGTTAAAAGTTAACAAGTCCTTGAAAATTCTTGATTTACAAATATCAACAATCAAATATTAATATCCAAAAGTCTTTCAAATCTTCAAGGTTCAACCATTTCAAGCAGTCTACAAACTAATGATTATCAAAAACTCACAATTTAATATTAGTAAAGTATTTCTTTTGTTATCATTTTTAATTAATATTCAATTTTTTTTACAATTTTTAAATTTAATATCTAGTTTTTATTTTCGATCATCAAATTTATGTATAGTTTTTTAAAGTTTCAAAATTATTCAATAAATAATTTAATGATTATTACTCTATTACTGAAGTCTCGATACGTACATTGATGACTTGATTTCTCTACTCTCTATCTCGATTTGACAATTTCAATAACTCATGTAAATGTAAGCAACTGTATTATATCATTCTTTAATTAATGTCAAACTGTCATTGCATGATGATTAATGACTTTATTTATGTACTTTATGACATGAGTTATAATTTATTAAATTATTAGGGTGTAAATAATAATAATCTAACAATCATTGTTAAAATTTTTTTGAAAATATTAAAATTATTTTAATTAAATTAGAATTTAGAGGTGAAGAAGTACATATTATTATTTATTAATTATTTAATAAAAATGTTTATTTATAATCAATTATTAAAAAAAACAAAAAGATGTTTAGGTAATAAAAAAATTATTACAAATTTAACAATTATTAATAAGACAAATTTTAGAATTTAATATGAAATAACCAATTATTTGTATTTAGAATTTTAGAAACAATTTAAACATGTAATTAAGAAATTGAACTACTCAAACCAATCTTGAACTTATCGAACAGAACTCGAACTTACCGAACCGAACCCGAACTGTTCGCGAACAAAGACAAACCGAACCACATGGTTCGCGAACATGTTCGATCGAGTAATTGAACGGAACACTACATCCTCCTTCAGTAGCCCTTCCTTCATGGCCTCACAATCTCTACATCCTTTCACTTTTGGAAAAATGTTGCCGCTGGAACTGTCACTTTTCTAGGAATTTGAAGTGGTAAGAACCCAATTTTTTTTAGCGGAATGTGGATATATAAAAATTCCAAGAATTCTTTAGGAATGCTCTCAAAAATAATGGTTTTATACTTCTACTAGATTTAATGTTGCTTCTTTCAGTGTTACCTGACTTTCTTTTCCTAGGTGCCTTCCTATTTCAATAATTTCTCCCTAATCTAGCAATTAAATCATTTGCTGAAGAATTAAAATGAACACACAAATAAATCAATTTTTATTACTCCCTCAATTCCACAAAAACAGTCCCTTTTCCAAAAAAAAATAAAATAAAATCTCCACAAACAGAGTACTAATTGACAGTAATATAACATAACACAATATCCTAAGCTTGTGGTCAAAATTTCATTATCTAGCAAATTTTAGACTAAGCTGGTTTTCATTTTAGACAAACCACTACAATTAAAATTAAATGATAAAATAGAATAAATGAATCAAGAACCAATTTTTACCTAAGAAGGCCATCAGGATCAGAGGGAAACCAAGTACTCCTCAACGCTTTGCGGCGATTACCCGACCCAAACCCGGTCTGAATGCCGACAAACCCGAGGAACTTCGGCCGATCGGCTATGTTGCCGGTGCCGGAATCACCGCCGAGGCGTCGAGCGTTGGGCAGGGAGTAGAATGCCCGGAAAGTGTCTTCCACGCGGCCGCAGCGGAAGATGGGGATGGGTCTGCGGTGGAAGATGGCGAAGAGAGAGAAAATAACGCCGGAGACGCCAATTAAGAGGCTGAGTGTGGAAAAAACGATCAGGCGTACGGAGGGACTGCGGTGGTGGGGCTTTTTGGCCTTTTGGGATTTGGAGTAGTGACCGGAGGAGTGGTGCTGGTCGGAGAAAGGGTGTGGCATTTTGGTGAATTGGGGAGAGTGACGAGGGGGTTGTTTTGGAAGTGTTGACAGTCTGCTGTACTAGACTCCTAGTGGAGAAGAAATAAAAGTGGCAGTGAGTCCTTTTCTGTTCTCTCTTTAGTTCTACTCCTACTGGTAGTTACTCTTTTGTTGTTGGAGAATAGAGTATTTGAAAGGAGAAAGAAAATAGAAGATAGATTGGTTTAATCCGTTTAATTTGGAGTCCTTTTACACGGACCTTTTTATTGAACCAAAATTCGACATTTCAAGTTTGTTTTTTTAATGACTCCCAAACAATTTATAAAATTTATTAGAACTGGAATTTTTATATAATTCAGTAATTTAGATGTAATTTGGATACATATAAAAAACAGGTTGCACAGTCTGTACAACCTTGTTTTTTACATATATCCAAATTACATACAAACTACTAGATTCTGTAAAAATTCCAGTTCTAATAAATATTATAAATTATTTGGGAGTCATTTTTAAAAAAAAAAACTGAAAATGTCCAGTTTTCCGGTCCAATAAAAAGGTCCGCCTAAACTTATTGTAAAATTAGACCCCACTAAAGTTGAGCGTTGAATGAACTAAAACTGCGGCGCCAGACTGGGAGTTTTAGTCTCGGTACAATTTTTATTTCCACATAAAGTTTTTGTTGTGATAAACTAGGTATATAGTGTTAATATTCGGTACACCAAATATATCTTTGATTTACACAAATTAGTATAATTTGGTGTGCTATTTTTTAGGTACAATGGAGGCGCCTATAGGCCACAATTTGGTGTGCCCATATGTTGTGAAAGTGAGAGAGAGGCCATATTTTGCATGTGTTGACGCATTGCAAATTACTACTAATAGTTTATACATTAGCCAATTAGTGTGTTAAATAGCATAATGTAATAACATACGTTCTAAAAAAAAGACAAAGACAAACAATTATTGTTACACATTTGGCCTATAATTTCAAATTTATATTTTTCCCATGCCATTGGGCAGGTCCAAAGCTAGTAAGAAACATATAAAAGGAAAGATTAAAGATATCTTGCCTTTGTGATACCAAGGAAAGGAGGAAAAGAAAGAAAAATTACAATATAAAAGTTCACTTATGCCCAAAGTGCAAGAGAAGACATTAATCCAGCTCCAAGAAAGAGAGTAAAATAAGATACAACTTGGAGTCTCACATTGCAACTCATTCTCTTACTCAAGAAATCAGCAGCAATTAGGTCCACCAAAGCCATGTAGATTAAAATTCCAGCCGATACGGAATCAAAGACGCCTTCGACAACTATTGCTCTTGGGCTGTTGGGGTTGTAAACTGATGAAATGCTAGCCCCGATTGCAATTCCCATAGGGGTTGTTATCGCGAAAAAGCACGCCATCAGTGTGGCATGTAGGGTCTTAAATTGAGCTTGGGAAATGCAGCCTCCAAGTGCAAACCCTTCAAAAAACTGGTGGAATGATAATGCGCCAATCAAGGGTTTTATGGTACATGGGCTTTGTGAAACTCCTAGTGAAAGTCCGATGATGATTGAGTGTGAGACAATCCCAACTTCTAATACCTGTAAAAGATATATAGCAGATATACTAAATGGAAGCCAGCATTTTCAATCACTATATGAGAATCACATCTATGAGATAGCTCAACATTTCAGAGTAACTAAAACTTGCAAAACATTCCACGTAATAATGTCATGACGGGATTGAAAGTACGACCTACACTTGGGCTACGTTTTGTTTGCAAAAATGATGAATAGGATAGGACTATTTTTAATAATTTAATGCCTTTAGGGACTATTTTATCCCATGATTATTCCTTTATTTGATTCCTTGACCGTCTTTTATCATTTCTAAGATCATTTGATACCTAAGCTATTATATAATACCACCTCCCCACTAGGGATCATAGTATATCATCATATGGCCTTAAAACTGAAAAACATAGTCCATGGATTAAATAGAGGACTAATCCTGGGATATAATAGTACCTAAAGGCATTAAATTAGTACAAATATTCCTACCTCATGTATCATTTTTGCAAACAAACATAGCCTAGATGTAACATCAACACCGTGTAATGCTCCTAACAAAATCGAAAAAATGATCCGTTCATTTTGTTCTGCTTAATCAAAGCACTTTTCAAAATATATCGCGCTCCTGTCAGTTCTGAAATATAACCGTTATTTAATTTCCGTTTGGACTCACCACCAAGAACAACAGAAAATTCATTATAGATTAAACAATTTGTATTCTTTACTTTGAGCATTTACACAAGCAATTTAAGTATGATCATTAATTTACTTTTTCAAAATATATGAAAGTTGTAAGAACTGCATTTTCTTTATATATCAATACAATATCTGCCGGTTATAATGTGACTTTCACTCCAAATCAATGCTCAAGCCTGCCAAACCAAAGGTGCCTAGTAACAAATACAACAGATTCGCAAGAGGCACATGGCAAGAGACTGAGCAACTTGACCATGCAGAACAAAGCATTAACTACAGTCTACAATCTATAGCAAGCTTGTCATAATCATATCAACATATAGGGTAAGTTTACTAGAATCCTACATGTAATCCTATGATCTAACAAATGTAGAATTAAAACGACAAAAATCTCGAAGATATATATTTGGTTTCCTTGGTTCCATATCATATATACTATTATACTTGAGAGTTTAATATCATCTATAATTAGAGTTTAATAACATATAATTGAATTTCTGATGTCTCATTGAAACTCCTAAGCAAGTTTAATAGTTAAAAATCCACACATAAAGTGCATACTACACCGGACGACAAAACTAATTTAATGGCAGTATTAATAAAACATACAAGAGTCCTGTTCCCCAAAGAGCAGAGCAAAGGGTTACAGCAAAGAAGAAACAAATCAAGAAAATTACCTGTGAAACAACAACATGTCTGACTCCATCCTCCTCGCCCCCACCGCCTAGCTCGTGCGAGTGGGAGTGCGAGTGGGAATGCGCGTGCTCCTTGACATGGCCCTCACATGCCTCCTGTCCATGAGGATGGTTATGTCTATGATGCGCCGCGTGGGCATGCATCCCCACAATGTGCATCACCCCTCCCTCCTCTTCCCCAAACACCTTTCCATGTCTATCCTTCACTTCTGCTGGAAAGATACCCTGTTCAGCCATTGATTCAACATACTCCACATCGACAACTTGAATCTGTTTCTCTTGTTTTTTCTCGTAGTATTGAGTTGCAACGAAGTCAACGACCAAGGTGGCAAGCGCTGCCATCATGGCGAAGAACCCCGAGAATGGGAACTCAGACCAGGGGTACTTGGGTAAACAAACATCCGTAAGGGCTGATGTGGCATCCGGTAACATGTGCACAAAACCAGTGGCAAGTATGACACCCGCAGCAAAAGCCTTTGCAGCAAAAAACATGTTAGAGTCTGTTTGGAGGAACCGACGTTCCTTCCCAACCAATGGGATGGCTACACCACAAACTCCAGAGATGAGAATGGCGGCTATAGCCCCCATCTTGAGGAGGAAAGCCATTTTCTCATCTCGGCAAGTATCTATACCGGCATCATTTCCGCCACAAGTGGTGGTGGACATAGATTCAGAAAGGTTCTGCAAAAAGGAGTCTTTTGGGGAAACCACAAGACAAAATTAATCTGAATTTAGAGTCGACTACAAGTACTAAAAACTTAGCGGGAACTATAAAAGAGATAGGAGGAACGCTTCACAACTACACTGCTGACAAAACAAGAAATTAAGATAAATAATAAATTAGCTGCAATAAGTACTATTTATGTCCCAAAGCCACAAATTCTTGATTATCAAAATGCTACTCGCATGACTTGTGAAAATGTAATATAACTTTCCAATTGCTTTTAGTTAATTAGTGAGGAATCGAAGTCTAGAACAATGATAATGCTGCAGAAGAAATCTCTTGTTCCAACCAAAACAAAAGAATAACAAAAAAAAAAGTTAAACTGGCGCCAAAAGCAAGCAATTCACAAGAGTTATCAAATTATTGACCATGTCCCTCCCAGTTTGTTTGGTTCCAGAGAAAATGAACCAAAATAGAAACTAAAAAATCTTGTAAACATCAAATCTTCACATACCAAAAGTGCATACCCAATAATTTCAAGAATCAAAACCAACTTAACTATCAATTATCACAAGAAAATAAACTTACAAGCTGAAAAATGCAACCAAAATTAAATGCCCACTAATCTCAAGAATCAAACCGAGTAAATTACAACAATAAAGTAATAGGATTATACCCCAAACAGTATAACACGGGCCCCTTTTCACAGAAATGCATGCAAGAAAGAAAATGAAATCAAACTCTCAAATTAAAGAATTGGAACCTAAAGGCAAGAAATAGGATCAAAATTACCCGACAAAGCTCGAGTCTTTCCGCTAATTGGCTCAAGCCAAAGCCAAGGCAATAGCCCCTGACAAAGAAAATAGAGTATTTATGAGCATAAAATGGAGTATTTATAAGCACAAAATCTCAGACAAAAAGAAAGAGGAATTGGAAAGAGAACCTCAAGAAATGACATGGGTGTCAATATTTTGGCGAATTTCTGATCTGGGTTTGCAATGAAAGTTGGTCAAATTACACAATCCGAAACAGAAACAGAGCTCATCACATGCAAATAATGAACGAAAATGGTGTTGTCCTGCGCAACAGAGGGTGCAGTGTAGATGCCCTTCTGGCCTCTGGGTCTGGAGGTTTGTTTGCGTTGTCTTGTGATGGAAGAAGAGAGAGAAATGTCGACATTTTTGATGGGTCGGAGAGTTGCAAATTGGAAAATAATATGTCGACACCTATATAATAATACTAAGGATTGCTCAATAGTCATACAACCTGTTTTTAGTTGAGATCTTATATTTTATGAGTATAAAATAAATTTATTTTAAACAGCTCTAAAGTTAATATTTGTTTTCAAAGATTATACTTGACATTTGTCATAAAAATATTAATCTCAAATATTTTGTTTCTTTTTAAATTTAAACGTGAGATTATTAATCTAAAAATTTTATAATTTCGAGATTATAATTATAATCTTAAAATTATTAAGTTATTTTATAATCCCTAAACTAATAGTCTCAAGTCTAAATTTAAAAACAAACAAGATATTTAGGATTATGTTCCCTAAACACACAGTTCAAGAGAATATTCTCTTAAACTGTGTGTATATTTCTTTATTTCTGTATTTGCACCAAGTTCAAGGGAATATGCACACAATTCAAGACGCACAATTTAAGAGAATATTCTCTTGAACTGTGGGCTTAGCATGTACTTTAAGGGCACATGTTAAGAAATTTCTTAGGATTAATAGTCTTATCCCATGTATAATTTTTACAAACAAACATAACTTTAATGTAAGCTGTAAATTACCCGTGAGTGGTTAGCATAAAGTTAACTTTGATTAATTGACTAATACAGTATCGACACAAAATTTGGGAGATGATCTCTTTCTCTTCATATCAATACTATATTGATCAATTAACCAACTTAGCATGAAATCCGAATCCAAATTACCCGGGTCAAAAAAGGAAGCTAATAAGGGTACAATTATAACTGCAAAAAATCCATTCAAGGTATCAATCATATAATACTTTAAAATATACCTTCGAACATCTTAGAATCAGCTTTTGTTTGTTTGTGTCCAAAATTCCAAGTGACTCCAAAGATGTACCAAAAAAATCCAGAACAGCCTTGTTATAAAAAGTTTCATTTGTTTATTTTTATTTTAAAAAAATAATTTATATTTAAAAATTAATAATATAAAATAACATAATATCTCCAAATTTGTATTATAATTAATTTATCAAATCATATTATTCTCTTTGTTTAACTATATATTTAGAATGGATTTTTTACTTGTAGTTTGTAAATGTAAAGAAAATTAAGATTTTTCATATTAGACCCTCAAACATTAAGTTATGATGATTTCCTTTAAAAGAAGGCGCAACAGATTTTCCTATTTATTAATATCCTGAAACCATATACTTCTTCTGATCTAAATAATAAAGTTGGATAGTTTCTCTTATCTTTTAAACTAATTTGCTTTAATAATATATTTTTTTCTCTCTCATCTTTTGAACTTTAAAAATATAATATTGATATTTTGTACTCAATTTAATTAATTAGACATGGTATATTTATTATATTTATTACTTTATGTACTTATTCCTGCAAAGTTAATTACAATGGTGTGATTAATAAATTAGTAACATAATTATTTTCTAGATACATATAAAATAAAATATATTTTTAATATTCATAAATTTTACAAATTAACCTCATCTCGTGTGATAAAAAGAGTAGTAAAATAACCAAAAATTATTAATAAATATCCATTCATCATCATCTCATCTCTATTAAATAAAGCCTTCAGTTTTTACAACCGTTAACTTCGGTGATTTTGTGTCACATGATATAATTTGGTCTCTTATTTTCTATCTTCAATTTCTCTTTTCCATTTTATCTGCACTAATCTCTCTCACATAATTAAATCATATTAGTCAATCCGACACACATGATGTGTGTTTAAATTTTTTTCATTGTACAATAAAAATTATTTTTAAAAAATAAAAAATAAAGATAAATTAGGTTCAAAATATAATAAAGAAAGGAAGATAGTGAAAAAGCATGAATTTATTATGTGAGAGAGATTAATAGTAATAATATAAATGAACCAAGTCGAACAGAGTATTAAGTTACTCAGATTTGATTCATAAAATTTATCGAGTATAAAATAAGGTTTGATCAAGATTTATTTATCTACCGAATCGAGGACGATCTCGAATCGAGCCCGATCAGTTTGAATTTTTCGAACGAATATGATCCGAATATTAATAGAAAATTACAATTTGAGAAGGTTCGAGTAATTTATCAAAATTTAAAATTTGCTCATATTTGAATTATTTATATTTCGAATCGAACTCGAATTGAATTTTTATTCGAACGAGTACGAATTGAATCCGAACTGTTTGCTTATTTTACAATCTTAATTAATAGTGGTAAAATAAGATTATATAGGTTAAGAGAGATAAAATAAGAGACTAAATTATATTACGTGACTCAAAATTATTAAAATGACGATTATACAAATTAGGTGGTGTTTGATTGTATTTTAATGTATCTTAACAGCCCACCTCTTAATGCATATTAATATTTTAAATTGGGATAAAAAAAATTATCTTTGAATGCCTCTAAATCATTAAGATACAAATATGAATCTAAACTGTTCAGAGAACCTCTTAATATAAATATGTGAACTGTTAAAATGCATTAAAAGTTGACATGTTAAGATGCAATCAAACGTCACATTAGAGGCTTTATTAAGGGAATAGATAAATTCGTAACAGTTTTTAATATTTTCACACGTAGAACCCACTTTTTAATCAAACTATGATCAAAAAAAGAGAATTGATATTTTCACAAGTTAATTTGATATTTTTACAAGTGGATCCCATTTTTAATTAAACCAACCCTTTGTGCAGTAAATTAATTATAGGATTTAGTTCTTATGTATAAATTACCCCCACTTGATAAATAACTAAACATTTAGTTGCTTAATATGTGATTAGTAGCGTTACTCAATTGAAGATAATTTTTATTTATTTAATTATTATAATACTAATAATATTAATAATAATTAAAAAATAGTTAAGAAATAAGTGAGAAAAATTATTTACACATAAAAATTAGGATTTAAGGCTTTCTGCCACCGGAAAAAAAAGTATTTTTAGAATTTCTATTATCATATCATATTACTAAATTAAGATTTTTATGAAATAAATTATACTTAAAATATGTAAACTTTATATATAAGACTGTAAAAATTAATCTTATAAAATTATAAAAATTAATTTAAGTTTGACATTGGAACTGCTCATTTGAATTAATCTTATAAAAATTGATGTAATAAGATAAAATAGAAGTTTCAAATTATTTATTTGTTCGTAGTATTTGGACCACAAGACATGCAAGTTTTTATCATTATATGATCCATCGGGCAGCCTAATATACGTTTTATATATATGGAAAAAGACTTATATATAAAGTTTACACATTTATAAAAATCTTAAGTATAATTTGTTTCATAAAAATCTTAATTTAAGTATAATTTGTTTACACATTATACTTTAAGTGTAATGTGTAAACAAATCTTAATATAGTAATATGATATGATAATAGAAATTCAGAAAATAATTTACACATTTAGTAATATGATATGATAAAGTTTATACAGTCTTATATATAAAGTTTATATATTTTAAATTTACACAGTCTTGTATATAAAGTTTAAATATACACAGTCTTATATATAAATTTACACAATCTTATATATAAAATTTACACATTTTAAGTATCATTTGTTTCATAAAAATTTTGATTTAGTAAAATTCTGAAAATAATTTTTTTTCTGGTGGGAGAAAGCCTTAGATCCTAACTTTTATGTGTAAATATTTTTTCTTACTTATTTCCTAACTGTTTTCTAATTATTATTATTATTACTATCATAATAATTAAATAAATAAAAGTTGTCTTCAACTGAGTAACACTAATAATCAAATAAAGTTAAGCAACTAGATGTTTAGTTATTTATTAGGTAGGGGTAATTTGGACATAAAAACTAAATTCTATAGTTAATTTACTACACAAAGGATTGATTTAATTAAAAATGAAACCCACTTGTAAAAATATTAAATTCGTAAAAATATTAATTCCCTTAATAAAAAATAAACTCTACGTGTGTAAATATTAAAAACTATTATGAATTTATATATTCCCTTTATTAATAGTGAATTCTTATCTCTCTATATTTTATTTTGAAGACAATTTGTCTTTAATTTATCATTTCCCTATTTTTTATGCTACAATAAAAAAAAATTTAAACCACACGCATTGTGTGTGGCAGGGTGAGTAGTCGAATCTTTCAATAAAATATCCACTCATCATTCTTTCTTTTTCTCTGTCCGTCTCCAATCAGAGTCTACACACAGCAAAGCAAACACATTTCAGTATTTCACTCTCTCTATTACAAAGACTCTCCTCTCTCCAAAATCGAATAAAAAATGTTTGAAGATTTTGCATTAAATCCTTCGATCTTGGCATCCATAGACAGCTGGTGTACTCCAACTTTTCTGTTTGTTCTTCTAAATTTGATGATAGGCACTATCCTTTTCAGATCAAGATTATCAAAGCAACAACACCAACCACAAAATCAAGAAAAACAACAAAATAAAGAAAAACAAGAGCAAGAATCTCATCAAAATGACCCACAACAGCTCAAATTAGCTAGATCAAATTCTGTTCTTGAGCGCCTCAAATCTATCACTCTCTATAATTTCAGATCCCAAGAATCAACACCCACTACAGAGATCCAATTCGTTTTTGGCCATTTTCATGAAAAAAAACCCACAAAATCTCAGACCCATTTAGTTGTTGAACAAATTCATGAAGAAAAAGCCTCCGAATCACATACCCAATTCGATTCTGAGCAAACCCATGAAGCAAAAATCACAAATACACACACCCATGAAGCTAATGAAGAAATTAGTGAAGAAGATGAAGAGCCACAAAGCCTAGATGAAGCTAACGAAGAAATTAGTGAAGAAGAAGAAGAAGAGCCACAAAGCCTAGATGAAGCTAATGAAGAACCACAAAGCCTAGATGAGGTTTACAGTCAGCAAGTCCAGCTTACCTGCCGTCACGTTAGCAGGACAACTTCTGACACGAAGCCTGCGTCTGGTGAAGTTCCGGCGAAGCTGCCGCAGAAACTGAGGAAGTCGGCGAGTGTGAAATCTGCGTTTGGACATTTTGAGGAGAGGGACATTGTGGAGAGCCGCCGGCCAGCAACGGTGAGGGAGAGGAGTGCTAGAGTGACCGAGGATGATGAGGGTGTTGATGCAAAAGCTGATGATTTCATCAACAAATTCAAGAATCAGTTGAAGTTGCAGAGGATGGATTCGATGATCAGGTACAAGAATGTGATCAGCAGTGGGAGTGCCACGTAACTTAGATTCCAGGGGTGGTTTATGAAAGTTTTCTAAATTCAGGGATCTTTTTGAAAAATGGAAAAATTATGTTGTGTTTGGTACGGTTAATAGATCCAAGGGGGAATACAGGATGGGAATTTTGGTAATTTTATTTTTGCATAGAATCATGGCCATGGAAAAACACAGTGAAGGGGAAGATCAATGTAGGTAGCGGGCTGAAATATATAATTTCAGAACTTAGGTGGTGATATTTTTGGAAATTTTACTAATGTTGGGGATTACTTTTGATTAGGTGTTTAATGGCATTTCTCCTTTTCCTTCCTTCTCAAGTAGAGTAATTTACTCTTATGAAATGGGGCATTTTGGTAACAAAATTTGACCTTTGTGGAGAAGATGAAGATGTCACTAAGGTGATGCTGAGTGCTGCGGACATGAAAATTGAGCATAAGTATATTTAAATTTTATTTATTTATATTTTTATCTTCGTTAGGGTTAAAATATAAATAAATAAAAATTAATATATACGTGTCTAATTTTTATGTTTACGTAGAGTTTTTGGGTAATGCTTGGTTGGTCGACTGGTGCAAGTGGAGATATTACTTGGGTGTTACGTATATATGATCATTTATCTATAACTATATTAAATAAGGAGACCAACCATGATATTAATTTTTAGTTGATCATGAATTAACTCATATAATAATAATAATTTATTTATTTATTTTAAAAAAAAACTTATTCAAAAATTTAACCTACGGCTCCCATTAAGGTTCTAGCTATTTAGAAGGATTTGTGCATTAATTAATTAAGGTGGATTAGTTTTGATTTATTTTCAATTTTCTTTTGATTATTGAGTTAATTGATGTTATGCTATGTTTTCTCTTTGTATAGGCGGAGCTTTCATTGAGTAAGAAGTTGAATAGTAGCTCCAACTACAAACAGGTATGCTTATCACCATAAAAATTGTAACGTTATAATTATTTGTTTTTGAGACTGTTACATGTAATTATTATATTTTTGAGCAAACTTTTTGTATATCTCACTACTCTTATAGGATAAATGTTTACATTTTGAAAGTTTATTTTTAGGAATTCAATTGATTTTAGATAAGATTTATTATTTTCAAAAGTCAAAAACATCGCATTAATCTTGAATTTAAAAATATATACTTAGGATGATGCTGTTATAAATCTGTAAATAAAATATATATATATATATATATATATTAACTTATCTCAAACCGTTGTCAAGGCTAGTACTTGGTACTATGTCCTTAAGACAATTATGCCCTCCGTATGGTGCTCAGAGTTGATAGCACTTGTTTCCTAGGATACAATGACACTGTATACTATAGTAGCATTCTAAATAGTATACTCAATGAACCAGAATAATATTTAGAACTCTCTCTCAAAAAACAACTATGAAATGATTACTAAAAACTAAACTGATAATGCTTGAATGCTTGAATTGAATGAATGATAAGATTGCCCTCTCCTATTTATTTATAAGATGTGTTGGTGACCCTTCGGATGGGCACTTAGCTCTTGAAAAGGCATGGGATGCCTTTGAAAGACGTAGTTTTAGTTTTAGCGGAACAAAAACTACGTTGTTTTAAGTTTAGCAGAAAATGCACTATAAAACGACGTAGTTTTGAGCCGTCCGTTCAAACTGATACCCTTTCAGCAGATACCGCTTCTCAAAACGATACAGTTTTGATAATAATAATAAATAACATTTATTAAAACGACACAGTTTTGATTAAATTTTAATTAAAAAATTTAAATAAATTTTGTCTAAAAAGATATATACAAGGACCCAGACCCAGGCCGGTCGCGATGGCACGCGTATGGGTTTGAATCAAGTCTTGACTAGGTTCGCTCTCTTCCACAAAAGTGGGGTGCTCCTTGGGGCCAAAACCCAAGAGCAATTTCCTTGTATATAAACATATTAAATGTTTAGTTCTTAACTGATGTGGGACTTGCCTTTTTTCCACATGTATTTATTATCATTTATCATTTTCAAGTGTGATCTTTGGGAGTTAATATCTCATTCATTACTCCATAGATTTGAGCTTCCAAATACTTAATTTAATCTACTCATAGAGTAGAACACATTAATATATGAAATCATTAAAAATAATTAATGAACCCCACATTAAATTAAGCTCAAATTCTAACAGATGCTACTGCATAATAATACTCATCTTGATCTCCAAAAATATATACTCAGGATGATGCTACTGCATAATAATACCTGCTCTCCATGTTGAATGTCCCACACTCTTATGTATAACAAATTGTATGTATTACAAACCAATAAAAATGTGTAAAATATTTAACGGTAGTTCTCGCTTTTTATTTTTATTTTTCTCTTTTTTATACTGTTTGTTCACTGTTTTGTGTTTATAGTATTACTCATTTTATTTATTGTAGAGCAATTTTAAAATGACAAATACTTTAAACATTTAGGATAAGAGAGTATGACATCCATTTTATTTATTGATTACTTTGATTTCTAGAGCATCAACAATTGTTTTTTAGTCCCTTTATTCTAAAATTAGAAATACAATTTGACTTTTGACTTTAAATGACGTCCTAATAAACTTTAAATTAATGTGAATTTATTTAACTTTAGTTGATACAATTATTATAATTATATAGTATATAACAAAAATTACTAATCACAAAATTTATTTTATTTTAAATTTTATGAGACATTAATTTTAAAATTTAATATGTCGTCGTTTGATTTCAAAAGTTAAACTATATCTCTAATTTTGGAATTGATGTTTGTCTGCACTCAAAGTTGTTCAAAGGGATCCGGTTATCATGAAGTTAACTTCATGGTAATTTAGTCAATTTACCAATATAATGCTCAGAGAGAGATTATCTCCCGATCTGCGTATTAACACCGTATTAGTCAATTGATCAATTTAAACTTCATGCTAATTACTTCCTGTTTAAAGTATTGTTGTTAACTACCTGTTTACACCTTGTTTTGTTTGTTGACACTACGGTGTGAAAGATTGTAAAAGAGAAGATATATAAGAACAGAATATATAGATATAACATAAGCCATGAACAAGTGGTCAAGTAGTTAAGAGTGTTGCTTAAAGTTCAAACAAATGATGATTATTTATTTGCAAAATTGTCAAATTTCACAAGATATTCAAATAAAGTTGGTCATCTAAGTTGAAAATTTTCAAATATATCTTTATTAATGTTTTTTTGTTAGAACATAGCTGTCCAGCCCTTACTAGAAAATATCTAGCTTTATGCTATATGAATAGAACAAAAAAAAAATGACCGACAGTTTTATACTTGCATAAATAATTTCTAGCATTGCTCTTTATTAAAACAAAAACTCTATGTGGACATGAAAATTATACATGAAATTAGACCGAGTGTATTTGAATTTTATCTATTTATATTTTGACCTCCAATAGAGATAAAAATATAAATAGGTGAAATTCAAATACACTCGAATCTAATTTGTATGTCCGCATAGAAAAACTCTTTTTAAGACAAAAATAGTGTCTAGTTCAACGAATAAGACAAAATAATTGGAGGGTAGAAAGTACATAGTGCATATTCTCATATGTATTCATATTAGTATAATATATTTATAACTGAGTGATATTGAGGGTCTTAAATTTTTTATTTTGAAAAATATCTTAAATGACGTGTCATCATAACATTGTAATATATTAGTATATAATTGACTATACCCTAAATTATCATTAAAATATATATTTAATATCATGTCATTTAAGACAAAATTATATATAATACAGAGAACGACCATTTATATTGACCGAGTTTTATTTTATTTTTATTTTTATTGATCAAATGTTGGCTGAGTTAATCGAGTATTTTTGGATAGTCGTGAATTAACTCAAATAATGAATATTTTATTTATTTAAATTCCTTTTAAAAATAATATATACAGAAAATAAGTATTAAAATCTTATCTCAACTCTATAAGATATATCATACCTATCAAATTGAAGGATATGTTGAACTAGAGTTCTATTTACTCTTCTTTCCTTAAAATGAATGGTGGGAAATCTTTTTACGGAAATTTTTATATATATTCTATGCATGGTACGACTCCCTAAAAATGGCAAATGAAAACGGTCCTTATAGGATCTATAACGACAATTTTTATATAAAAATATTATTTTTTGTTATGAATTTATCTGTTTATATGAATATATTAGATTGGAGATCTTATTCTTGGTTGTCAATTCTATTAGTCAGAGATCCAGAATCAAATCGAGCAAAAGATTTGTGAAGTTCGGTGTGAAGAAAGATATTGCAGACCACACAATGAAAGAGTTTGAAAAAAAAAACATGGTTTACTCCACTAAATTAATAAGTATTTTTGCTATCAAAAAAAATAAAATAAGTATTTTATATTGTGCTAAATTTTCTCTATTTTTTTAAAATTTAGTATTAAATGATTATGACAATTGTGGAATGGATATTTTCAAAAAAAATAATTAATTACCTTGATATATAAAGTATTGTGGTTATTAAATTATTCCATCATAATTCATATTTCCTTTTAGTGAATCATGATTGATATATTCTCTCCGTTTCAAATATAAGATTATTATTATTTTTAAAAGTTAATTTGAAATATTTTGTATATTCAAAATTAACATAAAATTATTTAATTTTAGTCAATAAAGTGATTAATATTGTAAACTATATATCCACACAAAGAAACTACTAATTATATGTTTTTGTTTTGCAATTCTTAATTATTTTTTATTAAATTTTAAATTTTAAAAAAAATCTCAAATTGGCCTTCAGAAAAAATCAATAATAATTTTATAATTTGAACGAATGGTTTAAGACCTCGATTTTTAATTATTATTAATAAAACTTAATCATAGATTTCTACGGATGAGTGCGATTCTAAAAATGAAAGGAATAAAAAGGCAAAAAAATATAGACCGACAAAAGAACATAGATATGTGCAATAATGATTTTAAATTCAGATCGAGTTTAGTTTGTTTTATTATGCCTTATGGAAGCATCACGCTGATAGGATAATACTTTTGGGAATTGGGGAAAAACTACTTTTGCTATAAAAGTACGAAGTAAAAGGAGAGTATTTATCCGTAGGCTATCCCATATTTTTAGACTTAAATCGAAATGAAAAAATTATCTAAGAATTGTTCCATGGATTTTATCAGAAATGTTTGATGTTTCTTGGGGTTTCTTGGCGAACGTGAAGTCATCGGATGAATTGCCGATCGAATAAATAGATCAGATCTGGACGCCGCTGTTGCTCCGCGACGATACGGACTCGACCTGTTCCTATCCACCCCAAGGCGCCATAGCATGTCGAGAATAAGGGGGATATACTGGACGTAACCACTCCTTTGGTTGGGGACTGTATCGCTCTGCCTTTCAATCGATACACAATTGAGAAGGCCAAAATTATCGGATGGATTGATCTTAATTTAATCACTAGTTATTAAATAGGTGACATCAAAAATTATTATTAAATAGGTGACATAAAAAATTAATCTATTCATAACAAGTTAAACAAAATCTTCTCTTTTAAACCCTTTTTCTAAGATTTTAACGTAAGATTTATCTATACTTAAACTGGCTATCATCACTATAGTATGGAGACATAAAATAGATAAAGAGTTGAAAGAGTCGTATCTCACACGTGGATCGCTGCATTCTAAGAAAGTTATGATTGGAAGAGACCAAACGGTGTCGTACCGGATTGCCAGTGAAATGAGATGAGATGAGATAAGTTCTGATGATGACGTCGCATGTTGAAAAAATCGCGTTATAGGTACTGACTTGCATTTTCCCTTTTGGAATGGTCGATGAATGCCCCAGTGTCGATTTGTCATTGTTTCCGACATTGCCACAGTCTTGTTTGTTGTACGGGTACCAATATTTAGTTGTCGTTGATTTTGAAATTGCTCCAGTCTTGCTTGTCGTGTGGAGTAGTTCACTAGTTATTTTAGAACATTTCTTTTTTTATAAAATAGAATATAATAACTTTGTGTTCCAATATGAGTAAAAAAATTTAATATTTCTCCAAAAAAAAAATCTAAAAAATTTATACAAAATCGTGTTCATTAGGTCATTTAGGCAGATTTATTAGGTCAGTTTTTTTACAAAATCGGTGCCATAAGTACTTGCTGAACTTGAGTAAGCAGCGGAACATTTTTAACTTATTTTTCATGACCGAATTAATCTGATTTTCAACTTTTGTTAAGTGCATTTACGAGTTTCAAAAATATCAAATACTTCATTTATTTATCATTTCAAATACACCAAAAACTAACAACCAAACAAACTCATATTACTGTGAAACACGGAAAAGAAAGTAGCATTACCTCTTTCTCAAGTAGTATCCATTTGATTAAATTCCTTTGTATCTGGTTTGGAAAAATTTTAATAAAATTTGGGTAACAAAACAAAATTGACACTAATCAAATCATATTGATTATAAATCAATTGACAAAAATGGATTTTATAGACGATTATGACACTGCGAGTGACAACTTAGAAGAACAAAAGTGTCACTCAATCGAAAATTTAATTCAAATATATATTTGCTTCTATCTTAAAACTCACAATTAAGATAAGTGGAGAGAAAATGATTCACTTTCTATCCATTACTCTTCTTTTCTCTTCACTACATTATCTAAGCGAATCCGAAACATATTATTGGGAGTCGATTCAGTAATTAAACCTTCATACTATGTTTTATTACGGACTAGAATAAAAAAAAGCAGTGAAAGTGTCACATTTAATTTTTTTTTACCCACCATACCTTATTCATAAAATCTATTTCATATTTTACCATTTTTATTCAAATATTTATTTATTTCTTTAATTGCACCTACATAGTATAGGCCACAAATACTAGTTGAATTAACTCAACACAGTTTCATTATTGAAATAAACAGTAGTCCAAAGCTCACAGAAATAGGCCTAAAAGAATTTTGCAGCACCCTATTGGGCTAATTGCTTCCAACATTAAAAAATAAAAATAGGAACAAACATTTTTAGAAAAAATTATAACAAAAGTGCATCCAGATAATATTTACAGAATTAATAAATTTTTAATATTTTATTTACAAAATTAGTACACCTTAACTCCTCCCTAACTCTCAGATCTGACAGCCTCCATTTCTTCCCTCTCCCACAGCCACCACCGTGGTCTCGCAATAAGGCCATGCAAATTGGGGATTTTTCGAGGAATTTGTTTAAGTTCAATTTTTCGAAGGTGGAGGAGTTCCTGGTGGATTTGATATCCTTGGATTTGAAGCACAATTTGACCACCTCAAATAGTTTCCGAACTCGGAGGAGTTTCTGGTGGATTACAAATGACCTCATATGAGTTCTTTGTTTTAGAATGTGAAATAAGTAAAAACTTAAAAGGGCCTTTATTTTATTCCACTCGTTAGTGCCAAATAGTGTTAGTACATTTTTTTTTCACAGTACAGTTAGTAGCCAAACCTTCATATAAAGGTAATCAATTCAGTTTTATTGTGTTACCAATTAATTATAAAAAATTTAAGAACAAAGGTAACCAATTCAGTTTTATTGGGTTCTGCAATGGTCGCCGTTGGTACATTTTTTTTTTCCATAATGCAGTTGGTAGTCAAACCTTCATACAAAGGTAATCAATTCAGTTTTATTGGGTTCTGCAATGGTCGCCGTCAGTACATTTTTTTTTAATTTTTTTTCATAGTGCCGTTGTTAGCCAAACCTTCATACAAAGGTAACCAATTCAGTTTTATTGGGTTACCAATTAATTATAAAAAATTTAAGAACAATTTTCAAGTGTTACATGAATTTGTTTTTTTTAACATGTGTAACCATGAATAGTTTTATTGGGTTATGCAATGGTCGCCGTCGGTACAATTTTTTTTTCCATAGTGCAGTTGATAGCCAAACCTTCATACAAAGATAACCAATTTAGTCGAACTAGGTTACCAATTAATTATAAAAAATTTAAGAAAAGTTTTCCAAGTGTTATCTGAATTTGTTTTCTTCAATATGTACAACCAGGAACAGTTTATTGGGTGGTGATGGGGGCGGTGGTGGGAACCGACGGTTGCAGGGGCGGTGGCGGAGAGTAGTAGTAATATCCGAAAATGGGTGGTGATGGGGCGGTGGGCAATTGGAGTCTGGATTGAGGACCGCGGTGACGGAGAGGGAAGCGGCGGAGATTTTGATTTGGAATGATGAACAGGGAGAGAGAATGACCGCCCATGATCCCTTGCAAAAGAAGATGGCCACGGAGAAGAAGGAACATAGGGTCAACCAGGCTGAGCTCAATAAGCAGGAGGCCCATGAACTCAACGCCGCCAACAAACAAGCGACTGCCGCCCACGGAACCATAACAGGGACCCACTCCTATACCACCACCGGGATGCATCAGATGTCTGCGATGCCTGGGGAGCCTGCAGGGCAGGTGACTGAAGGTGTGGTTGAGTCCCACACTAATATCAGATTTGATTTAATTGTTATATCTCAAAGATTTGGTAACTGCTGTATATGGCAATTACTTCTCATTGATTTCAGGTTTTCTTACTAATGTGAAATTGGATAATATGAATTTGTTGTCTCTCTTTTGAAATTATTTTCTGGATATACTAATATTGTAAATAATTTATAAATGTTGTATAGTAGTGTAAAGAACCCAAAAATATAAATGGTCCCGAATCATATTCTAAATTGAAGAGTTTGAGAACCTAGGTCTTCTTCCTAATGGGCTCGAGCACGAAGGTGAAGTAATTGCTGATACAAATATACAATTTTCGACTACTTCCATTTTGTTTTATTTTGGTCAAAATTAATGATTTCTACTTTCACATTTTTAGAAACAAACACAATTGGTAGATAATTTATATATCAAGTAGTATGGATAGAGTTGTAGTCAAGGGCGCTAGTCAGTAATAAGTAGAGCGGAACACAGTTGGCTGACAAAAAGACATAATTTTGTTATTAATTTTCCAAAAAAAAATAAATGCAAAAACAATAATTAGTAAATAGGTTAGAATCCTCTCCGTAGGATTTATATACAATTGTTTTCAATTATCTTATTTATTTTGACCAAAAATATTTTCTAATTGAATTAATATTTTCTTAACTTTGATAATTTAATATCAAGTGTTAAAGGGTTCAATTAACAAAGTAACATTTCCTAAGGTAAAGAGAGTTCCTATTTCTCTTAAATGATTTTTCTTTACTAAAAGTTTTTCAAAATAATATATGATATATATAAGTTATTTTAAAACAAAAAGCCTTGGCCTTTTCTTTTTTTCTTTGTCCGAAAAAATGAAATCGGCACATGGGAGCTTGAAAGATGTAATTGATATGACTGGGGCCCATGAGCTTAATTTGAGAGGGTTGGGGGACTGTTTAATAAAGACCGAATGAAACAGTTCTGAATGTTCAAATAATCTGAATGAGCTGAATGAAACTGAATAATGAATGAAAATAGTTGTTTGATATTTGATATATCTGAAACATCTGAATAAGAATATTTTATTATTTTATCCCTCTGAAAAAATTCAAACTTATTATAAATTTATTTAATATTATTTAATTTAATAGTTAATATTGTAAAAAAAATTAAATATAAAAAAATTCATTCAACAGTCATTCAACCAAAAAAATTAAACTTTGCCATTCACGTCCAAAAATCTTAACGATTTAGCCATTCAGACGATTTTTACTCAAAACAAACGCACTAAATAGTTGACCGATTCAAGCCAGTCAGCCATTCAGCTTCATTCAACTCTAAACAAACACCCCCTTAGCCTTACTAAGCCTTGACCATGTGTTGGCAGCATAATACTGAGTATTTGGAAACTTTGATTTTTTTTTTCAATTAGACAATGTGCTCACATTTGGTTTTACTAGGCCAAAATTTGAAAACTTGTTAGCATGCAAATTCGCCTTTGTTTAATACATCCGAACCTTCCTTTTCAAATCAAACTTATCCAAGCCGTTGGTTTCCAAATAAATTTCTAAATTACAAATTTACCCTTAACTCAAAACTTTTTATAAATAGCAAAACTTTTCTTCATTTCCAACTCGCCAATTTTCAAGAAAAATAAAGCTTACTCTCTCTTTGCCTACATATTCCTCTCTTAAATAGCTTTCACTCTTCTACTTAAAGTTCTGACTTTAAAAAAGAGAAAATTAGTCAAAGTATCTAAAATAAATTCTTAAATTAATTTATTTTCATTATCTCATACTTGTTTACAATTATAGATATACAAATATAAATTATTATACACACACACACACACACACACACACACATATATATATATATATATATATATATATTTTATCTATTCATATAATAAAAAGTCAGTTTAGATACCGTAATTCAGATATATTCCATAAACAAGAATATTATTCTAATGGTGTTTAAAGTTCTAAGTGACATTTTATTGATATAGTTTATTTATAAAAATTTGAAATTCGAAGATATTCTTTAAACAAGAATATTATTCGAAGGGTGTTTAAAGTTCTAAGTGATCTATCAAAAATATTTATATAAATATTAATTGTGTAACTTTAAAGTTTTAGATATCGTAATTCAGAGATAATCCTTAAACAAGAATAATATTCGAATGGTGTTTAAAGTTGGCGTTTGATTGTATCTTAATGCATTTTAACAGCTCACCTCTCAATGCATCTTAATGTTTGAAATTGGGATAAAAAATTTCTCTCTGAATGCCTTTAAATCATTAAGATACAAATATGAGTCTAAACTATTCAAAAGATCTCTTAATACAAATATGTGAGCTGCTAAAATGTATTAAGAGATGTGTTGTAAAATGTATTAAGATGCAATCAAATACCAGATCGTGATAGATAAAATATAGGGGCTATTTACACTTCTATTACATGAAGTACCATCAAATTCATAATTCGGCCCCCTAAAGAATTTGAGCTTACAATTTACTACATCAATTTCTAATTTGATGCAATTTAGCCCCCAATTTTAGAATTCGGTCAAAATTGGCCGGAATACCTGACCCGTCCAAGAATTCAATCGGGTTTTGTGTATTTAATATCAGTTGACCGTATAAATATACAGTTTGACTTAATTTTAAAAGGAAATATTTATATTTTTGTTACATCAAGTACCACCATATTCATGATTCGACCACCAAAGAAAAAAATTTAAAATTATAAATATAATAATTTTTAGCCCTTTAAAAAAAAGTAACTAATACTGTAGAAATACGGTATAAAATTATAAATATAATTTAAAATTATAAATATTTATAAATAAAATTATAAATATAATTTGTAAAATTTAAGTTGTGATATAATTTGTAAAATTTAAGATGTAAAATTTATAATTTATAATTTGCAAGATTTAAGTTGTAAAATTTATACATACAATTTGTTAAATTTAAGACGAAAATTTATAATTTATGATATAATTTATAATTTGAAAGATTTAATTTATAAAATTTATACATACAATTTGTTAAATTTAAGATGTAAAATTGATAATTTATGACATAATTTATAACTTGCAAAATTTAACTTGTAAAATTTAAGCATACAATTTGTAAAATTTAAGACGTGAAATTTATAATTTGAGAGATTTAAGTTGTAAAATTTATACATACAATATGTTAAAATTTTCAAATTTGAAGGAACAAAATAATTTAAAGGATTAGGGAAGAGGGAGAGAGGAGAGAGAGCAAATGGGTCATGTTTTTTCTTTTTTCTTTTTCAATTTATAAAATTAAAATTTTAAATATTTATAAATAAAATTATAAAAATTATAAATACAATTTGTAAACTTTAAGTTGTGATATAATTTGTAAAATTTATACATACAATCTTTTAAAATTTTCAAATTTGAAGGAACAAAACAATTTGAAGGATTAGGGAAGAGGAAGAGAGGAGAGAGAGAGAGAGCAAATGTGTCATTTTTTTTTTTCTTTTTCAATTTATACCATTTAAAATTATAAATATTTATAAATAAAATTATAAAAATTATAAATACAATTTGTAAAATTAAGTTGTGATATAATTTATAAAATTTACGACGTAAAATTTATAATTTATGATATAATTTATAATTTGCAAGATTTAAGTTGTAAAATTTATACATACAATTTGTTAAATTTAAGACATAAAATTCATATCTTATGATATAATTTATAATTTGCAAGATTTAAGTTGTAAAATTTATACATACAATTTGTAAAATTTAAGATGTAAAATTTATAATATTAATTTATGATATAATTTATAATTTGCAAGATTTAAGTTGTAAAATTTATGCATACAATTTGTAAAATTTAAGACAGTAAAAGTTATAATTTATGATATATTTTATAATTTGCAAGATTTAAGTTGTAAAATTTATATAGAAAATTTGTTAAAATTTCCAAATTTGAAGGAACAAAACAATTTGAAGGATTTGGGAAGAGGGAGAGAGGAGAGAGAAAGCAAATGGGTCATAATTTATTTCTTTTTTCTTTTTCAATTTTTTCCTTCTCCTTTTGTATGCTATTCAATATAAAAAGAGTATTATTTAATTAATCAAATTTGGGCACTTTTGTGAATTTATTAAAAGTTTAATGTTATTTGTGTTAAAATATAATTTGTATGTTTAAAAGTTTATTGATTTTTTTGGTAATTAAGTATTTTTTTAAATTTTAAATAAAAAAAATTATATTTGGTAATCTTTGTATTAATATTTAAATTTAATAATTTAACATATAATAATTATTTAAAAATATTTATACAAATTTAATACATCAAAATAAGTATTTATACAAATTTTATAAGAATTAGGTACTTGATGCAGTAAATTAGTGAATTTGGTGTTACTTGATGTAACATAAGTGTTATTAGACTATATTCTGTTTGTATCAAATTAGACACTTGATGTAGTAAAGTGTAAGCTCAAATTCTTTGGGAGCATAATTATGAATATGATGGTACTTCATGTAGTAAACTGTATTTAGCCCTAAAATATATTATTATATATATTTTTGAGTTAAACAGATTTATTTGTTATATCAAGTATTATTTAATTGATTAAACTATTATTATTGATATATGTCATCACGAGTATTTGAGCATAAATTCATCTATCCACAAAATACTTGTTGCATAATATAAAAGTTATTTAAACTTTTATATATCAAATTTCAGTGAATATATCTACTTAAAAAGAAGCAAACAACTTAATATAAAGTTATTTAAACTTTTATATCTGAATTGAAGTTATATCCGTTTAACATTAAAACACATTCTTATTTATATAAAAAATAAATCCTTATAAATCTGACATAAAATTATATATCTGCTTATTTAGAAGCATTTTCACTCAAATATAAAAGTTATATAAACTTTTAGTACGGTGCATAAAGTTACATATTCGTTTATACAGAAACATTGTTTAATCTAAGCATAAATTAATATCTGTTTACAAAGAAGCATATTTACACAAGTATAAAAGTCTTTGAACTTTTATAAACATATACGCTCTTTAATTGCTATATGCTTATTTAAGAAGCCTCAAATATAAAAGTTATTTAAACTTTTTTATACCTGCATTAGTCTTATATGCTTATCTTAGAAGCAAAATTCTGTCAAACAATTTGTAAAAAGGGAAAAATGGTAGAGTTAATTTATTTTATGTACCTGTGAGAGACGAGTAATTCTTTGACCAATATAAGAGTCTTAGAGAGGTCAGCTGAGAGTTGGGTCTCTAGTGTACTTGTGAGGTGAGGAAAATGTTGTCGTTTCAAGATCAGATCATAAAGTATAATTGAACTCAAAGAAAAAAGTGCAATTAAACTTGAGGAGCGAGCTGGAAAGCTTGATGTCTAAGATAGTTAGTTTGTGTATAGTTAGAAGTTTGTCTTTAAAATTTTGTAAATGTTTTTCTGCCTGTTGAAAGAATATTTATTATTGAGAGTAATAGGATCTCAAGTTCTGGAGAGGAGCTTGAGACTAGGACATAGCAACATAACCGGGATGTATGTTGTGAACCAGAAAAATCTCTATGCATTGTATGATTGAATTTTTATTGTCTTGCATATTAATTTATACTAGTACAGATTAATTAACTAAAAATTCAAAAAAGACTTGATAGACACATAATTAATACATTTTAATATTCCAATATTCATTATTTTATATGTTTATTTTATTTTAATAATATATTTTATTTTGTGTTGTAGGAAATACCATTTATTTTTCTTGGGGAGCAAATAAAGGATTTATATCCAACTTTTAAATATGGAAAATGATTATTGGAGGATTGCCATATAGAGATTAAAGTCAAGTAGAAAAGAAGAGGATAAAAGGGAACAAAAGAGACCAGGTTCAATGTATCTAAATTAGGGCACATATTTATTTTCTCTATAAATAGGTCTCTTATTTTAGGAGAGAATGGTTATTGGGTATTAGATTAGATTAGTTTAGGTTACGAGTACGAGTTGATTAAATTACTTCTTCATTGTGCGTTCGTTGAATGATCGTTAATTAAATGGAGTTTTCTTATTTATTTTTAATTTTCCTCACTTCTTTATTTTAGTTAGTTTATTTATTTATCTAATTTTTATCTGGGATGAAGATGAAATTAAATAACTATTCATGATAATATTTTGCATCTCTTCTATTATTTATGTTTTATGTTTGATTTCATCTTCATGTTTCGTTATTAATTGAAATACCTTCATTTTTTAGTTCTTATGTGATTTTAAATTAATTAAGCGGTTTTGATAGATTGTTGTTAAGATAAGAGCTTTTCATAATCCATGTTTGCTCGAAAAGTTTTTACTGGGTTATAGTTAATCCTTAAATTTTTATAGTCTATGCTTGCTCATGTTAATTATAAAATTATTAAATTAAAGGGAAGGGAAGATCAAAATCATAATTAAGTTATAAAAATGGAAAAGATTGAATTACTTATTATATTTGTTGTTTAATGGATTTCGGATTCCTAGATTATTTTCTCATTATTAGTTTTTATATTCTAGTTAATCAATTCTCAATCTTTATTTCTAATTCGCCTAAAATAGATATTAAGGATACATTAAAATTAATCTAGTTTGTCTCTGTGGGTTCGGCCTGTACTTGCCAGTTCTTTAACTTGACACTGTGCACTTGCAGTTATATATTTTTATCACATCAATTTTTGGCGTTGTTACCGAGGACTACAATTAATTTTATTTATTCCTCAATTTTTATTTATTCGAATTAGTTTTTTTTTTATAATATTTTTTTATATATTTTTTAAAAATTTTCAGGATTATCGAAGCAGTTCAACAGTGCGGAAAGACAATATTATTGCTGCACTTTTCCTGGTATTTTGTATCTTAACTCAAAAAAAAATAATAGCTTAGTTTTTTTTTATTGTTAGTTAGAAAAATAATTGTCGCATTCATGCATTTACTCACGTAGAGCACATCATGTTCAGGTTTTTATTTTATTTTTATATTTTTTGTCCAATATAAATTGTGGTGATTGCTGTAGGATTGAGTGTAAGACCCCAACTTTTATGAATAAAGGTTTAATTTTCTCTACATATTATTCTAAATACTAAGGTGTTAATTTGTTATAATAGTTATAAGTGATTTATGCAAATTTTACAAAGTAAGCAAGTTGTCATAAAATATTCGTTGTGTCGGGAAATATTCGCTTGGTCGAAGAATATTCTTTTTATCAGAGAATATTCATACGACGACGCAATCATTGGTGGACCCCACAAAGGAATAACCGTCAGATATAGAAAGCGACAGAAATAACCTTTTTATAAAAATAACGGCAATACTTTTACTGTTAAATTGTTGAAATACCTAGTGATAAAGCTATAGTAATACGCGTTGTTGCACAGTAACACACGGTATTGCATAGTATCTCTGATTATTGATTTTTACGTAAGAAGTCACTCAGTATTTTATTTAATAATTGCCACAATAGTTGATGCATAGTATTTCATATTATTGATTCAATTATTGTCATAGTATCATCTGCACAATATTTTATATTATTAAATCAATAATTGACACGACACAGTTACTCACATTATTATTATTAGCATTATTGACAATGTCTAGAAAGTTCTGTCAAGGAAATGGGTTAGGTTATTTAATTGCGCGCCAATAAAGAGAAATCTTTATCGGAAAGTCCCCTCTTTCCTGGGAACGATCTGGTTGTCAATATTGTGAGTTTTACTATTAATGATGAATTGTTGATATAAATATTTTCATTGTGTTGAGAATATTAATCTTAGTGAAAATCGATATTTATTTCGATAATAGTTGATTTCTGGATATTAAATTGACCAAACGGGCAATTAATCGGATAAATGAGCAATTAATTGCTATTGGTTCACATGCAAGGAACTATTGGTTCACATGCAAGGAACTATTGGTTCACATTCAGGTGTTATTAGGGGATGTGGTGCAAGATTGATAATACTTGAGGGACTAAATTAAAAATGGAGGTAAAGATGAAGGCACTAAAGTGTATATAACCTTGTAATTTGCCACCTTTTTTCTAGCCTATAAAAATACTCCTCCATCCATTCAATATTTCATACCATTTTTGAAGAGCAAAGTTATAATCACAAGCTATAGTGAGAGAAACTATATGAGAGAGAATAAGAGAGAAAGAAGAAGAGTATTCTGCTACTACCCTATTTCAATATTCAATCTCCTACTAAGGTAAAGATTGTTATTTTCTTTCAGTACTCGTAAGGGTTGTCATTCTGTTCCTTATTAAGCTGTGGGAATAACCTGTCTACGCGGACTACCGCATGCATGGTGAATAACCCTTCGTATTCATTTCTTTATTAAGCTGTGAGAATAACCTGTCCACGCGGAACTACAGTATACCTGATGAATAACCCTTCGTATTCATTCTTTATTAAAGTTGTGGGAATAATCTTTCTATGCGAACTACCGCATGACGGGTGAAAATCTATTTGTAATTTAGTATATTATTTCATTTTCAGATTCATAAATCTAAACTTACTTTGGTAAGTATTGCTTCTGTAATTCCTGAAATGATTAGAAATTGCTTAAGGTTTTCGCTTCATCTAACATTATTTCACTGGAATATTGATCTGAACTTTCTTATTGAAATTTTAATCTTTTCATATCGGGGTACTATTTATTCGGGTACTATTCATGGAGTTATATTCACGGGGGTACTATTCATGATAAAATTGGTTTCTTTTGCTGTCCAAATTATTTTTGATATATGAATATCATTCTTGAATTTTACTCCACAATTGATTATCATGTTGACAATTTGAACATTCTTGAACTTGGATAAATTAAATTACAAATATCTAATATTTATCCTTGATCTCACTTGATTCGTTCTTTATATAATTTTTCATCATCCTCAGTCTTAAATTGTGGTGAAAGTTATCTTTGGCCTGTAGTGCAAAGATAAACTGTTGATTGATGAATATCTTTATCTTTTGCCCGTAGTGCAAAGATGAACAGTTTATTGATGAATATCTTTGGCCCGTAGTGCAAAGATGGACAGGTGTTTGGCATTATCATGACCACTGGTGATACAAACGAATATCTTTGGTCCTGTAGTGCATAGATAATTCGTTGATTGAAAATATTTATTGATTGGTGTAACAGAGATAAAATATTGATGATGGACTTTTAAATCATAGAAGATAGTAGACAGCATTCTCTACTTGACCTTTCTAATGGATTGCTATTTTCGCTGCAGTTGTTGATCTAAAACTGGTTGTCTATTGTATTCTATCAGATTTTTTTCCTGTTGAGGACTAAGGATAATTTGTTCTGCATTATCTTAGTCCTAATATTCTTTACTGGGCTAGTTGAGCTCACCATTTTCCTTCATTGTTCTCTTTAGGAAATGATAATATAGCTGGGACTAGTCACGGAATGGAGTGATGATCCAAGATAGTGCTATAGTAGTCCTCACTATTTTGTAAAATAGTGTGATAATAATTGTAATGAGGACTTAATTTGAGCGTTGATATTTTCGTATTATATACGACATAATAGCTGTATTGAAGCTCACAGTCTGTGTGGTCGTATTTTGCACGACAGTTTAACGTAATAAGATTTGTATTTAGATTCTGTGACATGTATTTGACGATTCAGAATGGGTTGTGTACTGGACCTATTTTGGGGGCGTCACATGAGGTACGTCAAAATTTTTCTTTCTTTCGTAATTCAAATAGTTTGAGGACATTTTATTTGTTTATAATTTTTTTTTAATTTTATTTGTGTAGTCTCATTTATAATCTAACATTAAGGGTACAACCTGTAACACGATAAGATGGGGATTTCATCACTCTTTCTTAGCCCACAAATCACCCATTCATTTTGCATAACCTTGTCTTAATAAAATCAAGTAGACGTTAGCCTTAGGAATTTCAAGCTCAATTAGGACAAGGGACTCCAAGAGGAGGTTAAAATTTTAAATTAATCAAACTACTGGTATCTAGGTAAGTGGTTCAAAAGATAAACGCCTAAAGAACATGTGGTTATTCAATTAATCATCGTACTCACGGAGAGACTCCCACCATTTCTTACACTTACCTTGGCTAGATGTGAGATTAATTTCGAATTTGGTGAACCTTAAGGTGTAACTTGGAAGAGTTAGGAGCTGTGTAGATTTTATTTAGGTTAATCGTAGAATTAAGGATTTTTATTTTATTTTTATCTTATTTATTTATTTATTTATTTGTGTGTGACTTTGTGGTTAGTTGTCTATTTGTTTTGTGATTTGTGGACAGATGGATTCTTATTATAGTTGGAATAATAATTTTTCTTGGAATCAAGAACCCTATGAAAATTTTAATGCATACCAAGTAAATCATTTTTTTCTAACGTATGAAATCCTTATCTAAGTTCATATATCCACATCCATATAAGGATCCAGAACCTCAGTATCCACAAGAATTATCAAATGAAGAAGAGGAAAAACTTAGTGCCTTGGAGAAAAATATAGAAGTTTTAATGAAAAATCAATTTAGCATTATATCTCGTCTAGAAATTCAAATGAGTCGATTAGCCACCTGCCCACCATAATAAATGAACAAGAGGTGGGTGATTTTTTTAATAACTCTGAGGTTAATTTTGAAAATCTTGATTATTGTGAAAATGATGAGGAAAATGAACAATCTGTATTCAATTCTACACAATTTGAGTCAAGACAATTTGAGGAGTCTAAAAAGTATGAGTCTATACTTAAAAGTGATCATGTTGGATTTGATGAGTCTATTGAAAAAGTCTATAAGCTTAAAGCTCCATACCCTGAAAGACATATTCCTAAAAAACCACCTAGTGATTTTTTGGACCAACCTATTAAAATAAACATGATCCAAGAGTTGTCCATGAGCCTAAGAAATAATTGAAAATAGACCCTTGATTGAAAAGATTCCAATTAATTTTTTCTTAAATCACCTTGATCCAAAATTGGAATGAATCTGAATATTTAGATAAGGTCAATGAGCTGTTGAGATCCATTACAAATAAGTCAACTAAACTAGAACATGTATTTGAACCAATTCTTCCATCCTTTGAACATCTTAGTGAAAAATTTCTTGAGATAAATTTTAAGCATAACTGTGATGAAAATTCTGACTATTCTCAATTTTCTAGACCTCCTGAAAATAATGAAAAGTTCACACTCAGTTACCCATTTGTATCATTCATTTTCAGCCACATATTTTTTAGGATTTATGAAATTCGTAGGGATTTACATTTATTTTCCTTATCACCACATTTTCTTAAAAAATAAATGTCTCGCATTGCAAGGTATTATTCTTTCATATCTTTGTTCTCTTTTCTTCATTTGCATACATTGAGGACAATGCATGATTTAGGTATAGGGGGAGTTTGTTTGTATTGTTGTATTAGATTTTGTTTTAGGAAAATATAGTAAAAAAAACAAAAAAAATGAAAAAAAATGAAAAATTTTGTTTGACCTTTTATGGATTGAATTAATTATAATAAGTGTATGTGGAGTAAAACTCAGGAGTAAGATTAAAAGATTCAAATTTTGAACCTTTGATTAGATACTAAATCTTAGTTAAAAACACCATCTCATATAAATTGAGTTCTTATGCATTTTTGCACTTCACATTTGCACTAGCTCTTAGTTGTGGGGATATAAACTATGATTCGAGTAATTTCAAAAAAAAATGGAAAGAAAAAAATTAAAAAAAACAAAATTGAAAAAAAAGTTGAAAAAAAAAAAAAAAATAAGTGCTTCAATGTCCATTGAATGAAATAATTAGGAGTGAGCAAAAAACGGATAAAACCAAATTATCGAACCGAACCGAATTTTTTTAATCGATTTTTTTCGGTTATTCGGTATTTTTTGTAATTCGATTATATTCGATTTTATTTTCGATTTTCGGGTTCGGGTTTGGTTTTCAATTTTGGATTATTCGGGTAACCGAATACCCGAATTAGAAATAAAGAAATAAGGGGGTTTAAAAATTAAAAGGGGAGTTTAGATATCAGACTCTCTCATTACTCAAAGATCTCTCAGTCTCTCAAATCTCAGTCCCTAGGCCTTCTCCGTTCTCTTCCTCCTCCTCACCGCCGGTTGCCTCCTCGTACTCCTCGTACCTAGAGCCCACCCTCGTCCGCCTTCGCCTCAACCGCGACTTCTTTCCTCTCAGGTACTCTTCCCTAATGCTTTTGTCTGTTATCGAGGCCAAAACCTAGGGCACGTGACGTCCGACGGAGGTCACGTGAGGGCTAGAACGACTTCTTATGTTAATGTTAGGCTCCAAGTAGATGGATTCTAGGTGACTCACGATGTGTTCATTGGACAAAGATTGCTTATTACTTGTTTAAGGGTTTTTTATTTTAATTTTCCCTGTTTCCAATATGGGTTTTAAGGGGGATTTGATTTTGAACCAATTAAACAGTATATGATGTTATTCTTTCTCCGCGTTTGACCTTTGTAGGAAATGGTATTGCCTTTCCATTTATTTTCAGCATGACTTCTGATTTCTGTGATCTCAATCGTGGTATTGTTCATCTACTTGGCTGCAACCCCTCTAAATCTATTGTTCATTTACATGTCATTGATTTCTGTAATTTCTCATTTTTTGATTGATAAATGATAACATGGAGCACAGTTTCGGTTATTAACCGAAATATCCGAATTTACAATTCGGTAATTCGGTATTCGGTAATTCGATTATTGTCAAATTTGATTATTAGTTCGGATAGTAAAATTATGAATATTTCGGTATTCGGTTATAACCGAATAGCCTATTCAGTTCGGTTATAACCGAATGATCAGTCCTAGAATTAATTGAGTATCTAAGCCTCAGGAGATCGATATTCATGCTGAAAAGTGTGATGAATATAAGCAGCTTGACTAACCTATTTTGTGGCATTTGTTACTTGAGTTAGTAAGCCCTAGGGGTGTCTCTACCTAGTGCCTAAAGTCAACTGGTTTGGGAGTCATTGGTTCAATGCTCGCTACATGGGTAACTCTGAAAAGCCTAAGAAAATGAGACATTGCACGTACATGTCAAGAAAAAAGAAATTCAAAAAAAAAATGAAAAAAAAGGAAAAAAGAAAGAAGAAAAAGAAAAATGAGTTTAATTGATTTTCATGGTAAAAATCCATAGTAAGAGTTAGATCACATACACATTCATGCATCACATTGAATTAATTTAATGAAGGATGATGTCTAGAATGAAGATTGGATATTTTTGATAAGGTGAAAGTGTTATTTTGAATTTAATCTTGCTTATATATAATGCCCGTGGATATTTAGAAGTTTAATTTTGATTTCATGACTTGTTGAACTCAAATATTTTTGAATTTTGTGGGTATATTCACTGCAAACCCTCACGAGACACAACTTGTCCGCTTGGGGTAACCTTGGGGTTTAATGGCTTGTTGCACATGCTAAGTGCAATCATGTTTTATACGAAAATGAAGTAGTATAATTTTTGTTTTATTTTTATTTTACTCGAGGACGAGCAAAAGCTAGGTATGAGGGTATTTAATAGACACATAATTAATACATTTTAATATTCCCATATTCATTATTTTATATGCTTATTTTATTTAACTAATACAATTTAATTTAATTTTGTAGGAAATAACATTTATTTTTCTTTGGAGCAAATAAAGGATTTATATCCAACTTTTAAATATGGAAAAGGACTATTGGAGGATTGCCATATAGAGATTGAAGTCAAGAAAAAAAAAGAGGATAAAAGGGAACAAAAGAGACCAAGTTCAATGTACCTAAATTAGGGCACAAATTTATTTTTCTTATAAATAGTTCTCTTGTTTTAGAGAGAAGGGGTATTAGTTATTAGATTAGATTAGTTTAGGTTAAGAGTAGATTAAATTACTTCTTCATTGTGCGTTCGTTGGATGATCGTTAATTAAATGGAGTTTTCTTATTTATTTTTAATCTTATTCTCTTCTTTATTTTAGTTAGTTTATTTATTTCTATGTCTAGCTAATTTTTTATAGCTAGGATGAAGATGAAATTAAATAATTATTCATGATAATATTTTTCATCTCTTCTATTATTTATGCTTTTATGTTTAATTAATTTCGCCTTCATGTTTTGTTATTAAAATAACTTCGTTTTATAGTTTTTATGTGACTTTAAATTGATTAAGAGGTTTTGATAGATTATTGTTAAGATATAAGCTTTTCATAATCCATGTTTACTCGAAGAAGTTTTGATGGGTTATAGTTAATCCTTAAATTTTCATAGTCTATACTTGTCCACATTAATTGTAAAATTACTAAATTAAAAGGAAGGGAGATCAAAATCATAATTAAGTTATAAAAATGGAAAAGATTGAATTACTTATTATGTTTATTGTTTAATGGATTCAGATTCCTAGATTGTTTACTCATTATTAGTTTTCATATTCTAGTTAATCAATTCTCAATTTTTATTTCTAGTTCGCCTAATATAGATATTAAGAATACATTAAAATTAATTTAGTATCTGTGGGTTCGACATGTACTTGTCAGTTCTTCTACTTGACACTGTGCACTTGCAGTTACATATTTTTATCACATTATGACTTATGATAAATTTTTAAATGGTAATAATCTATTAAGTTAATTGCACATTACACCCCAAAGTATACACTTTTTTACCATTCGTACCAAGATATTTAAACGCCCTCATCCCGCTACCCTAAGTACCTTTAAGTAAGCATAGCTGACCCTTTTGTAATTTTTGGCCAATTAAATTGCGACACGTGCCCATTTTTCGACGAACAAATTGATCAAAAGGGTTAATTATGCTTACTTAACGATACTTGGGATAGTGGGATGAGAGCGTTTAAACATCGGGGTAAGAATAGTAAAGGGGTGTATACTTCAGTGTTTAATATGCAGTTAACCCTAATCTATATATTCAATCTCCCTTTTAGAGTATTATTGGACTTTCAACTTCGTAGTTATCTTTTAACGCTATTTGACAAAATAATTAAATTATGACTAATCTTCATCCTATCCCTCTATAAGACTAGAGTCGATCAATCCAATGGACAAAATTTATGAATTTTTGTTGTGGTTTTAGTTGGTTCTATGTAAGGGTGAGCAAAAAACGGATAGAATTGAATTACTGAATCGAACCAAATATTTTCAATCGAATTATTTCATTTATTCGATTATTTTTTCTTAATTCGGTTATAACCGTTTAATTATTATGTATTCGGGTTCGACTACGATTTTTAAAATTTTACTATTTAGAATCCGAATAACCGAATTAGATATTTTTAGAAAAAGTTTTTAACTTTGTCCTATGATTATATATTTATGTATTGTTAATTTAAAATTATTAAACTAGTTTATGTATTATTATGATTGTGGATTGTGGTTAAATATTGTTTAAAAACTCTAATATGAAATTTGAAATGAATTTAAGTAATTAATACTTTTAAGCTAGAGTGAGTACAAATTATTATGCACCGCATTCTCGAGGTCCGTGGGTGAGTAGTTGTATTTCTCACGATAGCAATCCATGAGTAAGTGACTGACTATTTAAGATAGATTAAGCCATTTCTATTTCATTTATTGGATGAAGTAACACACACAGTACATGCTCAATCTATTTGTACAAAGACAAGGCTATGCTCTAACATGCACCGCTAACTTGCGGTAACTAATTAACATGCAGTGCTAGCCTGCGCTAGCTAAATATGCACCAAACTTGTTACCCAATCATATGACTAAAACCTCCTAACTAACGAAGAAGTCCCTAAGCTTTATTTAATTGTACTATAGCCCTTGGGCTTTCCATTGAGCTCATCCTTAAGGTCATGGGGCAAGTACTTGATGTATTTCTCCTGGTACTTTTCACTCTCAACATGTCTCCTATACTTCACTAGAAAGGATTCATAAGCTGGAATCACCTCCTCAAGCATTAACTTATGAAGCTGCCTCTGAAGCTGCAAATCCGGCTCCAACCACGTAGATCGAGTCCGCAAAAAATCTTCAAGCATAGCATTGAAAATCTTGAACCTCTCCTTCAAAGCACTCTTTGAATTCCTCTTGAAAAATTGAAACTTATGCTTTAGTCCATCTCTTAAGCAGTGTAGGGCCTTGTCCCGCATGGAGTCGACATATGCTATTGCTTTTTTCGCTACGTATTGGCGTAACATTGTTGGATAATCCATCCCAATCATCTCTAGCAATTCTGAAGACTGCTCAATTTTTACAATAATGAGCTCGACATTTTTTATCATGAATAAATGGCCCATAGAAGCGTCCGTGTATTGTTTAGATTTACCTTCCAAATTAAATTTTAAGATAATGAGGATCCAAACCAAATGTAGGGCTAATGTAGTTTGCCCCCCAACTTCCAAGAATTGCATATCATCACAAGAAATTCCCAAACTTATAGTAGGCTTGGAAATGATAATTTCAGTTAACAATTCCTTGTATTTTAGCATGCCAATAACATAATCCATAGAATATATTGTCATGGGATGAATTATGCGTCGTGGAACTGGAGTATTCAACTGCTCATTCAACACAGCATCCTCAAAAACTGAGATAATTTGTCTTACCAGTCCTCGCAATAGATCAACAATCTTAGCCGCCCGAAAATAAACATTCACCGATGAACTCGAGTGGAGTGTAGCTTTAATCTCTGGCAAGATTAGTAACATAGCTCTGTACAAATCCAAAACTCCAAACAACCTCTCGAAAGTTGTTGGAGTAGTAGTTATAGTTTCCGCAAAATTACACAACTGAATTGCAGCATCTGTAATTATAAAGCGAAAACAATCATCAAAAGTACTGGCAGATTCAATACCAGCAAAGATCTGCGCATAGTATTTCTTCTCCCTTGGAAAGATGGTTTGAAAACAAACGTCAATTGTTCGTATCCACAATTTTATTCCTTCTTCCCAGTCCGAACTCCAAATCTTCCCAATTCCACATTTCTCAATGCCAAATCTTGAAAAGGTTGCATCTACCACTGACTTCCTTGAAATCTTGTACATCTCAATGCAGTCGACAAGAAATCCTGTAGAACTCTTTAACCTAACTATGATACTACATAGATGCATAAATTGGTCGATAGAGAGAGCACCATGAGCTACAAATTCGGTGTCATGTAACTCATAGCTAGAAGTACTTACTGAACTTGAGTACGCTGTGAAAGACTCACAATTATGCATATGGTTTTTCACCTTATTGGTTGAACATTTCAGTATGCCTTCAAACTCCAGCTGGAGTCTTTTCATAGCCATGTCCATCACATTGATTCCTTTACTTTGGTAATCTATGATCATACCTGTAGAAATAAATTTTAGGAAAGATTATATTGAATGGTATTCAGTTACTTGGTACCACACAACTTTCTAACCATATATATATATATATATATATATATATACATACCTGATTTCATTAATTCCTGAATTTTGTCTACGGCCTCCAAGTACTCATCAATATCGGTGTGATAATATCCATCAAACAACGATCTTTGTGTCAGCCGTAGCCACCACTCGGTGTTAATTATTAGTGAAGATGCAGTTTCCTTATTTAAATCCTCCTTAAGTTGTTGGGTCTTGTGAATTGAGATCCAACAAAAAACTTGAAGGCAATCATCTTTCAAGTACCCGGATCCCTCTAAAAGTACTCTTTGCATAGAAACGCCTCCCATTCGCATCCTTTGTGTGCCAACCCATAACTGACGTGAATCATATGATTTCCTTTCCCACTTTGATCTACAAGTACTAATTTGAAATGGGCCTTATCTTCTTGATTACTTGGCTTACTCTCTAGCTGGACAACAAATGATTCAAGATTTTCATGTTTTTTGCCATTCGGGTAACAATAGATAGCCCAAGAATACTCACTATTGTTGAACATGAATGTATTTGAAACTAAATACTTCCCGGTTCCCGATTCATATGATGATGAGTAATTTTTGAACTTACAGGTATATACATCGCTAGCATTGATGATTTCCCTGTCTACCGGAGTATATGCACTGCTCCAAATGATTTCCTTGGCTACCGGATCAGGCTTGGTTGTTTTTGAGTAGATTCCTCCCATTACTTACAATTTTTTTTATCTGATTATGGAATTGAATAGAATATGAATGATTAGTCGGTTTGGTTTGGGAGATATTTAGGAATTTTTTTTTGAGAGATTATCCTTTGTACACCCTTTAAGGGTGTGTGTGGTTGGTCTTAATTCTTTTTATCAACTCACCAGCGTCTTTCCAAGAACTTTCTATTTGGTACATTAATTTTTTCCACAAGAACGCGGAGCCTGAAAATGAGTTGAAAATCGAACAGAGGGTGGGTTATTTGGAATGTTAATTTTTTAATTCGAATTGTATTTGAAAAATTCTGCTTAAATTTCAATAGTTATTGGATAATATTAGAGGTCACAAATGATATGAATAATATTAGGGGTCTCATATGAGGATAATAGGGATCTCAAATAATTATTGGATAATATTAAAGAAACCAGAAAAGACGCTCTAATTCAAGAGTTTGAAAGTTTCAAGCTGGAAGAAGGTGACAAGATCATTGATATAGAAACACATTTTTTCTAGAATTATTGATGAACTGGAACAATTAGGGAAGGCAGGAAAATGCAAGACCTAACTACTTATCTTTTTGATAGCCTTATTGCAAATCTTCGTGCCCACGAAGTCGACATATTAGTCGAAAGAGCAAGATCGGATACAAACCTCAAGAAGAAAGGAATTAATCCTTTCAAAGTTTTATTTGTAAATCAAGAAAGATATGATGAAGAAGCTGCTGAACAAACCTAGGAAATTACAAATCTATGTTTAATGACAAATAATGATTCATCACCTAAGATCTGAGGTAAATTTTGAACATCAATTACCTAGTACTTCATCTTGTCACACGTACCTTAGATAATAAAAATGAAGAACACCATGAACTACAAGAAGCGTATAATTGATTATATGAAGATAATGAAATTATTAAAGAAGATTTTATTAAATTAAATTTTCATTAAAAAATTAATTAAAATTAACAAAAATCTTGAAATAGAAAATTCAAATTTAATTATAGCTAATGAAAGTTTAAATAAAGAAAAAGAAGAATTAGAAAATGATTTTTTAGAAAGTTTATTACAAAAGGAGAATTAGAAAAATTGAAAAAAATAAACAAAGATCTGGAGATAGAAAATTTAACACTTATCATTTCTATTGAAAATCTTGAAATTGAAAATTCAACACTTGCTGTAATTAATGAAAATACTCAAATACAAAACCAAGTGTTAAGTGAGATATATAAAAATCTCAAACTTGAAAATTCATCTCTAAAGATAGAGTTAGAAAAACAAAATAAAAATTATTCTTTAATAGATCAAATTAATATTTTAACTAAAGAATGCGACGATTTAAATACGGGTTAATCGCATATTACACCCCGAAGTATACACCTTTTTACTATTCAGTACCTCGATGTTTAAACGTTCTCATTCCGCTACCCAAAGTACTTTTAAGTAAGCATAACTAACCCTTTTGTAATTTTCGGACAAAAAAGTGGCCGGAACTGCCACGTGTTCCGGTAGATGGAGTATAAATACGGTTTGACCATATATTTTTACATTTGATCGTATAAAATCAACTTAAAAATAATTTTATATTAATCTTATTCAAAAATACGTACCAATCATCTTCAAATACCCAAAAATAATGTAATTTCTTTTTTCTCCTCTTCATCATCTTCCTCATCCACCATTAATTAAACTAAAAAATTTCAAAATCCAAAATACCCAAATCATTCATCAACCCCAAATCTGAAACACAAATTGGGGGAAAAAATCTAAATTTGAAGCATGTTCTCTCTCTAAAACATGAAACCCAAATCTGAAAACTATGTTCTTTCAAAACTACCAAAACTCAAATCATTCATGAAATCCAAATCTGAAACACAAATTGGGAGGAGAAATCTAAATCTGAAGCATGTTCTCTCTCTAAAACATGAAGCCCAAATCTGAAAATTATGTTCTATCAAAGGGTGGTTTACAGATTTGTAGCTTTGAGTTGTTGGCTCAAATTTGCAGATTTGTAGGCTTAGGCTTGGGTCGAGAGGGCTGTCCACTATGGAGCCAGTGGTCATGTGTCATCACATTCCAGAAATTCAACGGAGAAGGCTAGTCTTGGTTCGTAGATTTGGAGGCTCAAATTTTTTGTTTTTGGAGAGCACCAAAAACAACCAATTTTTCGAGAAGGAGACCGAGACTCCATTGATGGACACCCAGAATTCGAAGGAGATCGAAAAGACCCATTTCGTGACTTCAATTCCAAACTTAGTTCTCTATCTTTCCCCTTCTTGCAAGGCTAGAAAATCGCAGTTTCTCTTAAGGAATCCAACAATTTTGAAGGAGAAACAGAGAACCCAGATTGGGATTTGGGTTTCAAATCCTTTTTTTTCGGATTGTATCTGAATTGATAAATTTGATTATTTATTTTATTTTTGGGTAATTAGTTTGCTAATAACTTTATTTGATTTAATTAGTTTAATTAAGTAATTTATTTTGTTAATTATTTTATTTAGATTAATTAGTATGTTAATTGTATAATTTTTTGTTAATTATTTGAGTTAATTACTGTACTTTGTTGGTTAAGAAGTAATTATGTATGAATTTTTTTACACCTTTAATATATTATCATTTTTTTCTTCTATGTATTTTTACTATTTTAATAAGTCAAATATATATTTATACGGTCAACTATATTTAAATATTTAATTATGCCACGTGGCCATTTTTCGGCAAAAGAAATTAACCGAAAATTACAAAAGGGTCCATCGTGGTTACTTAACGGTACTTTGGATAGCGGGATGAGAGCGTTTAAACATCGGGAGTACAAATGATAAAAGGGTGTATACTTCAGGGTGTAATTTGCAATTAACCCTTTAAATACTATAGTTCTTAAGTTCACAAAGAAAAAGAAAATCTTGACTGTCATGCTTAATCAACAAAGATGTGATTTAACAAAGAAGGACTAGGATATGTTGTAGAATCTAGTAAAAGAAAAGATAAGGGACTTTATCATGTTAAAAGTAAAGAAAAAGAAAGTCATACATCTTCTTTTACTAAATGCTCTTACTGTAACAGGAATGGTCATTTTTTTCACATGTGTAATGGTCGAAATGGAAATTATAAAGGAAAAAATGATTTGGGTACCAAAAGGAACTTACATTGCACCAATCATTAAAAATACAAGGAAATAGTTCTATAATTATCAGAAAAATAAAAGTAAAAAATATTATAGATATTTTCATCAAAGTTTTTCAGGATATAAAAAATAGAGTAAATCATGCAATTTATAGATCTGCTACTCATAAAATACTTGTGTCTACTAATACTGATTATCCTGTACCCAATTTTGTAAAGAAAAACACAAATACTCCTTATACAAAATGAGAAACTTACCCTAAATGACCATTCTTATTAAAGGGTACCATTTCGTGAAATTAGTATATGTTGCAGGTATGTCTTGCAAGTGGACTCTAGTAAAAGCAAATGACGACATCATTTTTGGGTCTACTAATATTACTTTGTGCAATGATTTTTCTAAAAATATGAATAAGGAATTTGAAATGAGCACGTGGAGAGAATTAAACTTCTTCCTAGAATTGCAAATCAAACAAGGTAAGAAAGATTCTGACTATGCAGGAACATCATAATCATAAAAGTACAAGTGACACATGTCAGTGTTCTCATAAATATTTATGCATTAAAATATGTGTTTTAAAAAATTATTGATTAAATTTTATTTTTAACATAGTAGAAATATTTAAATGTGTAGAATTTTACAAATATTTATATTTATAATTATTTTTCTAAAAATATTATTATAAATATATTTTAATATTTATAAGTTCTTATTACTTATATTTAATATTAATATTTAAATCTATTCTCTTTAAACACACACACACACACACACACACACACACACACACACACATATATATATATAATATTTAATCTGGAACGTTCATTTGAATTTTTATACATCTAACGGTAAATAACCTAGCTCCATCAGTGTATACTGATTTGGGTCAATCAGAAGCAACCATACAGATTCAAACAATGCAAGCTTCCTACTGTTTGATCAAAAGACAAATAGACAACTGAATCTTTAAAAGATATTTTTTTTAGATTCTAATTTTTTTTTCTGCAAGTTCTGAAAAGTACTCTAATACTATTCTTTCCCCTCATTTTTTATGATAACAAAGGGGGAGAAGAACAATATTATGTCACATGCTATATGCTACTGCTATGAACTGTTGCATGTTAGTTTTTTCAAAAATCTAAATTTTTAAATGATTGCATAAACCGAGGGGGAGCTTTTATAGAAAATATTTTTAGTTGATTGTCATCATCAAAAATGGGGAGATTGTTGGGTCTCTAACTTTTAGGTGTATTTTTAGTTGACTCTGATAATTTAAATATCAAGTGTTAAATAAATTAATTTATAAAGTAAATATCCTAAGGCAAAGAGATCTCCTATTATTTTTCAAATAATCTTTTTCACAAAAGGGGGCAAAATAAATTTTAAATTGCATGTATTTTATATATATCCGAAATATGCATGATAAATAAATCCAAAAGTTTAAAATCATTATGTTGACCGGATGCTTAGATTGTACACTAATTTTGGGACACTTTCTTAATATGATGTATGTATTGGAGAATTGAAAAATTCAAAGTATATACAAATGTGAATATTGAGCATTTATTACTAAAGACTTTTTGACCAAAATTTTGAGAGTTTGAAATTTGGAGAAACTTGTGGAACAAAACCATCGGGCTGAATGCGTATACTGCTTTGACCGAATTTAATGGCATATGATCATTACATGAAATTTTTTTTGGCAGTCAAGTTGGCAATTCGTGTGCCTTATTGAATAAAAATCTCATCCGGACCATTAATTCAAATCAAAGCAATTTCAGTCATTGATTTTTAAAATAATTTTCAAATTACAAGTTTGCCCCAAAGTCAGAAAAACTATAAATAGAAGGCACTTTCATTCATTTGATTTTTGTCAATTCACTTGAAAAGAAAAGCTTACTCCTGCCTACATACTCTTTCTCTAAGAACTTTTCTCTCTCTTCTTATCAAATTCTGATCATTTGAGAAGAGGAAATTGGTCTAAGTAATTGAAATAAGTTATTTGATTTAGTTTATTGAATTATCTCTTGCTTATTTAAATTTATAGATATACGAATATAAATTAGTACGTTATACACAATTATATATCTATATTTCATCTATTTATCAAATAAAAAGTTAGTACTTAGACACCGAGGCTATAAAGATATTCCTCTTAAGTGAGGGAATCTAATATTTCTTAAAGTCCTAAGTGGCTTTTTATTGATTTTATTTATACAAATATTGTAAAGTAGATCCACTTGATAGATCAAAACAACCCCGAGATATTCCTCTAATAGAGAGTGAATCACCTGAACCGGATTTGAAAAGATAAGTGATCTATCGAAAATATTTATATAAATATCAATTGTGAAACTATAAATTTTGTCAATACTTGGACAACGAGGCTACGAATATATTCCTCTTAAGTGAGGGAATCAGACCGTACGATTTCTCAAAGTACTAAGTGATTTTATTTATAACGATTCTTATAATAAATAAAATATCATTATATATTCTTTGAGTTAAACAATTATATTTGTTATATCAAGTATTGCTTAACTAATTTATTTATAATACTTGATATCTGTCATCACAAGTATTTGATCATAAATTCATTTATTCATAAAGTACTTGTTGCATAATATACAAGCTTATTTAAACTTTTATATCACACACTTAAGTGAATATATCTGCTTAAACAGAAGCATATCACTCACTATAAAAGTTATTTAAACTTTTATATCAGAAATCAAAGCCTTATCTAGAAAGACATTTTTTTTATAAAGACTAAATAATTCTTTATAAATATGCACAAAAATTAAATATCTGCTTATATAAAAACATATTTGATTCAAAACTTAAAACAACTTATCTGCTTACTCAGAAGCATTTTCATCCTAAATATAAAAGTAATTTAAACTTTTATATCTTAAATTGAAGATTATAATTTTTTTAATTCATAGAAACACATTATGTATTATAAAGAATAAATAATTCTTTATAAAATTGCATTAAACTTTATATCTGCTTATACAGAAGCACTTTTGAGCTAAACTAAACTTGATCTATTTGCTTAATCAAAAAGCATATTTATATAATTATAAAAGTTACATAAACTTTTATAAGTGAGTTAAAATTCACATCTGCTTACATAGAAGCATATTTCATATATAAAAGTCATTGAACTTTTACATGATCTATAATTGCTATCTATTTATTTTAGAAACATATCTGTATTAAAATCTTTTGTAAAAAGAGAAAAGGTAGAGTTAGTTTATTTTATGTACCTGTGAGAAAGACGAGTAATTCTTCGACCAAGACCAGAGTCTTAGAGAGGTCAGTTGGGAGTTGGGTCTCTAGTTAACTTGTGAGGTGAGGAAGATGCTGTTGTTTCAAGACTAGATCATAGAACTAAAATCAAAAGAAGGTACAACTAATCTTGAGGAGAGGAGCTGGGAGCTTGTTGTCCAAGATAAATTAGTTGAGATTAGTTGGAAGTTTGTCTATAAAACTTTGTAAAGGTTTCTCTGCCTATTGAAGGAGTTTTTATTACAGGAAGTAATAGGATCTCAAATCCTGGAGAGGAGTTTGAGACTAGAAGTAGCAACATACCCCGGATGGACGTTGTGAACCAGACAAATCTCTGTGCATTGTGTGATTGAATTTTTACTATCTTGCATATTAATTTCTAACACTGTAATTAATTATCTAAAAATTCAAAAAGACCTAAGATAATTTTTTTTAATCTGTAATAATCTATTCAACCCCCATTCTAGATTATTATTGGACTTTCATATATGTTATTATGTAGCAAAAATAAAACAATATACATTATAATTATAATATATAAAAAGAAAGAATTTAATGTTATGCCTGAATTGAGCTTGACTAACTATTTAATAAAACGACGTATTTTTTTATCGGTTTTGGTTAAAATTTTCATTTAAGAGTTTTATATATATATAAAAAATCTTTAATTATAATTTTTTGCAAAAATACGTCGTGTCATTGAAATTATTCTATAACTTAAGCTAAATTTGGTTAAGACACATCTTAAATTACTTTTTCCCATATATATATATATATATATATATATATATATATATAATTTAGTAAGAAGTGTTCACAAGTACTAAAAAAATTTAAATTCCACAAAATTTCAACTAAATATCATTAATAATATCAAATCGCTGAAATACTTTATCCAAAATAAATAAAAAAAATCATCTTAAATGGTTAGTGTAATTTCTTTATCACTATATATTAATGTTAACTTAATTATACTTTTATATAAATATCATGTATTTTAAATTAATTTGAAATAAATGAGTTGCATAAATAATGATTAACGTAAATTTATTTTGTTGTAAGATATTTAATGTTATTATCATTATTATTTATTAATAATTATTATTCATATAGAAATACATATTAAAACAGTCTGTCTTTTGGACTACTCTAATTGTTGCCCTCCCCTTTACTGGATTCCCCCGCCCCCCCCCCCCCCCCCCCCCCCCCCCCCCAATTGTTACCTTACAGTAAGTTTTTTGTTTTGTTGTTGTTGTCAGCACAATATTTATCAAAATATTGTAATATGATAGACAAAACAAAATGTATATTAAACAAAATTTATAATAATAAAGTTTTATATCCAAGTGGTCATCCACACTTCTCTCTTCTTTTCTTCTTTTTTTTTCAGACCCGCCACTTTACTCTTCTAGTTATATATAAGAGAGAGAAAGGATAGAGGAAGAGGAAAAGAGAGGCGAACAGGAAATTAAAGAGTGGAAGGTGAAAAGTTTAAACTCTTTTTTATTTCTAACACTCTCATTTGGATGACCACTTCCTTGTATAACTTCTAGTGCCTTAGGGTTGACTCATTAAAACCTTGCAAAGAAAATTCAGCGAGAAAAAACCTTAGCGAAAGAAAAAGAGTACAATCAGCTTACATCCTTTAGAAAAATTATTCCCCTTCACGAGTACATATAATTTCTATTGTTCATAGGTAAAAATATCCTTAAGACGACGCATGCCAATGTTCTGCACCATCTTCTTAAAAGTAACAGTTGGTAATGACTTAGTAAACATATCGGCCAAATTATCACATGATCGTATCTGCTTGACATCAGTATCGCCACTTTCTGGAGCTCATGTGTATAAAGAATTTTGGTGCAATATGCTTGGTTCTAACACTCTTGATATAGCCTCCCCTAATTTGAGTGACATAAGCGACATTATCTTCGTATAATATCGTTGGACTATTTATGATTGATGATAATCCATAGTTCTCACGAATATGTTGAATTACTGATCTCAACCAAACACACTCACGACTCGCTTCGTGAATTGCGATAATCTCTACATGATTTGAGGAAGTAGCATAAATTGTTTACTTAACAGATCTATATGAAATAGCAGTATTTTCATAAGTTAAATAAATATCCTATTTATGATCGGCCTTTGTGTGGATTGGAAAGGTAACTTGCATTAGCATATCCAATTAACCGTGGTTTTGATCCATTTGGATAAAATAATCCCACATTAGTAGTCCCACGAAGATAACGTTAAATATGCTTAATTCTATTCCAATGTCTTCATGTTGGTGCAGAACTATACCTTGCTAGTAAGTTAATTGCAAATGCTATATCAGATCATGTGAAATTTATAAGATACATCAAAGCACCAATTGCACTAAGATATGATACTTCAGGACTAATAGTTTCTTCATCATCTTCTTGTTGTCGAAACAGATCTTTCTTGACATAAAGTGACCGACCCACCATTGGAGTACTCAAAGGATGAGCTTTATCCATGTAAAATTGTTTAAGGACTTTTTCTGTGTATGTTAATTGATGAACAAGAATTATATTTGGAAGATGTTTAATTTGCAGTCCAATACAAATTTTGTCTTGCTAAGATCTTTCATCTCAAATTCAATCTTTAAATAATTTTTTATTTTTGTTAACTCTTCTGGAGTCCCTACAAGATTGAAATCATCAACATATATTGCAACAATAGCAAATCCGTATTCAGATTTTTTTAATAAAAACACATGCACAAATTGGATTATTCTCAAATATCCTTATTTCAAAATATATTCACTGAGGCGATTATACCATATGCGTCCAGAATGCTTTAACACATATACGGATCTTTGTATAGAATACATATTTTGAGATGTAGAATTATATGTTTTAGGCATTTTATATCCTTCATGAATTTTCATGCAGATATCATTATCTAATGATCTATACAGATATGCTATAACGTACAATATCCATTAATCGCATATTCAAATTTTCTTTTACTACCAATTTAATTAAAAATCTAAATGTAATTGCATCCATTACATGAGCATATGTTTCTTCATAATCAATATCAGGTCTTTGCGAGAAACTTTGTGCTACAACTCGCGCTTTTTACCTTATAATTTCATTTTTCTCATTTCGTTTACGTTCCAATAGCCATTTGTATCCAACAGGCATTACACCTTTAGGTGTTCGGACTACAGGTCCAAAAATATTATGTTTACTTAGTGAATTTAATTCTATTTGAATCGCCTCTTTTCACATTGGGCAATCATATCTACGTTGACATTCATTAATAGTTTGTGGTTCATATTCATTATCATTATTTTTGGTAATATTAAGAGCAATTTTATATGAAAATATGTTGTCAACAACAATTTTATTTATATCCCATATTTCTTCTGTATGTACATAATGTATCAAGATCTCGTTATTTTCAGGTACCTGATCCTTTTTAGAGGATAAATTCTCAATAGGTTAATTTTTAGGAGATTTTTGTTCTTAAATTTTGGATAGATTAATTATTTATCTTACCTGTTTTTTGCGTATAGTCTCTTTATATGTTGCAACTTGTTTTTCTTGTACTTTTCTCTTTCAATTTTTTTTATCTTTAACACCGATCGGTCTTCCACGCTTCAGGTGTGGCTTTGATTTATTTGTTGTTGTATTAACTGATTGTCCTATAAGGACTTCAATCCGTGCTGGAGTATTAACAACTAGAATGTAAGATTTCACTGTTTTCTTATTATCAATGAATACTTCAAAGTAATTAATTTGCAATTCTTTGTAAATGAATAATCATTTGAACTTCCAGTTCACATTGATTTGTACGAGGATCAAGATGAGTTGACTTCGAAGCATTCCAAGCAATCTCATGTCGTGCTTCAGGCAATGACTTTTCTCCCCCTAATGGTGAGAAGATTGTTTCATCAAAATGACAATCCTCAAAACATGCCTTTAAAAATCACCTGTTAGAGGTTCAAGATATCTAATGATAGATAAGGAATCAAAACCCATATAAATTATAAGTCTACGTTGAAGACCCATCTTAGTGTATTGTGGGGGTGCAATATGTACATATACAACACAACCAAATGTGCCCAAGTGAAAAATATATTGTTGTTTGTCAAGTACAAGTTGTAATGGTGAGAATTTATGATAAGCAGTTGGCTTAATGCGAACTAATGATGCAACATGTAAAATAGCATGACCCCAAATAGAAACTGGAAATTTTGATTTCATAAGTAAATGTTGAGCAATAATTTGAAGTCTCTTGATAAGTGATTCAACTAAACCATTTTGAGTATGTGTATGGGCAACAAGATATTCAGCATCAATTCCAATTGAAATACAATAATCATCAAAAACTTGAGATATAAATTCACCAGCATTATCTAAATGAATTTTCCTAATTGGATAATCATGAAATTGTGCTCGTAACCTAATTATTTTAGCAAAAAAGTCTAGCAAATGTAATATTTCTAGGAGAAAGTAAACATACATATGACGCATCTGGTTGATGCATCAAGTAAAATCATAAAATACATACTTTATTGGTCCACATATATCACCTTGAATTCTTTCTATAAAAGATGGACACTCAACAACAATCTTTGAATGTGATGGTTTGGTAATTAATTAACCTTGAGAACATGCACTACATGGATAATCAGTAGGTAAAAGAATCTTCTCGTTCTTTAATGGATATTCATAGGAGTTTTTAATAATTCGATGCATTATTATTGATCCTGATGACCAAGACGATCATGCCAAAGCATAAAAACCTTTGGGTCCAAAAACTTTTGGTGTATTGCAACATTTGTTTCAACTGTTCTCATTGTAGTATAATATAATCCAGAAGAGAAAATAAACAGTTTTTATAATATGAGCTTCTGGCCTGATACTATTGAAGTAATATAAAGAAATTCTTCACCGCCTTCGTTATTGGTTTCAATATGATATCCATTATAACGTATATCCTTAAAGTTGAGTACATTTATGCATGATTTAGAAGAATACAAAACATCATCAATACAAAGTTTTGTGCCCTTTGGCAACATTATAATAGTTCTTTAAGAGCCTTCAATTAAGTTCGATGAACTTGATATGGTATTGACATTGGCTTTGCATAATTTTTAAATTTAAAAATATTTTTTATCTTTAAGGATTGTATGAGTTGTTGCAATGCCTGCTAGACAAAAATCTTCCCCAGTCATATTGAAATTAATTTTACTTGTAGGACCCATGCATCGTCATATATGTAAAACATAAATTAAACTTTATTACTTGAAATATAAATAAAATATATCAAAATAAAAATACTTATTATAATGTCATAATATAATGAAAGAAAAATAATTAATTAGTATGGACAATTTCATCAACATCCTCAAGAAAATCAGAGACAATAAGATGAGTTATATCCACTCCATTTGAAAGGTCAAGATAATTAATGGGATCTTCAAGATCATTATGATCAACAAAGTTTGTTTCAATTCCCTTTCCCTTTTCTTTTATGTAGGCTTGATACAAATCTACTAAATGTTTAGGAGTATGACAGGTATGTGACCAATGAACTTCCGTTCCACACCTATAACACTTATTTTCATGACCGTTTAATGGTTTATTTTGTAAACCCTTGTCATTTTGATTCTTTTGATGGTAAGGTGTGTTATTCCCTTTTGAAGAATTATGAGTACGATTATCTCTATATTGATTGTTCTTTCCACGTCCAAGATCACCATGACCATGACCATGACTACAAACATAATTTCCTCTATGTTTATCAAATGAGGTTCCATTCGCTTTAGGGAATGGAGTAGAACCGGTAAGGCGAGATTGGTGGATTTTCAACAAAAACTCATTATTTTGTTCAGCCACTAGAAGACACGATATCAGTTCAAAATATTTTGTGAACTTGCGTTCTCGATATAGCTGCTGCATGAGCATATTCGAGGTATGAAATATAGTAAATATTTTCTCTAACATGTATTCATCAGTGATTTTTTCCCCACATAATTTTAATAGTGAGATTATTTTATAAAGTGCAGAACTGTATTCGCTCACACTTTTAAATCTTGCAACCTTTGGTTCAACCAATTATAACGAGTTTTGGAGAGGATTACAGATTTTTGTTTCTCATATCTTTCATTTAAATCATTCCATCAGACAAATGGGTCTTTTACTGTAATGTTCTCAGATTTTAATTCTTCATGGATGACAAATAAAAATAATTAATTTTGCATGATCTTGCAGGGATGTTTGATTGTCAATCTTAATTGTATCCCCAAAGTTCTTTGCCTCTAGATGAATCTCAGCATCAAGAGTCCATGACAAGTAATTCTTTTCCGAGATGTCAAGAGTAGCAAATTCAAGTTTTGTAAAGTTCAACATCTATATAATTACGTAAAAAATTAAATAACTATATATATATATATATATTATCATATATAATTTTAATGAAACAATACTACATATACATGATCAAACTTAATTGTAATGAAACAATAGTTGTAGTGAGTTGAGAGAACTTACACAAATAATCTTTGATATTTGAAGAACAATGGGAAGACAACTTTCTTTTCAAAATTGGATAGAAATTCGTGCTGATAATGTGTTGTAAAATGATAAATAAAACAAAATGTATATTAAACAAAATATATATTGATAAACTTTTTTATCCAGGTGGTCATCCACATTTCTCTTTTCTTTTTTTTTTTCAGCCCCACCACTTCACTCAACTTTTCTTTTTGGGAGGTGAAAAGTTTAAACTTTTTTTTTCCCAACACAAAATGGTATTTAATTGAACAAAACAAAAAGTTCTCCTTTATTTGTAGAGACAATAGATAAGTACTTTCACTCAAGCCGAAGCCCAATTATATGATTAAAGCTATGGACCAAACTCATTCAGTCATTGGGCTGGACCATGGTCACTTATAGTCCATATGCAGCCCAGATAATCTGTATCTTTCTAAAATTCTAAAGTTATAAGTTCGGCGAAGTTACACAATTAAATAGATCAAAAGTAATAACATAATGATAGAAACCTCTTTTTTACCCTATGACACAGTGAATTGTGAAACAGATTAACTATAACTTCTAAGAAACTAGCCATTATCATAGATTTCTATGGATGAGTGCTATTATAAAAATGAAAAGAACAAAAAGGCAAAAAATCATACACACACAAAAGAACATATATATGTGCAATAATGTTTTTAAATTAAGTTGGGGTTTAGTTCTATGCCTTATGGAAGAATCATGCTGATAGGTTAGTGGCGAAGCTAGGAATAATTTCCAGTGGGGTCAAATTATTACTAAGCTATAAATAATTTGGCGGGGACAATGTCTTTGAGCTATTTTTTTAAAAATATTTTTGTACTTTCGGATCACACACACACACACACACACACACACACACATATATATATATATATATATATTACAATAACAATATAATAAATAATAATATATGGTATATATACACTATATTGACTCATAATAGACTTTTTTTAATTACAATTGTTCATAAGTAATTAATTCATTAATTATTTTTAAAAATAATATAAATTAGATTCTTATTTAGTTTAAAATATTATAGAGAGATATACATATATTGAGAGGATATGAGTCATGTGATTAAAATTTGATTGACAAAGTTATTAATTTTTAATTTAACTCCGTGTAATAGAAACTTATAAAATTTTAGTAGGGTTAATTTGAATATAATACTTAAATTTTTTAAAATTTACCTTAGATTATAAAGTAATTAGTTTTTTCACATATAACTATGTAGCTTCGCGCCTGCTGATAAGATAATACTTTTGGGAAGGTTGAATGACACTTATGTCCCTCCAAGTTGTCATTTACTTTCAAAGTTGTCCTTAAAGTTTATTTTTTGTCAGTTAAGTCTTTAAAGTGACATTTTCTAGCGTTTCTATCCCGCTTACTCGATTTGGGCATTTTTTTTTATCATAAATAAATGGCCCATAAAAGCGTCAACGTATTGTCTAGATTTACCCTCCAAATTATATTTCAAGATAATAAAGATTCAAACCAGATGTAGGGCTACTGGAGTTTGGCCCCCAACTTCCAAGAATTGCATATCATCATCAGAAATTCCCAAACTTGTTGCAAGCTTGGAAATGATGATAATTTTATTTAATAATTCCTTATATTCTAACATGTGAATAACATAGCCCATAATATACGTTGTCAATGGATGAATTATGCGTCGCTTCCAGGAACTGGAGTATTCAACTGCTCATTCAATACAGCATTCTCAAAAGCTGAGATAATTTGCCTTACAAGTTCTGCCAACCGGTCAACAATGATAGCCCCCCAAGATAAATATTTACCGACAATTCTGAGTGGAATGTAGCCAAGAAATCCTGTAAAACTCTTCAACCTATTTATGGCACTAGATATATGACTAACTTGGTCGATACAGAGCTCACCATGATGTATAAAATCGGCGTCATATAACTCATAGCTAGAAGTACTTGTCGAACTTGATTAAGTAGCGTAAATCTCACAAATATGCATATGATCTTTTACCTTATTGGTTGGACATTTTAGTATGCCTTCAAACTCTAGCTAGTCTTTTCATAGCCATGTCCATCACATTGATTTGGTAATCTGTGATCATACCTGTAGAAATTATAGAGAAAATTATATTGAATGATATTCAATTACTAATAAAAGATATTTGCGCATATAACCTAACTGAATTCGAATTCGGTTAGAGTGAAGTCGGCACCAACTTCACCATTAGCTTATTATTGCATTCGGTATTGAAAAAATTGTATCAACAAATTTTGTAGCTTTTCTTTTTTTGGTACAAGTTCTATAGCTTTTTATTAAAATGGTTAATGTAACATTTTCTATACCCAATATAATGAAAAATTATATGAACTTACTAAAAGTAATATGCATACAAGCCAATCATGTTTGATGATAAATCATATACTTTATAACAATCTTATTCATTTATTAATAAAAGTGTTATTTAATTAAAGGCATTTATTTATCTATATGGTGCTATTTTTAAAATATGTGATAAATCCATAGTTTTAAGCAATGCTTTTAGAATCATGATGATGGTCATGCTAATGAGATCTAAATTCTTAGATATATATCTTAAAACTAAAATAGTTTTCAATCAATGGATTACTAAAAAGAGGATTATTGAATCCGGATAGATTGGTACATACGTTGCTTGCTCATTGGATGAGGATGATCGATCTCATAATCATTTGTGTGGAGACACTAAAGCAAGTATGTAGGTGCTTATTCGAGAATAATTACACTGAACGTGGGTCGCTAATGAATACTTAATAGAGTTTTACTTGTCTATCAATAGGAATTCCTTTAGTGTAGTAGTACAAATAATCCTTAGACTTGAGATCATCATAATATCTTGTGTATGATGAGTTATACTTTGACATGTCCCTTAAGACCCTAAGGGTATATCAAATGGTATGCTTGGGTATAATAATTTATACAAGGAGATAATAAATGATCGATAAAGAATCTACCGCTACTAGTAAAAGAAGAGAATGTCCTATGTGATTCGATAAATGACAACCAGTAGTCCTTGGCCAAGGTAGATGAAATTAGAAAAGAATTCATAATTTGAAAATAGTTTCAAATTTGCATTGTTTGGAGATGTGCATTTTAGGATTGAAATACATATAATTAAATAAAATAAGACTTGATAGTAATTCCATGTCTTATATTTAATTGGGACATTGTACGGTGGAAGGAATGAATTGTACAGTAACTATTTACTCAAAGGTTCTTTTATGATTAATGTTGAAATCTATATTATCTGGAAAGTCGTTGATCGTTAAGGGGGCTTATCCTTATTATATAATAAATGTTATTTATTTAAATAATAAATAGTTTAATTTATTTATTTAAATAAAAATATAATTGTTCTAATTAATTTATTCACAACCAATTTAATATGGAGAACCTAAAGGGTCACACCATAAAAGAAAAAATATTTATTTAAGAAGTAAATGACATAATCGTAATAATAAGTTAAGTGTATTTAATTTAATATGTGTTGATAGAATAAATTAAATAGTTTAATATTTATTATTTAATATTTTAGAAATATTAAATATAAATTAATAAGAAAGACTTATTATTATTATTATTATTATTATTATTACAATTATTATTAATTTAATTCCTAAAGGAGTTTGAGAATTAATTAATAAAAGTATTCTCTCTCTCATCTTCCCAATAAGATTGGGAGACTAATTAATTAAATGAGTTTATTTAATTATTCCATGTGACGCCCCCAAATTCAGGTACTAGAAATTCGAACTCGGTGCTACACGATATCATTTCTTTGAGCGAAATAATAATATAAAATAGATAAACAAACTTAATTTACATATCAGAGTTGTCTAATCCCAGGTACACGACCTTTTAAACATTCATTACATGATAGATAATAACTATTATCGTCTTAATAAAGTCTAACGATTACATAAGATTCCATAAACCTATTCTTGCAGCTTTTCTTTTCCTTTGTGTTTGCCAGAGCCTTCTGGTTGATCACGCTTAGATGAAAACATTTAATTTAAAGCAAGAATGAGCATTCAAGTGCTCAGCAAGTTATAGCAGTTAATAAACTTTAGTTGAAAGAAGTAAATATTTTCTTTGAGGTATACTTCTACAATGAATTAATAGTTGTGAAGTCTTTCGAAACATATCTTAATAACATATCAAATCGTTTAAAATTTTGAAACGACGTAGTTACTATAAATGCTGAGCGGTCAATGGACCATGAACTTTTATTTTTCATTTTTGAAAAGGTTTAAACATAAATTCATCTGCAAATCGCTCTGGTCTTACGGACATGTAGGGTGATCAGCCCCGTTATGTCCTGTATTGATCAATACTATCTATTTGAAATATAATTCGTTCACTCTGTTCGCCTTGGGCACATAAATAATTTTTTCATTAAGGGTTGTTCATACTCAGTCTGGAGTCCTAACTAAACAATTCAGTTGGATGACCTTATCATAACCAATACTATTCAATAATACAGTTCGAACTATGTCTAGCCGAGTCAAATAGCTTAGACAGTCATAAATACCTACCGAAGTTTGATAGTATGTAACAGGGTTTGTCATATCAAAGAATTTCAAGTTCAAGAGTTCTTGTAGAAATACAACAGTTCATACAAGTGGGGACACTTGTATGATAACAGACAATAGTGAGACATTAATAACTAATAACTGAATTGAATAACATTTTTACAATATAAGAATAATTTTCATAAACGTATCCTGGATATCATTATGGATATGAATAATTGACAATAATTATTCATGAATTTGCTTTTCGCTTACTGGAATCCATCGCATAAAGTAAATGCAATGAGTAAAGATACATGCTCAATAAGAAATTGAGATAAGAAACTTGCACAATGAAAGAGAATAGTTTAGATACTTGCCTTGATAGCTGATTACTGCTACGTAGTATAGCTTACGCTTTTATCTTTAATATGAAGTCCTATCATCAATAGAATTATTCTTTTAATTAGAATAATACAACTTAACACATAATACTGCTTAAACATGTTGTTACATATTTATGTCCGTCATTACAACACATAAGAACATATACCTAGTCAAACTATGTCGGTTTGGTTTGAGTTCGGTATCGTTTCGGCATTCCGATTACATTATCGGATAATTAACGACTTTATTTTTTAATAAAACTTTGTTCAAGAACTTAAATATTATAATAGATAATTTAATTATCATTTATAATATTTTTTCAAACATTATAATCATTTATAATGATTTTTCAAACACTTATATCATTTTTAATGATTTAATTATCAATTAATATCATTATCATTAATATTTAAATAATTTAAAATATTAATGAAATTCATGTCAACACTTTAAAAGTTATTTATTAACCTGAAAATATTTTAAAACCTTAATATTACCTTTAAATGATTTCTAAGATATTAAAATTATTTTTAAATAATTACCATTAATATTAAATATTAATGTATTTCATTTCTAAATATTAAAAGTTATCTATTATAACTTAAAACATTTTTAAAACACTAATATTACTTTCAAATGATTTTTAAAGTATTAAAATCATTTTTAAGTAATTACCATTAATATTAAAATATTAATGTTATTTATATCAAAATATTAAAAGTTATTTATTATAACTTAAAATACTTTTATTACATTTATTTCACCTTTTAATGATTTATAAAACATTTTTTTTAATTAATTAATTTAATATAATTATTAAATAAATTTATTATCATTAATATTAAAATATTAATGAAATTCTTATCAAAATATTAAAAGTTATTTATTATAACTTAAAATACTTTTTAAAACTTTAATATCATTTTTTAATAATTTTTAAAATATTAAAACCATTTTAAACTAATTTATTTAATATAATTATTAAATAAATTTATTATCATTAATATTAAATTATTAATGACATTTATCTCAAAATATTAAAAGTCATTTATTATAACTTAAAATATTTTTAAATACTTTAATATCATTTAAAATGATTTTTAGTATATTAAAATTATTTTTAACTAATTTATTTAATATAATTATTAAATAAATTAAATATCATTAGTATTTAATTAAATTAAAATATTAATAAAATTTATGTCAAAATATTAAAAGTTAATTTTTATAACTTAAAATAATTTTTAAAATAATTTTATGAATTTTTAATAATTAATTTTTATTTATTTTAATTAATTTAATTATTTTTCATTTAAACCGTCGCTAAAGGGCTATAGCGACGGACACTGTCGCTATAGGTGTTCTTGAGAAACTCAAGAACAGCCCGGTTAATGCTAAGGATCCTAGGTTGACCGAAATTTACTGACAGTATAGTCGGTTTCTGGGTAGTTCAGTGTGATAAGCTTGTAGTACTAGTGTAACACTACACATACATGTTCATTTCACTATCAACAAACATTTATACCGGATTCAGTGGCCGGTCAAACCAACCACCCAAGGCTGTTCTTCAGTTTCTGGGATGCACAGAAACATAAAGTCATGGCCGGTCAATGTTATTCCCAGCCTTATATCTTTTAATCTGTTCATATTTTTGGTGGTCTAGACGTCGGGCTTTGTAGTACATGGATCGTCTACCACTTCCGATCCGTTATTTTCTAAGGTTCGAGAGTGCTCTGAACTTGTAGTCCTCATGTCAGAATACAAGCTAAACATAAATTTACATTCTAACAGCCTTCCAGTTACAAGATCAAAGCCGGTCAAAGTCACTGCCAGAACATGTTCTTCAGTTTTCTGGGTTACCCAGAAAACTCAATTTCATGTTTGGTCAACGCACTTTGACCGTGAATAACTTTTAATCTACACCTGCTATGATCATGATTCCACTTTCAGAATACTAACATCATGGCATATAACACATATAAACACTTAAACATAACATATGATGAATAGGGTGAGATCTATAGGCCCCGACTTTGACTGCTAGAAAATATGTTTAAGTTTTTTCTAGTTTTTAAAAATTCAAGATTTCGAGCCTTTTGATGTTTTGAAAGTGTTGTTTCTCAACCTAGATCATCAATAGACATAACATAGGATATAAATAAACACTTAATCATAACATCCATCAAAATATTAAAGATCTAGCATGAAGGTTAGGGTTTTATACCTTTCTTAAGAACTTTTTGATTTTTACTTCTTGATCTGTTCTGAGTTAGTGTATAGGAGGTTTTGGGCTTTGCTTATGACTGAGTTTGATAGAAAAATTTGTGGTCTAGAGAGAGAAAGGGACTTGGCATGAGAAATAATTGAAGTTTGCTTTCTTTTTCTCTTTCTTTAATTTCTTACCCATTTGATTTATTGAATTTGGATGTGCTAGGTGTCAATATGCAGCTGATACATTAGATTTGCAATATGTGATGATATCTTAGATATGGTGAGTCATGAGATTTAGTAAGATTTGCAAGCAAGCTCACTTTAATAAATCCAAAAATGGTATTTTTGTAAACTATAAATCCTTTTAAGGGTATTCTTGTCCATGGTACATAATTCTAGGGTTTAACCCTTAGTACCAAATAATTCCTAAGGTTTGAAAAATTAACTAGGAATTAAATAAAAATATAATTAAATCACACTAATTTAAAAATTAGGGTTTTTAATAAAAATTAGGGTTTTGTAATAATTAAGATTTCTTGATATTATTAGGGTTTCTAAATTTATGAATTAGGGTTTCTCAAATTATTATCCTTAATCACATAATATACACACTTTTATTTAAATACAACATAATCAATTATTATGTTTAATATTTAAATAAAATAAATAAATAAATTCTAAACATATATTCATATAATTATGTCAATTATCATAATTATATATAAAATTCATAATCATAACTTGTATTAATATACTTATATATATTTGAATACAAATATTATTAATCATATTTAATATTCAAATTTCTTAAGAAAATAATTTCTTATTATTCATAACATAAATATAATTCCCTTTAAATACAATTATACAATAATTGTATTAATCCATAAAATTTCATAACATAGACCAAAATTTAGGGTTTCGATCTATAATGACACTTTACCTAATATACTATTATTAATTAAGTTAAAATAATTAACTTAACTAATCTTGATAAATTCATTTAATAAAATAATTATTATAATAATTCTAAGAATCCTTTCTTATATGATTTGAATAATATATTAATCATATTTTCATGAAAAATAAATAATAAAATATTTTTACTATCAAAATTAATTTATTATAAGAATATAATTTATAATAATCAACCATTTCTTTATTGAAAAATTTATTTACAATCATTCATGCAATAAATAAATATATATTTATCACCTATATACATATCCTTTACCTTACACATATTTTCACCTTTATTTTGATAGAAATAATATTAAAAAAAAATTTATACTCAAAATTTCTTATTTAATTGTATCGAAAATATTGGGTTATTACATTCCCAATAGGATTGGGAAACCTAATTAATTAAAAAAGTTTAATTAATTAATATGAAACCCTAATCCTAAATGGTTTAGGAGGGTTGCTGTAAGACCCGAATTTTCAGAAATTATTAAAATAAGAATTTAGTAAATAAAATTCTTAAGACATGTGTTGGGTTCAAATAAGAATGTATATATGCGTTATAAAGTATGTGGTTTTGCATTGAATAAAATAGTAGGAACTATGCAATATGTGATCTTTGTGTTTAATAAATATATTATTATTATATATTTATTATTCATTGTAGAAGTAAATTAGTTAAAGAAAAGGAGACGGATAAAATTTATCTATCGGTATTAATGATTTATAAAACTATTTTAGCATAGTAAGATTGATGGCATTAAATATCTTTAATGAATAATCACTATTTTTCTTGGGTATGTATACTAGTGACTAATATGTTCTAATATAGGTCATAATGGGTGCTCAAACTGTCCATGAATGGATTGAGATAGCAAATCATGAATTTGTTATGAAAATTAACTAACAAGAATAAAGTCGAAAGTTATATTATGGAATAATATAATTTGAATAATAAAACCTTAATTGACAGTGGTGATATAGTAAAGGGATTAATTCACTTGAGTAAATGGTGAATTAATATATGTGTTTCAGATAAAGAAAATGAAATGAGTATGTAATTAAATTTAATATTGTTTTTATATATTACTTAGCATAGTAATATATGTATGAGTCTAATGTTCGATATGACGTTAATAAAATATATATACGTTGTTAAAGAGAGAAGAAAACCAATATATCTTTAGATAAATATTGGTTAGAGATTTATAAATTAATTTAATATACGACGAGATGTGAAGATTAAAGAAATTGTTTTAGGACAATTTATAGAAAGGAAAGTAAAACAATTATTGTATATTTTAAATAAAAGATATTAAAATAAATTCTAACATTGAATTATTTTAATAAAGGGAGAATATTAATGGTGATATTACCTTTTATGTATGGCTTTGTACGAGGTAATATGTATGATTAAGTAATATGATAAATATATTAAAACATATTTGCTATATGTAAATAAATTGATATAAATAACTTATAATAAGAGAAAATAAACTTATTATCTATTTTTTATATATGTGTACATGTGCCGTACACGTAATTATTTTAATGAGACATAAATATTATATTAAGAATAATATCTTGAGAAAATGAGTAAATTCTTTTATTATAATTAATGCCTTTAGTTTTCAAAATTGTAATAAAAATATTTTATGTCATGTTATGGTGGAATACATAGTTTATATATCTTATGTATTTCAAAGAAGGATAAATTTATAAAGAAAACTAAGTTATTTTTATTTCACTAAATAACTTAAGTTAATATATTACCCGTAGATTTTATAAATGATAATAAAGATATTTGAATATTTTCGTTCACCACAAATGAAATATAATAGTTCAGTGTAAATTGAATATATGAGGATTAAGTAATGAGGTAGAAATGAGTAAGAGTATGAGATATGCCTAGTGTGGCAAAATGGTGGAATAAACGATTCATTGAATAAATTAATGAAGGAATAACTAAATGAATTAATTAATGTTATTATATGAATTAATTTCTATGTGCAAGTATATATGTTATGAGAGCATATAAATAAGTAATTTAATTATATTACATCATGATTACATTATAAAAGGTAATATTAAGAATATTATTATTTCATGAGACTATTATGTTAAGCTTGGGATTTATTAAATACTAAGCTTACATAATTATTGCCTTGTGTGGCATGAATAGTAAAGTTAAATCAACGGAAGATTTAACTGGATGTATTAAAAGAAAATCAATGGTAAGTTAATAAATAATTGATATTAATTATCATTATAATATTTGGGTATATTTGAGATAATGAATTTTATAGAAAATAATGGGTTGAGAATACCCAACTAAATTATATTTAGCCCAGTTAAAATAGTAATTGGATTAACCAAGGTACATGATTATATGTATTGGTGTATATTCAAGATATGAGTATACTTGTTTATATGTGGGTGTGCATATATATATATATATATGTATATATATATATGTACATATATATGTGTATATGTACCCCCCTAACTTATCATAAGGTAATAACATTAAGTTATCAAGTGTGACTTGTGTAGTCCAAATAAGAAATAAACCTAAGTATGCTAGCCTCATTTTTTTTTACTAATGCTGAGAAACCAAATTGGTTGTCCCATATTGTAAGTCCCATTTCTTCATTCACGTGTATATGACCTATGCTATAGATGGTGATATATAAAGGCTATGTAATGATGGTGATGATGAAGGGGGAGTGGGTTTAATAGTGACTCTCTACCAAATCCCTCTTGTCCAATATCTTCTCCTTCCTCTATTTGGTTTGATTTGTAGGGCAAAAACCAAGTTTGTGTAATGGTTCCTTTATAAATTAGAAGCTCTCCCTTCACAATTTTAGTTTGCTAAGTTCTTGATAAGTTCATATAGTGAGTGTGTTGATGAAAATTGGTAGAGAATCTGAAATTTGAAGCTAGTTTGTGTAATTCTACTTCAAAGAGGTAACATAACCTTAGCATGTTCTTGAATTTCTAGTTGGCTAAATTCCTAGAAATTTCTTGAATTCTTGGAAATTGGTATGGTAATGGATACCATTGTGTTATAAGAGTTATGTGTATGATTATATTGTAATGTAGTTGTCTAAAGCATGCTACATTGAAGTATTAGATAATTAGTTTATGGAAATTCTGCAGAAGCATAACCAATTCTGAAACTGAACTGAGCCATGTAAAACCAACGCGGCCGCACTGGTAGGCAGTTCTAGAAAATTATTTTTAGTACTTCTGATTTTCTGAGCATGTTAGGTTGGTTTGAAAATGCATATATATAACCCCAACACATGGATTGGAGTTACCTTAGTTATAGAAGGGCACTATAATTTGTTTTAGTTGAGTTTTTAAAGAAAACTTAAGGTTTTGAAAAACAAACTTTAATGAATCTAGTGTCCTTTGAAATTTGACTTTTGGAGCATATGTACGTGACTTGATTATGTGTATCGATGAGTATGAAATATGGTTGTTTTTAGTTACCTTGCATATACTAGTTTGTTATAGCTTGGTTTAAAATATTTTGAAGGAAAACTTAGAAGTTTTGAGAACTAATATTCTTGAACATTGTGTAATTTGTATTTTGACTTTTCAAGCATGTATACTAGGACATTTTATGCCTCTAGACATGACGATCGAATGTGTTCGCCATCTAGCTAAGCATGAATTATACATTTCAAGCATGGTTTAAAAAGATTTCAAGTGTTAGATTATACTAACCTAAGTGTAAAAAGCGTTTAATGATCTTGAGCATGCGTATTAAAGGTTTATTTATAGCAATATATGGTTTAAAGACTTATATCATTGACCCTTGTTAAATGAAGTTGTTAAGCCTTGTTGATTGAAATAATTTAATATAGAGCTATGTGATTCAAAAGAAAACTAAAAGTTTTAGAAATTAATTAAACAAGTATGGGAAACCCAATCTGTTGTAAACACTGTCTTTAGGTGTTTACATTGTGTTCAAAGATATTAAGGTACTAATAAGAGGAATGGACCTTTGGAAATTCTGTTTTGGTTTTGGCAGGGAGTAGCACGGCCGCGCCACTCCCACGCCTATATGCAGCGCGGCCGTGCCGTTCTGCAGAGTGGCCAAGAGTAGTTTGTTAACTGTTTGGACTTAAGTCATACTTATATATTTTCCTTAAAGACCACGTGGAATGAAACAAGATGGTTTCAATAGATTAAGTATGAGGGTATAATGTGGTAACGACATAGTTATCCTAAGATGAAATAAAAAGAAGGATTTAAAAACCACGTTAGGAGACAATGTAATATCTATTATTATATTGAGAATGTATGGATGTGTGTGACTGATGGGTATGAATCCATGATTATACAATTATGTAGGAATACACGAAGTGCAGATAGCTATAAGCAGTTAATTTGTAGTTGATAAACTATGAGCCAGACAAGTTTTTCAGTTCCTATTTGATATATGAATTCGATAATTGTTGGTTAAATTATATTATGCTATGAGGATGTTGATTTATATATGAAATGCATATGAAATATATGTATGAAATTTGAAAGTTGATCTTTGATGATATGTTTAAGAAGTTAATCTCTATATTTGTTATGTGAGAAGCAACATGCGTAGTAAATTTAAATGATTATGAATGCATGAACTGAGCATGATATTATATGTTATGTGATGCATGAAAACTGTTAGAATTGTTGAGCTGTCGAGCTCACTCTTGCAAATAACCATTTTTGCAGGTTAAGGACTCACGGTAAAGATACGTGCTACTTGATTGATAGAGTCAATAGTATCGCAAGAAGATTATTATTTAGTTGAAGTTATTACTTTGAACCATGGTTAAGGTTCTAGGAGATATACATGATAGTAGTTACGATGTTTAATACATGTTGAGTTGTAAAGTCTTACTATCGATATATAGAGGATATCGAATCGAGATGTAAAATCTTATACGGTAATTTAGATAAAGTGAATCATAACATAATTTGATTCAAGAATATGTAATTGATAAAGATTGTGATTTAGAAATAATAAAGAAAGAAGATTGAATTTTTTTAAATTATTCCGCATTTTTATAACATCGAATATGATGTGAAGACAGGAATGGTAAATGACCAAGATTGAAACTTATTAAAGTTTGGGGTCATTATACAGATCCTGAAAATGGAAGGAATTTATATTCTAATTTGTAATAAAGCGAAGTTATATTCATTAAGTTATGAATAAAAGATATAAATAATTTGACGATAGTAGTATCGTGACACACCAGGTCCGAGGTTCGAGGGACCCAGATTGGGGGGCGTCACAGTTGCCTATATCTATAAATAAAAAAGTCTTATTATGGAACCAGGCGACGCACACTTTATTCCAAGAGTTGGGAGAGTACACATTTTCTATAGAGATAGCTAGAAACTAAGGTTTTGCCAAACACCATTCTTCTTGAATACTTGTTATTCCATGGTGGATCACCTTTAGAAGCCAAACACTTGGGTGACTAACGTTGATTAAAAGAAGGAATCAACACGGTAGATTCAAGTAGAACGCGAAAAGGATTTAGAGTTGAACTCGTACCTGAGGAAGCTGAAATCTTCAAGGGTATGAATCTAATCTCCATCTATTTCGTTTAATTAATAACTGTGTATAAAGGATGATCCGGGTATATGGTTTGTAAAATTTTAAAACTCTGATTTATCATACTTCTGTTTATTTTAATACAATATGATTGTGTTCATGAATCTTACAAACCTAACATTTACTAGGGTAAAATTGGTGCCAACATCATCTTAATTGGATCCTTACCTAACATATTACGTACCACACATCTTAGTAACCAAAACATACTTAATAACAAATAAGTATGCCGGAGGTTTGTTTGCTTTCGAGTACATTCCTCCCATCACTTCCACACAAGAACTTGCAATTTCAAATGCACCAAAAACTAACAAACAAGCAAACTCATATTACTGTGAAACTCAGATAAGAAAGTAGCATTACCTCTTTCTCTAGTAATATCGATTGATGTAGCTTTGGCTCAGTTGGTGTACTAGGCCCTTTGCTAAGCAAGAGGTCCCAAGTTAAACTCCTCTCCAAATTAGTAAAAAAAGAAAAAAGAAATTAAAATATGAAATTTGTACAAAATCATGAGATTCTCATATTATTAAATTTGGTTTTGGTTGCATGGTGGCCCTTTAAATCTTTAACCTCTTTTTTTAAACACTTTAAGTTCCTTTGTATAGGGTCAAATATTGGGGAAAATTTAAGAAAATTTGGGTAACAGAACAAAATTGACGGTAATCAATCATATTGATCGGAATTCAATTGACAAAAAATAGATTTTAGAGACAATTGTTACACTGCGCGTGACGACTTAAAGGAACAAAAGTGTCACTCAACCGAAAATTTAATTCAAATATATATTTGCTTCTATCTTAAAACTCACAACTGAGATGAGTGGAGAGAAAATGATCCACTTTCTTTCCATTACTCTTCTTTTCTCTTCACTTTAACTCTAGTATATAGTCGTAGTGTTAAACCACAAAAAGCCCAACGGAGCAAAGAATAGAAACTCTAAAATAATTTTGTTGTTAATTTTTTTAAAAAAAAGAAGAAAAAACAATAATAAATTCGTAGTTGTCTTTTTACTCAATTTAACAAAATAATTAAATTATGACTAGAGTCGATCATCCTATCCCTATATAAGACTAGAGTCGATCAAGCCAGTCAATAAAATTTATGAATTTTTGTTGTGGTTTTAGTGATTCTATGCCTTATGGAAGGGTCATGCTGATAGGTTATCAGTTTTAGGAATAGGGGAACAACTTACTTTTGTTATAAAAGGATGAAGTAAAAGTGGAGTATTTATCAGTAGGTTATTCTATATTTTCAAACTCGAATCAGAACGAAAAAGTTATTAGGTAGATAAATAACTGCTTCAGCCACTAGTTATTAAATAGGTAATATCAAAAAATTATATGATTGCTAATTAATAAAATTTTAGAAGATTTTTTTTGATAAAGTAGAATATAATAAAGTTGTGTTCCAATATGAGTAAAAATGTTTAATATTACTCCAAAAAACTGTTGGTACCAAAAAAATATCTAAAAATTTATACAAATCTTGTTCATTAGGTTTCGGTCTATGAGTGTGGTCGTACACCGCATTCTCAAGGTCCGTGGGTGAGTAGTTGTATTTCTCACTATAGCAATCCATGAGCAAGTAACTCTGACTATTTAAGATAGATTAAGACATTTCTATTTCAATTCTTGGATGAAGTAACTCAATACATTCTCAATTTATTTGTACCAAGACAAGAACATGCACTGCTAACTTGCTCTAGCTAACATGCACTGCTAACTTGCGCTTGCTAAAGATGCACCAAACTTGTTACCCAATCATACGACTAAAACCTCCTAACTAACGAAGAAATCCCTAAGCTTGATTTAATTGTACTACAGCCCTCGGGGCTTTCTATTGAGCTCATCCTTAAGGTCATGGGGCAAGTACTTGATGTATTTCTCCGGGTACTTTTCACTCTCAACATGTCTCCCATACTTCACTAGAAAGGATTCATAAGCTGGAATCACCTCCTCAAGCATTAACTTATGAAGCTGCCTCTGAAGCTGCGAATCCGACTCCAACCACGTAGATCGAGTCCGAAAAAAATCTTCAAGCATACCATTGAAAATCTTGAACCTCTCCTTCAAAGCACTCTTTGAAATCCTCTTGAAAAATTGAAACTTAAGATTTAGTCCATCTCTTAAGCAGTGTAGGGCCTTGTCCCGTATGGAGTCAACATATGCTATTGCTTTTTTCGCTACGTATTGACGTAATATTGTTGGATAATCCATCCCAATAATCTCTAGCAGTTCTGAAGACAACTCAATTTCTTCAATAATAAGCTCGACATTTTTTATCATGAATAAATGGCGCATAGAAGCGTCCGTGTATTGCTTAGATTTACCCTCCAAATTAAATTTCAAGATAATGAGGATCCAAACCAAATGTAGGGCTAATGTAGTTTGCCCCCCTACTTCCAAGAATTGCATATCATCATCAGAAATTCCCAAACTTATAGTAGGCTTGGAAATGATAATTTCAGTTAACAATTCCTTGTATTTTAACATGCCAATAACATAATCCATAGAATATGTTGTCATGGGATGAATTATGCGTCGTGGAACTGGAGTATTCAACTGCTCATTCAGCACAGTATCCTCAAAAACTGAGATAATTTGTCTTACCAGTTCTGCCAATAGATCAACAATCTTAGCTGCCCCAAAATAAACATTCACCGATGAACTTGAGTGGAATGTAGCTTTAATCTCTGGCAAGGTTAGTAACATAGCTCTGTACAAATCCAAAACTCCGAACAACCTCTCGAAAGATGCTGGAGTAGTAGTTATAGTTTCCGCAAAATTACACAACTGAATTGCAGCATTTGTAATTATAAAGAGAAAACAATCATCACAAGTGGCAGATTCAATACCACCAAAGATCTGCTCATAGTAATTCTTCTCCCTCGGAAAGATGGTTTGAAAGCAAACATCAATTGTTCGTATCCACAATTTCATTCCTTCTTCCCAGTCCGAACTCCAAATCTTCCCAATTCCACATTTCCCAATTCCAAATCTTGAAAAGGTTGCATCTACAACATACTTCCTTGAAATCTTGTACACCTCAATGCAGTCGCCAAGAAATCCTGTAGAACTCTTCAACCTAGCTATGATACTGCATAGATGCAAAACTTGGTCGATAGAGAGAGCACCGTGAGCTAGAAATTCGGTGTCATGTAACTCATAGCTAAAAGTACTTACTGAACTTGAGTAATTAGCGGTGAAAGACTCACAAATATGCATATGGTTTTTCACCTTATTGGTTGAACATTTCAGTATGCCTTCAAACTCCAGCTGGAGTCTTTTCATAGCCATGTCCATCACATTGATTCCTTTACTTTGGTAATCTATGATCATATCTGTAGAAATAAATTATAGGAAAACTTATATTGAATGGTATTCAGTTACTTGGTACCACACAACTTTCTAACCATATATATATATACCTGATTTCATTAATTCCTGAATTTTGTCTACGGCCTCCAAGTACTTATCAATATCGGTGTGATAATATCCATCAAACAACGATCTTTGTGTCAGCCGTAGCCACGACTCAGTGTTAATTATTAGTGAAGATGCAGTTTCCTTTTTTAAATCCTCCTTGAGTTGTTGGGTCTTGTGAATTGAGATCCAACAAAAAACTTGAATGCAATCATCTTTCAAGTACCCGGATCCCTCTAAGTAATCTTTGCATAGAAACGCCTCCCATTCGCATCCTTTGTGTGCCAACCCAGAACTGATGTGAATCATATGGTTTCCTTTCCCACTTTGATCTACAAGTACTAATTTGAAATGGGCCTTATCTTCTTGATTACTTGGCTTACTCTCTAGCTGGACAACAAATGATGCAAAATTTTCATATTGTTTGCCATTCGGGTAAAAATAGATAGCCCAAGAATACTCACTATTGTTGAACATGAATGTATTCGAAACTAAATAATTCCCGGTTCCCGATCCAGTTGATGATGAGTAATTTTTGAACTTACAGGTATATGCATCGCCAGCATTGATGATTTCCCCGTCTACCGGAGTATATGCACTGCTCCCAGTGATTTCCCCGGCTACCGGATCAGGCTTGGTTGTTTTTGAGTAGATTCCTCCCATCACTTAGTTTTTTATCTGATTATGGAATTGGATAGAATATGAATAATTGGCCCGTCTGGTCTAACAGATTTGGGAGATAATATTAAGGGTGTGGTTGGTCTTAATTTTTTTATTAACTCTTGAGTGTCTTTACAGGGACTTTCCGAGGATGGATTATTTTAATGACTTTCAGTTTATAAGTTTCTTGTTGCAAACTATTCGTCAATACATCCGCTACAACCGGACTCCCTCAATTTCATCGTCATCAGGTACCAGCTTTTCTCAGGCCTTCTATAACTTTTTTTGACTTCATTGATGAGAACCCCCTTATATAACTGGACTCCCTTCCCAGTCCGAACTCCAAATCTTCCAAATTCCACATTTCTCAATGCCAAATCTTGAAAAGGTTGCATCTACCACAGACTTCCTTGAACTCTTTAACCTAGCTAGCTATGATACTACATAGATGCATAACGTGGTCGATAGAGAGAGCACCATGAGCTACAAATTCGGTGTCATGTAACTCATAGATACTACATAGATGCATAATGATTGGCCGGTTTGGGAGTTTTTTTTAAGGGTGTGGTTGGTCTTAATTCTTTTTATTAACTCATGAGCGTCTTTCAGGGACTTTCCGAGGATGGGTTATTTTAATGATTTTTTAGATTAATTGTGACGCATCATTTAAAATATTTTTTGAGAAAGAAAATTTGATACTATTACCATTACCTATATTTATTACTCGAATACGACTCGATTTTATTTTTCAAGTCTTCTATTTTGATGCGTCTCTACACGTATTACTACTTGATCATGTACCGACATTTGGTGTGTTTGGTGCATTTTTGACTTTCAAACGCATCAAATGCATTTGAGAATCTTAGTCATCTAACATCCGTTTATTTCAAAAAATTTAACACAATTTATTTAATTCACAAACACAATGTTTAGAATGCAAACACAATACACAAAAAATAGTACAGTGTTTGTAAAACTCAAAATACTATCATTCCAAATACACCAAAAACTAATAACCAAACAAATAAGAAAGTAGCATTACCTCTTTCTCTAGTAGTATTGATCAAGGTTTTCAAACCTGGACCGGTTATCGAATCGAAATAAGTATCAGACAGATGGGTCACTGGTCCAACCAATAGTCGAACTATTATTAACTCAATGACGTCATTAATATATAAAAAATAATTAAATATATTATATATTATTATATATTATATATATATAATATTTAGTAAATATGTAAAATTAATCAATTTATCTATAAAAAAACTAAACCTATTTATATAATGTTTACTTTATACTATTTAAATAAATACTAAATTTATATAAAAAGAAAGATATTAAATCATGATCATAACTCAAAATTCAAGAGTGATAAAATCAAATACAAATGAATATAAACATCTCTAAAATACATACTCCCCTTCTTTTATCATATTATAGTCAAAAGGAAATATGCTTTTGGCATATCGTAATTAAAAGTCAAGTTATATATTTTATTTGGTGTTGGACTAGGATCCTCTCCATTTCAAATAAATAAAAACTCTTTATTTTATGGTTCAGTTTTAAAATGTGCGAGCTCTCTTCTGTCAGTATAATATCACATTTTAACATATTTTAAATCTCAATCATAAAATGGAGAGTCTCTGTTATAATTTTCTTGTTGCAAACTTCCTCAATACATCCGCTACAACCGGACTCTTCGTCATCAGGTACCAGCTTTTCTCAGGCCTTATATAACTTTTTTGACTTCATTGATGAGAAGGAAGAGAAGCTATCAAAAACATCTTTAGGTGTAATCATTATTCCCCTTAAATGAGCAGCAGCAGATCAGTCGAGTAAGTTTGTGTTATATATTAGGAATTAATATTTTTAAAAGTTAATTTGATATTTTTACAAGTGGATCACTGTTTTTAATTAAATCAATTTTTTATGCAGTATGTTAATTATATGATTTAATTCTTATGTTCAAATTATCACCACTTGATAAATAATTAAACATCTAGTTACTTAATTTTATTTGATTAATAGCGTTACTCAATTGAAGACAACTTTTATTTATTTAATTATTATGATACTAATAATATTAATAATAATTAGAAAAAAAATAGGAAATAAGTGAGAAAAATTATTTACACATAAAAATTAAGAAGAAAAAGGATGTGTATAATATACAAAATCTGTATGAGAAAAAGAAGAAAAAGGATGTGTATAATATACACTTGTGGAAATATCAAAATCTGTACTTTGATCTACAAGTACTAATTTGAAATGGGCCTTATCTTCTTGATTACTTGGCTTACTCTCTAGCTGGACAACAAATGATTTTCATGCTTTTTGCCATTCGTGTAAAAATATATAGCCCAAGAATACTCACAATTGTTGAACATGAATGTATTCGAAACTAAATAATTCCCGGTTCCCGATCCATATGATGATGAGTAATTTGTGAACTTACAGGTATATGCATCGCCAGCATTGATGATTTCCCCGTCTACCGGAGTATATGCACTGCTCCCAATGATTTCCCAGGCTACCGGATCAGGCTTGGTTGTTTTTGAGTAGATTCCTCCCATCACTTGAATTTTTTTATCTGCTCTAACAGGTTTGGGAGATATTTTAGAACTTTTTTTTGAGAGAGATTATACTTGTACACCCTTTAAGGGTGTTGTTGGTCTTAATTCTTTTTATTAATTCATGAGTGTCTTTGAGGGACTTTCCGAGGACTTTCTATCCAATCAAAGACATATTATTTAAGATATTTTTTGAGAATGAAAATTTGATACTCTTACCATTACCTATATTTATTACTCGAATCGATTTTATTTTTTCAAGCCTTCTATTTTGATCCTTTTATACACGTATTACTACTTGTTCATGTACTGACATTTGGTGTGCTTGGTGCATTTTTAAGTTTCAAACGCATTTGAGAATTTTGTTTAAGGAACTGTTAAATTCACACTTTTTTTTGTTATTTTTGCATTATGGTCTCCATATATTTGCCAAACTTATTTTGTAGGTCCAATTTACCCTTACTTATCAATCCCCAATTGTCCAACTCGATTTTCCTCTCCCTTCCCTCTGCACAATCCAAATATTGTTCAATTAATCCAAATTCCTTCGATCAAACAAATCAATCTAAATTCAAAACAAACAAACCAAAATCATATTTAAATCCAAACAATACCTTTTGTAATACCCGAGAAATTTCATATATTATTAAATAAATATATTAATGGAGAATGAATATTTATTTGAATATAAACGATTTTGTGTTATGAGATAAGTTAGCTCGGTTATATTAAATTGAATAATTATAATAATTGAGGAAATGTGGAGTTTATAATAAACTCGTGAAAGCCTTGTGTGGCACAGTGATGAGAAATATTAACGATTATATTAATTGACAAAGAATTATTAAGTGAACAATTAATCTATATTAATTGTTAATTGTTATTGTAGAATATTAATTAATTGTTATAGAATATTAATGGTGATTAATTAATAATATGTGATTATTATTATTGCAAGAAATATAATAATAATAATCGACGTGTTTATAAATATAATAAGATTTACATTTATCTACTGTGATAATTAAATCATATAAGTGTTAATCAATTATTGTGAAAATTATAATTTCATTGATTAATGAGAAATGGATTAATTAATATTATTATTAATTAATCAGATAAGTAGTTTACTAATTCCTATGTGCAAGCATGAAAAGTATAACGTATAGTAGCTAACTATATATTATACAAATTGTAAAATGCAATGTGACTAGATTATATATAAACTATATAGTAAAGTTTATTGAATTGGGAGAGTTACATGATAATGCCTATGTGACTATGTGACTATATGAGTGTGTATCATGGATATATTATAAACAATGGTTGACTAATATAATTTAATTGCATAGTATCTGAGAGGATTACACCGATAAGATAAAAAATGTACATGGATTATATGTGTGTAAATTACATTTACTACATTATATGAATTACATAATAGTATTATTATTGGGATTACATTGTACCTTTAATTGTAATATAATTATAAAGTATGTATATGTGAAGCCCAAGAATAGGTCCAATCCACCCAACCTATTTTGGGTCGCCAGAAAAACACTCAATATAATTCAAATACAAATCTTTCTGTTTATAACTATTATCATGTCGTATATAGTATGACAGTATTTGCACCCGAATTATCATAATGTCGTATCAAATAAGACAACAATTATTTGTGAGTTTTAAAACAACTATCATACTCAACTGTGACCCTCATGACCCAACCTTGGACAACACCTCACTCTATTTGATTCACCAAAATCAACTGTTAAATAACGTGTAGAATACGACACACACATTTAAATTTTTAAGTTTCCCGTACAACTATTATACCACCTTGTTCTATAACTTGATGAGGATCGCGACTAACTCGAGACACCACTTTATACCCATGCCCTCTCTTTTTGTTCCAGCTACACTTTTATTTTTTGAAAGGAATTGTGAAGCAAAAGGGTGAGCACAAAGAGCCCAGTAAAGAATATCAAGACTAAGATAATTAAATTATCAATAGTATTCATCAGTAATAAATCAGATATTTAAAACATATGGTAGATGATAAAAATTATCAACCAAAATTACAGTGGAATCAACAATCCATTAGAAGAGTCAAATAGACCATAATGTCTATTATCTTCTCCATGTTAAAAGTTCATCATCAATATTTTATTCCTGTAATACCCATCAATAGTTCTTCGTTGTATCTAAGACAAAGAGAACTTTCATCACCTGTCTTTACCTGAAACACCAAAAATCATGGTTATACCAATTCACAATTCCTGTTCATAATCATGCTAATAAATTCATCTTTGCACTACGGGCCAAAGATATTTATCAATGGTTCATCTTTGCACTACAGACCAAAGATATTCATAAATCAACAGCTCATCTTTGCACTATAGGCCAAAGATATTCATCAATAGTTCATCTTTGCACTACAGGCCAAAGATATTCATAAATCAACAGCTCATCTTTGCATTACAGGCCAAAGATATTCATCAATAGTTCATCTTTGCACTACAGGCCAAAGATATTCAACTGTATACCAATCAACATTTCATCTTTGCACTACAGGCCAAAGAGAAATTGCACCACAATGATATATAATAAGATACAAATAGATCTTATTGATTTTCAACTTAATCACCCAGAGTCTAAATTACCAACACGATATCCCGAAAATCGATTAGAATATAAAGTTCAAGTAAATGTAAAGTTATCGGATCAAAAATAATAACTTAAAACTGAATAGAAAGATTCAAGTCAAGATATTAGATGAATCACAAACCATTAAAGATATTCTAATCATTTCAGGACTTTTCACCATGTAATAATAACCTGAATAACGAATAATAATCTCTTACAATAATATGGAGTCTGAAAAAAAATGATATTCCTTTACCATATTATGAAAAAGTGATACCCCTTACCTTAGCACGTGACTGGATTATGCTTTCTGTGAAATTGATCAATCTGAACACTCCTTGCATTCTTTATCAACACTTGGAGTAACCTTACACTCAAAAAAATACTCACAATATTATTCTCACAATATTGAAACAAATGAATTTTATATTTTTGGTGTAGTCATCGGATATAAGGCTGAAGAAAACTTGTACTGAATAGTAATACTCAAAGTATCTAAATACTCACAAAAATACGCTCGATATTATTGAGAGAGAAAACTTCTGATTCTGGTGTGATTTTCAATTCTAACCTAAGCACCCTATTTATAGGAAAAGCTTAGGATGCCAAAGTAGACTTTTTTAATAAAATAATATATGTTTTTAAAAAAAAAAAAAAAAACTCCAGCCGCCTCGTGGAAAAAATTCAGCATTTTCCAAGCAATGACAAATGTGGGGCCCACCATTTTATTTAAAAAATATTTATTTTCCGAAACTTCAATAATTCATAATAAATAGCCCTTTTGTCAGAAAAATACAAATGATATATCATTTCCATAGGAAATTTAATTCTCTACAACTTTGTAGAAGGAAGTTTTTTCCAAATTCCAAACATAAATTATCCGAATTTCATAAACGGATCCACACCAAAATACTGATAAAAACATATCAGCACTAATTCCTTCTTTTATATCCACAAAATAAATATTTTCATATCATATAAATCAATAATTAATTATTCACAAATAATATTACAGAACTACAATATTGACAACCAGGTCGTTCGCAGGAAAGAGGGGGCCTTCCAATAAGGACTTCTCCTTACTGGCGCGCAATTAAATAACCCCTCCTAGACAGAACTTTCTTAGACATAATGCTATCTAATAATATTATTCAAATAATATGAATTATTGAGTTGATAATGTGAAATACTGTGCAATGACAATTATTGAATCAATAATATAAAATATCAACGGTAGCAATTATTGAATCAATCATAGCAACGTAGCAATTATTGATATAAAATATCAGCGTAGCAATTATTGATTCAATAAAATATCATGCAATTATTGAATCAATAATATAAAATATTGAACAGTAATTACTGTAACAATAATTGAGTAAGTGCCTTCTCACGTAAGAATCAATAATACAAAATACTGTGCAATACCGTGTGCTACTATGCAACACCGCGTATTATTGTATTTTAACCACCGGGTATTTCAACAGTACTAACGGTAACAACTACGCCGTTATTTTATAAAAAAATTATTTCTGTCGCTTTCTATATCCGACAGTTATTCCGTTGTGGGGGCCCACAAATAGCTGCGCCGTCGTACGAATATTCTCCGACAACAAGAATATTCCACGACCAAACGAATATTCCCCGACAACAATGAATATTTTATAACCATTTGCTCATTTTAAAATATTTGCACATTTTATCCATAATTTTTCACATTTATCAAATCAACACCTTACTATTGCGAAATAATATATAAAGAAAATTAAATCTTTATTCATAAAAGTTGGGGTCTTACAGTATACATATATGATAGCCTAAGTATTTAATACATATGTGTATAAACTAAATGTTGGGTACACTATTAGAATGCTGAGATTGCCTTGCTTGTCCCTCAATGATAGTCACTTTCCCCACACATGAAATACTCATGAGGCCTAAGCCTATTTTCTCAAACTCATAAACTTAGCTTGCTAGCTATCATCATGAAGAAGAATGGCTGATTGCTACAGCTTCACTATTCCACCAACTAATCTACCAACTTCTTCTTAACCCCCATACAATTCAAATTTTCATTGGTTTGATTCATGGAAGGATAACATTGTCTGGATAATATATTTTCTATAAATTAAGCCCCTTCTCTTCACATTTCATTTGCTGAGAAAATTCTTAAGTGTTGAGAGAGAGCATATATATCAGTGTGAAGTGTTCTAAGAGTTGAGGAGTTCAATTCAAACTTAGATTGCATTAATAGAGGTATAATAAGCATTTTTTGTATTCATTTTCGTTCTCTGTCAAAACTTCCATTCTTGAAATTCTTGATTCTTGATCATATAAATTAGACAACAATTGAATGTTAGAATGCTTGTTCAACTGTTATATAGTCTTATAAGCATGTCAGTAAAGCAATGTAGTAGTATAAAAACGAAATTGTTGTGAAATGTGGAAATTGGGCTAGAAGCTGCCGTAGCTGCCTGCTGTCTGGAGCGAACCATTAGTGGCGCAGCTGTGCCGGTTTAACCTTGGGATGCTGCGCAGCTGCGCCGGCACCCTGCTGCAGTTTTCTGCATCCTACTGCAATTTGTTGAGTCATGGCTTGCTTGTATAGGTTTAAACAAGCTTGGTGTCTGGTTAAACATGTATAGTTATATACCTAGACCTAGTATGAACATGTATTGCTATGTTTGCATGTAAAGTATATGAAACGACATATAATTGTGAAAATAAACTTAAAGTTTCATGAACGAACGTTAAACATATATGAAGCATGTTAGTATTCTGACTTTCGAGACATATTAGTATGATCTAGCAAGGCATGGCAAGCATGTTAGTAGATGTATACATGCTTCATAATGTAACTTGAGCATGTGGACCTCAATAGTGGACATTACTAACAAAAGTACAAGTCTTATAAACAAACTTTGCCATGTATGTACCATATCTACATTATGATCTTATAAGCATGTTTATATAACCGTGAAATGCATGTCGGACATGATAACATAAGTATATAGATACCACGAACATGTTAGGCCTTATTAGCGAGCTTTACTAATGAGAATATGAACTTTGAACGTGAACTTTGATATGTTATGTCGAGAGTTAGAATCTGATAATTTTGAACATGTTGATAGTACTCGTAGACTCAATCATGTATCATACATGCATATATACCATGATTAGGTGTTGTGATTCAAGTGAAGCATAAACGAGGCATATTTTTAAACCAAAATGATGCTAGTTGCATGTATGCGATATAATTATTCATGAGTATGCCTAATACAAAGTATATGAATACCTTATGTGTTTAAAAAGCGAGCATGTTAGGTTTTGTGATTTCCATGACCTCGAATGATCGTAAGTTGTCGGAAGTGTTGACTTAGAAGCTATATCACATATGTTTGGAACGAGGGAAGGTTATACAAACATAAAAGTATCCTTTAATATGTATACATGCTATGTGATATCATATGTTGTTACTTGAATTCGATTTAACGGTTAGCTTATAGTAATGCTATAACTCACTAAATAGAGTATGTTTGCTATTTGTGGTAGTCTCACATAATAGTAATGATGTATAAAGATGATTAACTTGAGAAAAGAGGAACATTAAGGATAAAAGTTATATTAATATGATACTATATGTGGTATAGCTGTGTAGCTAGGTTAAAACTTAGCTTATGTGTTGATCGTATATCCGAAGATAAGACGTGACGTTAAATTATATGACTAATGAATATCATATATATACGTAACTATATTACGATAGGAATTCGAAAGTGTTGATTTACTTTTCGTGGATAAACTATGCTAAAGGCAAGTTTCCTTACATACATTCATTTATAGTGCGAGTATCCTATCTTTGTGTTTGTTTTATTTCGAGGAACGTTGTAAGCAAGTTCCTAACTCTACTCTTTATTGGACATGCATTTAGCTTGTGCTATTATTATCGTTCAAGTAAACTATTGAGACTGGAATTCAAATATTATGAATCATATATGAGATAAAACTCGATTTATAGTCTACGAACTTTAAACCTTGAGATTGAACTAATAATTGTTGTGATCTATGCCATTTGATTCGGCTAGACTTATATTGTTGAAAAGCGACCCAAACCAATTGATTGGTGCGGGATCTTGTCTTTGACTGAGAAAAATAACCTTCTTTGAAGGGAATATATAATTGTCGGAGAACCGACGTGCGCACTTGAGTACGATTGATTGTTATGCATAACGTAGGGTACTTTAGGCTGATCACCTGTTGTACTTGTTTTTGATTTGGGTTATCAGTTTAATACTGTTAGTTCTAGTAGAAGTTCATAGTCCTTAGTGACTGCTCAGTATTCAGTTATCTTGAAATCTTGAATTGATTTATTATTAAATCACATTGATATTATTCTGTCCTTAGCAATTGTTGTTGAGAACTGTTGATATTCTTGTTTTCCTTGAACTATCAAACCTTGCTATACCCTTTCGAGAATTGAGAATTTTATTACTCACCCTTATTGTATATTACTTGCTGGAAAATTTGTGCTCATTCTTGTTTTTCCTAAAATATTTCAGTTAAGGCAGAACAATGTGGACCTTCGGGCACAGATAAGAGCAAGGGAAAGGCTACTGAGTAGCTTTAATTATGTAGGACTTATGATTGTAATAAAGAACTTATGATATTATGTACTAGTTAAGGTTATTTATGCTTAAGATATGTCTAAGCTATGTAATCACTGTTTAAATTACGAGACCTTGGGACGTGAATAAATTATATTATTTAAATATAATCTATTCGGTAATAGTTGTGTATTATATTTCCACTGTGCAATGCGACAAATAGTTGTATTATTATCATTATATATTATTGTGAGAACGTGACGAACCGAATTCGAGTGACCAAGTGGCGGTCCCGAATTTGGGGGCGTCACACCTTTTGCGTTTATTTGTAGTCTTGTATAAAGGAAAAAAATATCTCAAGAAGAAAAAGCTTTGAAATTAGGCCAACAATGGCTGAAAACCTTTTTGGCTAGATATATAGATGAGAAGTCATGGAAGGAACTTTTTGTAGAGGGAGTTTAGGAGCAAAACCTTTTACAGTAAAGATTGCCTTAATGACCACACTGAAGCTGTGTGGATTGTATTTGTTTTGAACTCTAAGAAGCTTATATTTACTTCGGGATATGATTCAATTGTTCGAATATGGGATATGGAAGAAGGGTTTTCGATTTCTTCATCTAGGCCACTTGGTTGTACTATCCGAGCAGTTGCAGCAGATACGAAACTTTCAATTGCTGGTGTTGTACAAGGTTGGAGGGCAGAGGATGGACATCCTCATTTGTTTGAGCTTTGTGGTCCTCAAAACCAAAATAGAGAATTTCGACTTTGGGAACATGAAGGGCCTATTACGTCCCTTGAACTTTGCAATCTACAGGGGTTCTATTATAGTGGATTTTTGCAATATTTGGAGACCGAAGAGGGAAGGGAGAGGAAGCGATTGAGTTAGCAAACTGGGAATTGAGTAAAGCCAGGGTAAATTGGACATACAAAAAAGTTTAGTAAATATGTGGGGACCACAGTGCGAAAATAACAAAAAAAGGTGTGGATTTAACCGTTCCCTTTTGTTTAATTATCTAACATCCGTTTATTTCAAAACAAAAATAAAAATTTATTTAATTCACAAACACAATGTTTAGATGGCAAACACAATACACAAAAAATAGTACGGTGCTTGTAAAACTCTAAATACTACTACCTCCGTTCCTTAAAGACTGCAGTTTTAGGAAAAAAACACACAAACCAATAAGTGAGATAAAATGACAAAATATGAAGAGAGAAATTGTTGTTGAACGTAATAACTCTTTGCTGCAAAAATTAAAATAAGGGCATATTTGGAAAAAATATACAAAAACTATATTAGGTTCCTAAAACTGCATTCTTTAAGGAACAATTTTTTTTTCCTAAAACTGCAGTCTTTAAAGAACGGAGGGAGTATCATTCCAAATACACCAAAAACTAATAACCAAACAAATAAGAAAGTAGCATTACCTCTTTCTCTAGTAGTATCGATTAAGGGTTTCAGACCCGGATTGGTCATCGAATTGGAAAATATACCGGATGGATAAGTCACTGGTCCAACTAGTAGTCGAACTGTTATTGACCCAGTGACGTCATTAATATATAAAAAATAAAAAAATATATTAATTATTATTATTCTATATTATATATAATATTTAGTAAATATGTAAAATTAATCAATTAATCTACAAAAAAAAAACTAAACCTATTTGTACAATGTTTACTTTATACGATTCAAATAAATATTAAATTTATATGAAAAGAAAGATATTAAATTATGATCATATATAACTCAAAATTCAAGAGTGATAAAATAATACACAAATGAATATAAACATCTCTAGGATATATACTCCAAGTCTTTTATCATATTATAGTCAAAAGGGAAAATGCTTTTGGCATATTCTAATTAAAAGTCAGTTTATATATCTTATTTGTTGCTTTCACTCTCTCAGCCTTTATAATTTTCTTGTTGCAAACTATTCGTCAATACATCCGCTACAACCGGACTCCCTCAATTTCATCGTCATCAGGTACCAACTTTTCTCAGGCCTTATATAACTTTTTTGACTCCATTGATGAAAAGGAAAAAGCAATCAAAAACATCTTGAGGGATAATCATAATTCCCCTTAAATGAGCAGCAAGCAGATCAGTCGAGTAAGATTGCGTTATATATTTAGCTCCAGTTCGTAGAGGGGTATGCATATTATTAGATTAGATTATTACTGGCATGAGCAAAAGCTGGTATCAGGGGCGGAGGAAGAGGGGTCTCGGCCACTGGAAAAATTAGTATGTAGTAGGTATGTGGGAGGGTCCAGCCTGAAATCCGGCAATGGCGGGGGGTCGGGGAGCTCTGCGTGCGCTGTGAAGAAGAAGGAAGGGAAAAAAAAAGAGAAAAAGAAATTAAAAAATATATATAACTTTGTAATTAAGTAGCCTACACATAATATAAATACTGACATATTAATAAATTTTTATCCGTTTGTAATTTTAAAATGGTCAAAGGATTGAATATCTAATTTAAAAGGAAAGAAGTACTAATTTACCTAGATTTTTTGCATCTTTTTGACACTTTTGGAGGCAGGTCGTCTAACAAACTTTATTATATAATCTCTCTATTTTGCAAGAGAAAAAAAGAGAGTTCCATTTTTAAATTTTGCAAACACTAACTACTTTTCATTTTATATATGTATACTTTTTAAAATAATAAGGTGTTCATTCATTAATAATGTCATTATATACATGAATATAACTAAGTGATAGGATTTATTTTTTTTTAAGACGAAAGGAGTATTTCTGTTATTTAAAAATAATAATTACTTCGTTTCACAAAAAGAACGTTATTTATAAAATTTATCAATATTAAATATGTATTTTTGTTCTATATCTATTTCAAGTGAATAAGTTATTAGGTTAACATTAACCACACTATATTAAAATATGATGATAATTTATACTCATCACTACAAAAATAATTATTTTTATACTTTTTTTAAAAGGAGTAATGGACGTGTTTGACCTTTTCAATATTTTTTTATTTGTGAAACGAAGTAAATAACATAGGAGGTCTATATATTGGAGGGTCAGGTAGAAACAGAGGAGGAGATGAGAGGAGAGAAGAGATCCGCCGCTGCTGCCGCCGGTAGCCACTACTGGTCGCAGAGCCGACTCCTGTCCGCCGGACCTCCCGGCTTAAAATCTCTGGCTCCGCCACTGGCTGGTATGGAATCGGTCCAACTCGCGAACCACTTATCGGTTCACTGGGTTAGGTGGTTCAACTGCCGGGTTCGTCGAGTTTGAACGGTTTTTAAACAAAAATGGGTCATTGGTTCAAATCGGACCGAAAGGCCGACCGGTTCTGATTTTTTTCGATTCGACCGTTGGTCCGGTTCAAATCTGAAAACCATGGTATCGATTGATGTTATAAAATTAAATGAAAAAAATGAATTTTGTAGAAAATCAGAATATGCGATTCTCATATTATTAAAGTGTTAAATTATAGAGGAGAGTTTTTTTTTGTTGAATATTAACACCAGATAATAATTAGCTATTAGTTAGGATATAATTTTGAATTACAGTAATTATCTTTTAAGAATCCTTATCACTTAAGTCTAGCCTAAGTTATTATGTATATCTCTTCAAATTAAACAGTTATCATATAGGTATATATATATAGGATTACTCACGTTGTAATAAAATTAGAAATATAATACAGAGTATACAATTCTATTTGATTTAACTTGGTATCAAAGCCACTCCCGATTAACATCTCATTATTTCTTTTTTCCAATAACAATGTCCTCCATAGATTCCAGCTCTATTTCTTCTCCGACAATTCCCAATCCTGCTTCACCATCTGTTCTACTCTCTCAAGCCCATCATTATATCACATTCAAATTAACCTCCTCTAACTATCTTCTATGGCATACACAAATCGATCCATACCTACAAGGCCAACATTTGTTTGGCTATGTCATCGGTGAACTTGCACAACCTCCATCCTTTTCTACCACTTAGTTCTTCCTCCACCACCTCTGCTATCTCACCTACTCCCAATCCGGTGGCACAAAACTGGGCTGCCCAGGACAAACTACTTATGAGTCTGCTTATTTCCTCTCTGAGTGAAGATGTGATGCCCCTTGTTATTGGGCTTACAACCTCTGCCGAAATCTGGTCTGCCCTCTCTGTTGCATTTGCTAGTTCGTCTAATACTCGTATCCTCCACCTATCTATGGAACTCCACTCTTCACAAAAATATGATGAAACTCTAACTGCCTATCTCCATCGTCTGAAATGCATTTCCGATGAACTTTCAGCTTCTGCACGACCAGTCTCCCAGTCGGGTTTCATGGTCGCTGTTTAAAAGTGTCTTCGTGCTGAATTTTCGTCTCTCAAATCATCCCTATCTATGCTTGATACTCCTATGCCATTGCCTGTGTTACTTAGCAAGTTTCTCAGTCATGAGTTTCTTACCGAACAATCTGTCCAGGTTGATGCTATTATCCCTCCACCACCATCGGCCAATAATGTCCAACCCTTCCCCAATAATGCTACACGCTTCAACAACCATCGTGGTCGTGGTCGAGGCACTCGTGGCCGTGGTCAAGGCTCTTTTCGGCTGCCTAACCAGCGACCTCGATGTGTCTTCTGTGGTGGTACCAATCATATTTCATATAAATGTTACTTTCGTCCTACAACACCCTCTTCTGATGGACTCCTTGGACCACCTCCTGGTCATTCCTATCAGGCTGCTCACTTTGCTGCTGCATCACCCGCCACCTCTCCCACCATGTCGCCATCTCTGTCTTCCCTACAATGGTACCCTAACACAGGTGCTAACTATCATGTCACTCCAGACTTAGCAGGTATTAATCACTTTGATGACTACACTGGCTCGGATCAACTTCAAGTGGCCAATGGTAATCTTGGCGCTCCTATTCATAATCTCTGTTCCACTACCTTTACTTCTAATAATAAAAACTTCCAAATTTCTCCAATTCTACATGTTCCATCTGCTTCCAAAAGATTGTTATCTGTCAATAAGTTTTGTCATGATAATAATGTTTATTGTGAGTTTCACTTATCCTGTTTTCATGTTAAGGACCCCGTCTCCAAGGAAACTCTGTTCAGCGGACCAACTAAGGACGGCCTCTACACCTTGTCACCTGCACCGCCCTACACTGCTCTTTCGGCCTCCCGAGTCTCCTTGTCTGATTGGCATCGTCGCTTGGGCCACCCCCATGACCGTGTCCTCCGTCAAATTATTTCTAGCAATAGCTTAGGTGTGTCTTCCAATAAAGCCGCTCCTGTATATACGACATGTCATATGGGCAAGGCCTGTAGATTTCCTCTTCCTCCTAGTTCCTTTTCTGCAAACCATGTCCTTGAGCTAATAATATGTGATGTTTGGGGTTCTGCTCCCTTTACTTCCCTAAGTGGAAGTAAATACTATGTTCTTTTTGTTGATGCTTATACAAATTTTTCATGGATTTATTTTATTAAACTACGGAGTGAGGTTACCTCTAAATTTTTGCATTATCAATCAATGGTGGAACGTCTCTTCAACTCTAAAATTAAACATTTTCAAACTGACGGTGCAAAGGATTTCCTACCTCTTAAATCTCATTTCTCTCTCACTGACATTATTCATCGTCTTTCATGTCCACACACTTCCATTCAAAATGTCCTTGTTGAGAGACGCCACCGTCATGTGGTTGAAACTAGCTTAACACTATTAGCTCAAGCCTCCGTACCGAGAATTTTTTGGGACTATGCTTTTGAATGCGCAACTTTTCTCATAAATCGTATGCCATCTCAATTTAACAATAATCTTTCTCTCTTTCACAAATTATTTTCCAAAAACCCTACTTATAATTTCCTGAAAACTTTTGGCTGCTTATGCTTTCCCTTCTTAAGGCCGTATAATACTAACAAATTCGATTATCGCTCTCTCCCATGTATCTTCTTAGGTTACTACTCACTTAGGATACTACTGTTTTGAACCAAAGTTGCAAAAAATATATCAAGCTCGCTATGTAAAATTTGACGAGAGTCAGTTTCCCTTCTCTCACCCACAAACTTCGGTTCCATCATCTTTGTTATCTCCTACTACCACTCACTTGCAATCTGTGTCTCCTATTCACCCCTGGGGTCTCATACCCACTACTGCACACCCCGCCCACTCTGCTGCTCACACCACACAATCTGCCAACCCATCTGGACATTCCCCTGCTTACCGATCTGCATCCCAGGACACTCTACTCCCTAACTCTTCTTCCTCTACTACCAACCACCTGCTTACAGGTGCCCCACTTGTTCAGACTGCCCGCTTAACCGACATCTATGCTCGTACCATTCCTCTATCTGCTGAGTTTGGGCATTCCCAATCTGCCATCAATCGCTCCACTCTTGCACCTTTAGCAGCTGATAGTCCCTCTTCCTTTGATCATGTCCACTCGTCCTTAGCCAACCCTTCCCTTGCACAACCTACTCAGCCGGTCCCTCCAGGTGATGGTTCTGCCCTTCCCCACCTCATTCCCCTATCACTCCTACCACTTTACCGACTAGACACGCACAACCTTTACCCAGACTACATTCCATGCGTCTCCGCAATCATAATCAAGCCCATACTGCATCCATATTCACTACCGAACCCACCTCCTTCCAAACAGCAAATCAAAACCCGGCTTGGCATCAAGCAATGCTTAATGAACTCACTGCTCTGTACAAAAATCAAACATGGACACTGGTACCAAAATCTCCTCAAATGAATATTGTAGGTAACAAGTGGGTCTTTCACATCAAGACTCATGCTGATGGTTCTCTTGCCCGATACAAGGCACACCTCGTTGCCAAAGGCTTTCACCAACAACCTGGGATAGACTATTTTGAAACCTTCAGTCCGGTCATCAAACCAACCACCATTCGACTAATTTTATCTGTGGCAATCACAAGACACTGACCCATTCGTCAACTTGATGTGAATAATACGTTTCTCAATGGTTTTTTACAAGAGCCCGTCTATATGCAACAACCGCAAGGGTTCATTGATTCCACACATCCGAATTATGTGTGTAAATTGCAGCGGTCACTATATGGGCTAAAACAGGCACCCAGGGCCTAGTTTTCCCGTCTCTCGGTCTTTCTTTTAACTCATAATTTCTCTCAATCCCAAAATGACACTTCCTTGTTTATCTATAATGACTCTCATACTTACTTATTTGTTCTTGTATATGTTGACGATATTTTAATTACAGGTAATTCAGGACAATCTATTTCTAATCTAATTATTACACTTGGTGCTGAATTCTCCCTCAAGGACGTAGGACCCTTACACTACTTTTTGGGGGTTGAGGTTGTACGAACTCAAGCTGGTCTTCTCCTTTCTCGGAAACAATACACCAAAAACATTCTGCACCGTGCCTCTATGTTAACTAGTAAACCCCAGCCTACTCCAATCTCTTCAGACAAGTTGTCCACAACCTCAGGCACCCTATTTGACAACCTCTATCGACAAATTGTTGGATCACTTTAGTATCTAAGTCTTACCCGGCCCGACATCTCATCCGCTATCAACAAAGTCTGTCAGTTCATGCATAAACCCATGGATACTCATTGGGCTATTATAAAACGGATTTTGCGATACTTACAAGGCACTATGTCCTATGGTTTATTCTTCTTGGCTAGTGCCTCTCACACTCTTCATGCCTTTACAGATGCAGACTGGGCAGGTGACATCAATGATCGAAAATCCACTACTGGCAATGCATTCTTCCTCGGCTGCAACCTAATCTCCTGGGTTTCACGTAAGCAACGCACAGTTGCACGCTCCTCTACAGAATCTGAGTATAAAGCCATTGTCGATGCTGCTGCTAAATTAAAATGGTTTTGTTCGTTGCTCACAGAATTACGGCTGCCACTTCATCACTCTTCTGTGTTATGGTGTGACAACCTCGGAGCCTCTTATCTTGCGTCCAATCCTGTATTTCATGCTCGTACAAAACACATTGAGATTGACTACCATTTTGTTCGTGAAATGGTTGCTGCCAAACAAATCTCTATTCAGTTTGTCTCATCCAACGACAATGTTGCCGATGCTCACCAAACCCTTACCAACCAGCTGTTTCTCGTACAACCGGACCAAGCTCAAAGTGTTTCCACAAATACCCTTTAGCTTGCGGGGGAATATTAACACCAGATAATAATTAGCTATTAGTTAGGATATAATTTTTAATTACAGTAATTATCTTTTAAGAATAAGTCTAGCCTAAGTGATTATGTATATCTCTTCAAATTAGACAGTTACCATATATGTATATATATATATATAGGATTACTCACGTTGTAATATAATAAGAAATATAATACAGAGTATACAATTCTATTTGATTTAACTCTGAAATTAAATATAGTGGGTGGAGGGTTAAAATGGTAAAATAGTATTATTCAGACATTTTGAAAAAATTAATTATAAAACAGCATTTCTTCATGCATATACAATTTTAGACAGATACTCTTTATTATTCAGACGTCTAAACTCTTCAGATCTTAATATCTAGTTTTATCAAACACAACCTAACTCTGACTATTTAAGATAGATTAAGGTGGTGTTTGATTTCATCTTAATACATCTTAACTGTCCACCTCTTATTCGCTAAGAGGCATGAAGTTTTTTGGTAAAAAAATTTTTTTTCCTTTGAATGCCTCTAAATGGTTAAGATAGAAAATTAAATCTAAACTATTCAGAGGGTCCTCTGATCGAAATTGACTATTTTTTGGACAAAAATATCCTCATCAATATTACAAAATTCCTTTTGTATCCCTTAAATTAAGGCAGCAAATAGTCAAAATTGGTACTTTTTGTGCTCTGATTTGTGAGTAAATTACAAATTGAACTAACATTAGAATCACTTATAGTATATGAAAGCGCATAGATTTTTAGTGATGGGGCTATGGCAGAAACCCTGAAATTTGTAGTGATTTGGGTGGTTTTTCTGCTAGGGGAATTAGGGTTTTGGAGGGCATCTCTAGATTTGGAAAAACTAGAATTAAATTTTGAAGAGAATTGAGAAGAAAAGAAGAGCCTGTGTAGATTTGAAAAGTGTGAAGAAAGACAAATTCCAAATTTCAGAAATTGCTTCCTTAGAATAGTGAAAAATAAATTTTCACTAGCCCAAAACTCACAACCAAAGTTGAAGAAGAACGAAGAAATTAGAATATAGCTCCAAAAAATGTTGGAAGAAAAAGACCTTTATTATTATGGAGTAATCTAGTTACAAGCTTACAACCAAAAGTTTACAAGAGAAAAAGTAGGAACAAGCTTGCAATGATAGTTATTGTTGTTGGTGATTTGTGTTTGTTTTGGCTTGGTGATTTTAGGTGGTGCGAGGTCTATTTATAGGTGACTAGAGAAAGGTCTAGAAGCTCATGGAAGGTGGAAGTTTGGAAGGTTCAAGAATTTTAACTTAGTGAAGGTTCTAGATCAAGGTAGTTGGAGGTTTGGAAGGTTCAAGAATTCTACCTTGGTATTGGTAGAAAAGTGAAGATTCTAGATGTTGGTGGAAGGCTCAAGAAGGATATCAAATGCAAGCATGTTCTACAATGTTCTAGATATTGGAACTCTCAAATACATTAATCCTTACTACATCCCTCAAAAATAATAATATTTAAATTAATAATTAATTACAAAAAGTTTACTTTAATTTTTTAACACTCCCCCTTAATGAACTTTTGGAAATAAGTCCAAGCTCTGCACAAAGATTTTTGAATGGTCCCTTGGAGAGAGACTTTGTGAAGATATCTGCAGCGTTGTCCTTGCTCCGCATGTAAGACCCCAACTTTTATGAATAAAGATTTAATTTTCTTTATATATTATTTCGAAACAGTAAGGTGTTGTTTTGATAAATATAAAAGTTAAGGGTGAAATGTGCAAATATTTTAAAATGAGCAAGTGGTTATAAAATATTCTTGTTGTCGGAGAATATTCGTTTAGTCGTGGAATATTCTTGTTGTCGGGGAATATTCGTACGACGGCGCAGCTATTTGTGGGCCCCACAACAGAATAACTGTCGGATATAGAAAGCGATAGAAATAATTTTTTTATAAATAACGGCGTAGTTGTTACCGTTAGTACTGTTGAAATACCCGGTGGTTAAAATACAGTGATACGCGGTGTTGCACAATAGCACACGGTATTGCACAGTATTTCGAATTATTGAGTCTTACGTGAGAAGGCACTTACTCAATTATTGTTACAGTAATTACTGTTCAATATTTTATATTATTGACTTAATAATTGCTACGTTGATATTTTATATTATTGACTAAATAATTATTACATTGATATTTTATTGACTCAATAATTGCTACGTTGCTATTTTATATGATTGATTCAATAATGGCTACAGTTGATATTTTGTATTATTGATACAATAATTGTCATTGCACAGTATTTCACATTATCAACTCAATAATTCATATTATTTGAATAATATTATTAGATAGCATTATTGACAATGTCTAAGGAAGTTCTGTCTAGGAGGGGTTATTTAATTGCGCGCCAGTAAGGAGAAGTCCTTATCGGAAGGCCCCCTCTTTCCTGGGAACGACCTGGTTGTCAATATTGTAGTTCTGTAATATTATTTGTGAATAATTAATTATTGATTTATATGATAAGGAAATATTTATTTTGTGGATATAAAAGAAAGAATTAGTGCTGATGTGTTTTTTATCAGTATTTTGATGGGGAAAATCATTTGTTTATGAATTTCGGATAATTTATGTTTGAAATTTGGAAAAACTTCCTTATACAAAGTTGTAGAGAATTAAATTTCCTATAGAAGGACATAGAATTTATATTTTTCTGACAAGGGGGCTATTTATTATGAATTATTGAAGTTTTGGAAAATAAATATTTTTTAATGGGTGGGCCCCACTTTTGTTGAAAATTCTAAAATTTTGCAAGCCGCCAGGCGGCGGAATTTTTTTTTAAAAATAATATATTTTATTATTTTAGTTTCCTTTGGCATCCTAAGCTTTTCCTATAAATAGGGTGCTTAGGTTAGAATTGAAAATCACACCAGAATCAGAAGTTTTCTCTCTCTATAATATCGAGCGTATTTTTGTGAGTATTTTAATACTTTGAGTATTCGTATTCAGTGCAAGTTTCCTTTGGTATTATATCCGATATTCCAGTCAGAGGTATTATTCTTTTGAGGTAAGGGATGCTATTTTTTTTCGTAAATGATGTTATTCTTTTCAATATCATTATACCAAAATATTGACATGGATTTTGTTATGAAATTCTTATTTTTTTTCCGCCGGGGTTACTATTCACGTATACGACACTATTCACGGAAAAACTAATTTTTCTTCTATTTGTCCAAATTGTCTGTTATAGTTACTATCTTTGATTGGATCTAAGTTTTGAGCTTTATTCTTGAATTTTGCTCCACAAAGTGTTATTATGGAGTATTCTTGAACTTGGATAAATTAGATTGCAAATCCTTAATCTTATCCTTTGTTTCACTGGATTCGTTATTTATATGATTTTTCATCATTCTCAGTCCTAAAAGGTGATGTAACTGAATATCTTTGGCCTGTAGAGCAAAGATGAATGATTACCTGATGAATATCTTTGGCCGTAGTGCAAAGATGACAGGTGTTGAGATGAACATGACCACTGATGATACAAATGAATATCTTTGGCCTGTAGTGCAAAGATGAATATTTGATTTGAGATGTATATTGATTGATATTACAGGGATAAAATATTGATGATGAACGGTTATTTCCGCTGCGAATATTGATCTAAAGTTGGTTGTCCATTATATTTTATCTGATTTGTTGAAGACTAACGATAATTTATTTTCCATTATCTTAGTCATAATATTCTTTACTGAGCTAGTTGAGCTCACCCTTTTCATCTGTTGTCCTCTTCAGGAAATGAGAATGTCGCAAGGGCTAGTCGGGGGACAGAGTGATGGTCCGAGTTAGAGCAGTAGTAGTCCTCACTATTTTTGATAAATAGTGTGATAATAATTGTAATGAGGACTTAGTTTGAATATTAATATTTTCTACATATTTGTATTGACACTCACAGTTGTGTGGTCGTATTTTGCACGACCGTATGATATAAAGTTTGTATTTGAATTCTGTACCATGTATTTGGCGACTCAGAATGGGTTAGGTTGACTGGACCTATTCTGGGGGCGTCACAGTTGGTATCAGAGCTTAGGGATATGATCTCTGGCGAAGATCGGGGAATAGAACTAGGAGGGGAGAGACGAGTAAATCCTTTACTAGTATGTTCTACCTAAGCTTATGTGGTATTTAATTGGTCAGTCGGAGCATAGGGTTAATATGTGATATGTTGATTTGTTTAATTAACCCTTGTTTTATGGCAGTATTTGAGAATGGCAGCTAAGAATGTTAACAACGAAGTGAATGAGACCGTGGAGACACCTTTAATCACTAACCAGGAGAACGTGCAGCAAGAAGGCAATGTTCATCCTGAAAACAACGCTGGTCAGACGATAAACGATGAGATGTTTAGAAGTTTTCTGCAGTTCATGCAAAATCAGACGAGGGAGACTCGTGTGCAACATACAGGTGGAGATAATAACAACTCGCGAATTGTCACTGCCAAGCAGTTCAAAGAATTGGGACCACCAGAGTTTCTGGGCAAACCGGACCCAATCAAGGCAGAGACGTGGATTAAGCAAATTACCAAGATATTTGATGTCTTGGGATGCACGGAGGAACAGAAGGTTCCATTCGCCACGTTTATGTTCCATGGAGAGGCAGATTACTGGTGGGAATCCGTGAAGCGTACCCAGCCTGCCGCACTCAAGATGTCTTGGGAAGCGTTCCAGAAACTGTTTAATGACAAGTACTTTCTTGAAAGTATTCGTCATATGAAGGAAGTAGAATTTATCAGACTCGAGCAAAACAACATGACGGTATCCCAGTATGAGGCTAAGTTCGCGGAGCTGTCCAGGTTTGCACCTCATTTGGTGGAGAATGAGGAACGTATGACGCGGATGTTTCTGAGAGGTTTGAAACCCGAAATACGTTAATACCTCATTTCTCATAAATTTTCTTTATATTCGGATGTAGTAAACTGGGCCCAGTTATTAGAATGAGATAATGATTATGTTCAACCGAGGGACCACAACCAAGGTCGTACCGGTGGCAGCAATCATCGGAGCAATGACAACCAGCGAGGAGGAAAGTATGACAGAAGCGGTAACCACTCCGGTGGTAATCGTGGCCATGATAGTAGAAAAAGCGAATCGGGAGGAGATTTCAAGAAGAGAAGGTACAACAATGAGAACGTGAAGACGTCGACATCAGCACCAGCATCAACTGTTTCAAGGGGAGGAGAACGACCACCGGTCGCATGCTATAAGTGCGGGAAAGAGGGACACATCAGCCCAAACTGCCCACAACAGTTCAAAGCATGTTATAACTGTGGAAAAGAGGGACATATAGCTCGAGATTGTCCTATTACGAAACCAAATCCAGCGGGGGTGGTGATTCCAAAGGCGGTTTCGAACAAGTCAAAGTCGGTGATTCCTGGAAGAGCGTTTGTCGTGACAGCTCAAAACGCGAGGAATCCACACGAGGTGATTACGGGTAAGCTAATCATAAACTCTTGCGAAGTTTACACCTTGTTAGATACCGGTGCTACCCATTCCTTTATTTCACCTGCTTGTGCTCAACGTTTGAACTTGACTTCGGATAAATTAGACTTTGACTTATCTGTTGAAACTCTGTTAGGAGAAACTTTTGTTACATCCACAGTTTACAATTCTTGCTTAATTCAGATTGGTATCCTTACCTTACCTGTTGATCTGATATCTTTGAAAATACTTGCATTTGACGTGATTTTAGGAATTGACTGGTTAACCACTTACCATGCCAAAATTGATTATTTTCGTAAGGTTGTTAGTTTTCATATTCCTAATCAACCTGTTGTACGAATCCAAACCACTAAAATCAGTCAATATCATTTCAAGTTATAAAGCTATTTGTTTATTGAAAAACTGATGTCAAGCTTTCTTAGCTCATGTCACTGATCTAAACCAGAATACATCAGATTTGAATGATATTTCCGTTGTTAATGAGTTTCCTGATGTATTTCCCGAAGAACTTCCCGGTCTACCCCCAGAACGTGAAGTTGAATTCTTTATTGACCTTGAGCCCGGTACAAAACCCATTTCTAAAACCCCATATCGAATGGCTCCTATTGAACTTCAGGAGTTAAAGGTCCAACTACAGGAGTTGTTAGACATCGGTTTTATTCGTCCTAGTACGTCTCCTTGGGGTGCTCCTGTTTTATTCGTAAAGAAGAAAGACGGGAGTATGCGACTTTGTATTGACTATCGGGAGTTGAACCATGTCACCATCAAGAATAGGTATCCGTTACCTCGTATTGATGACCTGTTCGACCAGTTGCAAGGAGCGCAATTTTTTTCAAAGATCGATCTTTGTTCTGGATATCATCAGTTGAAGATTAAAACTGAGGATATTCCAAAGACTGCTTTCAGAACACGGTACGGGCATTATGAGTTCCTAGTCTTGTCTTTTGGATTGACTAATGCTCCTGCTGCTTTCATGGATATGATGAACTGTGTATTTAAGGAATATTTGGATCAGTTCGTTGTTGTCTTTATTGATGACATCCTCATCTATTCTAAAAGTCGTAAAGATCATGAGCACCATTTGAAGCTGGTACTTCAAAAGCTTCGTGAGAACAAGCTATATGCCAAGCTGAAGAACTGCGAGTTCTGGCTTGAGGAAGTAGCATTCCTTGGGCACGTGGTATCGAAACGTGGAGTATCTATGACAACCCGAGAATTTGTAAGATTAATAAAATCTTAAATAATTAAAATTAAAGGTTAAAGTTTAAAACCTAGAGTGAAAATAGAGGATTAATTAAAAAAAATTAAAGAACCTATACGATTTGATTTAAAATTTTTAAGTAATGTAAAGAAATTAAATGAGAATGCTAGACATTTTGAAATTAAGAAAAAGATTATGTAATAGTCTAATCAGTAAAGTATTAGAGGACTAGCTCAATTTATTTAAATAATCAAGCCCAATTATTTAAGGATGGACTTGAATGTTAATGAATGAATTAATTAATCTAACCCTATCGGTTTATTTATCAAGCCCACTCAAATTAATTGATAGTGGACTTGAGTTATTAGATGGTATATATTAACCATCACATGTGGGAGCCCAATAATTTAATTAGCTAGTGTCCCAACAATGAAAATAATTAATTTGATTAAGCATGATTTCTAATAGCCCAAATTAGTATAATACTAATCCAAATGAATTAAATAAGACCCAATCTTTGAACCACTAAGGAGGGGCTTTGTAGTCATTGGATAAGTAAGTAAGTAATTAAAACAAAAGCCAAAAATTGGGAGGCAATGGCTTGGAATATCCGGCCATCAAGGGGGATATTTTGGGGAGAGAAATGTGGATTTATTAACCTTGTCCAAGATATTAGATATAATCTACCTACCCTCTTAGGTGTCACCTTGTGATCAAAGCCAACAATTTTGTTAATGTGTACAAGCAAGCTCAATGTAATAAATGAGAATGATATTGGGAGATTGGTATAGATATACATTTTGTATATCTACATACATCTACTAAAAAAAAAAAAACTTATTCATTTTGTTCTTCCCATTACACCTCTTATTTCCAAAGAAAGCTAAAAGAAATAGAAGAGAGAGGGAGGAAGAACCCACGGCAAGAAGGAAGGAGAAAAGATGGTTCCAAGCTTCAAAGCTCCATAGCCATCTTGGAAGGAAGGAGAATGATAGCAACAAAAAGGGTAAAACCAAAACTAGTTGATTCCTTTTTCTTTTAATTGATTTTGGTAAAGTAAAAATTATGATCTTGAGGCCTAAAACCTTGATCAATATGTTTCCTAAGGTTTTATGTTTAGATCTTACCTATTTGAGGATCTATATGTGTTTATGTGGAAAAAGTTTGGAAGAAATAAAGCTAGAATGATTATTATGAATTTGCTAATTTTCTAGTGTCCTAAAGCATGATAATCTTGAAATCTATGTTTGGTATTTGTGATTTGTTATGGGGGTATGCTAGATCTATGAGATATGTGAATAATCCCTTTTGAATGACCCAAAAATATTGTGGGAGGAATAAATTATGGAATTTTTATTAAAACACATCCTTGATGGAAAAACTTAAAAAAATTAGTATACTATTGTCACAAAAAGCAAATTTCGGGATTAGCTAGATTATTCAGAAAATTCTGGGCTATTGATATGTTGTAGTACACTGAATAAGCTTTCCATAGACTCTGGAACGGACTAATTCCGACTTCGGAGCAAAGAGTTATGCCATTTTAAAGTAGTCGAGTCAAAACTGGGAAACCATTTCTGTTCAGTCCCCTTCCACGAAATTTCTGGAATTTTGTACTTGGAATTTGAAGATGATCCAAAAACAGAAGTTGTAGTCCCGGAAGTTAGCTTCGCGTGGGCTCAAGGATCGCTCAAAAACGTTTTAAAATGACTAAGTTATGATTGTTTTAGTACAAGAGGTACAAGCTGGGAAACTAAAACTGACCAGCCACTTCTGGGCTGTTTTCCGTGACCAAAACAGAACCAAATTTAGTGTTTGATAAATGGAAACTGTAGCTTAAGAAGTTACGAATCCAACGCCTTCGACGGAACTTAATTCCGAGTTGTACATTTCGTTTCACAAGCGTTTCCATAAAGGACGCCAAATCTAAAAAATTGTGGGCGAGAATGGCATAATCATAAATAAGTGGGAGTGATTAATTATTAAAAATAATTATTTAAAGCCATTAAATGGTTAGCAAATTAATTACATACAAAGTTAAATGTAATTAACTATTTAATTATTATTTAAGTGATATTAAATGATAATTAAGTAAAGTTAGTGTTAATAAAGTAATTAGTTATTATTTAATTAAAGATTAAATGATAATTAGAGTAAACAAATAATTGATTATTATTTAATTAATATTAAATAATGATTAAAGAATATTTAAGTAAGATTAAGTGATTACTTACTTACATTAACATAAAAGTTTATAAAGTAATTATTTATTATTTAATTAATATTAAATAATAAATAAGGACAAGTAATAATTAATTATTCTTAATTTAATAAGAAAGAATGATTAAAGATTTATGAAATAAATTAATTATTTATTATTAAATAATAAATAAGGACTAATGTTAATTAATTATTCGTTAAATAATAATAAGGAATAATTAAAGACTAATGAAGTAAATAGATCAATTATTTACTATTCAAGGATAAGTAATTAATTAATTATTATTTAATTAATATTAAATAATAATTAAAGACATACAATAATTTGATTATCCATTATTTAGCATTAAATAATGAGTAGATCTAACTGGTTACTATTTATTATTAAATAATAACTAAAGGTAATTAATTAATTACTATTTAATTAATATTAAATAATAATCAAATGAAGGTATAGATTAATATTATGATAATAATTTATTTAATAATTGTATTAAATAAATTATGTAAAAACAATTTTAATGATTTAAAGGTTTTAAAAATATTTTAAGTTATAATATATAATTTTTAATATTTTGCCATGAAATACCTTAATATTTTAATATTAATGGCAATTATTAAAGAATGATTTTAAATGTTTTAAAGGTGATATTAAGATATTAAAAATATTTTGAGATATTATAAATAACTTATAATATTATGACATGAATTTCATTAATATTTGATATTAAATAAATATTAATGATAATGGAATTATTTGGTATTTAAATCATTTAAAAATGATATTTATGATCAAAAAATCATTATAAATGATGATAATTATTTGAAAATTATTATGAGCTTGTGAAAAATATTTTGACTTATTAATAAATTATCTAAGTTAATATTATAGTGTTTAAGTAGAGTCTTATTAATATTAGGCTCGATAATTATTCGATTAGGCAATCGGGAGATCAAAATAGTACCGAACTCAATTCAGACTGAAATAGTTTGACTTGATACTAGGTCTTATGTGTTCTGTTGACCGATAGGATTATGTGGTAATGTGTTTAGGTTATTTTATAACTATAATTAACAATAGTTATTGCGATGATATTATTCTAATTGGGAGATCGATATTATCAATATTAGGTCTTCAGATGAAGCTAACTAGATTGCGTAGCAGTAGTCGGCGATAAAGGCAAGTTTTCTTTAACTCAACCTTGAGTTATGATTCTTCAATTATGCTAGTGGTTAATCCTTGTTGATTACATCACGTCTATGAATTATTGACTCGCACGTTGTGCATATTGCATGTGTTCATCAGGTATGAAAGGCTGATCACCTTCATTACCATTTGGTCCAGTTGATTTATTTATGTTCATTATTGACCATTCATTTTATTGTCTCGGTCGTTCAGTTACTAAAATTGATTCATGTTATTTCATAATTGTTATTTTGTTGAAAGTCAGCCAGCTTATTGTTCATTCTTTCAATCATGATATATCTTTTCTTGAAATTAAACTTGCTGGGCAAACTTGTTACTCACCCTTGCTATATCATGATAAACATTGCAGATTTAAACGAATACTTCAGATACAGGCGAAGGCGTATGGCATTGTATGTTGTATAGGATATTAAATACAGGTATTAAGTTAAGGTTACAGACCTTGGGATTATGTTGTAAAAGTTATTGTATAAACAATTTATATTTATATCTTCCGCAATAGTTATAGAAATGTCGTATCGTAACGTACCAGGTCCGAGGTTCTGGGGACCTGGATTTGGGGGCGTCACAGTATCTGTGGACCCGGCGAAGATTGAAGCAATACAAAGCTGGGAGCAACCTAAGTCGGTGACCGAAGTACGAAGCTTTCTGGGCTTAGCTGGTTATTATTGGAGGTTCGTAGAGGAATTTTCTCGAATCGCTACTCCATTAACTCAGTTGACTCGGAAAGATACAAAATTCGTTTGGGGCGAGGAATGCGAGAAGAGATTCCAAGAGCTCAAGAGGAGACTTATTTCGGCACCTGTTCTGACAATACCATCTGGTTCGGATGGATTTGTTATTTACAGCGATGCTTCGGGCAAAGGGTTAGGATGTGTTCTCATGCAACATGGGAAAGTCACAGCCTATGCCTCGCGACAACTCAAAGAATATAAGAGGAATTATCCTACTCATGATCTAGAGTTGGCAGCTGTCGTTTTTGCGTTGAAGATCTTGAGACATTACTTGTACGGAGAGAAAGTGGAGATTTATACGGATCATAAGAGACTTAAATATTTCTTCACTCAGAAGGAACTCAACATGCGGCAACGACGTTGGCTTGAGCTGTTGAAAGATTACGATCATACCATCCAATACCATCCTGGAAAAGCGAACGTGGTAGCTGACGCGTTGAGTAAAAGATCATATGTAGGAACGAGTGTGATAATGTCAAGTATACACGTAAAACCAGCTTTGATTGATAAAGTTAAAGCTGCTCAAGCTACGGATGCGGAGCTGATGAAGATGAAGAAGAAGGTGCAAGAAGGTGCCATTCCAGAAGCAAGAATCGATGAAGAGGGAATACTTCGAGTCAACTCCAGACTTTGTGTTCCTAACGATTCTGAATTAAAATATAGAATCATGATGGAAGCACACAACACACCGTTTGCAATCCATCCTGGGAGTACCAAAATGTATCGTGATCTCCGACATACATTTTGGTGGAGCAATATGAAGAGAGAGATCGCAGAGTTTATTTCGAGATGTTTGACTTGTCAACGTGTAAAGGCGGAGCATCAAGTACCGAAGGGTCCATTTCAACCACTGGAGATTTCAAAATGGAAGTGGGAGCATATTACGATGGATTTCGTTACGGGTCTTCCTAAGGTTTCTCAAGGCATAGATGCGATTTGGGTTATTGTTGATAGATTAACCAAGTCTGCTCATTTCTTGCCGATACGAGAGACGTATTTCCTTGAACGTCTTGTTCATATGTACGTGAATGAGATTGTGAGATTTCATGGCATGCCAGTATCCATAGTTTCGGATCGTGATCCAAGATTCACTTCACGATTTTGGATCAGTTTGCAGAAAGCTATGGGCACGAATTTACGATTCAGTTCGGCTTATCATCCTCAAACAGACGGACAATCGGAAAAGACTATTCAAACTCTTGAAGATCTATTGAGACTCTGTGTTCTAGACTTCAAAGGGAGTTGGGATAAGTATTTACCATTGGTGGAATTCTCCTACAACAACAGTTATCAGGCAAGTATAGGCGTGGCTCCATTCGAGGCATTGTATGGGAGAAAGTGTCGCTCTCCAGTATGTTGGAACGAGGTGGGTGAAACAACATTGTTGGGACCGGAGTTAGTGCGTATGATTACTGAAAAGATCCAAATAATCCGACAACGTATACAAACAGCACAAGATCGACAAAAGAGTTATGCGGATCTTCATCGAAAGGACGTGGAATTTAATGTTGGGGACCATGTGTTATTACGTGTTACTCCGTGGAAAGGAGTTACGAGATTCGGGAAGAGAGGAAAGCTCAATCCACGATTTATTGGTCCATTCGAGATTCTTGACCGAGTAGGAAATGTGGCCTATAGACTCGCTTTACCTCCAAGCATGTCTCGTGTTCATAACGTGTTTCACATATCCGTGTTACGTAAATATGTGAAGGATCCAAACCGCATTATTGAGTTAGAACCAGACGAGATAGCCGAAGATTTAACGTACGAGGAGGTACCTGTTAAGATCTTGGATAGGAAGGAGCATGTCCTACGCTCGAAAATTATACCTCAAGTTAAAGTTTTGTGGAGAAACCATGCAATTGAGGAAATGACCTGGGAGTTGGAATCGGAAATGAAAACGAGATATCCTCACCTTTTCGACATACCAGGTACGTACGTCAATTTCGAGGATGAAATTTCATAAGGAGGGGAGGTTGTAAGACCCCAACTTTTATGAATAAAGATTTAATTTTCTTTATATATTATTTCGAAACAGTAAGGTGTTGTTTTGATAAATATAAAAGTTATGGGTGAAATGTGCAAATATTTTAAAATGTGCAAGTGGTTATAAAATATTCTTGTTGTCGGGGAATATTCGTTTAGTCGTGAAATATTCTTGTTGTCGGGGAATATTCGTACGACGGCGCAGCTATTTGTGGGCCCCACAACAGAATAACTGTCGGATATAGAAAGCGACAGAAATAACTTTTTTATAAATAACGGCGTAGTTGTTACCGTTAGTACTGTTGAAATACCCGGTGGTTAAAATACAGTGATACGCGGTGTTGCACAATAGCACACGGTATTGCACAGTATTTCGAATTATTGAGTCTTACGTGAGAAGGCACTTACTCAATTATTGTTACAGTAATTACTGTTCAATATTTTATATTATTGACTTAATAATTGCTACGTTGATATTTTATATTATTGACTCAATAATTGTTACATTGATATTTTATTGACTCAATAATTGCTACGTTGCTATTTTATATGATTGATTCAATAATGGCTACAGTTGATATTTTGTATTATTGATTCAATAATTGTCATTGCACAGTATTTCACATTATCAACTCAATAATTCATATTATTTGAATAATATTATTAGATAGCATTATTGACAATGTCTAAGGAAGTTCTGTCTAGGAGGGGGCCCCATCTTTCCTGGGAACGACCTGGTTGTCAATATTGTAGTTCTGTAATATTATTTGTGAATAATTAATTATTGATTTATATGATAAGGAAATATTTATTTTGTGGATATAAAAGAAAGAATTAGTGCTGATGTGTTTTTTATCAGTATTTTGATGGGGAAAATCATTTGTTTATGAATTTCGGATAATTTATGTTTGAAATTTGGAAAAACTTCCTTATACAAAGTTGTAGAGAATTAAATTTCCTATAGAAGGACATAGAATTTATATTTTTCTGACAAGGGGGCTATTTATTATGAATTATTGAAGTTTTGGAAAATAAATATTTTTTAATGGGTGGGCCCCACTTTTGTTGAAAATTCTAAAATTTTGCAAGCCGCCAGGCGGCGGAATTTTTTTTTAAAAATAATATATTTTATTATTTTAGTTTCCTTTGGCATCCTAAGCTTTTCCTATAAATAGGGTGCTTAGGTTAGAATTGAAAATCACACCAGAATCAGAAGTTTTCTCTCTCTATAATATTGAGCGTATTTTTGTGAGTATTTCAATACTTTGAGTATTAGTATTCAATGCAAGTTTCCTTCGGTATTATATCCGATATTCCAGTCAGAGGTACTATTCTTTTGAGGTAAGGGATGTTATTTTCTTTCGTAAATGATGTTATTCTTTTCAATATCATTATACCGAAATATTGACATGAATTTTGTTATGAAATTCTTATTTTTTTTCGGTCGGGGTTACTATTCACGATACGACACTATTCACGGGAAAACAAATTTTTCTTCTATTTGTCCAAATTGTCTGTTATAGTTACTATCTTTGATTGGATCTAAGTTTTGAGCTTTATTCTTGAATTTTGCTCCACAAAGTGTTATTATGGAGTATTCTTGAACTTGGATAAATTAGATTGCAAATCCTTAATCTTATCCTTTGTTTCACTGGATTCGTTATTTATATGGTTTTTCATCATTCTCAGTCCTAAAAGGTGATGTAACTGAATATCTTTGGCCTGTAGAGCAAAGATGAATGATTACCTGATGAATATCTTTGGCCGTAGTGCAAAGATGACAGGTGTTAAGATGAACATGACCACTGATGATACAAATGAATATCTTTGGCCTGTAGTGCAAAGATGAATATTTGATTTGAGATGTATATTGATTGATATTACAGGGATAAAATATTGATGATGAACGGTTATTTCCGCTGCAAATATTGATCTAAAGTTGGTTGTCCATTATATTTTATCTGATTTGTTGAAGACTAACGATAATTTATTTTCCATTATCTTAGTCATAATATTCTTTACTGAGCTAGTTGAGCTCACCCTTTTCATTTGTTGTCCTCTTCAGGAAATGAGAATGTCGCAGGGGCTAGTCGGGGGACAGAGTGATGGTCCGAGTTAGAGCAGTAGTAGTCCTCACTATTTCTGATAAATAGTGTGATAATAATTGTAATGAGAACTTAGTTTGAATATTAATATTTTTTACATATTTGTATTGACACTCACAGTTGTGTGGTCGTATTTTGCACGACCGTATGATATAAAGTTTGTATTTGAATTCTGTACCATGTATTTGGCGACTCAGAATGGGTTGGGTTGACTGGACCTATTCTGGGGGCGTCACACCGCACCTCTGATACTTCAATAGTTCAGTCAAGTACCTTCTCACGGATAAAATGATGTTCGATCTCAATATGCTTTGTTCTTGCGTGACTCGCCGGATTAATAGCCAACTTTATAACATTTTGATTGTCACCAAAAAGTTTTGTAGGTTTATGAATAGGTGAAAACACATCCTTAACAAGCCGACGTAGCCAAGTGCATTCTTGAGCAGCAAGAGTAGAAGCCTTATACTCCGCTTCAGTAGTAGAAAGTGAGATCGAGTCTTGCTTTTTACTACACCAAGAGACATATGCCGAACCATAAGAAAATATTACCCAGAGGTAGATTTTCGATCATTCAAATCACCTCCTAGATCAGCATTCGTGAACCCAAGTAGAGAAAATTCAATCCATTTCTTATAAAGAAGTCCCATGTCATAAGTAGAGTTCACATACTTCAATATCCGCTTCGCTGCATCAAGGTGAGATTTTCGTGGCTCTTGTATATAGTGACTAACAAGGCCAACAGAAAGTGAAATATCTGGTCTTGTAATAGTTAAATAAATTATACTACCAACAAGAGCACTATAAGATCGGGGATCCGGTAAAAGTTTACTTTCATTATGCCTAATTTTAAAGTTAGGCTCAAGAGGAGTGGAACAATACTTGCTTTTATTTATTCCAAACCTGTCAACAAGCTTCTTGGCATAGCTTTCTTGGGATAGAAAAATCCCATCATCCGCCTCTTTCACTTCCAAGCCAAGAAAATGACTTAACTCTCCCAAATCTTTCATCTCAAATCGAATAGAGAGTTCAGCCCGAAGTTTTGCAACCTCTCGTTCATCATTGTCGGTAATAATCATATCATCCACATATAGTAGAATAATCATGTGTAGTGATCCTTGCTTCTTTACAAATAAACTAGAATCTGAGTTAGAAGCAAAATACCCACAAAATTGTAAGTACTCAGCAATCTTACCGTACCACGCCCTCGGAGTTTGTTTAAGGCTATAGAGAGCCTTCTTGAGTTTGCACACATAATCTGGGTGAGTTGGAGAAACATAGCCAAGGGATTGCTCCATGTAGATTTCCTTATCAATCTCGCCATATAGGAAAGCATTCTTTACATCGAGCTGACATAACTTCCAACCAAGAGATGCCGCCAAAGATATCACAACCCGAATAGATGTCATTTTTGCTACCGAGCTAAAAGTCTCTTCTTAATCTTATCCATATACTTGAGAGAAGCCTCTTGCAACAAGCCTTGCTTTAAATCTATCAATGCTCCCATCTGCTTTCTTTTTTAATTTGTACACCCATTTGCAAGACACCAGCTTCACATCCTTGGGCTTTGGCACAAGATCCCAAGTTTCATGTTTTATAAGTGCATGCATCTCTTCATCCATGGCTTCTTCCCATTCTTTAACACCTTTTGTTTCATCAAAAGAAGATGGCTCATTTTCATAAATAGGACCAGCACTAAAGCAATGACAAGTGCTTACCAAATTACCATCTCGATAACGAATCGGCTTAATGACTTGCCTTCCGGACCGATTCATTCTTGGAGCATTTGTTTCCTCCAAGATAGCATTCTCCTCTTGCTCCACCTCGCGAGAATTAACTTCACTCCCCCTATCACCAGACTCCCTTAATTTTGAAGAAGAAGAGCTTTTAGACATCACCGGTGATGACGAAATACTAGAAGAGGCTGGAGCGGAAGAATTCACGGGAAAACTCATGGGCAATTCTTTATGTTCTTCAATTGTTGAAGGAACACCAACAGAGACATCACCTGGGCTATAGTAAGAAGAGATTTCATCAAACACCATATCCTGAGAAACTTTACATTTGCGAGTTTCAGGGTCCATGCATTTCCACCCTTTTTCCCTTTCATCATAACCGATGAATATACATTTTCTCGCCTTGGCATCCAATTTAGATCTCTGTGAATCTGGAATATGAACATAGCAAACTGAACCAAAGACCTTGAAGTCTTTCACATTGGGCTTTTCGTTATACATCATCTCATATGGAGACTTCAAATTAATCGGGCTGAGAGGGATCCGATTAATCACATAATTAAGCTGCACAAGTCATACCTTCTGCCCATAAGACTTTGCGTAAATTTTTGGCATACAACCAGCTCTTACACGTCTCGGTAAGATGCTGAATTTTCCTCTCTGCTATGCCATTTGTTGAGAAGTGTCAGCACAAGTAAGTTGCCTCCAGATGCCATGTTTCGAGCAAAAACTATTGAACTCCTTGGAAGTATATTCTCCTCCATTATCTGTCCTCAACCGCTTGATCTTCCTTTAGAGCTCACCTTCAACCTTCTCTTTAAATTCCATAAACCTGAAAATCACTTCAGATTTTCTTTCCACAAAGTACACCCAAGTGAATCGAGTAAAATCATCAACAAAGATCACCATATAGCGATAACCAGAAAAGGTGCGTGTGCGAGTAGGACCCATCACATCACTATGAATAAGCTCCAATGGTGCCTCATATCTTGTTTCAGATCTATCAAATGGAAGACAATGTGCCTTACCATATTGACAACCCTCACATAGTTCTCCATTACTAAAAGTAGTAATATGAGGCAAACCATCAACCAAATTTTTATTCACCATGACTTTTAACTTATCCATATTAAGGTGCCCCAGTCTAGCATGCCAAAGAGAAGCACTATCATTTGTACTCATTTTAGCAACATAAGAAGTTGAGGCAGATAGAACAAATAAATCTTTAACTCTCTTACCGGTGTGGACGACATCCCCTTTTAACTTGGACATATTTCGAAAAAAAATTACCTCGTTGGGTCCGAACAAAACATAGTGACCAGAATCCACCGCATTAGCTACCGAAAAGAGATTCTTTTTCATCCCCGACATATGATACACACTCTTTAGAGTGATAGGATCACCATTATTGTTGAAGGTGACAGTACCTTCCTTCTTTACTGGATGAACTGTATTATCTACGGTTATAATAGCCTCATTACCTTCATAATTTTGAAGACACGAGAATTTGGTGTCGTCGCAGGTAAGATGATGACCACAACAGGAGTCCACAATCCAATCTTCCTTGAAGTTGATGGTAGCACAAGCATTAACTGAGGTAGTTTCCGCTGAGAAATAATTACCCCAATTTTCTTCAACCTCGCCATTTTTATCATCTACATTGCCACCCTTCAGCTTCACTCGACAATTTTTCCTGATGTGCCCAGTCTTATGGCAGCGATAACATTTGATATTACTTTTGTTGCCATTCTCGATCTTTGATGGCTCTCTATCTACGTCTTTCTCTTTCTTCTTTCTGTAAATTTCTTCTTTCCGGAGAACAAGGCATCACCTTGAGAAGATAAAGAAATCGTCGCCATTTGCTAGAGACTCTTGAGAAGAGAGAAGATTCTCAAACTTAACAAGGGATGGCTCTTGAGCCCACCCTTGAATAGAGGTGACAAAAGGAGTGTACTCCTTTTTTAATCCACGAATAATATTCTGCTTCATCCGCGCTTCCGAGATAGGTTCCTTCGGATCAAGAGAAGAAATTTCTAAACAAAGATTTTTAATTTTCAAGAAAAATTGAGAAATAGAGTGATCACCTTGAGTAGTATTCGCCAACTCATTCTCCAACTATTGTAACCAGGCAACATTCTTCTTGTTGAACAACCCATTAAGGGTATTCCATATCTCAGATGCAGACTTACACCCAACTATATGATCGAATAAATCATGAGAGATAGATCTCTTCAACACGAACTCCGCCTTTGCAATAGAAGTCCTCAATTTCTTTACAGCATCGACATTATTCTCCGTGGGTGTAGGAGCCACCTTATCATCTCCACCAACAACCTCCCACAAGTCTTCTCCAAGAAGATAAGACTCCATGCATGACCTCCATACCTTATAGTTAAATTGATTAAGCGCCTCAATCCCAAGGCCAACAACCCTTCCGCTTGAATCCATTTTTGGAACGCCAACGAACTTCTTCACCAAGAGTGTCTTGACAAGATTCCAACTTAACACTCTTATAGCTCTGATACCATGTGAAGAAAGACATTCCAAATTTCGAAAATTGCTTCCTTAAAATAGTGAAAAATAAATTTTCACTAGCCCAAGACTCACAACCAAAGTTGAAGAAGAACGAAGAAATTAGAATATAGCTCCAAAAAATGAGGGAAGCAAAAGACCTTTATTATTATGGAGTAATCTAGTTACAAGCTTACAACCAAAATCTTACAAGAGAAAAAGTAGGAACAAGCTTGCAATGATAGTTGTTGTTGTTGGTGATTTGTGTTTGTTTTGGCTTGGTGATTTTGGGTGGTGGGAGGTCTATTTATAGGTGACTAGAGAAAGGTCTAGAAGCTCATGGTAGGTGGAGGTTTGGAAGGTTCAAGAATTTTAACTTAGTGAAGGTTCTAGATCAAGGTAGGTGGAGGTTTGGAAAGGTTCAAGAATTCTACCTTGGTATTGGTAAAAAAGTGAAGATTCTAGCTCAAGAAGGATATCTAATGCAAGCATGTTCTACAATGTTCTAGATATTGGAACTCTCAAATACATTAATCCTCACTACATCCCTCAAAAATAATAATATTTAAATTAATAATTAATTACCAAAAGTTTACTTTAATTTTTTAACAAAGTAGTAGGTTAGAGCTCCATATCTTGGCCTGTTCCTGGAAAGCATGAGTCTAGACCATCTGATGGACCAGTGAATCATCGAAAATAAAAGAGGGAAACGTTCAAAAAGATATCTGCTTTGCGTGATGTGATTATTAAAGAAAAGAGTTAAAATGGTAAAATACTATTATTTAAATATTTTGAATAAATTAATTATCAAATAATATTTTTTTATTCAGATACAATTTTAGACAGATGATTTACAATATTATTAAAATGTCTAAACTGTTCAAATCTTAACTTTCAAATTTATCAAACACAACCTAAGTCATTTCTATTTCATTTATTGGATGAACTAACACAATACATGCTCAATCTATTTGTACTCAAGGCTATATATGTTATAACATGCACTGCTAACTTGCGCTAGCTAAAGATGCACCAAACTTGTTAACCGATCCGATCATATGATTAAAACCTCCTAACTAACGAAGAAGTCCCTAAGCTTTATTTAATTGTACTATAGCCCTTCGGATTTCTGATAGACACATAATTAATACATTTTAATAGTCTCATAATTATTATTTTATATGTTTATTTTATTTAATTAATACATTTTATTTTGTTTTGTAGAAATAACATTTATTTTTCTTGGAGAGCAAATAAAGGATTTATATCCAACCTTTAAAGATGAAAAAGGACTCTTGGAGGCTTACCATATACAGATTGAAGTCAATAATGAAAGAAGATGAAAAAAAGAAAAAAAGTGTCCAAGTTCAAGGAACCTAAATTAGGGCACAAATTTATTTTCCTTATAAATAGGCCTCTTGTTTTAGAGAGAAGGGGCACCACTTATTATTTTCTTTTCCTTAGTTTTTCACTGGTGTAGAAGTGAGTAATATATTTAGAGTTTGTCTTTTCTCTTATTCCAATCACGTGCGGTACTACTGTCAGGGAGTATTTGTAACTTTCTTTTATTGATATAATAGAAATTATCTTTTAATTATTGTTCTTATTTCATGCAAATAGCAGTACTAATATTATTTGTTTTTATTACTAATATTATTTGTTTTTATTTTTAATTTCATGACTAGCTAAATTTCTAGTACTTAGGATGATGATGAAACTAAGTATTTCATAATAATATTTTCTTTCCGTTCCGAAATTAGTGCTAATTGTTTTCGCCTTCATATTTTCCTTCGCACAAATTGCATATGATTTTTATATTGATTGCGAGGTTTTGATAAGTTATAGTTAATCAGTGAATTTTTCATAACTTATGTTTGCCCATGTTAATTATATGAATCATTACTTTTTAAAGGGAAGGGAAAATAATTTGGGAATTAATTTGGAAAATACAAAATTGTTGATTACTCCCTCCGTTCTAAAATAAATGTTCTAATTGGTTTCGGCACGCTAATTAATACTCCCTCCATCCCTATTTATTTGATGTTTTAGAGAACAAATTTTGTTCCTATTTATCTGACGTTTGTAGATTTCTAGAAGATATTGATTACATTACTTCCTAAATTATCCTCAAATATTTAATACTCTCCTTAATTCTCTTCTTAATTCTCTCCTACTTTTCCAAGGCTATTTTTTCTCCCTCTTTCAATATCTTAATGGTATACTCTTTTCTCTCTCTTATAATTCTTATATTTTCTCTATCCTCTAACAATATTTTTCTCTCATCTTTATCATCTACAATTTAGTTTTTCATTTATCTATGTAAGGGTGTTTTTGGTAATATATAATAATTTTAGTGGAGTTTTTATAGGAGTTTTAACTTCCTTAATAATTGTGCAAAGCTCCAAAACGTCAAATAATTAGGGATGGAGGGAGTAAAACTTTTTTTTACCTAAATTGTCTTCTAAACTCACCCACTACATGTATATGACCCCAACATTAATTATTCCAAACTCACCCACTACATTTATATTTCTCACATTAATATTCCATGCATGCATGCAAACCGTTGGAATTTGTAGCTACTTTATCATTTGGTTACACGTTGTTACAAGCCATATATGAGGTGTTGATAAAGTAGCTATATCTCCATGCATGTAAACTCTCTGCATTATTCTAAAAAGTCTCTCCATGCTTGCACACCCTTCATATTCTTCTGTAACTTCTCCTAACAAAATAATGACGGCAACTAAAAATTTGAATTCCAAAAAGTTTCAAATTATAATCTCACAGGCTCAACTTTGCCTCCAAAATTTTGTTTTTGTTTTTACTAACTTTGCCTCCAAAATTTTATTTTTTTTTCATCTCTTTAACTTTAAGAGGTAACTAGAACATTCAAATGAACATGAGTATAAATAAAGCTATTCTCTTCTAATTTTTTGTGAAAGAAAAAAAATGAAAAACTTAACAAATGATGAAAGACGAGCGCATGAGATGTTGTTGAAGCAAAGCAAAATTGGAAAGGTTAGTTACGGATCAATGAACAATCAAGCATCCATGTTTGGAAAATCGACTCGAACAATTAGAAGAATTTGGCAACAATCAAAGAGTTTTGCGCTTGAAAATTTGGTGGATGTATCTTCACAACGTACCGGTCGTTTTGGTCTAAAAAGAGTACAAGTTGATTTCAATCAAGTTTCAAATATTCCTCTGCGAAGGAGGACAAATATTCGCTCATTGTCAGTTGCTATGAATGTGCCGATGACCACGTTGCATCGAAGGATCCGAGAGGGTGATTTGAGAGTTCATTCAAATGCAATCAAGCCTTATTTGTCCGATGAAAACAAGAAGGTAAGGTTACAATTTTGCTTGTCTAAAATAATAGAAGGACCCACCAATCAATCAGTTGTTATTGATATGTTCAATTATGTTCATATAGATGAAAAGTGGTTTTATATGACCAAAACATCAGAAAAGTACTACCTTCTTCCTAACGAGACCGAACCGTTAAGAACGTGCAAAAGTAAAAAATTCATTCCAAAAATCATGTTCTTAGCGGCTGTGGCTCGTCCAAGATTTGATGCAAACGGTAATGAATTTTTTTTCCGGAAAAAATGGCATTTTTCCTTTTGTTTCTAAAGAAGTTGCTCAAAGAAAAAGCAAAAATAGGAATGACGGTACATTAGAAACGAAACCCATTTCAGTAGACAAAAAGTGTATATGATTTATTTGATCGAAAAGGTTTTGCTGACAATAAGAAAGAAATGGTCAATTTCTAATTCTCGTGAACGCATTATTGTGCAACAAGATAATGCTAAACCTCACATATCCGTTGACGACATGAAATTCCTAGAAGCTGTAAGAAAATATAGATTTGATATTCAATTGGCATGTCAGCCCCCCAATAGCCACGATATGAATGTCCTTGATCTTAGTTTTTTAGGGCCATCCAATCCTTACAACATCAAGAAGCTCCAACAACTATTGATGAATTAGTAGATGCCGTAGAAAAATCTTTTAATTAACTTTCGACAAGAAGTCTCAATTATGTGTTTTTATCTTTGCAACAATGTATGATTGAAGCGATGAAGGGGTTTGGCAGAAATAACTACAGGCTGCCGCATATGAACAAAAAAGCCTTGGAATTGGATGGTAATCTTTCTATTTGTCTTCAATGTGATAACAGTATTGTGGAAGAAGCTAAGCACCATCTACAATTGGAGTAAGCAATAGTGTAAGAGTTTATGAGCATGGGTTTTATTTTGCTTCTAGTATTGTTTTGAAAAATCTGAAGTATCTCCTTTTTTTGAATGAAAAAGCATTTCCCTTTTTTGAATGTATCTCACTGAGTCATTTAATTTGCATGTTGTGTATGTATGGATCTAGGAATGAAAAGTAAGGACTTCAACAATATTTTGGCCCTTGCTGGCTTATTCTTTTGACGGAAAAAAGCCATCACCAAATAAAATAATCTCGTCGTCATCATAACGGAAGGACTATGCAATACTAGCAATAATATTAATTCTCCAATTTTGAGTTACAAGCATAATAAATATTCCAGTTCTCATTGTGCGATTGGCGTTGTTCCATTGATTGGATCCAGTTTTTCAAAAATACAATCTGATTTTGGAGCATTTCAATTTGTTCTTGCATGATTTTGATTTTTTCGCATAGCAATTGCATCGTAACTTCGACATCCATCTTATCCAACGTTTCTGGAATTATAGTATCTTCAACATCATTGTCCAACAATTCATGAACCGGAAGATTATGTTCTAAGCTATCTTTGGATGACATAAGTAATCCAAAAAATTTACAGCTTTAGAAGGATGAGTCTGATAAAGATGATGACGTGGGAATGGAGGAGAAACCGAAGATGGAGCTAGCTAGTGACCGTAGATGATGTAGAAGGGAGACGATTAATAAAGTATCAGGTGAGAAAGTTGGAAGTGAGTCCCCAAATGCTGCTGAAGAAATAATGGGTAGGGAGAATTTGAAACTCCGTGCTGATTTAGATCATGTGGCTGAAGATATGGTATTGGAAGAGGAGAACCTGGCAACGGAGGTTGTAACAGAGACAAAAGTTGGTTAGCCAGAGTCGAGAGAAACTATGGATGAAATATGAAAGAGAAATTTACATGGTGAATGTAGAAGAAAGTAACAAAAGCTAGAATCAATAGAAAAAAAGAGGTTAGAGAGTCATTAAATAGAAAGACATGTTATGTTGATAATATGAGAGAGAAAGTTGTATAACAATATATCACTTTCCAATGTAAAACTTTTACTATTTCTTAAGTTTCCAACAAAATATATACTCCCTCCATCCCTTAATATAGGATGTTTTGGAGTTTCTCGGTTGTCCCTAATTATTTGACGTTTGTTAAAATCTAGGAGAATTGGTCACAATTTTTCCAAAATTACCCCTCATTACTTTACCTAATTTTTTAATAAACTAAAGAATTGGATAAGTTGTTTTATGGGAATGGAGAGAGAGACCAATGAGTAAATGAGACTAATGAGTTTTTTTAGGAGAAAATTATGGAAAAATGTGTGAGAGGAAGTATGAGATAACTATGATAAGATAAGATTTAAAGGTATTATAGACAATTGATAATATATTTAATGCTTTCCAATCATTATCTTAATTCTTGTGCAACACTCTAAAACGTCCTATATTAAGGGACGGAGGGAGTACAAAATAGCTTTCTTGAATAGAGATTTAGAAGAAGAAATCTACATATAACAACCATAAGGATTTATTGTTCCAAAACAAGAAAAGAAAGTTTATCGGCTTGTTAAGTCCCTTTATGGATTAAAACAAGCACCTAAACAATGGCATAAAAAATTTGACAATACAATGTTGTCAAATGGTTTCAAAATAAATGAGTGTGACAAATGTGTGTATGTCAAGGACACTGAGAAAGGGTATGTTATTATTTGTCTTTATGTAGATGATATGCTCATTATGAGTAGTAATAATGAAATCATTAAAACTACTAAAAGAGTGTTAAATAATACATTTGAAATAAAGACATGGGTGTTGCCGATGTAATATTAGGAATTAAAATTTCTAAAACATCGGATGTGTTAATATTATCACAATCACACTATATTGAGAAAATACTCAGGAAATTCAATCAATACGATTGCAATTCTGTGGGAACACCAGTAGATATAAATCTACATTTGTCTAAAAATAAAGGAAAGAGCATATCACAACCTGAGTATGCACAAATAATTGGAAGCCTTATTTACTTAATGAAATGTACACATCCTGACATAGCACAAGCTGTCAATAAATTGAGTAGATTTACAAGCAATCCAGGACAAGATCACTGGAAAGCGATTATAAGAGTTTTAAGGTATTTAAAATACACTCAGAACTATGGATCACTACTCAAGATATCTAGCAGTACTTGAAGGATACTGTGATGCGAATTGAAAATCGGATACAAAAGACTCTAAACTCTAAATCCACAAGTGGTTTTGTGTTTACACTAGGTGGATGAGCAGTATCATAGAAATCTTTTAAACAAATATGCATTGCTCGATCAACGATGGAATCTGAGTTTATTGCATTGGATAAGGCTGGAGAAGAAGCTGAATGGCTTCGTCACTTTTTAGAAGATATTCCTATGTGGCCTAAACCTGTGCCGCCTATTTGTATCCATTGTGATAGTAAATCAACAATTGGAAGGGCACATAGTCACATGTATAATGATAAGTCTAGACATATTCGTCGTAGACACAATACCATAAAACAATTGCTCTCTAATGACATTATGTTTATTGAGTACATAAAGTCAAAAGAAAATATAAAGGATCCGTTGACTAAAGGTGTAACGAATGTGATTTTGTATATTAATTATAAATATTTATTGAATTAAATAAATATTTTAATGAATTTATTTATCGAGTTAAATAAATAATTTATGTGATTATGTTATAGAGTAATTTAGTTAAGTGCAATATGATTAATTAAGTTGATGTGTAAGTAATTGTGTAGTATAATTCTAATTTAATTGAGAATAATTAAATTAGATGAATATTATGTGCTAAGTGTTTATAAAGATTTACTAATTTGTTACATAATTATGATTAATAAGTGAATTACAATTGTGTAGCAATTTAGTATTATGTGACAATTTTAATTAATTAATTAATGTTAGCTTGTATTTAATTAAATTAGAAAGTTGAGATTTAATTAAATAGAGTGTAACATTTAAACTAGGTGTTAAAATGATTTATCAAAATAAATTAAAAGAGTTTTACCAAACAGGGCCCTTACACCTATTTCAAAGAGTTTTTACCAAACATGGCCTTAACTACTAAAAAACTATTTTTAAAATTAACTGGTTTTTTCCAAACAAGTCCTAGTGGCTTTTGATTTTCAAAAATCTATAACTGATGTATTTATTAGGTGGGTTAATTGATTATCAGTTTTATATATTATATAATTATATGTATAATATACTCCCTCCGTCCCAAAATAACTGCTCAATTTTGACTTTTTTAGTCAAGTTGACTATTTTTAAAATTAATAATTAAGCATGTATAAATATATTTTTAACATTATAAAAATTGGTATTAGTAGTAAATTGTATATATATTTTTTTGTTATAACCTCTGTACCTATATTCTGACAAAAATGGTACAAAAATAGTTTTAAAAAATAGTCAATTTGACTTTAAAAAGTCAAAACTAAGCAGTTATTTTGGGACGGAGGAAGTATCAGTTATGTTATATCAGTTAGTGTGTTATACGTTAAGTAAAATAGAGTTAGTTAAAGAAGAAAAGAAAGAACAGAGAGCTAGAGAGAAAAGAGAGAAGAAGAAGAGAGAAAGAAGAAAGAAGAAGAAGAAGTTTGAGAGAATCAAACACATCATCTTCATCTTCTTCTCCTAATCAACAAAGGTATAACTAATTTTTATATTATGTTCTTCATTATTTTCATAGTGATAAGTTCTCTGTAACTTGATTTGTATGAGAAATTATGTAGTATGGTTCATATATGTTTAATATGTGTTATAACATGCTTAGATATGATTCATATGGTTGTTTATATAGTTCAATTCATATAAATATGATGAACATGAAGAAATCATATTCATAGCAATTTACAGTGATGAACTTACTTTGAAAAATTGTCTTTAATTACCAAAATTCGTGTTTGATTGTGATATATTATGTAAATTGATCATAAATTATGATAATATATCAAGAAACAAAATTAACATGCTTTGAATTGTTTGATTTGGTTTAAAAACAAAGTAACAGTGTTAATTTTCTTCAATAACGCTTAAAAATGGTGTTTTCTTCAAAATCATGAAATTAAGTATTTTAATTATGTGTTGTGGTGTTTATGTATGTTAAAAATATGTTAGAAGTTTAAGATTTTATTTTCATAAAGTTTTATATGCATTGTGTTAGTTAAAATCGGACTTTGGTGCGAAAAAATAAGCCAAATTGGCTTTTTCTCTGCACAGTTCGCGAACCAGATTTTTCACCAGCATGGGGACCCGCCCCAGCGGGTTTATGAAGGGTAAAACACCTGCCCCAGCGGGTGTGTATGCTGTCCGGGAATTTTTCTTGGTTTTCGAGTAGTTTTTATGCAGTACATGATTAGCTAACTTAATGTGATGACATGTTAACTGTGTTAAACAATAAGATAACATATTTTTGACATGTATAAGACAAATTGAAGTCTTATATTAATATGTTATGTGTGAACTTAGATATTGTTATCATAAGATATGATTATGATAGTTTAAAGTGTTATATAAGTGTGATATGCATGTTGTGAGTTTAGACTCACATATGTGGTTAGTTAGCGAGTTAAGTTTACAAATCACGTGATTAAGTTGAACTTAAGTAAGAAGTTCATCGGTTAAACGTAATAGTTATGTAACTAATCGATATTGTAACGTAATGTAATATATAAGATAATTGTGGAACGTGATTGTAAGTTGTAGCTTACGCTTGAGGCAAATTTTCTAAACTCAAACTTTACTTGAGCAAGTTTTCTTATCCCTAATTTGTTATTTATATACAAGTATTCTAAATTCTAATCTTAATTGTATTCGAGCCTGTCCTTTTATTTCTGCAATGGACAAGTAATTATTTAAAGTTCATTATTGAGTTAATGTGACCCTGACTTAATTGTTCAAGCAAGGTCTATTTTATCTTTCGAATGCTTTAAGTTTAATTATAAAACATAAGTTATTTCATAATTCCTTATTGTTAAATTATTATTTATTGTAAGTGATTCAACTACTCCTTAGTTGATGATAGTTGAACTCCAAATTTTCTTTTAAGCTTATCTAAACTAAAATTTCTTTATTGCAAACTTGTTATTAAATACTGAGATGAACAACTCTATTTAATAGGAGATTACCATGCGAAAGTCTTAAGATGTTTGTGCACAATACATGGTACGAAGGGCTGATCCCCCTAAGTACGAGTTAAGAGTCCATATAGTCTAACGACTGTTAAATATTTTAAATAGAAATATTTATAACCTAGGACATAGTTCAAGGTCTTACGACCCTCAGATGTATTCTATATTCCATATTCAATTCTTTATTATTTATGAAAAAATGTTATTCAAATCACTTGAAGTTATTCAGTTTATGTCATCACTATTATTGTTGTTATTCATAGTGAGCTTTTGTTTACTCACTCTTGCAATTAAATAACCTTTGTAGCTAAAGTCGAAAGAGTTGATGAACCATCAACTAGTAAGGGCAAGGCCAAGGTGAACAAGTGAAGGCTTGTTGTATTCGTTAATTATGATTTGTAATAAGACATAAGACTTTATTATGTGATGTTTATTTTTCGCAATTTGTTTATGTTAAAGTTAGATAACCCTGCATATTTTTAGCAAGGTTGTAATCCTTTTGATAAGGAAGATTTTATGATTTATAAAGGTTGTAATTTATTTTACATTCCTTATTTATGGGCAGTAGTTATATTTTATTTAGATAATGAACACCAAATCACGTGAAAATAAAGTACTTGGATTTGGGGGTGTCACAAAAAGTTTGATTAGAGAGCAAGTAAAAATAACTTCGTGGGGAATGAGTTTAAAGCCTATAAACAAGAATCGTCATGATGTAAACCCAACCTAGCTGACTAGAGATCTCAAGATCTAGGTTCAAATGGACAACTAAATTGTGAACGATTCAACCAAATCACTATGAAGAAATTAATTTCTTCTGCTCATTCCAATGATACAAGATAGTGATACATGCATCGATTACAGGATAAGCTATGCTTTTAATGATTCTTAATTAATCCTGATAAACATGTGGAGTATGACAGAATACTCTTATTAAGAATCACTTATGTGAGTGTGAACTGGGTCAATTCTATGAGAAGGATAATGCTATACTTCTCTAAAGCACTCATCATAAATCCGGGATTGTTCGGAGCCAAATGAACATAATCATGAGAACCATATAATGTCTGGAAATATTCTGTGTGAATTACTACTGTCTCGATTTACACAAACGATTGGACAGTTCAAGACATCACGTTCACTGGACAACCAGTAAACCCGATAGTCTTTCACAAGGGAAGGTTCAAAGCCAAAAGCTACCTCTCTCGATACAGATGATTTCTAATTATGTCTCTTTCTCAGAGTCTGCATAACATTTGCATAAGGCTGGAAGTCAATATCATTCATGTGGGAGATTGTTAGAATTTGAGCCTAAATTAATGTGGGTGTCATTAATTATTTTTAATGATTCCATATATTATGTGTTTTACTTCATGAGTAGATTAAATTAAGTATTTGGAAGCTCAAATTCATGGAGTAATGAATGAGATATTAACTCCCAAATATCACACTTGAAAATGATAAATGATAATAAATACATGTGAAAAAAGTCAAGTCCCACATCGGTTAAGAACTAAACTTTTAATGTGTTTATATATAAGGAAATTGCTATTGGGTTTGGGCCCCAAGGGAACCCCACTTTTGTGGAAGAGAGAAGACTTAGCCAAGGCTTGGTTCGAACCCACACGCGCACCTCCGCTGCCGATCGACCGGCCGACCTGGCCTGGCTCTAGCTCGGGCTCGTAGCACGTGGGTCAGGGTCCTGGCTCTAGCTCGGGCATGTAGCATGTGGGTCAGGGTCCTTGTATATAATTTTTTAGTCAAAATTTATTTAAATTTTATTTATTTAATTCTATTATCAAAAACTGTATCGTTTTGATAAACAATATTTATTATATTATCAAAACTATGTCGTTTTGAGAAACAGTATATGCTGAAAAGGTATCAGTCTGAATAGTACACCCCAAAACTATGTCGTTTTGTCATGCCTTTTCTACTACGCCTAAAACTACGTAGTTTTGGTTCTGCTAATGCTAAAACTACGTCGTTTTATGGGTTTGAACAGACGCGCCCATTTTGCAAAGGATCAAAACTACGTCGTTTTGACCAACAGATGCCATGACATGCCTTTTCAGAAGCATCCCATGCCTTTTCAAGTGTTAAGTGCCCATCCGAAGTGTCACCAACCCCTCTAAATAGATAGGGGGCAGCCCATGAAAATGACTCATTCACAAGCATTATAGCATTATCAATCTAGTTTTTAGTAATCATTTCATAAGTTATTTTTGAGAGAGAGTTCTGAGCATTTCTTTGGTTTGTAGGGTATACTATTTGAAGTGCTACTATAGTATACGTTGTCATTGTATCCTGGGAGACAAGTGCTATAAAACTCTAAGCACCATACGAAGGGCATAATTGTCTTAAGGACATAGTACCAAGTACTAGCCTTGACAAATTTATTCTGTAGTTTGATAACTTGAGATAAATTTATATATATAGTTTCCATTTCAGTTTATTAACATATACATCCCCATCTTCACCTCTATATGATTATGCTTTTAATATTAAAATTAATAGTGCTATTTTTTTCAATGTATGTAATGTTGTTTTCAATATTTTTTTTAAAAGTTTAACGAGAATAGTATTGAAAAAATAAGGTCAATAATAATATTAAAGAAAAAAGACAAACAAACTTGAACAAACCCAAAAAAAAAAATTGAAAACTTGTAGAGAGACAGTATTTTTTTTACCCGATAAAATTACATAAATTTTTTTTAAAAAATTAAAAATACAATTTGACTTTTGAAATTAAACGACAATATATTAAATTTTAAATTGATATAAATTTATTTAATTTTAGTTAAAATAATTATTATAAATATATAATATATAATAAAATTATTAATCACAAAATTTATTTTATTCTAAACTTTTTATGAGTTATAATAATTTAAAAGTATAATATACCATTATTTGACCATAAAAATTAAATTATATCTCTAATTTCGGTACGAATATTCTAAAATATATACAAATAGATCTAGATTTATATGAAACATCCGAGACGCATTATAGAAGATCAGTGCACAAAACATAATAATATATTCAATACAAGCACTGCAAAACCCTCCAAAACATAGCTGTAAAGATATCAAACAGTACAAATAAGAAATGAATTAGTACAACTACTATTAAATAAATAAATAAATAAATGGCTATCAAATCTAGATCTGAAACCAGAAACAAAAAACCAAACCAAATCATAAATCTCTAGATACATGTATATACTCTATAAGATCATCGTCTGATGACACAAACCGACTGACTGTTAAGAGAAAACTACTCTCTTCAGAACTTGAGTGCAGATACGAAGAGGTATAAACAAAAAATGGTTATACGTTTCTGAAATTCTGAGAAACGTATAACCAAAAAGTGATGATAACTGATAAGTGAGATTACCATCAACTGGTCATCTTGATGAATTTTTTAAGACAAAGCTACCCCTTATATTTTAACTATTAATCTAACAATGTGTACCGAATTCAATGTCTAATATTGAATTTTTAAAGTAAATGTTGAGTATTAATTTTTTTTAAGTTAAATTGACCATTTTTATAATTATTTTTTGTACCCTTTTTAAGATTATAACAAAAAAGAAGATTAACCCCAATTTTTATAACTTTAAAAATAAAACTATATATGCTAAATTATTAATTTTAAAAGTAATTAATTTGACTTTATAAAGTCGAAATTGAGCATTTAATTTGTGACTGGGGGAGTATAATTTTTTTATTATATAAATTTTTAAATACATACATTAAATATTATTCAGTTAATTAGGTGGGTAATATATTGATTTCTTCTTTTCTGTGATAAACTAATTAATTATTGAATTACATTTTGTTGAGAAATACTTGGGTTGCATGCATTATATTGCTATTGGATTGATAAAGATACAATTAAAAAAAGGTTATTTACACTTCCTAGTACATTTTTAAAAAAAATTACAACAAAAGTGCATCCAAAAAATATTTACAGAATTAATATATTTTTATTATTTTATTTACAAAATTAGTGCATTTGGTATTCTTTTAATTTAGTTGAGTGTTTTAATTTAGTGTCCCCGATTTACCCGTATCCGACCCACACTCGCTGCAAATTGGTCGAGCTGGTAATCTTGATACAAGTCAGAGTATCAAATCCAAATGTTCACCGATCAGAGCAACTGAGAAGTAACCCCGAGTCGAACAGGGAGAAGATGGGTCTCTACTTTCCCTTGAGCACCTGGGTCTTTACTTTTTATTGTGATCTGGGTTCACTTTTCATTGTGATCTGGGTTCACTTTTCTATCGTAAAGTGAGATTGATGAGAGAGTGTTAATGGTTTGACAAAGTTACTAATCTGCCCACAACAGTTGCGCGATTTTAACTGAAATTGAGATGTTTGAATGGGTAAATTTAGTTGAGTTGTGACAGAGCTTCATTTTGAGGGGCAATATCAAAAAGAAAGTACCTTTCAAAAGCCTCTCCCACTTTATAATATATGTGCATATATATACATATATATATATATATATATATAGGTAATGATCCATAACATCTATTTGCTATGGATCTAATAGTGGCATATAGTAGCTATACCGTCCATAGCATCTATCAAGGGCTGAGATCGAAAAGTGGATTACGCCGTCCGCTAGAAATACTAGCGGATGTGGTTATTATAATTTCTGTACTTTTATGCCCTTACTCCGCCAGCATAACGAAGCAATTGAACCCAATTCGCACACTGTCCGCTACACTTACTATAGCGGACTACTTTATATTCCAATCCTAGAGAAGGACACCTGTGTAAGTCACACAAGCGGCAGCTGTAGATCTCCATAAAACAAAAGGAATTGATCACCCTGTCCCCCAATTTGATCAAAATCAACACTTTCTTTGGAAGTGTGATCTTGGATATCTTGAAATCGGTTGAATTGATCGGAGATGGAGGACATGTAGGACTGGAAAGATTTGGAGATTTCATAGTCGGGTTTGGTTGTGTTAATTGGGGAAAATTCTGGGGTGGCGACGGCTGTGGAGGAAGACCACCACCCAGACCAGGAAGCGTCGGAGCTTACATGGGGGTTGTTGAGGATGAAAGATAAGCTCTGGGTAGCGGCGTCAGAGGTCAATTTCGTCAAAGACGAATTGGGTCTTGGAATTAGATTTTTTCTGGGGTTGTCGACTGAAAACCTTCCAAATTGGGAAGGTTGTGAATCCATTTTCAGGATCTATGGAGCATGAATTTCTTGAATGATAAACTGATTATTGTAAAGGGTATGATCAGCGAATAATTTGTGATGGATCGAGAGTGTTTGTGATCTGGAGAAATATGGAACTGAGAGATCGCTGCGTCTTATTATTGTTTCTCTCTCTAGAAGTAATGTTACTAATATGGATCACCTGCAACATTTTTCTAGGGTTCTACCGTTCGCCCAAATCGTAGAAGGAAGGCAACGTTTTACCTTTGTTCACCCAAATCGCAGAAGGGCTGCAGCGTTTAACTTTGTTACCTTATTTCGACCATCTATTCATCTGCCTTGGCTTAGTGGGGGCAAAAGTGGGAAAAAGAATCATTAACCACGTCCGCTAATACTTCTAGCGAATGACGAATCGCTTATTTCAATCTGGTCCCTTCATTTTAGGAATGGACGGTATAGATGCTATATGCCACTTTTTTATCCATAGCAAATAGATGCTATGGATCATTCCCCTATATATATATATGTGTGTATGTATGTATGTATGCATATGATGTAATAGCACTGTTTTAGGAATGATGAATGAATGAAGAAAATATACTAGTCTTGGGTTCTCCAAATTTCAAAATTAGGTTACAGCTATAAGCCTATAACACTTCCAAACTACAATTTCTGACACATGATCCCATAGATGATAGACAATTGTTGGTATAGATGATAGACCATTGTCGGTTGATTTTCATACAAGATGCGTTAAAAAATCATTGCAACTAGCCAGTGGCTGGCTATCCTATACACTATGTTTGAAAAATCATTCTGCCGATGTTCGCTCCGTCTTTGCCGGTGCTCGTCTGCACTCGCCGTCAGTACATTTTTTTGCCTATATATTTCTGCAGCTCAGTTTTCGAGTTCAGTGCGCCGTCGCCGATCAAATTGGTTTTGGAAACCTGCTGATTGTGTTTTGGTTACTAATGCTTATATATTTAGATACTGCTGATTGGTCTTTGATTCTATTGGCAGTAGTTTGACATTGTTTGTTTATTCATATTGGGTTTTTTGGACTCTTTCCTGTAGAGGTAACCAAATGCGTATTAGTGAGTGACAGAACTTCATCATATTGGTTACTATTTACCTTTTGATTATTTTAACACATTGAACATATTGAGTAATTCCATTATTACTTATCCAATTTGTAAGGTTTTCTGAATTTTAATTTGAAAATATCCAGTTATGGTATGTCGAAGTTCCAATGTATAATATACCCCAATTAGACAGCACAATAAACAGGTGTCTAATTTTCCAATATGTAGTGACCAATAAATCTCATTGAGGTATCCCGAATGATCAATTTTATGGTGATGGTAATGTATGTATGATTAATTTTGTTTTTTAACAGAAGGTGTAGATGGTATCCGAAATGTTATGTAAGAGTTCTCATTTATGTAGTTGCTGGTTACTTATAAATAACCTTTAAAAATAAAATTATTTTGAATATGGTGTAGTTGGTAGCCAAACCTTCATACAAATGTAATTATTTTAGTTTTTGTGGGTAACCAAATAGTCATAAAAAAATTTCAGAACAGTTACCAAGTGTTACATGTATTTGTTTTTTTTATCTTGTTAAACCATGATGGAATCAGAGAGTAGTCGTGTGGTTTTCCTCTTACTTAATGTAAGAAGAAAAAAATACAAAAAATTATTCAATATTGTATAACACAATCTCGGTTACCTTACATCAATAAAAAAGTGCAGTTGGTAGCCAAACTTTCATACAAAGGTAACCATTTTAGTTTTTGTGAGTAACCAAATAGTCATAAAAAAAAATTAGAACAATTACCCAATGTTACATGAATTTGTTTACTTTATCTTGTTAAACCATGATGGAATCATAGAGTAGTCGTGTGGTTTTCCTCTTACTTAATATAAGAAGAAAAAAATGCAAAATATTATTCAATATTGTGTAACACAATCTCGGTTACCTTACATCAATAAAAAGGTGCAATTGGTATCCAAACCTTCGTACAAAGGTAAACCATTTCGACAATCATTTGCTAAACTATTTTGTTTGTGAGTTCAAAAGGAAGCACAAACAAGACCTCGCTTGCAACGCCAAATCTCTCCGGAGATTGAGAACTGCTTGTAAAAGGGCAAAGAGGATTCTCTCTTCAAATGCAGTGACCGTAATTGATGTAGATTCCTTGTTTGAGGGAATCGATTTATGTGGGAAAATCACTCGTGCCATATTCGAGGAGTTAAACATGGATCTCTTTAGAGATTGTATGGAGCATGTGGAGAAGTGCTTGAGGGATGCCAATATGGACAAGAGAAACATCCATGATGTTGTTTTAGTCGGTGGATCTACTAGAATTCCAAAAGTGCAGCAGCTATTGCAAGAGTTTTTCAATGGGAAGGAGCTCTGCAAGAGCATTAATCCTGATGAGGCTGTTGCCTATGGTGCAGCCGTGCAAGCTGCTATATTGAACGGTGGAGTTAAATGATTGTAATATGGAATTGAGAAAGTTGAACTTTTTTTGTAATCATTTTGTAGATTAATTTTGTAATTACTTTTTAATTATTGTATAATAATGTAAAGAACCCATTAAAAAAAGGATGAAGATCGACTTACCATTAAAATTGATGATTTACGTGAGGAATATGGGCTATCTTGTACCATTCTGGGCCACTTTCTTTAGCACATCTCTCTGTGAGAAGTTTACAATCAACAATATCCAGACGGTTCAAGTTTCTGAGGCGTTTCATTGCTTCCAATGCGGGCATCCTAACCAAATTTCGGCATCCAAAAAGTTTCAGAAGTCGAAGAGACGAGAGATTTCCTAGCCAATCAGGGAGAGCCTCCAGCCCATCAAATCCTTCCAACGCTAATCGAGTCAATCTGGCATAAGAGGAGAGGTGTTGTAGTTGCTCAGGTAGCAACTTGAGCTTTGGCCATCCGATCAGACGTAGATCAGTTAGGGAGCCGGAAACAGAAGAGATGGGCCACGGAAAATGATCAAGGTCCTCGGGGAAGGGACCTATTCTCAATTCCTCAAGTTTGTTAGAATTCTCAATTGCATTAACAAGTTTGTTAGGAAAATCAGGCAAGGCATCCCACCATGCAAGGCTCAACCTTCTTAGAGATTTGTTGTTTCCCAAAAACTCGTCAACTATAGACGAGGAACTCTAAGGAGCCTCCTTTGATACTATCCAGTACTAGATCGGTGAGAGAGTTCCATTTGGTGCATATCTTTTCTAGTGCGACGCTCTTCATTCCACCAATCGTTAATATCTTTAGGGATGGAAAATGACTTGGAAGAATCATCAAATTATCACACCTCGAAATATTTAACACTTCAAGGCATGGAAACAACTTGGGATCATGCACTGTGTCTGCTTCCATCCATTCCTCTAGCTTTTGCATTCCCCACAGTGTGAGGCTTCTCAATGATGGAAACATTACTGAAATTGTTCTTGTATCACCATGGCCACCGTAAAATTCTTTCCCAATACGCTTCACATTATTCATATCATATATATAAACGGACTTGAGATTAGGAAGGTGCCCAAGTGGTGGAATTCCTTCACATCTGTTGCAGTATGCCAGCTGAATATCCACCAAGTTTTGAAGTACTACAGATGGCCGACTTTCGGTAATCATCCAAGATGCAAACTTCTTGCCTTTGAAGTTTTCAATCTTCAACTCTTTCAAATATGCGGGAGGTTCAAGACCTTCCAAGACATCCTCATCATTATGGTACTCTTCATCTTCCAACAGATAATTATCATCACCCACAGAAGTCCAGTGAAACTTCAATTGTTGGATTTTTGATTTTTTCGATAAATTTGCCTTGCTGGCATCTCCCGTGTTTGTCACTTCTTCAAGGCCATATATACACAAACTACCTTTAAGATTGTTAAAACCTCCCAGATTCTCAATACGAAATTTCTTATCTCGACCAACCACAAAGAATGTCAACGTTTGTAGACAAGTCAACCCCTCTAGATCAATCAACATATCATCCATATCTGATGTCACAAAAGAAGAAGGTGAATGTATATGTCTCATGTTAATTAGGTTCCCCAACTTTTTGGGGAGCTTTCTAATTAGATCTCCAAATCTTAGGGTCTGCAAGTTGTACAACTTCGTGATGGAATCTGGCAACTCTTTGATTGAGGTGGATTCGATGTCAAGATATCTCAAATATTTTAACTGTCCTACTGAGCTTGGTAACTCCTCAATACCATAACTAGAAAGAACCAAGACAGTTAAGTTTATGAGATTAGGTATCATGTTGCCAGGGATACCTCCCATCAAATGTAGTGTTTGTACTCTCTCAAAGCTTCCTGTTGATATTTTTGGTTCTATATCCTCGGCCACTTTCAACCACACATGCACTGCCTCGCAAACATGGTTCACCTCACTAGCTTCCAAAGTTTTGCAATAATTTTTGGATGCGTCTAGAGCAAGGTCATGAACAAGATCGTGCATCTTACAACCAATGATATTGCCGTATGCATCCTCTCCTACATCTTGTAGCAAATAATTCCTCAACAAAGTGCTAAAATACTCATTGCCTATATCCTCCATCGCCAAATCACTTCCTTTAAGAGGCCGAAGCAGCCCTAAGGCCATCCAAATTTGGATTAACTTATCCTTCTCAATGTAAAAATCTTTAGGAAAAGTAGCACAATATGCAAAACAGTGTTTCAAAGATGAAGAAGACAAATTATTATATGTTAGCTTTAAGGAAGGCAAGACATCTCTTATGAGCCATGTTTCACTATTTTGGATCAACAGCCAATCCTGTTCAGACTTCTTTGAATACAACAAACCCCCTAGCGCCTTTATCACCATCCGTCTGCCCTGGCCTCCAAATTATCATTCTCCACCACCCCAACTTCTCGAAATATTATTTGCTTAATTAGTTGCCAACTATCATCTGGCGATAGTCCGAGCAACGTATGAGTAAACACTTGATGATAAGTAGGAGAAATTTGCATGGTTGAAACAACTTCATCCTCGCGAGTAGTCACCAAAATTTTGCTTCCCTTAGCACAACCGACATCTACCAAACAACTTGTCATGCAATCCCATTTTTCTGAATTTTGGTTCCATACATCATCAAGTACAAGTAAAAAGGTTTCCCCCTTAATATTTTCTTGAAGCTTTTTTATGGCCGCTTCCTGATTTGAAAATGGAGTATTGGTTCCGGCGAGAGACTGAACCTCTCGTTTAAAACCCTCATGACATCAAAATCATCAGACACAGTAACCCAGATTTTTTTCTGAAAAAAGCTCATCACCTCATCACTTTTGTAAACCAAACGAGCAAGAGTTGTCTTCCCCAAGCCTCCCAATCCCTCCACAGCAATGACAGATAAATCCTTTTCATTATTTTCACATAACAGTTTAACAACCCTTGATATATCATCATCCCTTCCCACTATCTGCGTCTTATCTATCGAGGGTGGGGTGTGTCGGATTTCACTATGTTGGGCAGTGGCAATTAGATGCTCTACAGCCCTAAGTCCGATCTCTTGTGCCCATTTGTAAATTTTGTCCAAGGAGATATTAATATTCTTGATCTTATGAGACACCTTGAAACGATATAAAATGCTATTTTTGGAGCGAGAAATGAAGTCACGTACCTTTTGTCCCTCTACCTTTCTTCGAAGAAGTTGGTAATTGAGCTCCTCCATTAGGGCATCAGCAACACCGGCTACATCTTGGAGCTTCTTCAGCCAGACTTGGGCGGGCTCACTTGTCACTTGCTTGCTATCAGCATAAGACAACAGCGCGTCCACCAATTCCAATCTTTGACGCAGTGCTTGGAGATTTTCCTCAAGACCCCATGCCTGGATCAACTCTTCATCTGCAAGCGAAAGAATCTTGCGGAGGAGTCCGCTTGCAAGATCAGCCACAAATACATCAACCATCTTATTCCCTTAATTTCTCGGCTGATATCAAGAAATGGATTTGGTTGGTGAGAGAGAGTTTGTTATTTTTCCCTGCTCCAGTTTAAGAGTTGAATATGTGGGAATGAAGATTCGTGCTTTCCACGCGCAAGGCTGCAAATTGACCTTGAAAACGAATGATTGACTCACTTTTTCACCAAGTCCTCCTCCAATTCACCATTTGAAATTTCAACTGCATGAAATATTAGCCTTGGAGGGAGTATTCTAAATGGTTAATACATTTTAATAAATTGAATTATTCTAATGAAATATTATTTAAATTTAAAAAAATATTTGATAATTAAAAAGTATAAAATATCTGAATGATATTATTTTATCATTTTAACTTTATGAGTTAGTTAAAATTTTTATTTGAATGATCTTAAAATTTGAAATTGAAGGGGTACAATATTTATTAAGGCTATTTTTATCCATAATATTTAAATAAATTATTAAGAGGCAGTTCTTAATAGTTAATATTTGAGTTTCTGTCTTAAAGACTAAGAGGCATTAGGAGGCAAAAAATTTTATCAAACAAGATATGTCTCTGACCGAATCAGAGACAGGTAAATTAAGAGATATTCAAAAACAAACAAACAAACACCACCTAAACCACTATATTTTGGGACTTCTTAAAATAAGAATAAAAAAAAATATGGGTAATTAATAGGAATAAATTATTATGTCCCATCTTTTTCTTTCTTACCAATTCCCATGACAAACCATCACCACATTTTAATCCAGAAATTTGTACCATATTTTGAAGGACCATAGACTTCCAATACCACGTTTTAATCTGGAAATTGGGACCACATTTTAAAGGACCATAGACTTGAGGCCCATCACATAATTATGTCCGTCTTTTTTATACTCCCTCCGTTCCTAAATAAGTATTATTTAAGATTTTTGCACAAGAATTAAAAAAGTCATTTAATACTATCATTTAATAATTAAAATTTGTGTAAAATTTCATCACTATCCCTTTATGGGAAGTTGAAAACTATTAATACAAAGGAGAGAATTTCTTAGAACAATGAGAGAAAGTAGAGGTGATATAGAAAAGTAAGTAATTTATTCTCCTAGAAAGTTGTAAACGACAAATAAATTGAAACAAATTTTTTCTTCAACGGAGGGAGTATATTTTTAGAGAAATAAAAAAAAAATTGCTATATTAGACTCAAATTTAAACACACTCACACACCCAGCCCTGACATGCCAAGGCTCGATTCTTCAACCTCATGGTTATTTTGGATTGAGTGGTACCACTCCGACCAAAGGCCTTCTGTGTTTTTTTTATTTGTGGTTTATAGATTTCAAAAAAAAACATAAAATACTTAATTTCTCATATTAAGTAGAGGTGTTATTTTATCTTTTATTATTAAAGACTAGTCTGTTTCTCTCTCATCTTTTCAATAAATTTTGGAAGGTTAATACACTCAATTTAGTTAATCAACAAAACATTAATTGTATTTCTTAATCTATTTGCATAATCTTAAAAAGTCAATTAAAAGGGACAGAGGGAGTATAAAGCATTTAATTTAATAGAAAAAATCCAACAATTTTTGTAAATGAACTAAAATTCTTTCTCAAGTTCATATACTTTTAAAAAATAATACTCCTTCTATTTTAAAATTAGAGATATTTTTTATTATTTTTTTAAAAATTAGAGATATTTTTGTTTTGAGATATAAAATATCATAAAATAGTCGAAACAATGTATTAAAACCAGCCAGATGAATGTTCATACATGTCCTTTATTCAAGAAAGTTGAGAGATGGACGGTGGAGATAGAAAGGAAGGAGGAGGATTAAGAGCAATGCTACTATCACATAAAAACTACTCCTATCACATAATTCTCACATACACAAACATACATACTGTGAGTCCCAGCCTGACATACAGAACCCGCAGTATGTGAGAGTTATGTTATAATAGCATTATTTGAGGATTAATTACCGGGTTCCACCTTTTTTGACCAATTTAATATCAAGTCCCCACTTTGAACATTCACATCATTATTGTCATAAAAAACAAAAATAATGCTACTATCACATAAATTTTGTTACATAATTCTCACATACACTCACATACATACTGCGGGTCTCGCATGTCAGGCGGAACAGCACAATATGTATATGTGTGTATGTGAGAATTATGTAAAAGTTTTTATATGATAGTAGCATTGTTGAAAAAACAATACAAATAAAGGACAAACCCTTTGCTACAATAATGCAAGTTAACTAGCCATCCCACCCCCACCATGATTTAAAATTGCGGTAGGCCTATATTTCGAAAGGTCTTTTTTTATTTTTATTTTTTTTTGCCGTAGCCATCCCACCTAAGTACCTAACCATGATGTCGGTTTTGATATTGATTTCCGACTATACGCACCATTAATTATTTAGGGACATCAATTTTCTTTAAAAAGTTTATTAAAAAAAATTAAATAATAAGAACAACAAGATGTATCAATTAATCTCACAAAAAACACCGTCTAGTGCATATAGTATTATCCAAATAATAAAACAGAAATCTTCTAGATATGTTTGATCAATTAACTTCACAAAAAAGCATTGTCTAGTGCATATAGTATTATTTAAATAATAAAACAGACATCTCTCATATATGTTTGATCCGTATTATGTTTAAATAAAGTTGATATTAATAGTGTCTTACCTCAAATAGTTGAGTCCTACATAATTTAAGTAAAATTTAACTTCATATTTTAAGTGTAATTTTTTTAAGTTGTTCTTAAATAGGTACTATATAAATATAATTTAACTGTAATTTAAGTACAATTTAGCTTGACTAATTATATATTAAGTACTTTTTTTAAGTTATACATAACTAGGTGTTATACATGTACAATTTAACTTAACTAACTATATTTTAAGTATAATATTTTTTTCAATTTTTGTAAGTTATACTTAATTAGATATTATATAGGTACAATCTAAGTATAATTTATAGAGAAATGTTCGTTCTCTTTTGTCGTCTCCCTTTATAGCTTTCAGCTTGTTCGATTTTTTTTTTGGTGGCATTTCTCTCCTTTATATCGTGGTTTATTCTTTATTTGGTTTGAAATCGTTACGTTAAGTCGAATTGCTAAAATTTCTCCGAAAATTACCCTTTATGTAAATAATTCTTAATTTTATGACTTGTGTGAAGATTGCAGTCCGGCATTGGAGTGGACTTCTTTCGACGTCGCGGGCAGCGAACCGCCCACGTCGTCGCAATCCGAACAGTTCACCGGACCATTCAATACCTATACGTTGATTACTTTGAACCATGCACCTAACCCCTGAGCAAGTTGGTTTCCATCCTTTTTTGAAGTTGGTGACTTTGCTTTCACTGAAATTTAGTGGTCTGAATAGCTTATTCAGTTATTACCGAAAATCAAAATCAACATATTTCTAATATCTGAATTGTTAACCGAATTAGTGGATAACTGAATTGTAAGACCCCAACTTTTATGAATAAAGATTTAATTTTCTTTATATATTATTTCGAAATAGTAAGGTGTTGACTTGATAAATATGAAAGTTATGGGTGAAATGTGCAAATATTTTTAAAATGAGCAAGTGGTTATAAAATATTCTTGTTGTCGGGGAATATTCGTTTGGTCGTGGAATATTCTTGTTGTCGGGGAATATTCGTACGACGGCGCAGCTATTTGTGGGCCCCCACAACGGAATAACTGTCGGATATAGAAAGCGACAGAAATAACTTTTTACAAAATAACGGCGGAGTTGTTACCGTTAGTACTGTTGAAATACCCGGTGGTTAAAATACAGTACGCGGTGGTGCGCAGTAGCACACGGTATTGCACAGTATTTTGAATTATTGAGTCTTACGTGAGAAGGAACCTACTCAATTATTGTTACAGTATTTACTGTTCAATATTTTATATTATTGACTCAATAATTGCTACGTTGATATTTTATATTATTGACTCAATAATTGCTGCATTGATATTTTATTGACTCAATAATTGCTACGTTGCTATTTTTTTATGATTGATTCAATAATGGCTACAGTTGATATTTTGTAGTATTGATTCAATAATTGTCGTTGCACAGTATTTCACGTTATCAACTCAATAATTCATATTATTTGAATAATATTATTAGATAGCATTATTGACAATGCCTAAGGAAGTTCTGTCTAGGAGGGGTTATTTAATTGCGCGCCAGTAAGGAGAAATCCTTATCGGAAGGCCCCCTCTGTCCTGGGAACGACCTGGTTGTTAATATTGTAGTTCTATAATATTATTTGTGAATAATTAATTATTGATTTATATGATAAGGGAATATTTATTTTGTGGATATTAAAGAAGGAATTAGTGCTGATGTGTTTTTATCAATATTTTGGTGTGAAAAATCATCTGTTGGTGGATTTCGGATAATTTATGTTGGGAATTTGGAAAAATTTTCTTCTGCAAAGTTGTAGAGAATTAAATTTCCTATGGAAAGGACACATCATTTGTATTTTTCTGACAAAGGAGCTATTTATTATGAATTATTGAAGTTTCGAAAAATAAATATTTTTTAAATAAAAGGTGGGCCCCACTTTTGTTGGGTTGTGGAAAATCTGATTTTCTTGGAGCAGCCGGCGGCGGAGGAATTTTTTTAAAAAATATTATTATTTTATTATTTTAGTCTCCTTTGGCATCCTAAGCTTTTCCTATAAATAGGGTGCTTAGGTTAGAATTGAAAATCACACCAGAATTCGAAGTTTTCTCTCTCTATAATATCGAGCGTATTTTTGTGAGTATTTCTATACTTTGAGTATTAGTATTCAGCGCAAGTTTCCGTCAATATTATATCCGATATTCCAGTCAGAGGTACTATCTTTTTGAGGTAAGGGATGTTATTTTCTTTCGTAAATGATGTTATTCTTTTCAATATCATTATACAGAAATATTGTCATGGATTTTATGTTGAAATTCTTACTTTTTCCGTCGGGGTTACTATTCACGTATACGGCACTATTCACGTATACGGCACTATTCACGGGAAAATTTATTTTTCTTCTATTTGTCCAAATTGTCTGTTAAGGTTACTATCTTTGATTGTATCTAAGTTTTGGGCTTTATTCTGGAATTTGCTTCACAAAGTATTATTATGGATTATTCTTGAATTTGGATAAACTAAATGACGAATCCCTAATCTTTGTCTTTTATCTCACTGGATTCGTTTTGTTTAAAATGTTTTTCATCATCCTCAGTCCTAAAAGTTGATGTAACTGAATATCTTTGGCCTGTAGAGCAAAGATGAATGATTACCTGATGAATATCTTTGGCCTGTAGTGCAAAGATGACAGGTGTTGAGATGAACATGACTACTGATGATGCAAATGAATATCTTTGGCCTGTAGTGCAAAGATGAATATTGATTCGAGATGTATATTGATTGATGTTACAGGGATAAAATATTGGTGATGGACTTTTAAATCATAGAAGATAGTAGACTTTATTCTCTGCTTAACTCTTCTAATGATTTGTTATTTTCGCTGCGAATATTGATCTAAAACTTGTTGTCCATAATATTTTATCTGAACTGTGAAGACTAACGATAGTTTATTTTTCATTATCTTAGTCATAATATTCTTTACTGGGCTAGTTGAGCTCACCCTTTTCATCTGTTGTCCTCTTCAGGAAATGAGAATGTTGCGGGGACTAGTCGGGGGACAGAGTGATGGTCCGAGTTAGAGCAGTAGTAGTCCTCACTAGTTCTGATAAATAGTGTGATAATAATTGTAATGAGGACTTAGTTTGAATCTTAATATTTTCTACATATTTGTACTAAGACTCACAGTTGTGTGGTCGTATTTTGCACGACCGTATGATATAAAGTTTGTATTTGAATTCTGTACCATGTATTTGGCGACTCAGAATGGGTTGGGTTGAATGGACCTATTCTGGGGCGTCACAGTTGGTATCAGAGCTTAGGGATATGATCTCTGGCGGAGATCGGGGAATAGAACTAGGAGGGGAGAGACGAGTAAATCCTTCGCTAGTGTGTCCTACCTAAGCTTATGTGGTATTTAATTGGTCAGTCGGAGCATAGGGTTAATATGTGATATGTTGATTTGTTTAATTAACCCTTGTTTTATGGCAGTATTTGAGAATGGCAGCTGAGAACGTTAACAACGAAGTGAATGAGACCGTAGAGACACCTTTAATCGTTAACCAGGAGAACGTGCAACAAGAAGGCAATGTTCATCCTGAAAATAACGCTGGTCAGACGATAAACGATGAGATGTTTAGAAGTTTTTTGCAGTTCATGCAAAATCAGACGAGGGAGACTCGTGTGCAACATACAGGTGGAGATAATAACAACACGCGAGCTGTCACTGCTAAGCAGTTCAAAGAATTGGGACCACCAGAGTTTCTGGGAAAGCCGGATCCGATCAAAGCGGAGACGTGGATTAAACAAATTACCAAGATATTTGATGTCTTGGGATGTACAGAGGAACAGAAGGTTCCATTCGCCACGTTTATGTTCCGTGGAGAGGCAGATTACTGGTGGGAATCCGTGAAGCGTACCCAGCCTGCCGCACTCCAGATGTCTTGGGAAGCGTTCCAGAAACTGTTTAATGACAAGTACTTTCCTGAAAGTATTCGTCATATGAAGGAAGTAGAGTTTATCAGACTCGAGCAAAACAACATGACGGTATCCCAGTACGAGGCTAAGTTCGCGGAGCTGTCCAGGTTTGCACCTCATTTGGTGGAGAATGAGGAACGTATGACGCGGATGTTTCTAAGAGGTTTGAAACCCGAAATACGTCAATACCTCATTTCTCATAAGTTTTCTTTATATTCGGATGTAGTAAACAGGGCCCAGTTATTGGAACGAGATAATGATTATGTTCAACCAAGGGACCACAACCAAGGTCGTACTGGTGGCAGTAGTCATCGGAGCAATGACAACCAGCGAGGAGGAAAGTATGACAGAAGCGGTAACCACTCCGGTGGTTATCGTGGCCATGATAGTAGAAGAAGCGAATCGGGAGGAGATTTTAAAAAGAGAAGGTATAACAATGAGAACGCGAAGATGTCAACATCAGCACCAGCATCAACTGTTTCGAGGGGAGGAGAACGACCACCGGTCGTATGCTTTAAATGCGGGAAAGAGGGACATATCAGCCCAAACTGCCCACAACAGTTCAAAGGATGCTATAACTGTGGAAAGGAAGGACATATAGCTCGAGATTGTCCTGTTGCGAAACCAAGTTCAGCGGGGGTGGTGATTCCAAAGGCGGTTGCAGACAAGTCAAAGTCGGTGATTCCTGGAAGAGCGTTTGTCGTTACAGCCCAAAACGCGAGGAATCCACACGAGGTGATTACGGGTAAGCTGATCATAAACTCTTGCGAAGTTTATACCTTGTTAGATACCGGTGCTACCCATTCCTTTATTTCACCTGCTTGTGCTCAACGTTTGAACTTGACTTCTGATAAATTAGACTTTGACTTATCTGTTGAAACTCCGTTAGGAGAAACCTTTGTTACATCTACAGTTTATAAATCTTGCTTGATTCAGATTGGTACCCTTACCTTACCTGTTGATCTTATATCTTTGAAAATACTTGCATTTGACGTGATTTTAGGAATTGACTGGTTAACCACTTACCATGCCAAAATTGATTGTTTTCGTAAGGTTGTTAGTTTTCATATTCCTAATCAACCTGTTGTGCGAATCCAAATCACCAAACCACTAAAATCAGTCAATATCATTTCAAGTCATAAAGCTATTCGTTTATTGAAAAACGGATGTCAAGCTTTCTTAGCTCATGTCACTGATCTAAATCAGAATACATCAGATTTGAATGATATTTCCGTTGTTAATGAGTTTCCTGATGTATTTCCCGAAGAACTTCCCGGTCTACCCCCAGAACGTGAAGTTGAATTCTTTATTGACCTTGAGCCCGGTACAAAGCCCATTTCTAAAGCCCCATATCGAATGGCTCCTATTGAACTTCAGGAGTTAAAGGTCCAATTACAAGAGTTGTTAGACATCGGTTTTATTCGTCCTAGTACGTCTCCTTGGGGTGCTCCTGTTTTATTCGTAAAGAAGAAAGACGGGAGTATGCGACTTTGCATTGATTATCGGGAGTTGAACCATGTCACCATCAAGAATAGGTATCCGTTACCTCGTATTGATGACCTGTTCGACCAGTTGCAAGGAGCGCAATTTTTTTCAAAGATCGATCTTCGTTCTGGATATCATCAGTTGAAGATTAAAACTGAGGATATTCCAAAGACTGCTTTCAGAACACGGTACGGGCATTATGAGTTCTTAGTCATGTCTTTTGGATTGACTAATGCTCCTGCTGCTTTCATGGATATGATGAACCGTGTATTTAAGGAGTATTTAGATCAATTCGTTGTTGTCTTTATTGATGACATTCTCATCTATTCTAAAAGCCGTGAAGATCATGAACACCACTTGAAGCTGGTACTTCAAAAGCTTCGTGAGAACAAGCTATACGCCAAGTTAAAGAAATGCGAGTTCTGGCTTGAGGAAGTAACATTCCTTGGGCACGTGGTATCGAAACATGGAGTATCTGTTGACCCGGCGAAGATTGAAGCAATACAAAGCTGGGAGCAACCTAAGTCGGTGACCGAAGTACGAAGCTTTCTGGGCTTAGCTGGTTATTATCGGAGGTTCGTAGAGGGATTTTCTCGAATCGCTACTCCATTAACACAGTTGACTCGGAAAGATACGAAATTCGTTTGGAGAGAAGAATGCGAGAAGAGCTTCCAAGAGCTCAAGAGGAGACTTATTTCGGCACCTGTTCTGACAATACCATCTGGTTCGGATGGATTTGTTATCTACAGCGATGCTTCAGGCAAAGGGTTAGGATGTGTTCTCATGCAACATGGGAAAGTCATAGCCTATGCCTCGCGACAACTCAAAGAATATGAGAGGAATTATCCTACTCATGATCTAGAGTTGGCAGCAGTCGTTTTCGCGTTGAAGATCTGGAGACATTACTTGTACGGAGAGAAAGTGGAGATTTATACAGATCATAAGAGCCTTAAATATTTCTTCACTCAGAAGGAACTCAACATGCGGCAACGACGTTGGCTTGAGCTGTTGAAAGATTACGATCATACCATCCAATACCATCCTGGAAAAGCGAACGTGGTAGCTGACGCGTTGAGTAGAAGATCATATGTGGGAACGAGTGCGATGATGTCAAGTATACGCGTAGAACCAGCTTTGCTTGATAAAGTTAAAGCTGCTCAAGCTACAGATGCGGAGCTGATGAAGATGAAGAAGAAGGTGCAAGAAGGTGCAATTCCAGAAGCAAGAATCGATGAAGAGGGAATACTTCGAGTCAACTCCAGACTTTGTGTTCCTAACGATTTCGACTTGAAGTATAGAATCATGATGGAGGCACACAACACACCATTTGCGATCCATCCTGGGAGTACTAAAATGTATCGTGATCTTCGACATACATTTTGGTGGAGCAATATGAAGAGAGAGATCGCGGAGTTCATCTCTAGATGTTTAACTTGTCAACGTGTAAAGGCGGAGCATCAAGTACCGAAGGGTCCATTGCAACCACTGGAGATTCCGAAATGGAAGTGGGAACACATTACGATGGATTTCGTTACGGGTCTTCCCAAGGTTTCTCAAGGCTTAGATGCGATTTGGGTTATTGTTGATAGATTAACCAAGTCTGCTCATTTCTTGCCGATACGAGAGACTTATTCCCTTGAACGTCTTGCTCATATGTACGTGAATGAGATTGTGAGATTGCATGGCATGCCAGTATCCATAGTTTCGGATCGTGACCCCAGATTTACTTCACGATTTTGGATCAGTTTGCAGAAAGCTATGGGTACGGATTTACGATTCAGTTTGGCTTATCATCCTCAAACAGACGGACAATCGGAAAGGACTATCCAAACTCTTGAAGATCTATTGAGACTCTATGTTCTAGACTTCAAAGGGAGTTGGGATAAGTATTTACCATTGGTGGAATTCTCCTACAACAACAGTTATCAGGCAAGTATAGGCGTAGCTCCATTCGAAGCGTTGTATGGGAGAAAGTGTCGTTCTCCAGTATGTTGGGATGAGGTGGGTGAAGCAACATTGTTGGGACCAGAGTTAGTACGTATGACTACAGAAAAGATCCAAATAATCCGACAACGTATACAGACGGCACAGGATCGACAAAAGAGTTATGCAGATCTTCATCGAAAAGACGTGGAATTTAATGTTGGGGACCATGTGTTATTACGTGTTGCTCCGTGGAAAGGAGTTACGAGGTTTGGGAAGAGAGGAAAGCTCAACCCACGATTCATTGGTCCATTTGAGATTCTTGACCGAATAGGAAATGTGGCTTATAGACTCGCTTTACCTCCAAGCATGTCTCGTGTTCATAACGTGTTTCACATATCCGTGTTACGTAAATATGTGAAGGATCCAAACCGCATTATTGAGTTAGAACCAGACGAGATAGCTGAAGATTTAACGTACGAGGAGGTACCTGTCAAGATCTTGGATAGGAAGGAGCATGTCCTACGCTCGAAAATTATACCTCAAGTTAAAGTTTTGTGGAGAAACCATGCAATTGAGGAAATGACCTGGGAGTTAGAATCGGAAATGAAAGCGAGGTATCCTCACCTTTTCGACATACCAGGTACGTACGTCAATTTCGAGGACGAAATTTCATAAGGAGGGGAGGTTGTAAGACCCCAACTTTTATGAATAAAGATTTAATTTTCTTTATATATTATTTCGAAATAGTAAGGTGTTGACTTGATAAATATGAAAGTTATGGGTGAAATGTGCAAATATTTTTAAAATGAGCAAGTGGTTATAAAATATTCTTGTTGTCGGGGAATATTCGTTTGGTCGTGGAATATTCTTGTTGTCGGGGAATATTCGTACGACGGCGCAGCTATTTGTGGGCCCCCACAACGGAATAACTGTCGGATATAGAAAGCGACAGAAATAACTTTTTACAAAATAACGGCGGAGTTGTTACCGTTAGTACTGTTGAAATACCCGGTGGTTAAAATACAGTACGCGGTGGTGCGCAGTAGCACACGGTATTGCACAGTATTTTGAATTATTGAGTCTTACGTGAGAAGGAACCTACTCAATTATTGTTACAGTATTTACTGTTCAATATTTTATATTATTGACTCAATAATTGCTACGTTGATATTTTATATTATTGACTCAATAATTGCTGCATTGATATTTTATTGACTCAATAATTGCTACGTTGCTATTTTTTTATGATTGATTCAATAATGGCTACAGTTGATATTTTGTAGTATTGATTCAATAATTGTCGTTGCACAGTATTTCACGTTATCAACTCAATAATTCATATTATTTGAATAATATTATTAGATAGCATTATTGACAATGCCTAAGGAAGTTCTGTCTAGGAGGGGTTATTTAATTGCGCGCCAGTAAGGAGAAATCCTTATCGGAAGGCCCCCTCTGTCCTGGGAACGACCTGGTTGTTAATATTGTAGTTCTATAATATTATTTGTGAATAATTAATTATTGATTTATATGATAAGGGAATATTTATTTTGTGGATATTAAAGAAGGAATTAGTGCTGATGTGTTTTTATCAATATTTTGGTGTGAAAAATCATCTGTTGGTGGATTTCGGATAATTTATGTTGGGAATTTGGAAAAATTTTCTTCTGCAAAGTTGTAGAGAATTAAATTTCCTATGGAAAGGACACATCATTTGTATTTTTCTGACAAAGGAGCTATTTATTATGAATTATTGAAGTTTCAAAAAATAAATATTTTTTAAATAAAAGGTGGGCCCCACTTTTGTTGGGTTGTGGAAAATCTGATTTTCTTGGAGCAGCCGGCGGCGGAGGAATTTTTTTAAAAAATATTATTATTTTATTATTTTAGTCTCCTTTGGCATCCTAAGCTTTTCCTATAAATAGGGTGCTTAGGTTAGAATTGAAAATCACACCAGAATTCGAAGTTTTCTCTCTCTATAATATCGAGCGTATTTTTGTGAGTATTTCTATACTTTGAGTATTAGTATTCAGCGCAAGTTTCCGTCAATATTATATCCGATATTCCAGTCAGAGGTACTATCTTTTTGAGGTAAGGGATGTTATTTTCTTTCGTAAATGATGTTATTCTTTTCAATATCATTATACAGAAATATTGTCATGGATTTTATGTTGAAATTCTTACTTTTTCCGTCGGGGTTACTATTCACGTATACGGCACTATTCACGTATACGGCACTATTCACGGGAAAATTTATTTTTCTTCTATTTGTCCAAATTGTCTGTTAAGGTTACTATCTTTGATTGTATCTAAGTTTTGGGCTTTATTCTGGAATTTGCTTCACAAAGTATTATTATGGATTATTCTTGAATTTGGATAAACTAAATGACGAATCCCTAATCTTTGTCTTTTATCTCACTGGATTCGTTTTGTTTAAAATGTTTTTCATCATCCTCAGTCCTAAAAGTTGATGTAACTGAATATCTTTGGCCTGTAGAGCAAAGATGAATGATTACCTGATGAATATCTTTGGCCTGTAGTGCAAAGATGACAGGTGTTGAGATGAACATGACTACTGATGATGCAAATGAATATCTTTGGCCTGTAGTGCAAAGATGAATATTGATTCGAGATGTATATTGATTGATGTTACAGGGATAAAATATTGGTGATGGACTTTTAAATCATAGAAGATAGTAGACTTTATTCTCTGCTTAACTCTTCTAATGATTTGTTATTTTCGCTGCGAATATTGATCTAAAACTTGTTGTCCATAATATTTTATCTGAACTGTGAAGACTAACGATAATTTATTTTTCATTATCTTAGTCATAATATTCTTTACTGGGCTAGTTGAGCTCACCCTTTTCATCTGTTGTCCTCTTCAGGAAATGAGAATGTTGCGGGGACTAGTCGGGGGACAGAGTGATGGTCCGAGTTAGAGCAGTAGTAGTCCTCACTAGTTCTGATAAATAGTGTGATAATAATTGTAATGAGGACTTAGTTTGAATCTTAATATTTTCTACATATTTGTACTAAGACTCACAGTTGTGTGGTCGTATTTTGCACGACCGTATGATATAAAGTTTGTATTTGAATTCTGTACCATGTATTTGGCGACTCAGAATGGGTTGGGTTGAATGGACCTATTCTGGGGCGTCACATGAATTACCAAATAACCGAATAACTGAATTTATTATTCGGCTATTCAGAATGAACTTATGTGATAGATTTTCAGATTATTGGAAACACTTATGCTAATTTTTCTCTTGAAATAATCAGTCAATTTTTTGAGAATAGTAGTAGTACTAGATATAAACCCGCGCGATGCGGCGGGATTATTCATTTTGTTAATAATAAATTTATACGTGCAATTAATAAATTAAAATATAATAAGAAGATGGTAGATTGTTGTGCGATAATCAAATTTTAGTAGTATACGTTACATAAAGTTGGGTAAAAGTTTTATGCGCAAATACATATCCAAGTATATAATTAATCTGATCACTAAACTCCGGGACATTATATAACAGTTGTGTGTGTGTGTGTATATATATATATATATATATATATATAAATTTCTTGATAAAAATGTTTATAATGTAACCAATAGGGTTAAAAATGGATACCTCTTTCATTCTAAAGCACTAACAAATATTTAAAAAATGTTATGCACAATTTCATCGAGTTGTTATATTGATATGATTGCTAGTGGCATATTTGAAGTCTGTTACACATTACACAAACCTCACCAAGCCTCAAATATCTGACACAGGTACTTGATGCATTTTAAAGAATTCATGTCTCATATACGCTTACTTGCACTAGAATTCTAACATCTAAACGAAAGGGGAAACAGCGGAAGAATGTCCCAGTTTCAGTCCTCAGACTTGAGGGAAATTACATTGACAAAACATGCGGAAACTGAAAAGCGCGAGCATTAATAACTATGTTGTATCTTCATGTCAAACAAACACCATGTCCACAAACATAACAGTATAACACCGTGTCATACATAACACAATGTTATAGTTAAAGAACGAATACATTGCTTCATTAGTTTGTATCCATTTTCGGCAACTGTAGAGGCACTCACAGTATTACCATAATGCCCAAAAAAATTATTAATGATGATGAAAATGATTTACCGGATGCTAATACTTAACAAATCATGCAAAATCACAATCTAGATAATAGAATGCAATAGATGAAAAAGCCATAAATATAAACATCGTGAGATATAGTCCACAAAATGAAGCCATAGCCCCTTCCATTGAATGCACTGTCACCATAATCTGAAGGTCTCCATATAGCATTTGCAATTTCAACAGTATTTAGAGTTGCAAGGCGCAAAGTTGTGTTGTGATAAGCAGAATAAAATCCATGATGCACCTTAAATAATGCAAGAAGCATGACAACAAAAATTTAACAATGCCAAGAACTGCATACACCACATTCATTACCACATTACCATTGAACCATAGATACCAGGATTATCACTATTAAGTTGCTTCAAGTTTAGGCTTCAATCCAGTTATGTTTATTGAATTGTGCAATATATTCACACAAATAAAAATTAGCAATTAAATGATCTTTTTAACAGTCACTGCAATCTTATAAATATTTGCGGCAGGAATCTGGACAATAGTAAGATATAAGAATTTAGACATACTTAATAGTTGATTTCAACATTGCATAAACTATCAACCAAATAAATAATTATCTTTCCACAACTTTCCTATAGGAAATAGTTTTGCCCGAGAACAAAAAAGTCTCACACTTAGCTAAAAATTCACGTGTTTGTCGGATTGAAAACTAACAGAGCATAAAGGAATTTAGCTCCTATATTAAATAAAAACAAAAAAAATTAGAGTAAAACACATACGAAATGGATAATAGCTCAGTAATGATAGTATCATAAAGTTGTGATTTTAAGAGATAATAATTAAATTAGAAAGGATAATATTAGAACAGTTGACATTACCAAACCAGTTTAGATTTGTAGTGATTTAGGGGATTATAAATTCAAAATATTAATTTAGAATTAAAAAAGTAGTGATTTTAGGAGATAATAATTAAATTAATAATGATAATATTAGAACAGTTAACATTATCAAAACCGTTTAGAGTTGTAGTGATTTATGAGATTATAAAATCAAAATATTAATGTGGGATTAAAAAGTAGTGATTTTAAGAGATAATAATTAAGTAACGATAATATAAAAATCATTTAGATTGAAAAAGTAGTGATTTAGGGGTTTGTATCTAGTTATTTATACTAAAAGTCACCTACACACGCGATGTGAGTTCCTTATTTTTTTTATTGTAATATAAAAATGTAGTTTTTTTAAAAAATAAAAAATTCAAAAAAAATCGTGTTTAAAATCCTGTTTGGTCTGCTAGTTTTATTTTCTTTTTCAAAATATATCACGCGTTGAGTTGGATTATAATCACATAATATGTTTACTACTTAGCAAATTCGAATAGATTCTATTAGTTACTTACCTTAATAAAATATAAAATGTATTGATAATTTGACAAAAATCTTATATATACCTTCCAAAATCTTAAATATAAAATTAGAAAGGATAATATAGAACCGTTGACATTACCAAAACAGTTTAAATTTGTAGTGATTTAGGGGATTATAAATTCAAAATATAAATTTGGGATTAAAAAAGTAGTGATTTTAGAAGATAATAATTAAATTAGTAATGGATGAGCACATTAATTCGGTAGGACATGTGTTGCAATTTCGGAATAACAAGTGTCATGCAAGGATGTTATGTATTGCAATTTAGTATATTTAATAGATAATTAAATTAGTAATGATAATATTAGAACAGTTAACATTATCAAAACAATTTAGATTTATAGTGATTTAGGAGATTATAAATTCAAAATATTAATTTGGGATTAAAAAAGTAGTGATTTTAGGAGATAATAATTAAATTAGTAATAATAATATTATAACAGTTAACATTATCAAAGCAGTTTAGAGTTATAGTGATTTATGAGATTATAAAATTAAAATATTAATGTGGGATTAAAAAGTAATTATTTTAAGAGATAATAGTTAAGTAACGATAATATAAAAACCGTTTAAATTGAAAAAGTAGTGATTTAAGAGTTTGTATCTAATTATTTATACAAAAAGTCACCTACACACGCGATGTGGGTTCCTTATTTTTTCTTATTGTAATATAAAAATGTTGTTTTTTTAAAAAATAAAAAATAAAAAAACAAATCGTGTTTAAAATCCTGTTTGGTCTGCTAATTTTATTTTCTTCTTCAAAATATATCACGCATTGAGTTGAATTATAATCACATAATATGTTTACTACTTAGCAAATTTGAATAGATTCTATTAGTTACTTACCTTAATAAAATATAAAATGTATTGATAATTTGGCAAAAATCTTATATATACTTTCCAAAATCTTAAATATAAAATTAGAAAGGATAATATAGAACAGTTGACATTATCACAATTGGTTCAATCGATGAATCCGAAAATAGAGACTGACCCAATAATTCAAAGTTCAAATCTTGAATGCCACTGTCGGCGAAATGGAGCCGAGGGATCAACAGAGACCAAATTGAGCTATGGGTGTAGTCGAAATCAAAGGCGGGGTTGTGAGATGAGGCACACATAAGGATGGATGGATTTCAGAATGCAAAGCAAGCTTCTTTCGTTTAGAAGAGAAAACAGTTGCCATGAGTAAGACACAAACAAAATGCAAACAGAATGGAATGAAGTTTTTAGAGAAACTATGCAAGATACTGAGATATGAATGTAACACAGTGGAACTTGGTTGTTTTATAAATGCAAAATGGTTGTAATGATTTTTTCTAAGTAATGTACAGACATAAAGATAGACAGGGTTAGCAAGATATGCACGAAATAGTGATATGGAAACCATCAATGTTATCAGTAAATGTAAAGATAAATACACAAGTAAATTGACCATTTTGTGAACTGTACCTGACCTTAAGAAATACATAATAGCATTTAAGTTGAATAGTAACACAAATAACTCAAATCTGAAATTGATTAGAGTCAACAAAATTTTGACTAAACTCTGCAGTTAGTAAACCAACCTTTTTAATTTACAAGGAAATATAACTTTGATTTGAAAACAGTAGAAAAGAATGTAACTGTATAAACTAGATAGTTATCGTATGTCAATTTCAAACCCAACAGTTATTAGAATTCAATACACCAAGACAGTAGCATTACATAAAGAAATTTAAGTTTATCAGTCAACAGTGTCCAATATCCTCAGAGATATAGGCAATATGGGACCTGCTAAACATTTATATTAGAACTCAAATCAATACGACAAATGATTATAGCAGAGAAGTAGCTATCAGTCCCAAGTAAGTAGTGTAAATATTTATTTCATAACCCAAAACAGTACGACAATAGATTTAACCATAGTTTAAATATCAATCCTAACCAAGCAGTATAAATAAGAATCTCTATTGACATAGCTTAACTACTGATTCAGACAATTATAAATGTTCGCAGACAAAAAAACGATAATCACAGAGAGATTACCTTAAATGAATAACATTTGTATACAAAGTTTCTAGCTTTTTCAGCAAGTAGATACCCATTATTACACATAGTAATGCGCGCGCGCGCGCGCGCACACACACACACATATATATTTTAAAAAAATTACGTTATTAAATTCCCAAATTTTTGATATATAAGAATAGGATATTTTAAAAAAAATGTGTATATATATACACGAAAATAAAGATATATTTTAATAATGATAAAAATAAATATCTATTTGAAGTGGGAAAAAAAATTAAAATTCAAAAAAAATTGGGGATGAATCTCAAAGCTCCAAAAGTTAAAAGAAATATGATCCAAAAAAAATAACAGACCTGGAGAGATGGGTAAAGAAATAAATAGATTTGACAAGATCTGTTTTCAAAAAAATTGACAGAGACATCTAACTTAAAAAAAAAAATTGATTGGAGAAGATTTAAAAAAATTCGAATTTAAACCATCAGTTTTAACGCACGATCTTAAGAGTATATAAAAAAAATATGGATCTAGAAAAAAAAATTTAAATTTTATCCAAATGAACTCTTGAAATTCAAACAAAATTTTTTAGATCTAACTCAACTTGAAAACTAAGAACAGTTCAGATCGAAAAAAATATTGATCTTATATGGTGTTTGAAATAACATACAAATCTTTAAAAAAATACTACAGATCTAACAAATCGATTTTCAGATCTAAAGATTTGGATGATCAAATAAAACTGATCAAAGAAAACAATTCTATCAACACTATTCTTGAAAAAAAATCGAGATTAAAAAATTTGTAGAAAGAATCTGTTGCATATAAAGCCTTGATGTTGAAAAAGCTTTGAATCGAAACGATTTTATCAAAATTGTTTAAGTATTAACAGATTAGATGTAAGAATTTTTAGTGTTTGGAGAATGAATCGTTAAAGAGAGAAACGAGAAGGAGAGAGAAGATAGAAAACTGAGAAGCAAGGTTGAGCAAATAACCAAATTAGAACCGAAACTGCACCAAAAACCGCATAAACCGCAACAATTAAAATTGTACTAACGGTTCCGGCGTATGTGACGGTTTTAATGGATTGAATAACCAAATTTACAGTTCCGATATATTTACTAGTCAAAATCGCACGTATAAAACCGAAACTGCTCCATGTGGGACGTTTTATCCTATGGTGGTCCAATTCAACAGATGGCCCGCATTGCCAAGGGCCAAGACCGTGGCAGCAACATTTCTCGTCTACGTGCTAGTATGAGTGGTCATATATTATCTAATAAATATGACCCCAATTTATTTACCTGCATTTCATCAACTTATAGTATTTCAGTTAATTCTTTTCTATATAAAATGGATAGTTATAGCTACTTCTGCATGTTAATTCCTTTTTATATAAAATGTGCCCCCTATCTTCTTTGACGTATTTGAAGAGTTTCTTTTCATTATGTTATCTACTTAACTTATATATTTTGCTTTCCTCCTGATTCTCTTGGTAACCTTTAGGCTTTAAGTATATATGTAAATGAATACATGATGGAGCTATCTTTATATAAGTAGCCATACAGACGATTACAATAAAGTGTACCTTATTCTTCGACATGATTTTTGGTGCACAACCTTGCAGGCCTCGAGTGATAATTCAAATCAGAATAATATGCTGATACTACAAGAGACATTTTAGATAGTTTATAGTTTTCATTGTTGTATTTTTCTACATTAATAAATTTATATCAATTTCAAAAACAGAGAGCTTAATTTATATCAATTATTGTTTCAATTGGTTTTAGAACTGAAACCGCACCAAATAAAATCGCACCGCACCAATCACAAACAATTTCATGTGCGGTTTTGGATATATCAAACCGCACCTAAGCGGTTTCGGGTGTAGTTTGGGCTTAAAACCGCACCAAACTGCACCATGCTCACCCCTAATGAGAAGAGAGATAAAAGAGAAAGACAAAATGAAAGAAAAAATAAAAAAATCTATTTAAAGTTTGACTTACCAGTTTGATCGAATGGTGGAAATTGAATCGTCAATTTTAATAAATGGTTGAGTTGCATTCTTCACTTAATAAATATGCTGACAACATGATGTTTGATCCATTGGCTGAAAAATATTGTTATTTTTAATCGAATGGTAGCAGATCTTGATCCGTGTGTTTCTTTGGATGAATGATGATTTGCCCATATTAGAGTCCATGGATATAAATCGTCCATCGTTGATTTTGTTCTTTTTATATAAACGGTGCTGATTGAATCTTATGAATATGTAAAAAGTAATATTATTAAAAATATAGATAAATAGATATTTAAAATAAAATATAATTACACATTTAACTATTTAATAAGATATTAATTTTATATATATATATATATACGAACATATATTACTAGACTTCATTAAAAAGTGACTAATAGCATATTAACATATATTAATAAGATTTAGTTATAAAAGTGAGTAAATGTTATGATTTACAAAAAAATATATTATAGTTACAACAAATAGTTTTTAAAAAGTATTTATACAAATAGTAAATATTATGATTAAAATATATTAATTAAATATTTAAAAGGACATTTTAACAAAAGGAATATTTATACTAATATTTTTGTTAAAAATATTTATAAATATATATATATAAAAAATTAAACACAAAAATAAAAGAAAATTAAGAGAGAATATCTAACATGCCTAATTCAATTCGTAGTTTGCATAACCTATCTGAAATTAATGGTTTAATGAATATATCAACAATATTTAATTCAGTATCAATGTGTTCTAATTTAATAATGTCATTATTTACATGATCACGTAAGAAATGATGTCTAACATCTATATGTTTTGACCTACCATACAATACAATATTTTTGCTTAAGTTAATAGTGCTTGTATTATCACATAAAATTGACACACAATCAAATTTTAAGTTATAGTCTGCAAGAGTTTGTTCCATCCACAGTATTTGTGCACAACAACTTGCAGCAGCAATATATTCAACTTCAGTGAGTTGAAATAGATACAAAGTTTTGTTTCTTAGAAAACCAAGAAACTAAACATACTCCCAGAAACTGACAAGTACCACTAGTAATTTTTCGATCAATTAACATGATGGCCTGAATAGTCAGAATCTAAAAAACACACTAGATACCTTTAGGAGGTACCTAAGTCTATGGTTCCTTTAAGATATCAAAAAATTCATTTTACTGCAATCAAATGTGATCCTTTAGGATTTGATTGAAATCTAGCACATTTACAGAAACTAAACATAATGTCAGGTCTACTTGATGTTATATATAGTAGACTTCCAATCATTCATCTATACTTCTTTGTGTCAATATTTTTTCCATTTTCATCAGCAGTTAATTTATCAGTAGTTGACATAGGAGTGTTAAGAGGTTTCACAGATTCTAAACCAAATTTCTTGATCATTTCTTTGCAATATCTAGATTAAGAGATCTGAATACCTTTTTCTCCTTGTTTGATCTGCAATCCGAGGAAGAAGTTTAATTCTCCCATCATATTCATTTCAAATTCTTTGCTCATACTTTCAGAAAAATCATTGCACATTAATTGTGATATCATTTGATCCAAAAATAATATCATCAACATAAATTTGTATAATGAGAATATTATCATTCTTGTATTTAGTAAATAAAGTAGTATCGACAGTATCCCTTTTAAAACTATTTTCTAAAAGAAATTTACTTAATCGTTCATACTATTATCTTGGGGCCTGTTTTAAATCATATAACATATTCAGGATGATCAAAATCTTTAAAATTAGGAGGTTGTTTAACATAAACTTCCTCTTCAATAACATCATTTAAAAAGGCAGATTTGACATCTATTTGAAATAGTTTAAAATCTTTATGGCATGCAAAGGCTAATAACATACGTATAGATTCAATTCTAACAACAAGAAAATATGTTTCATCATAATCAATACCTTCAAATTGATTATACCCATGTGCAACTAATCTTGCCTTATTACTTACTATATTTCCACTTTCATCTAATTTATTTCAAAAAACTCATCGAGTTCCAATAATAGAGATATCCTCGGGCTTTGGAACTAATTCCCAGACTTTATTTCTGGTGAATTTTTCAAGTTCATCTTGCATAGCTATTATACAGTCTTCATCCAATAAAGCATCTTTTATATTTTTAAGCTCAATTTAGGACAAGAAGGATAAATGACCAGCCAAGTTATGTGCTTGTGATCTAGTAATAACTCCTTTATCAATATCACCAATCACATTTTCTATACGATGATTCTTAATAATACGTCTCGTTGGGTAGATCATTTAACTGAGGATTGAGATTTTTAAAAGGGTTAACATTGATAGGTGGAGATATATTATCTAGTTTTGGTTCTTCCATATTTCTGAGAATATCTTCAATGACAACATCATTATATATCAACTAACTCTTTATATTTAGGAGGAGACTGAGTTTCATCAAAAGTTACGTTCATTCACTCTTCAACAACTAGACTTTTTTAATTTGTTAAAAATTATATTATTTACTATTAAGAGGATATCCCAGAAATATTCGTTCATCAGATTTGGGATCAGATTTTAACAAATGTCCTTTGGTGTTTAAAATAAAGCATTTGCTCCCAAAGACATGAAAAAGAATTTATTTTTGAATTTCTTTTATAATAAAGCTCATAGGGAGTTTTGAGTAAAATATGTTTTAATAAAACTCTGTTTAAAATGTAGCTGGATGTTGCCACAACTTCAGCCCAAAAATATTTTGGAAGACGATATTCATTTAACATAGTATTAGCCATTTCTTTTAAAGTTTGATTTTTTCTTTCAACTACACCATTTGATTGTGGTGTATAAGTAGCAGTGAAGTTGTGACTTATACTGTGTTTATCACAAAACATAATAAAATCAGAATTGTAAAACTCTCTTTCGTGATCAGACGGAATATAAATAATAGAACTTCCTTGTTGATTCTGAATTTTCTTACACAAAGCAGAAAAAGAGTTAATAACTTCATTTTTAAATTTCTAAAAATCAAACCATGTAAATCGAGAATAATCATCAACCAAAACTAGAATGTATACAACACCATCCATGCTATGTTTAGGAATATGTCTACTAGGTACTGTGCGTCTAGGTTTATGAGATGCATGGATTTATTTTTCCAGTTCACAAACTTCACATATATGATTGTTTAATAATGTTAGTTTTGAAAGACCACGAACGTGTTTTTTAGATGAAATGTTGTTAATTAACTTCATGTTGATATGTTCTAGTCTACGATGCCAAAGCCATGGATCATCATTTGCAGACATAAGACAAATGTTATCTAAGTGAGAATACACATCTAGGTCACATGTGTACACATTTTGATTTCTAGGACACAGCAAAACCAATTTACCGGTTTAATCAAATATAGAGCAATTATATGCACTAAAAGATATTTTAAAACCACTATCTTATAATTGACTAATAGATAGAAGATTATAACTGAGTCATGTGACTAGTTGAACATTAGAGATTGTTATATGGTTATTACCGACACTTTCAATTTTAATTATTTTACCTTTATTGTTATCTCCAAAGGTTATCTCACCATAGTCTGTAGCTTGCAGATTTTTTAATTTTGATTTGTCTCCAGTCATATGTCTTAAACACCCGCTATCGAGATACCATTTACTTTTATTAAAGTCAGTTGCAAGACATCTGCAATATATACTAATTTCACAAACCGGTACCCTTTAATATGAAGGATCCTTTGGGTAAGTTTTTCAATTGTATAAGGAACATTTGTATTTTCCTTCACAAAACTAGGTAAAGGATAATCAGTTTTAGTAGAGATAAGCATTTTATGAGTGACGGGATTATAAGATGTATGATAATAATTTTTATGAAATTCTTTTCTCGTAATAGTTGGTGCAGTGTATGTTCATTTGGGAACCCAAATCATTTTTCCTTTATATTTTCTATTTCTAGCATTGCACATATAAAAGGAATGACCATTTCAATTATAGTAAGAACATTTAGTGAAAAGAGATGTATGACTTTCATTTCCTTTTCTTTACTTTTAACATGATATATTCCTTTATCTTTAGTTTTACTTGACTCTCCAATACATCCTAAACCTTCTTTATTAAAACCACATCTCTGTTGATTTAACATGACATCAAGATTTTCTTTTTCTTTTGTGAGTTTAAGAACTAAGTTATTTAGATCGTCGTGTTCTTTAGTTAAAATATCAATTAAAGAATTATATTTTTCTAACTCTGTTTTTAGATGTGAATTCTCAAGCTTGAGATTATTAATATCTTCATTTAACACTTGATCTTTTATTTGAGCATCTTCATTAATTATAGCAAGTGTTGAATTTTCAACTTCACTATTTTTAATAGAAATAATAAGTGTTGAATTCTATATTTCAAAATCCTTATTTATTTTTCTAAATTTTTCTAACTCTTCTTTTAATAAATTATTTTCTAATTTTTCTTCATTTAGCCTTTCATTAGTTATAATTAAGTTTGTATTTTCAATTTCAAGATTTTTTTTTATTTTTCTTAATTTTTTAATTCTTCTTTTAATAAGAAATCATTTTCTAACTTTTCTTCATTTTAGCTTTCATTAGTTATAATTAAAATTGAATTTTTTATTTCAAGATTTTTGTTAGTTTCAATTAATTTCTCTAAAGAAAATTTTAATTTAATAAAATATTTTTTGATTATTTTATTATTTTCATATAAACAATTATAAGGTTCTTGTAATTCATAATGTTCTCCATTTATATTTTCTAATGTATGTGTGTCAAATGAAGTGCTGGGTAATTGATATTCAGAATTTACCTCAGATCTTGGTGATGAGTCATTGTCCGTCATTAAACAAAGATTTGCAATTTTTTCGGTTTGTTTGGCGGCTTCTTCTTCGTCACTTAGATCTCAGCCTTCCTCAGCCAGTGGCGAAGTCAGAAAGTTTTATCAGTGGGGTCAAAATTATTGCTAAGTTACAAATAATTTGGCGGGGGTTCGGGGGCAGCGTCCCCGAGCCAATTTTTTTTAATACTTTATACTTTCGGGTCACATATATATACACACTATATTACAATAAAAATATAATAAGTAATAATATATGGTATGTATACACTATATTGACTCATAATAGACTTTTTTAATCACAAATGTTTATAAGTAAGTAATTCATTATTTATTTTTAAAAATAAAATAAATTAGATTATTATTTAGTTTAAAATATTATAGAGAGATATACATATATTGAGAGGATATGAGTTATGTGGTTAAAATTTGATTGACAAAGTTATAAATTTTCAATTTGACCCCGTATAATAGAAAATTTATAAAATTTTAGTGGGGTCAATTTATATATAATACTTAAAAATTTTAAAATTTATCTTATATTATAAAACAATTTTTTTTAAGTGGGGTCAATTGACCCCACATATCTTATGTGGCTTCGCCACTATCCTCAGCTAATAGAACTTTGTTGTTGACTAGTTTTGGACAATCTTTTTTGAAGTGTCCAGGCTGGTTGCATTCAAAACATGTGTTTGAATTTTTATTTGAGTTGACATTTTTGAAGTTGTTGTTTGCTTTGAAATTTCCTCCTTGTGCTTTTGACTTGAATATTTTTTTGCTTTTGAAGTTGTTGAAGTTGTTGTTTGTTTTCATAAAGCATTTGCCATATTTTCTAGTTTTGCTTTGAATCACTCTCCTGAGTTGTTTGGATAATAGAGCAATTTCATTATTATCTAGACTCAGGAGTTCTTCATCATCACTTTCTTGATCTATAATTAGAGCTTTGAAAGTAATTCCTTTCTTCTTGAGATCTATTTCTGATCCGACTTTTTCGACTAGCATGTCGACTTCATGGGCACGAAGATTTCGAATAAGGCTGTCAAGAGGATATGCAGCTAGATCTTGCATTTTCTTGATTGCTGTAACCTTCATTTTTCAGATGGATGGAAAGGCTTTGAGAATTCTTTTGTTTTTCTCATTAGTTGGATATGCCTTCCCTAGTTGTTCCAACTCATCAATGATTTTGGAAAACCGTGTTTCCATATCAATGATCTTTTGTCTTTCTTCAAGCTTGAAACTTTCATATTCTTGGATTAGAGCATCTTTTCTAGTTTCTTTGATATGATGGGTTCCTTCATAGGTTACAATCAAGTTTTCCCAGATTTCTTTTGTATTTTTGCAGTTGCTAACTCTTTTGTACTCTTTTTTAATTAGAGCACTAGTTAACACTTGTTCAGCTCATAAAGCTATATTCATAGTCTCTTCATCTTCAGTGGTTAACTCATCAATATCTTTCTCAACGATCTTTTCTCCTTGAATTTTAGTTGGAACTTTTACACCTCGTTCTATTGCAAACCAAACTTTGATTCCTTATGACTTGACATAGATTTTAAATCTGTTCTTTCAGGTGGCAAAGTTTGTTCCATCAAATAGTGGAGGTCTGGACATTGACAGTCCTTCTCCGCAACCAGTAGCATTGTAGGCCATAGATGGATTTGCTCTTAGGTATGTCTGTATTTACTCAACAAACAAGTTAAATAGTACTATTTTGATACTAATTGAAAGTCGAATAATAATCTAGAAGGGGGGTTGAATAGATTATTACAGAATTTTTTTTTACTCTTAGGCCTTTTTGAATTTTTAAATAATTATTTTGTAGTGTTAGAAATAAATATATAAGATAGTAAAAATTCAATCACACAATGTACATATATTTGTCTGGTTCACAACATACATCGCGGGTATGTTTTTACGTCCAGTCTCAAGCTCCTCTTCAAGACTTGAGATTCTATTACTTCCTGTAAACATGCGTAGAAGCTTTTACAAAGTTTTATAGACAAACTTCTAACTATTCTTAACTAATCTATCTTGGACAGCAAACTCCTAGCTCCCTCGTTAAGCTTAATTATTTTTTTATTTTGAGTTCAGTTCTATTTTATGATCTAGTCTTGAAACAACAGCCTTTTTCTCACTTCACAAGTACACTAGAGATCCAACTCCTAGCTGACCGCTCTAAGACTCTGGTTTTGGTCGAAGAATTATTCGTCTTTGTCACAGGTATATAAAATAAACTAACTCTACCCTTTTCTTTTTACAAAATTTTTCGACAAAGACGATATGCTTCTATAATAAGCAGATAACAATTAAAGATCAAGTAATTATATAAAAGTAGAATAACTTTTATATGAGTGAGACATGTTTCTGTGAAAGCAGATATAAATTTATGTTTGGTTATAAAAGTTTATATAACTTTTATATTTGTATAAATATGGTTCTTGATTAAGCAGATAGAGCAATTTTAGTTTAACTCAAAAATGCTTCTATAAAAGCAGATATATAGTTTAGTGCAATTTTATAAAGAATTATTTATTCTTTATAATAAAGAGTGTGTTTCTATGGATTAAACAATTTATAACTTTAATTTCAGATGTTATCTAACAAGTATTCTATCAATGAATTTTATGTTCAAATACTTGTGATCAACAATATAATGAATAAATCAGTTAAACAATATTTTATCAAGTATACTGAATGAGTCAATTAAACAACACTAGATATAACAAATATATTTATTTAACTCAAAGAATATATAATAATATTTTATCTATTATGTGAATGATTATAATTAAGGCCACTTAGGATTTCAATTAAAGACCGTTTGAATAATTCACACTATCACTTGCTCTAGAGTGAATAAATTCAAATTGTATCGGTATCTAAGGACTGACCAAATTTATAGTTTCATAATTAATATTTATATAAATATTTTCAATAGATCACTTATATTTTTAAATACGTTGCGGATGATTCACTTTATCAGAGGAATATCTCGGGGTTGTTTTGAACTATCAAGTATTGATCTACTTTACGATATTTATATAAATAATATCAATAAAAGGCCACTTAGGACTTTGAGCACTTGTTTGGCTAATTCCCTCACTTAAGAGAAATATCTCTGCTATAGTCTCGGTGTCTAAGTACTGAATATTTATTTGATAAATAGATGATACATATATATATATATATATATATATAATTGTGTATAATAATTATATTCGTATATCTATAAATCTAATTAAGTAAGAGATAATTAAAATAAATTAAATAACTTATCTCAAATACTTAGACTAATTTTGTCTTCTCAAATGATTAGAACTTTAATAAGAAGAGAGAGAAAGCTTCTTAGAGAGAGAGTATGTAGGCAAGGAGAGTAAACTTTTCTTTTCAAGTGAATTGGGAAGTTTGAAATGAAAGAAAAAGCCACCTATTTATAGTTTTTCTGAGCTTGGGGCATAAAGGTAATTTTGAAAGTTTAATTTAAAATCAAAGGCTCAGATTTTTTTGTTTGAAATGAATGGTTTTTGGATGGAATTAGGTACATGCCGGTTTGCCCACCCCAATTTGCAACTTCCGAATTTAAATTTTGGCCCATGGGAAAACATAGCTTCCAACATTTTGCAATTTCTAAACATTTACTTTGGTCAAAAGCATCGTATGCATAATTCCTTACATAAAGATTTTAACAAGTTCCAGCACATGGCCACATGAATTAAAAGATTTGTCCCAAAAAGATTGTCTTATTTTAATTAAACCAAAGCATTCTAAGCTCATGAACCATTCGGTCAATCCATAAGGATTTTAATCCTTGGTCAACTCCCTTAATATATATTCGGATATATAATATATATGCATGCAATTTTTAGAAATCTTTTTGCCCCTTTTTATGAAAGATAATTTTTGAGAGAAAATTTTATTTTGAAAAAAAATAGAATTTCTCATTGCCTTAAGAAATGTTACTCTATGAACTAATTTACTTAACACGTGATATTTAATTTATCAAGGTCAATAAAATCAATTCAATAACATTTAGAAAATATTTTAGGTCAAAGTAAATAGATAGTTAAAAATAATTAAGAATAAATCCTATGGAGAGGATTCTAATATTTTACTTAGCCTAATCACTATTTATTGTTAACATCAAAATAATCCTAAACGTTGGAGATCTATCAATCTCTTCCTTTTTGATGATGATAATAATCTAAAAATATTTTTTATGAAAGCTCCCCCTCGCATTATGAATAATTTTCAAAATTATTTTTATATTTTTGAAATATTTATCACAACAGTTTATACAATAGTTTATAACAATTATAAACATTCCATGACAGTTGTATATATGACAATATTATATATATTGTGCTCATCATCAGTATATATTGTTTTGTCTAGCATCATCAATATATACCGTTCTTCCTTGCCAAAAATAGTAATTTTGATTTTTGAAAAACTATTTTTAAATATCAGCAGTTATCTAAAATATTATAAATCAACAATTATAATATTTGTCTATCAGTAATATAATATTTTTCTTATACCCCTTTGTCATCATAAAAAATTATGGGGAAAAGAGAATGATAACCTGCAAAAAAATGTTAGTCTATGGTTCCTGCAAAAAGGTTAGTAACAGACATGTCATATAAAACTTACATAGGTTTTTCTAGCAGTAGTGGTTGTTTGTAGGAGTTAGATACAGTCATCCCAAATAGTTAGTACTATATAAAATATTACGTTAATCCTGAATAGTTAGAACTCATCTAAGTTGAGAGGAGAAAAGTGCTGAGTAACAGCAAGAATATGAGCCTCGGGTGGAGTTTGTGCAGAACTAGTGCTGGCAGAGAAATTTTTAACAAACCCAATTGAAACCCTAATTTGTAGAACCCAAATCAAAACCCAATATCCAGAAATTTGATTATATACATACATATATATAGAGAGAGCTAGAGAGAAAGATGTATAGAGATATATTTGCTCATCTTGGTTTTCTTATCTCAATCGCTTGCCCAACTTAGTTCTTCCTATTTCAATTGTTTGCTCAAAATCAGAATCTATAAAACTTCTTGCAACCTTTGTGGATAATGAAGGAGCTTTTGATGGTGAAGGTGCAAGGGTGATTAATGTTTAACAAACCCAATTGAAACCCTAATTTGTAGAACCCAAATCAAAACCCAATATCCAGAAATTTGATTATATACATACATATATATAGAGAGAGAGATCTAGAGAGAAAGATGTATAAAGATAGATTTGCTCATCTTGGTTTTCGTATCTCAATCGCTTGCCCTACTTAGTTCTTCCAATTTCAATTTTTTGCTAAAAATCAGAATCTATAAAACTTCTTGCATCCTTTGTGGATAATGAAGGGGCTTTTGATGGTGAAGGTGCAAGGGTGGTTAATGTCATTGGTGAAGAAGAAACAGAGGTAGTGAACAAGGAAGATGTGAGAACCAGATGGAAGATGATGAAGATGCTGTTGTTATATTATTTTTTTAGTTTGTTTAGACGTTAATTACTTATGTTTCTGTTATGTTCAGTTAGTTTAATTTATACTATTTTGTTTCTTTACTAAAAAAAAGAAATGTTATTTTGTGTCTTTGTTGGGGGAATTAATTGATTAAGTATTAAAGTTATTAGTTTTTCTAAGTGTAATTTTTTAATTTGTCTAAATAATTTTATTATTTTTTCTAAGTAATTTTTTGAATTTGTTTAAATAATCTTATTAGTTTTTCTAAGTAATTTTTAAATTGTTTAAATAATTTTATTAGTTTTTCTAAGTGTAATTACTTAATTTGTAATAATATTTATATTTGTTTTTCTAAGTGTAATTTTTTAATTTGTGTAAATAATTTTTATTAGTTTTTCTAATTGTAACTTTGTAATTTATTTAAATGTCATTATTTTCTTATACTTTTTTAGCATATTTTATTAAAATATTTTATTCTATATTTGTAGTTTTATAAACTTAATTAATCTTAAGATTAAAATTTTATCACTTTTTTCTATTAGAGGAATCAATTTATTAAGTATATAACTTATATGTAGGAAAACTAAACAACTTTGTTGCTTGGGTGGACTTTTAGTCAGTTATATTTTGTTTTGTATAACCTCTCATTTTATTTCAAAAATGGGGTGTTACACTTGAGACGTTATTCAATAATTAATATGGTTACTGGAAAGCCTTTTGGACTTGAGTGCATTTTGATTTTAGTGCTTGACGACGTAAAGTTGTATTCAGAATGCAACTACTAAAAGTTTATTACACTGTTGTCAAGGACAAATCTAAATTTGAAAATGATCTTTTAAAGGAAGATCAATGGGAACAAGATAATAAATTTTGCAAGAGCTATTTGATAAATTGTCTTGCAGGTCATTTTGCTGAAATTTATTCCTGAAAAGCTACAACTAAAGAAATTTGGACTGGAATGGAACAACAATACAAAGAGGAAGAGAAGTCGTCAAAGACGCATCTGATTGACAAATTTCTAAACATAAGATTTGAAGATGGAAAGGCTATCTTGCCCCAAGTCAATGAGCCTGAGACTTATGTGATCAAGCTAAATGATAAAAAGATCAAACTTGGCAAGACTTTCGTTGCAGGATGCATCATCAACAAGCTTCCACCATCATGGTTGAACTTTGCCACGGAGAAGCGTTGAAGGAAAACACAAGTCTCACTTAAAGACTTGAGGCGTTACATTCAGAATGAACTGTTTGCACAACAACAAGTTTCTGCAAATCTAGTAGAGCCGTTCAAATCTTAATCTCAAAAGAAACCGTTCAAAGGCAAAATAAAGAAATAAAAAAGAGAAAGAATGTGATATGTTACAACTGTGGTATGCCAGGTCACTTTGTAGCCGAGTGCAGAGCACCGCCAAGAGACAAGGGAGCAAAAGACAAAAGAACAGCGAATCAGGAACCGAAGGAGTCAGTTAATGCTATCCAAAATTATTGTTATGGCTAATCGTTCTATTGCTGATATGCTTGGAACTGGGACTGTGGTTCTAATTGTGATGCCCCCAAATCCGGGTCTCCAGAACTTCGGACCTGGTACGTTACGAAACATCATTTCTATAACTATTGCGGAAGATATAAACATAAATTGTTTATACAATAACTTTTACAATGTAAGTCCCAAGGTCTGTAACCTTAACTTAATACTTGAATTCAATATTCTACTCGACATACAATGTCATTAGCATACAATACTATTACAAGTTTTATCTGTATGATAAACTAATGTTGGAACTGTCTTTGACTTTGCGTGTATCTGATGTATTCATCTTAATCTGTAATGTTTATCATGATATAGCAAGGGTGAACAACAAGTTTGCCCAACAAGTTTAAATTCAAGAAAAGATATATCATGATTGAAAAGAATGAATAATAAGCTAGCTGACTTTCAACAATATAATCATTGTGAAATAGCGCATGAATCAAATTTACATAACTGAACGACCGAGACAATAAAAATGAATGGTCAATAAAGAACATGAATAAATTCAACTGAACAATATGGTAATGAAGGTGATCAGCCATTCATACCTGATGAACATATGCAACATGCACAACGTGCGAATCAATAAATCATAGACGTGATATAATCAACAATGATTAACCACTATATGAAAGAATAGTTCAAGAAAACTTGCCTGTACCGTCGATTACTGCTACGCAATATAATTTAATCGCTTTATTGTAAAGACCTATCAGTTATAAGATTGATCTTTCAATTAGAATAACATACCTTATAAATAAATTATCTAACATTTAAACACATAGTCAAATATTAGATAACCTTAACACTATACATATACACAAGTCTAAACTTAGCACACATCGAGTCTTTAATAATATTCAATATAGTATACTGAGTGGTTTTCCATAAACAACTAACAAATTAGTTTTCGTCTAGTCTACACTATTTTCACAATGAGTTAGATCGGTTACTAATTCGTATATACATTTCCTATATGAAAGAATCATTTAGCCCAGATGTTATACATCAACTATTTTAGAATATGAATTTACTACGTTAGACTTAATACTTAATCACTCATTTTACAAGTTCTTATTATAACTCGGTAAACTATTTACCATTCAGGAGACTTAATATATCATTTCAGTAAGCTGAAATACCCTTTTTTTATTAGCTAAACCACCTAGGTAACATCATATTTGATATATGTAAAAGTTATCTTGTTCATAACATTAACAAGTTTTTACTTTAAAAACTTATAGCCACTAAGAGGCATTCAAACATGTTAGGTGCATTACTTTAAGAAATAGAGTTCATAGCTATTTGGATGGAGTCTAGCCCAAAATTTTCCACCCTTATTTCTCCAATTACCCTGCACAAAACTTTCTTAACCAACACAGCCCAATCAACAAATTATTCACATAAACACTTATCACAGACAATATATATGATAAATTCTTTCTATTACATTAGCTATGCATATAAAACTTAATTGAGTTTGACTTCGTATCAATAAAAAAAAATTTGGCACATCCACTCTACCACTAATGTTGCTCGATTTTTTCTAATCAATACCTCTTTTCAGTTTCTTGCCCAAATTCGTTGGAGATTTAGCCGAAATTAGAAGAATTGGTTTTCAATAGAAATTTAAGAGGTTAAAGATTGGTTTTAGAATAGGTAATCCAAGCTCTACTATTATTTTCTTTCCTTGTTTGGAACAGACAAGGGAAGAGAGAAAAGACTAAGTAACACTTAGCTCTTTTATCAAATACCAGTGAAATGCCTTAGCTTATACTTGGTTCTTTTAATAAATGACAACTCCTCTTATTTTTAACTTAGTGGAGACTTAGCATGCACGTCTTTTGCCACCTCTTACTATTCTATAAATGACACAGAAGCATAAGAGAAGTTTAGCATGATCATGCTTTTATTCTCCAGTACCCATATATAATATATATACTTACATACTAAACTTTTCTATTACACATATATATACATACTTTTTAATATTTCATGTACATTAATATCTGTATGATTACCCAGTACCATATATCCATACTTTCGATGCACAGCTACCCCAACATGTATATGCCAACCAATTATAAACCTTATAAAGATAACCTTATACTTTTAATTCAAATGCAATATACTAAATAGGTATTTTCTTCTTTCCATAGCCAAGCTAGATATCACAAATTATATAACCACTTATCAATACTTATAACCAACTGATTTTGCAAAAATTAGTACATGCTAACTGATTTTGAAAATTAAAACCAATTTTAACCTACTACAATGTACTTTCTCAACATATAATATCAAACCAACCCAAGTAACATAACCTTATACAACTTAATGTTCCCAAAATAGTCCCAATATCAAAACAGTTCAGCCATCATACGCCCAGCCAGACTGCTTGGCTCAGCCCCATGTTCATGTCACCCACTTTCTAATTTTCTAACTTCTAAATCATTAATTCGAATACGATGAATTTTGGATATATTGTAGGTAGTATATCCACCTATTTAAAAAAAATACGAACAGTACAATTCAGACATTTTAAACAAGTCAAAAACCAAGGCCAAAATGGCCCAACCAAACTGCTGCAGCGCTTGCACACGTGCGCGCTGCTGCTGCTTGCAGCGCGGCGCCATGCTCCCCTCATGATCGAAACAACCACTTCACGATTTTCTAACTTCTAGCTCAGAAATCCAATTGTACTCAATTTCGAATATGTTATAGATAGCATCGGAGACTATTTTTAGAAAATATAAACCCACTAATTTCGGACCTATTAGGAAGCCCAAAATAGGCCTCAAAAGTGCCTTGTCACACTAATTTTTGACTTCTCATTTTATTTTAAAATAGCTTCTTTTTTTTTTTTGATTTGATTTACCTAAATTCTTTAATTAGTTATATGTAGCACATATATATATAACCTTAATCTTGATTTCGCTTAGTTTTCATTTTTTTAAACAAAACAGTCCTCACAGAACTTTTATCAAACATTATATGCGCGTTTCATATATGGACAGATTTCATAGCTTTTCGTTTATGCCTTGCACCCAAATTTCCTCCTTGTCGTTCCGCACAACAATTGCTATGCTCCTTGTTTCTAATTCATAACCCAAGCATCATAGTTGTAATAATCACAAGTATTCATACTTTCAATTTTTTATGAACTCAACCAAGTATTTGGCTTACCTCTTATTTGATGCTATAATTTGAGTTTTAATCCCTCTTTTCAGCCGCTCCCTGCACCAATTCTTCTCTTATTTCCACTGATGGCTTCAATTCTTGGACTAATTCGGAGGTTTACTAATATTTAGGAGTACTTTGTGCTAGAAGTTTGCAAGTAATAGAGAATAGAAAGAAATGGTTTGGAACAGATGAGTAGAGATGAGAAACCGAAATGAATTTTTCCTTAAGCCCTCTCAAGCATCCTTTTAAAATCTTGCAAATCTTTGCAAAATCTTTAGATTAGATTTTTTTTTAGGCTAGGTGAGTTGGTAGATAGGTTTTAAAAATTAAATAACCCATGTGCTATTATCTGCTTACCTCACACCCGGCCCCTTGCTCCACCTTTGGCTCCATTTTGATTTTTTTTTATTATCATTAATTATTTGGACATTTAAGCTTCTAAATAACCCACTCAATTTGATCCAAAGTTTGGGCCAAAAATTTAATTGTTTGGGCTCCCATTTAAATTATTTGGGTCACATAAAATATCATATGCCCAACACATTTATTTTACATCACCCTATTTTTTTATTAGGATTTCTAATCCACTTACTTTGGACTTTAAATAATTATGCATATTGATTTAATTATAAAACACAATTAAAGTTGCTTTACTTAGGGTTTAAAATAATTAATAAATTGCAATAATAAAATAAATCTGTTATATTAGGTCGCTAGCATATAATAATAGGACTATTAAATAAATATAACCCTTAGGTTATTGAATTCTTATTCCTAACATAAAATATTAGGTTACAAGGCTTTCTTTTTAATTATCTTCATATGATAAACAAATATATAACAATACACAAAATTATATAAGTCCTTCACAAAATTTTTAAATTCATACTCTATTTCAAGTCTAGGTCTTATTATTTAACCTTTATTTAATCATTTAAGATTTTATTAATCTTATAAATTCTCGGGTTGTCACATTCACCCCTTCTTCTAAGAATTTCGTCCTCGAAATTACAGCCTACTAATCCCTACTCCTTTTATTCACCAAGACTAGGTTTTCAACGTAACCTTTATCTAATTTTATTTTTATTTAATGAGTACATCTTCCTTCCTTCTATGAGGAACTATTCAATCATCACATTCTACCCAGACTTCTCCCCAAGGAGTTAAAAACTTTTCAAGTTATGCTGAGGAGTCATATAGACCATGAACACATAGTTTTAACGATATTTATATCGCAAAACAGTAACTACTTATGTTTACAATCACGAAGAAGGTAAACTACTTCTGCAAGTACGTTAGGTGATCAGCCTATCGTACCCTACGTCATGCATAACGTATCAATCCTGTCTAGCAAATATTTACGCTACTAGATTGGATTATTTTATCCAATCAACATAGTTCACCTCAGTCTTATCAGAGGATTCCGCACCAAAACAATTTGGTTTGGGATAAATTCTCAAAAATACTTTGAATTTTCATACACTTTTGTCTAGCCGAATCAAATAGCTTAGACGTATACCAATAATTCAAATTTTAATCATAACATGTCTGTCCAAATTCAGTTGGCAATAACTTACCTTTAAAATTTTGAAAATCATTTTATGACGTCATGATACCACACTGTATTTACAGTCCGTTTGAGGATTCCGTCATTGTGTGACTTTGTCATTCTACATTATTCCATAGTGGGCTGACGATCTTTAGATCACATCCGACACTAAGTAATTCTGCATTGATAACTCCATCATTTTTATCATCTTTGCACCAGGTTTCATGATGCATTAATGATAAAAAAAATACGTTTTGATATTTTAAATAATCTTTGTCTAGCCGAAACAATTAGCGTAGACTTTTCTTTAAAAAGTGCAAAGCCATTGAAAAATTTATTTTTGGTGTTATCATACCGCAACAGGTAACGATGTGATAATAGCTTGAAGTCCATCTCCACACCCTTGTCACCATGTTTTGAAGATAACAAAAATTCATTTTATTTCAAAAAGGCACATCAGTGCGAATTTAGCTTAATGTTAAAAATTTCAAAGTCTAGCATAGCTAGAAGATTTGGAATACCTATGCTTCCACCAACAACTTCACTTTCTAATGATCGATTGCTTAATAATTCTATCTATTCCTATGATCCTCAATTCGCAGTTCACACAATTGTATATCCCAGTACAGTTCATCAAACATGCCACACGTTATGAGTTCAGGAACTTTTCACAATCATATGGGTTTAGGAACTTATCCTAGTCAGACCAAAGTCGTCCATTCGCTGAGGGGTTCCATCATACGATTATGAGTCACGAACTTACCATAAGTGTGAGTTTAAAGAACTCGCACCTAATCTTATATTTTCTACATATCCGTAATACACATGAGAAAGGAATCACCTTCTCAACATACATATAGCGAATAGCGTGACACTAACATTTCAATGATTATCAATATAACAAGCTAAGTGGTTGTCGAACCAAACACAATCCCTTGCCCATACAAAGAATTGGTCAACTCAGCCACTAATCAAATAGGAAGCTAAGCGGTCCTAAAACCAAGTATAAATTTTCCGCCCATACAAGGAATCATACAACTTAGCTGCTAACATGAGTCCTCAATTAAAATCCCACCTATTCCTAGTTCTTTCTTTACTAGATACAAATTTCATTTAATCCGTATCTACAATTCATAACTCTTTCCTGAGTTTAACTCGTACTATTTCATAGTACCATATTTATATAGCAATTCTGCTATAAAGTCTTCAATCCATAGATTGATCATCTATCCTCTAATGACCTCATTAGATCACGTTGTGATCTCATATTATAATCGTATTATATTACGATTCTTTTCTATATTATGATCATTTTATTTTACAATCTTCTTTCCCTTTATACTTTTAGTCTTTTAAACTCTATCTATTCATTTCTACTGTTCATCTTTATCATCAGAGTTAGGTAACTCTGGATCTTTATTACTTGTCACGATTCTTCTTTGAATCTTATTAACTTATTAAAACCTTGCCCGAATTCATCGCTTATAACTTAAACTCTATTTGAGTTTATTCCTATTCCTTATCTCTGTGGTTATAGCCTAAGGTAACCTTACCTAAGATTTATAACCTACAGCTCTGATACCAACTGTGACGCCCCCAAATCCGGGTTCCCAGAACCTCGGACCTGGTACGTTACAATACATCATTTCTATAACTATTGCGGAAGATATAAACATAAATTGTTTATACAATAACTTTTACAACGTAATTCCCAAGGTCTGTAACCTTAACTTAATACCTGAATTCAATATTCTACTCGACATACAATGTCATTAGCATACAATACTATTACAAGTTTTATCTGTATAACAAACCAATGCTGGAACTGTCTTTGACTTTGCTTGTATCTGATGTATTCATCCTAATCTGCAATGTTTATCATGATATAGCAAGGGTGAACAACAAGTTTGCCCAGCAAGTTTAAGTTCAAGAAAAGATATATCATGATTGAAAAGAATGAATAATAAGCTGGCTGACTTTCAACAATATAACCATTGTGAAATAGCGCATGAATCAAATTTACATAACTGAAAGATCGAGACAATAAAAATGAATGGTCAATAAAGAACATGAATAAATTCAACTTAACAATATGGTAATGAAGGTGATCAGCCATTCATACCTGATGAACATATGCAACATGCACAACGTGCGAATCAATAAATCATAGACGTGATATAATCAACAATGATTAACCACTATATGAAAGAATAGTTCAAGAAAACTTGCATGTACCGTCGATTACTGCTACGCAATATAATTTAATCGCTTTATTGTAAAGACCTATCAGTTATAAGATTGATCTTTCAATTAGCATAACATACCTTATAAATAAACTATCTAACATTTAAACACATAGTCAAATATTAGATAACCTTAACACTATACATATACACAAGTCTAAACCTAGCACACATCGAGTCTTTAATAATATTCAATATAGTATACTGAGTGGTTTCCCATAAACAACTAACAAATTAGTTTTCGTCTAGTCTACACTATTTTCACAGTGAGTTAGATCGGTTACTAATTCGTATATACATTTCCTATATGAAGGAATCGTTTAGCCCAGATACTATACATCAACTATTTCAGAATATGACTTTACTACGTTAGACTTAATACTTAATCACTTATTTTACAAGTTCTTATTATAACTCGGTAAACTATTTACCATTCAGGAGACTTAATATATCATTTCAGTAAGCTGAAATACCCTTTTTTTATTAGCTAAACCACCTAGGTAACATCATATTTGATATATGTAAAAGTTATCTCGTTCATAACATTAACAAGTTTTTACTTTAAAAACTTATAGCCTCTAAGAGGCATTCAAATATGTTAGGTGCATTACTTTAAGAAATAGAGTTCATAGCTATTTGGATGGAGTCTAGCCCAAAATTTTCCACCTTTATTTCTCCAATTACCCTGCACAAAACTTTCTTAACCAACACAGCCCAATCAACAAATTATTCACATAAACACTTATCACAGACAATATATATGATAAATTATTTCTGTTACATTAGCTATGCATTTAAAACTTAATTGAGTTTGACTTCGTTTCAATAAAAAAAAATGGGCACACCCACTCTACCACTAATGTTGCTCGATTTCTTCTAATCAATACCTCTTTTCAGTTTCTTGCCCAAATTCGTTGGAGATTTAGCCGAAATTAGAAGAATTGGTTTTCAATAGAAATTTAAGAGGTTAAGGATTGGTTTTAGAATAGGTAATCCAAGCTCTTCTTTTATTTTCTTTCCTTGTTTGGAACAGACGAGGGAAGAGAGAAAAGACTAAGTAACACTCAGCCCTTTTATCAAATACCAGTGAAATGCCTTAGCTTATACTTGGTTCTTTTAATAAATGACAACTCCTCTTATTTTTAACTTAGTGGAGACTTAGCATGCACGTCTTTTGCCACCTCCTACTATTCTATAAATGACACAGAAGCATAAGAGGAGGTTTAGTTTATCATGATCATGCTTTTATTCTCCAGTACCCATATATAATATATATACTTACATACTAAACTTTTCTATTACACATATATATACATACTTTTTAATATTTCATGTACATTAATATCTGTATGATTACCCAGTACCATATATCCATACTTTCGATGCACAGCTACCCCAACATGTATATGCCAACCAATTATAAACCTTATAAAGATAACCTTATACTTTCAATTCAAATGCAATATACTAAATAGGTATTTTCTTCTTTCCATAGCCAAGCTAGATATCACAAATTATATAACCACTTATCAATACTTATAACCAACTAATTTTGCAAAAATTAGTACATGCTAACTGATTTTGAAAATCAAAACCAATTTTAACCTACTACAATGTACTTTCTCAACATATAATATCAAACCAACCCAAGTAAAATAACCTTATACAACTTAATGTTCCCAAAATAGTCCCAATATCAAAACAGTTCAGCCATCATATGCCCAGCCAGACTGCTTGGCTCAGCCCCATGTTCATGTCACCCATTTTCTAATTTTCTAACTTCTAAATCATTAATTCGAATACGATGAATTTTGGATATATTGTGGGTAGTATATCCACCTATTTAAAAAAAAATACGAACCGTACAATTCAGACATTTTAAACAAGTCAAAAACAAAGGCCAAAATGGCCCAGCCAAACTGCTGCAGCGCTTGCACACGTGCGCGCTGCTGCTGCTTGCAACGCGGCGCCGTGCTCCCCCATGATCGAAACAACCACTTCACGATTTTCTAACTTCTAGCTCAAAAATCCAATTGTACTCAATTTAGAATATGTTATAGATAGCATCGAAGACTATTTTTAGAAAATATAAATCCACCCATTTCGGACCTATCAGGAAGCCCAAAATAGGCCTCAAAAGTTCCTTGTCACACTAATTTTTGACTTCTCGTTTTATTTTAAAATAGCTTCTTTTTTTTTTTTGATTTGATTTGCCCAAATTCTTTAATTAGTTATATGTAGCGCGCGCACACACACACACACACATACATATATACATATATATAACCTTAATCTTGATTTCGCTTAGTTTTCATTTTTTTAATCAAAACAGTCCTCACAGAACTTTTATCAAACATTATATGCGCGTTTCATATATGGACAGATTTCATAGCTTTTCGTTTATGCCTTGCACCCAAATTTCCTCCTTGTCGTTCCGCACAACAATTGCTATGCTCCTTGTTTCTAATTCATAACCCAAGCATCATAGTTGTAATAATCACAAGTATTCATTCTTTCAATTTTTTATGAACTCAACCAAGTATTTGGCTTACCTCTTATTTGATGCTATAATTTGAGTTTTAATCCCTCTTTCCAGCCGCTCCCTGCACCAATTCTTCTCTTATTTCCACTGATGGCTTCAATTCTTGGACTAATTCGGAGGTTTACTAATATTTAGGAGTACTTTGTGCTAGAAGTTTGCAAGTAATAGAGAATAGAAAGAAATGGTTTGGAACAGATGAGTAGAGATGAGAAATCGAAATGAATTTTTCCTTAAGCCCTCTCAAGTATCCTTTTAAAAGCTTGCAAATCTTGGCAAAATCTTTAGATTAGATTTTTTTTAGGCTAGGTGAGTTGGTAGATAGGTTTTGAAAAATAAATAACCCATGTGCTATTATCTGCTTACCTCACACCCGGCCCCTTGCTCCACCTTTGGCTCCATTTTGATTTTTTTTATTATCATTAATTATTTGGACATTTAAGCTTCTAAATAACCCACTCAATTTGATCCAAAGTTTGGGCCAAAAATTTAATTGTTTGGGCTCCCATTTAAATTATTTGGGTCACATAAAATATCATATGCCCAACACATTTATTTTACATCACCCTATTTTTTTTATTAGGATTTCTAATCCACTTACTTTGAACTTTAAATAATTATGCATATTGATTTAATTATAAAACACAATTAAAGTTGCTTTACTTAGGGTTTAAAATAATTAATAAATTGAGATAATAAAATAAATCTGTTATATTAGGTCGCTAGCATATAATAATAGGACTATTAAATAAATATAACCCTTAGGTTATTGAATTCTTATTCCTAACATATAATATTAGGTTACAAGGCTTTCTTTTTAATTATCTTCATATGATAAATAAATATATAACAATACACAAAACCATATAAGTTCTTCACAAAATTTTTAAATCCATACTCTATTTCAAGTCTAGGTCTTATTATTTAACCTTTATTTAATTATTTAAGATTTTATTAATCTTATAAATTCTCGGGTTGTCACACTAATTCTTGCTTTTGGGATGCACCTTGACTTTCAGGGTTATAAGGCAATTCTTACAGGAATATATAGTTATTTTGGTAATGCATATTATTTTAATGGGATGTACAAAATGAGCATTAATGTACCAAATGTTATTAATGAAGTAACATCATCTTTTGAATTCCCTGCTGAGTTTGGCATAAAAGATTGGGCCATGTTAATTATAGAAAGCTTCATGATATGAAGAAAATTGGCTTACTTCCAAACTGTGGGGGTGAAAATCAAGATAGTGTGAAATATGCGCTATATCAAAACTCACAAGAAAGCCATTTCTTTCAGTGTCAAGGACTACTGAGGCACTAGACTTGATTCATTCAGATACAATTTTGGGCATCAAGATTATGAAAACAAAATCTGGCATCGGTTTATCTCAATCCTATTATATAGAGTATACTGAAGAAGTATGGATACTTTGAACTTCTTGAGTTGAGTATACCATATGATTATAACAAGAAGTTTCGATCAAATACTGGAAGGACTGTGAAACAACATGAGTATTCCAGAATAATAGGCAGCCTAATGTATGCATTGAGCTATACAAGGCCAGACATTGTATTTGTAGCAGAAATGCTTAGTAGATTTACATGCAATTCAGGAAAAGAAGATTGGGAGGTAATTATGAGGTACTTGAAAGACACTTTCAGTTATGCCTTATTCTTTTCTGGATATCCTGATGTGGTTGAAGGCTTCTCAGATGCCAGTTGGTGTTTAGAGCCAAACGAATGCAAATCGATAGGCGGATATGTTTTCAACCTAGGAGGTGTCGCTGTCACATGGAAGTCTAAGAAACAGACTATGGTAGCTCAGTCATCAATGGAAGTTGAGTTTTTCGCTCTGACTAGTGCAGGAGATAAGGCTGAATGGCTGAAAGATCTTCTGTTGGATTTTTCGTTGGAAAAATTGCAGCTGTCTGCAATTTCTATTTATTGTGATAGTCAAGCAGCAAGTACTGTGGCAGAGAACTTGTTATTCAACGGAAGAAAGAGAAATGTTCGTCTGAAGCATGGTTATTGTTAAAAGTATTACCTTGCATTCAATTGCTTTTGGTTGGTAGTAGTTGAGGGGGGGGGGGGTGGGGTGGGGGTGAGAGGTTGAGAGAATGATATTCATAAATGACCATTGATTGTTAGTGGTTGGGGGATGACATTCAAGATCATTTTTCTCCTATAAAAGGGAGCTTTAGTTCCTTATTTAAACACACCAAGCTTAGCAAAGCAAAAGAGAGTTAGAAAGAGAAAGCTCAAGAAGAGCATTAGAGAGCTAGAGAGTTTGTAATCTCCATGTAATTTTCATAGTGAATTTCTGAGATCTCTCTCCGTGGTTTTTCCCAGTTGGGTTTCCACGTAAAATTCTTGTGTTATTATTTTATATCTCATACAGTAGTGTATTTGTATTCATCTTAGTGTATTTGTATGAGCCTGATTTCTCAACAATTGGTATCAGAGCTTTTGGTTCACGCCGTTGGTGTCTAGGAAATTGTTCAAAAGGCAGCGCCTTTAAGAAATGTGGTTATTTAATTAGTCGTCGTTATAAAGCACGGAGAGACTCCCACCCGACTTACACTTACCTGGCTAACTGGTACGATCCGTTTAAAGAGAAATTAGGCAGGTCACCTTTACGAAGATGACAAACACAAGTGCGAGGTATGAAGTTGAACCATTTGACGGTAAGTCAAATTTCAGTATTTGGCAGTGTACGATCAAAGATGAATTGGCTCAACAGGGATTAGAAAAAGTACTAGAAGGAAAGAAACCAGCGACTATGACATATGAAAAATGGACGGAACTTGAAAAAAAGGCCGTGGCAACAATCAGATTGAGTTTGGCGTCACAGATCAAATATCAGGTTTTGACATAAGTCTCTTCGAAGGACTTGTGGGAGAAACTTGAGAAAGTTTACAAGTCAAAGTCTTTGTCAAATCGGTTATATTTGAAGAAGGAATTGTATCGGCTTCGAATGGAAGAAGGGTCCGATTTGACCAATCATATTAATGAGTTTAATAAATTGATAACCCAACTAAACAGTATTGATGTAAAGTTGGACGAAGAAGATAAAGCCTTATTGCTTCTTGTCTCTCTACCAGATTCATACTCAACTCTCCAGACTACACTCCTTGTAGGGAAGGAAAAGCTTGCAGTTGACGATGTGATGTCAGCAGTCTTGGACCAGGATAAGTTCAGGAGCACTACTTCAAGAGATCAAGGAGACAGTCTTCTTGCATCTTCAGATGGGCGTGGCAGGGGTCCTAATCGGAAGAAGTATTCCGGCAAGGAACGAGAAAGGACTCAGTCAAGACCAGGCAAGAAGGATAAATCTCAGGTTGAGTGTTATCATTGCCATGAGAAGGGCCACTATAAAAATCAGTGTCCATTGCTGAAGAAGGATAACAGGAAGAAAGGTAACCAGATTGAAAATTCTGCTAATATTGCTGAGCAAGAAGATGTGTGCAGTGACGGAGAGCTGTACACAATAACAGAAAATGAAGCTTCACAAGGTGATCTCTTATCCGTTAGAGACAGTAGCAGCCTTACAGATTGGTACATGGATTCCAGTTGTTCTTTTCATATGTCCCCTCACAGGGATTGGTTTGATACTTTTACATCCTGTAATGGTGGTACAATTTTATTGGTAACAATGCAGCTTGCAAAGTTACTGGTGCAAAGTTACTGGGATAGGCACCATCAAAATTAAAATGTTTGACGGGATTGTCAGAGCATTGGTTGATGTAAGGTATATTCCAAAATTGAAAAAGAGCTTGCCATCAGTTGGAGTACTTGACTATATAGGTTGCAATATCTCAATCAGAAATGATTTCATGAAAATTACCAAGGGTTCGATGGCAATTAGGAAAGGTCAGAAAAAAGGCACCCTCTACAAGTTGATATGGGACACAGTTGTTAGTGGAGTAGCAATTTTTGTGCAGGATAATTCCAACAGTGATAGCACAGAGTTATGGCACATGTGACTTGGTCATTTGAGTGAAGGTGGAATGAAAGAACATCACAAAAGGAAGTTGCTGAAAGGTGTCAAAATGTGCAGTTTGAAATTTTGCAAGTTTTGCGTGTACGGCAAACAACGGAGGGTCAGTTTCAAGGCAGGAGCACATACATGTACTTGATTATGTACATTTAGATATTTGGAGGCCGATCAAGCATACGTCAATGGGTGGAGCCCATTATTTTGTCAACTTCATAGATGACTACTCCAAAAAAGTGTGAGTGTATTTTATAAAGCCGAAATTCGAGGTTTTCAGAATCTTTAAGCATTGGAAAGCTAAAGTAGAAAATTAGACCGAAAAAAAGTTAAAGTATTTTAGATCAGATAATGGTACGAAATACAAGGACAGGTCATTCCTACAGCTCTGCCAGGATGAAGGTATTACCAAGCACTTCTCAGTCAAAAGAACTCCAGAGCAAAATGGGGTTGCTGAGAGAATGAACAAAACTCTATTGGAACGTGCCAGATGTATGAGGTTGAATGTAGGATTGCCCAAGAGTTTCTGGGCTGAGGCACTCAACACGGTGTGTTATCTGATAAATTGATCTCCTTCAGCTGGAATTAATTACAAAATTCCCGAAGAGGAATGGAGTGGGAAAATAGTTATTTTTTCTGTGATGAAAATCTTTGGTTGTCCAGCTTATGTTCATCTGCTAGTCGAGGAGCCACAGTCCAAACTTGATCCAAGGTCAAAAGAGTGTATTTTTCTTAGATATGAAGACGGAGTCAAGGGATACAGATTATGGGATCCAGTATCCAAGAAGAAGGTTGTCGGCAGAGATGTGGTGTTCAATGAGAAACACATACTGAAGTATGATCCATGTGTGTATTTCAGATCCTATGATGATGGTTCTCTAGTATTGCTGACGTTATATGTCGATGACATGTTGATAACAACAAAGAGGAAGTCAAATATTCTTCAGCTGAAGAATTTATTGAGCAGTGAATTTAACATGAAGGATCTTGGGTCAGCCAAGAAGATCCTAGGTATGGAAATTCATAGGGATCGTCAGGTAGGAAAACTGTGGCTAACACAGAAAGGATATATGCAGAAGGTCTTGGAGAGGTTTAACATGAACAATGCTAAATCAATTAGCACTCCGTTAGCTGCACATTTCAGGTTGTCTTCACAGTTGAGCCCACAGACAAAGGATGAGGTGGATTATATGTTCAAAGTACCGTATGCAAATGCGGTGGGTTGTCTAATGTACGCCATGGTATGTACAAGGCCAGATATCTCGCATGCAGTCAGTGTGGTTAGCAGGTATATGGCAAATCCAGGGAAAGAGCATTGGAATGCTGTGAAATGGATTTTTTGTTATCTAGAAGGTACAACCAATTACGGCCTTATATTTGATTGTGCTACCTCAAGAAGTGAGGTTATAGGGTTTGTTGATTCAGATTATGATGGAGACTTAGATGTAAGGAGATCTACGGCAGGATTTATATACACTTTTTGTGGAGGATGTATATGTTAGAGGTCAGTGTTTGCAGTCTACAATAGCCTTATCAACAACAGAGGCCGAGTATATGGCATTAACAGAGGCAAGTAAGGAGGCTTTGTGGCTTAAGGGACTAGTTGAAGGACTAGGTTTCAAGCAGGGCAGTATTCAGGTTCAGTGTGATAGTCAAAGTGCTATTCATTTAGCAAAGAACCAGGTGTTACATGTCAGGACCAAACATATAGATGTTCGTTATCACAAGATTGGTGAATGGCTGAACAATGGTGACATTGCAACTCGCAAAGTTCACACAAAGGAGAATGCCGCAAATATGCTCACAAAGTCAGTTTCAGCAGAAAAGTTCAAGCATTGCTTGGAATTACTTCATTTCGTCAAATGTTAAGTTCGTGGTAGAGTATCCAGTGAGAGGGATACATTCACAGTCACGATGAAGTTCACAATATTTGGATAATACAAGTCAAGGTGGATATTGTTAAAAGTATTGCATTGCATTCAATTGCTTTTGGTTGGTAGTAGTTGGTGGGATGTTGAGAGAATGATATTCATAAATGACCATTGATTGTTATGGGTTGGGAGATGACATTCAATACCATTTTTCTCCTATAAATGGGAGTTTTAGCTCCATATTTGAAACACACCAAGCTTAGCAAAGCAAAAGAGATTTAGAAAATTTAGCAACAAAAAAAAAGAGTTAGAAAGAAAAAGCTCAAGAAGAGCATTAAAGAGCTAGAGATGTAGAGAGAAATAAACAGTTAGTTTATTTTTCAGTAGAGAGTTTCTAATCTCCATATTATTCTCATAGTGAATTTTTGAGATATCTCTCCGTGATTTATTCCAGTTGGATTTTCACATAAAATTCTTGTATTATTATTTTATAGGGTTAATTGCAAATTACACCCCAAAGTATATATACAACATTTTACCATTCGTATCCCGATATTTAAACGCTCACGTCCCGCTACCCAAAGTACCGTTAAGTAACCACGATGGACCTTTTTGTAATTTTCGGTCAATTTCTTTTGCTGGAAAATGGCCACGTGGCATAATTTAATATTTAAATATAGTTGACCGTATAAATATGTATTTAACTTATTAAAATAGTAAAAATACATAGAAGAAAAAATGATAATATATTAAAGGTGTATAAAAATTCATACATAATTACTTCTTAACCAACAAAGTAAAGTAATTAACTCAAATAATTAACAAAAAATAAAACAATTAACACACTAATTAATCTAAATAAAATAATTAAAAAAATAAATTATGTCAAATAAATTACCTAATTAAATCAAATAAAGTTATTAGCAAACTAATTACCCAAAAATAAAATAAATAATGAAATTTATCAACTCAAATACAATCCGAAAAAAAGGATTTGAAACCCAAATCCCAATCTGGGTTCTCTATTTCTCCTTCAAAATTGTTGGATTCCTTATGAGAAAGTGTGATTTTCTCGCCTTGCAAGAAAGGGAAAGATAGAGAACTGAGTTTGGAATTGAAGTCACGAAATGGGTCTGTGACAACCCGAAAATTTATAAGATTTTAAATGATTAAAATTAAAGGTTAAAGTTTAAAACCTAGAGTGGAAATAGAGGATTAATTAAAAAATTTAAAGAACCTATATAGTTTGATTTAAATTTTTAAGTAATATAAAGAAATTAAATGAGAATGATAGAAATTAAAAGAAGGAATGAAAGAGATTTATGAGACATGTCTCAACATAATTAAATTATTTAGAGACATATATAGAATGAATATGTGAAGTAAAAGAATATGAATATTATATGAATATATATATTTGTTTATTATATAATAAATAAATAAAAGAAAGCTATTGTAACCTAATTTTTATATATTAGGTATAAGAATTAATTAACCTAAGGGTTATAATTATTTGAAATTGCTAGTATTTAAATTATGTACTAGTAAATGAACTTAAGAGATATATTTTTATTATCTCAATTAATTAGTTATATTAACCTAATTAAAAAAAATCTAATTGGGTTGTATATAATTAAATTTATGTAAGTAATTATTTAAAATCCAAAATGAATGGATTAGGAACCCTAATTAAATAATTAGGGTAATGTAAAATTAGTGTGATGGACCCATAATAATTTTACATGGCCCAAACAATGGTTTAGGAAGCCCAAAAGAATGAAATAGATGGCCCAAACCTAGCCCAATTTAGGAGGGACATTTTAGTCATTTGATTAAGCAAATTTTGGCATTAAAAATAAAATGCAAAATTGGGCAAATAAGTGGTGCATGTACCGGTAAGGAGGGAGTAATATAACTTGTGGGTTAAATTTTGCCAACTCCCTAGCCATGTGTCTCTCTTCCATTTAGTCTTAAAATTTTAGCTAGATTTGCAAGTAAACTAAGAGAAAAGAGAGAGAAAGGAAAGAGAAAACAAAATAGAAAGATGTAAAGAGAGAGAGAGAGTCGGAAGTCATGAGGGAAGAAGGAAGAGAAATTTTTTATGATATCTAGTTTGGTAATTTATTGTGGGAGGAGAAGAATCATTGCTACAAAAATCAAGATATAAAACCTTTAACTTTATTTTAGTTTATGTATTTTATTTTGTTTGTTTTGAACCAAATCTTGAGTTTGTGATCTTGAACATAAAAACCTTAGATCTACATGTTTTTTTTGGTGTTTTATGTAAGGATCTAACTAGTTTGGGTGTTAAAAGTTTAATCGAACCAAAGAAAAGAAAAACTAGTGGACAGCTGCCCTAAAAGAAATTTCGGGATTAGCTAGATTATTCAAAAAATTCTGGGCTTTTGGTATGTTGTAGTACATTGAATAAGCTTTCCATAGACTCCGAAACGGACTAATTCCGACTTCGTAGTAAAAAGTTATGACATTTCAAAGTAGTAGAGTCGAATCTGTCCAGAAAATTCGGGGCAGTCCCCTTCCACGAATTCTCTGGAATTTTGTACTTGGAATTTGAAGATGGTCCAAGAACAAAAGTTTTAGTTCCGGAAGTTAGCTTCGCGTGGGCTCAAGAATCGCTCAAAAACGTTTTAAAACGAAAAGTTATGATTATTTTAGTACAAGAGGGTCAAGCTGGAAAAACTAAAACTGATCAGCCACTTCGGTCCAAATTTCCGAACTCAAAACAACTCCAAATTGAGTGTTTGATAAATGGAAACTGTAGCTTAAGAAAATATGAATCCAACGCCTTTGACGGAACTTAATTCCGAGTTGTAGATTTCGTGTTACAAGTGTTTCCGTAAAGGACCTCGAATCTAAAAATTTTGGGCAAGAATGACAGAATTGTAATTAAGTGAATGATGTTAATAAATGATTTTAAAGCCACTAATTGGTTAGTAATCTAATTACATCTAAAGTTAAATGTAATTAATTATTTAATTATTATTTAAGTGATATTAAATAATAATTAAGTAAAGTTAGTGTTAATAAAATAACTAGTTATTATTTAATTGTGATTAAATAATAATTAGGGATTAACAAATTGATTAATTATTATTTAATTAATATTAAATAATGATTAAAGAATGTTGAAGTAAGATTAGGTAATAATAATGTAATTACTTACTTACATTGATATAAGAATTTATAAAATAATTGTTTATTATTTAATTAATATTAAATAATAAATAAAAGTAAATAATAATTAATTATTCCTAAATTAATAAGAAAGAATAATTAAAGAATTATGAAGTGAATTGATTATCTATTATTCAAGGATAAGTAATTAATTAATTATTATTTATTTAATATTAAATAATAATTAATGACACATAGTAAGTAATTAATTAATTATTATTTAATTAATATTAAATAATAATTAAAGACAAACAATAATTTAATTATTTATTATCTAATTACCATTAAATAATGGATAGATCTATTTGGCTATTATTTATTAATTAAATAAGAACTAAAGGTAATTAATTAATTATTATTTAAGTAATATTAAATAGTAATCAAATGAATGTATAGATTAATATTATGATAATATATTTATTTAATAATTGTATTAAATAAATTATGTAAAAATGGTTTTAATATTTTAAAAATGATTTAAAGGTTATAAAAAATGTTTTAAGTTATAAAACATAACTTTTAATATTTTGTCATGAATTACATTAATATTTTAATATTAATGGAAGTTATTTAATAATAATTTTTAAATATTTTAAATTCATTTAAAGGCGATATTAAAGTATTAAAAATACTTTGAAATATTATAAATAACTTATAATATTATGTCATGTATTTCATTAATATTTAAAATTAAATAGATATTAATGATAATGGAATTATTTGGTATTTAAATCATTTAAATATGATATTATTGATTGAAAAATCATTATAAATGGTATTAATTATTTGAAAATTATTATGAGCTTGTGAAAAATATTTTGACTGATTAATAAATTATCTAAGTTAGTATTATAATGTTTAAGTAGAGTCTTATTAATATTAGGCTCGATAATTATCCGATTAGATAATCGGGAGGTAGAAATACTACCGACCTCAACTTAGACTGAAATAGTTTGACTTGATACTAGGTCTTATGTGTTCTGTTGACCGATAGAATTATGTGATAATTGTTTAAGTTATATTATGACTGTAATTAACAGTAGTATATGTGATGATATTATTTCTAATTGAGAAATCGATATTATTAATAATAGGTCTTTCAACTGAAGCTAAATTAGATTGCGTAGCAGTAATCGACGGTACAGGCAAGTTCCTATAACTCTTTTATTGATCAAGTTTTCTAACTCGAACTCGAGTTGTTATTGTAAAGCATGTTCGTGATTAATCATTGTTGATTATATCACATCTATGATTTATTGATTCGCACGTTGTGCATATTGTATATGTTCATCAGGTATGAAAGGCTGATCACCTTCATTACCATATTATTTAGTTAAATTTATTCATGTTCATTGTTGACTATTCAACATTATTGATTCATGTTCTTTCACAATTCTTATATTGTTGAAAGTTTGTCAGCTTATTATTCAGTCTTTCAATCATGATATATCCTTGTTGTATTTAAAACTTGCTGGGCAAACTTGTTGCTCACCCTTGCTATATCATGATAAATATTTTAAATTAAAGCAAAACTTCGGACACAGGCAAAGGCAAAGACAAATTCCATAATGAAATTATTATACGATTAAAATGGTAATAGTATTGGATACAAATGGCATTGTATGTCGTGTATGATATAGAATGCAGGTATTAAGTTAAGGTTACAGACCTTGGGATTTATGTTGTAAAAGTTATTGTATAAACAATTTATGTTTATATCTTCCGCAATAGTTATAGAATGATGTATCGTAACATACTAGGTCCGAGGTTCTGGGAGTGTCACAGGGTCTTTTCGATCTCTTTCGAATTCTGGGTGTTCATCAATGGAGTCTCGGTCTCCTCCTTGAAGAATTGGTTGTTTTTAGTGCTCTCCAAAAATAACAAATTTGCGCCTCCAAATCTACGAACCAAGACTAACCTTCTCCGTTGAATTTCTAGAATGTGATAACATGACCACTGGCTTCATAGTGGACAGCCCTCTCGACCCAAGCCTAAGCCTACAAATATGCAAATTTGATCCAAAAACCCAAAGCTGCAAATCTGTAAACCACCCTTTGATAGAACATAATTTTCAAATTTGGACTTCATGTTTTAGAGAGAAAATATGCTTCAGATTTAGATTTCTTTCTAATTTGTGTTTCAGATTTGGGTTTCATGAATGATTTAGGTTTTGGGATTTTTGATATAACATAATTTTAAGATATAGGTTTCATGTTTTAGAGAGAACATGTTTCAGATTTAGATTTCTCCCCCAATTTGTGTTTCAGATTTGGATTTCATGAATGATTTGGGTTTTGGTAGTTTTGATAGAACATAGTTTTCAGATTTGGGTTTCATATTTTAGAGAGAGAACATGCTTCAAATTTAGATTTTTTCCTCAATTTGTGTTTCAAATTTGGGGTTCATGAATGATTTGGGTATTTTGGATTTTGAAATTTTTGAATTTAATGGTGGATGGGGAAGATGATGAAGAAGAGAAAAAAGAAATTACATTATTTTTGGGTATTTGAAGATGATTGGTATGTATTTTTGAATAAGATTAATATAAAATTATTTTTAAGTTGTTTTTATACGGTCAAATGTAAAAATATACGGTCAAACCATATTTATACTCCATCTACCAAAACACGTGGCAGTTACAGCCACTTTTTTGGCCGAAAATTACAAAACGTTGTTCTTATTTTTAAGTTGTTTTTATACCGTCAAATGTAAAAGTACTTTGGGTACGTAGCGGGATGGGAGCGTTTAAACATCGGGGTACGAATGGTAAAAGGGTGTATACTTCGGGGTTTAATATGCAATTACTATTTTATATCTCATGCAGTAGTGTGTTTGTATTTATCTTAGTGTATTTGTGTGAGCCTGATTTCAGGGACGAAACTACATTAGGACTGGAGGGGGCCACGACCCCCCCCCCCCCCCCCAAGGTTGAAAAATTTATAAGGTTCACCCCCAAGTTTGAAAATGTATCATTATTAAATTTAATATAATTGTAAGTTTGTATAATTGTAGCATAATATTTTATGTGTTATTCTAATTGAATGATACATTTATATCCAGGTAACCAACTTACTTATTTAATTTTTTTTATTTTTTGTTTATTTTATGAAACTTGATATTTTAATTTTTAGAAGTTTAATGAGTGATCATAATATTGTATATATTAATTCCAATTGCATATTCAATTTGTTTTTCAGTAACCAACTAAAACCTTACTTATTTGATTGTAAATTTATGAAAATTTATTATTAAAAAGTTCAATAAATGGTCCAATAATATTGATTAACTCATTCTTGTAGTGTAGTTAATTGAATTTTTTATTTTTTGTTTTAGAATTATGAGAAAATCACATACTATTGATTCATTTTTCAAGAGAAAACAATCAAATCATGTTGACACATCTCTGCTTACCCCTGAGCCTAATTTTCAAACATCTCTGCCTACCTCTGAACAAGAACAACGTTCTCTAAAATCGCCAAGAATTGAAGGTAAAGAATGAGATATTAATTATTTGAAACGTGATCCTGAAAAACGTATCGAAATATGGAAATGCCGTGGTGTGATGAAGTTCGACCAGCTTACATCTATTACGGTCCATATCAATACATTCTTTTCGAGTACCCTTTTTCTGAATGTATATTATGTTGTTAAAAAAATTCTTGACCCCCCCTAAAAACAAATCCTGGTTTCGTTCCTGCCTGATTTCTCAACAGTTAAATGAGTTGATAAACCAGGACGTCATTGTAGTAATTGACGTCCGATCTTAGATAACACTGCGAATCCTATGACAAAAGGTCTAAGACTAGAATTGATCCAAAAAACATGGCACGAATGGGACTCAAGCCTATGTGAAGGTAGTTTTTTGTATTTATATCTACCATTGAATTACATTAAATGGTTCAAAGACTTGTCTACCTATTAATGTGATTCTTGGTTCAAAGAATAAAATACAATTGTACTATCAGTGTTGCCCTTTAAATTAAAAGATTCCATTCTATGTATAGTGCAAATTTATGTCATGACTGACGTATGGCTTTTAAGCCTTAATGAATCCGAAGCACTACGGGTGCGGGGTGCTTGACAAGCACGTTAAAGGATTCATCTATGTTAGGGTGGAGATTTGGTAGTCTCCTATGGAATCTAATAGGCGGATTCCTAGAGCCCTCGCAGAACCAGAATGAGCACAGGGCCATTAATGTGCAACCTGAATGTCAACAATAAGTCACCTTTGTGGTAACGGTAAGCAGCCTATGTGGCAAATATGACAAGACGTGGAGGATATGATAGTTCTAAACGTGCTTCACTGTAGGACTGATCATTCGGTTATAACCGAATTGAAAAAATTATTCGGTTATAACCAAAAACCGAAATTCGTGTAATTTTGGTATCCGAACAAATAATCGAATTACCTATTAACCGAATTACCGAATTATCGAATTTACTATTCGGTTGTTCGGGTAATAACCAAATAAACAAAGTTCAGTTGTTAAATCCAAAGTACAAATATCAATAATAAAGCCAAAACCTTCAAAAAGAAAGAAGAAAACAACCGTCAACAAACGACAACCAAACAAGGCATTATATATTATGGAGCCAGAGCTCAAAGAACAATACAATAACCATGGCAATAAAAAAAGCGAGATATGACATCACCTTCGGGGCGACAAACACCTGCGGTCGAATAACCTAGAGGCTAGAAGATAGATACAAAAAATGTATCAACACTTTTACCGGTGGAAAGTGAAGAGAGGGCATCGTCGGCAAAGGCGGGAGGACCGACAGAGACTGAGAGAGGCGGAGAGGACTAGACGGCGAAATCGAAACTAAGAGGCGGAGGCCGGAGAGGAAAGAGGAATTGAGATGTGGCCTGTGGGATATGGCATCTGGGATCTGAGAGTCAAAAACTCAAAATGGGAATACTAATATACTATAGTCATATACAGATACCAGTATAAAATTAATATAATTTTTTTAATTCATAAATTCAATAATTCGGATTCCCGAATAACATATTTTTAAAACTGAATTGAAAATCGAATACCGAATAATAAATCAAATATAACCGAAATTAAAAAAAAAAACTGAAAAATCAAAATAATTCGATTAAAAAAATTCGATTGTGTTCGGTAATTCAGTTATATGAGTTTAGTTCACTGCGCATACTCATCTTGAATTAGGCTTTGTGTTATTTTCAAATGTGATGTGAAAGCTATGTGCTTTCATTCTCACACTGATTGATCTAAGTAAAGATTCAAGTCTGCGGAAACCTTTATGATGCACAAGTGCTAAAAAGTTCTCTTACAAAAATAAGACTATATGCTCTCAATTAATTTTGAAATTTGTGGGGGATTGTTAGATAAATTCAAAGTTTTTATTGGTCAAAGTCTTGGTCCAATAATATAAAAATACTTTTAAGAATTAAGATTACTTGATTGTGAAGCCTAAATACTATTGGTCCTATTATGTAGCTTTCTTTGATTGGACCAAATCTATTGAAATGTTGTATGCACCAGCTTGTCTTAGTCGACTGATTGATATGGTATGCTACTTGGACACCAAGTCACCGACATTGGTCTATAAATATGGCCATAAGCCACATTGATTGCAGTACTTCCCGAGAGCAATTAAGCAAAAAGCAAGAAGGAAAAATTATTAAGATTTTTCTTACTTGATACGGAGAATATTAATTGTGAGAGCATATATTGAGTTTCTTTGTGATTCTCAATATATTTATAATCTTATTTTAGATCTTCATTCACCGGAATAGAGCCGGATAACGTCTTAAGTACCGTGTTCAACAAATGTATAAAAATTAGTTATTTTTACCCGATTGTTCCAACACTACCCTCTGATACACACGCATTGATCTTTACCGCCATGGCTTATGAGAGAATCATACCAAAAAAACAAGAATGATGAAAATTAGATCGGAAGAAGGGGGAAAAAGATTAGCTGTGATTACCAATTGAAATTGATGATTGCAGATTGGAGACAACAGACCCAACAGCAGCCGGTCGGCGGAACATCACCTATAGCAGCAGTGTAGCAACCCCACGCACCACCACCAACCTCTGCTGAGCAATAGATATTTTGACGCTAGCGGCGAGTTATCAGACGATCTTCGTAGCTGTTTTTCTTTAACCAACGAGGTACTTTGCTTGGAGTTTTTTGTCAAATTGTTACAAGGTTTTCTGATTTTGTTGGCCGTTAAGCTACTAATTCTAATGTTGGTATGTATTTCAGGAGCTTTATTTGGTACGGAGGGTGGGAAGTCCTAGGCTGGCTAGATTGTTAGGCCGAGTCATGGAGTTTCATTATAAAGTTTGGAGTGTAGTGCAGCCGTGCAGGAGTGTGCATGTTGTTTGGAAAAGTATTAATTATAGCCAAGAGTGTTTGGTTATTATCATGTAATATGTTTTGCTAAGCCAAAATAAAGAAGAAAAATCTAGACTTTTGATGGTAGGATGTAACAAGAATCTTTTTTGTTGGACAAGGTCCATTATTGTCAAAGGAAGTACTTCAGTTGTAATATTTATTGAGCTTTTGAACCGAATAGAGTCGAGAAATTCAAATAAAAGAATGTTCATATGTTCCAATAATATTGATATATGTTGTTGCTTATGTTTAAACATATATCTTAAAAAATGTGTTTTGTTAAATTGGTTGTTTATGTAGTTATTTCTACTTTCACGTTTTTAAAAACAAAAACGGTTGTTAGATAATTTTTAAGTCAAGTAATATGGAAGATTTGAAGTGAAGGGTGCTAGTAAATGATAAAAAGTAGAGCGGAACACTGTTAGCTGAGCTGACGTATAATTTTATTGTCAATTTCAAAAAAAAATAAAACCAAAACATTAATAACTTCGCAGTTATCTTTCAACACAATTTGACAAAATAAATAAATTAAGATTAATCAAAACAAAATTTATGAATTTTTGGTGTATTCCTAGATTTTTTTTATACTATAATTATGATGATATATCTGCACTTTCCTTTTAGAAAGTCAAATAAAGAAATATCTATCCCACTCATGTATAAAAATATTGCTAAATAAAGACCATAGTTTTAAAAACAACTATTTCTATTTCTCCTCCTCCAAACATAAAAGAAGAATAAAGAAACCAAGAAAAAGCTCTACCAATAGCTCTTATTCTCATTCAACTCTATAATTCATAATTGAATATTATGCGCTTTTAAACGAGTTTAAATATGTTTTTCAAATTAGATTCGTTTAGTTCGAGTCGAGCTAATTAAGCCAAATTTTAATAATTATTAAATTAATTATTTTTATATTTTTACATATATATATATATATATATATATATATATATATATTAACTAATAAATTAAATACTAAAAGAGCCAAGCTTAGACATGCTGTTAAAGGAGCAGCGCGACTGGTACTTATTATTAACAGGATTACGCTCGGATCTCACACATGTGGTCTTCTTACTACTTTTAGGTTTTATGTTATTGCGTAAGTGATCACAAAAAACTTAGATTTCATGTGTCATGTCAAACTAGAGTCAAATAAAGTACTGTTCGAGCTCAACCGTTTAATAAAACAATTAGTTCAAACAAAACTAGATAAACAAACTTGAGTCGAGTCGAGTCGAGTTAAGACGAGTTTTATATGTGAACAACTTCAATTGGAATCATCATGTGGTCTATCATATTAACATATTTGTATACAGATATAGTCTTAATTGGTACTCTTTTTGTTTTGATTTATATTATTACATACACGATGTTCATATTGACACGCTGTTATAAGTCACCACTCAAGTATGCAACGGGTGTTCTGTTTAGTTATATTTTTTATAATCTTCGAGTGATGAGAGAGAGATCGACACACTGTTAATTATACAATGTGTGTTGTTCAGAAACTGATCAGGTGAGCAAGGCAAATGAGGGGGATAAAAGCTTACGCTTGCATCTCACCCTTGATCGGCAAAATAAACGACTGGACACCACAATGTGAACAGCAATGCAAAGCAAAGTATCGAGCTGAAGCAGTTGGACTTCATTACCCATTTAATATGTGAGCCTGTAAATACTCCTGTGGTACCTGGTTTACCAAGTCCTCCCCCTCCACCAAAATTTGTGTAATAAACAGATATCAATGAAGTTAATTAATACCTGCGATAAATACACTTTTTCCCACTCTACTCGATCTCGGTTTTCAAATGCATTATTATACTGATTTTTTTTCTAATCGAGTCAGTGAACTACAAATATTTATCAAATCGTTACAAAATCCGTTAAATGAGTTGACTTTTAACAGAAATTTGTGACATTAGATATGCCCTACCCCACATCTAATTACACTTCATTTACCTCACGCGAGTTAGTCCTAGTCATAGCCACGGTGGAAACTCAGTGGTTAAAACTTATTTGGTCGAGTAAAGGCTGACAAAGACAAAAAGAAAAAGCGCGTGAAGAGAGAAGGAGAGAGAGATTGAGGCGCGAATTGCCATCTTGCTGGCAAACCTTGTTCTTTGATGCAAATCTTATTCTTGGATACGAATCTGCTAGTGCGAATCTTCTGTGAGGTATGCTAGATTTCTTTAATTTAGGGTTTGTGGACGTGGGTTGTTTGGGGAAGGGTACGATTAAATTAGGGATTTTTAATCTGTTGCTTTTCAGTTGTTTGTCTTCGTGTTTTCTCCATCTTTTTTGACTTTATATATACAACATGTGGTCCATGGGGTTGATTTTTGTCATTGTTGTCTTCTTCGGTCCCCCCATGTTCTGTAAATAATAATTTTTAATTTATTTTTTGTATTTTTTCGTTTTAACAGAATGAGTGGAATTTGTCAATTGCATGTTCACTATGGGGGCAAATTTGTTCATCAACCTAAAAACGAGTACAAGGGATGTAAGGTTGAAATTTATCCCCGTGTTGATGTTGATTTCATCTACATAACTAGAATTAAGTCATTTGTTGAAGCTTTAGATTATGATAGCAATGTTAAGGTTTATTTTAAGAATAATGGTCAAACTAGTGAAAATGGTTATAGATTGGTGCATGATGATGCCAGTATTAGAGACATGGTAAAACTGTGTCTCCCTTTTGGTGTGATTGAATTTTTTGTTGATCATGTACTTGTGAATGAAGGAGTTGTGAATGGACCACATGTTGTGAATGAACAAGTTGCAACTACTATTACTGAACACCCCCCCCCCCCCAATACATAAGATATTAACAAGGGGAGTGCTAGTGCAAATGTTAATTTGCAGAAGTCGAAGAGGACTAATAAGAGGGCAGGTATAAATAGTAAGAGCAATCAAAAGGAGAGTAAAAATACTTAGAGGAGTAAGAAGAAGGAGACTGAATAATCAGAGGAAGAGTAATAGAATTAAAATGAATCAGAAATTAAATAAAAAGAGTGATGATACATCAATTATGATTGGGACTCAGAAAGTAGTGATGCACAAAGTGATAGTGAAATATTAAGTAGTGATGAAGAATTATTAGAGGCTGGGAGGAGGTGCAGAGAGTACAAAGCAGAGATGGCTAGAGTTGAAACCGAAGCAGGTGATGAAACTAACTTTGTTGATAGAGATAAATGTTATGGTAATATTGAGGGTGTTGAGGATATTGTTGAAGGTGATGTTGAGAGGGCAGGTCAAGGTGAGGAGGCTGATGAAACTGGGAATGAGGGAGACGATGAAGGGGCAGAAGTTAGTGAGGCTGATGGTGATAAATGTGCAGCAGATGGTGATATGTTAGTGAATGAGGTTACGGAAGAGGTTGATAGAAATAGTGATGGAGATATTGTTAGTGACTCTGATAATGATAATGATTGACACAATGAGTATGAGGACAGTGATGTATTAAGGTCCCCCTCAAAGAGCAGTGACGATGAAAACCTTGGTTTTGTAGGTCCCCCTGTAAACACGATAAAGCATGCACATTGGGATATTTTTAACCCAAAAATAAAAAGAAAGCACATAACATTTGCACACTATCAGATGTTTGTCAGTTTCAATGAATTTAAGACTGCCATTAGAGACTATTCAATTGCTACTGGCAGAAAGTTATGGTACAAGGTAAACGACAAGGAAAGAGTGCAAGTTAGGTGTAATAAGGGATGCTCTTAGAAACTGTGGGCCAGTTATATTCAAGGGACAGAGAATGTGCAAATAATTAAAGTCAATATTGGACACACTCAATTGTGTCTACAATTTTAAAAACAAGTTGGCAAACACCAAGTTTTTGGTAGAGTTTTATGGAAATAGGATAAGAAAAAATCTAAACTAGAGGTTGAAGGACATGCAAAAAGAAATTAAAATCAAGTTGAAATTAGATGTAACACTTGTGAAGTGTATGAGGGTGAGGAATTTAGCTTTGGCAAGTATACATGCAGTTATGAAGGAACATTATTCCAGAGTCTGGGATTTTAGGGCTGAGATTTAGAGAAGTAACAAAATGAATACAGTTAACATCAAAACCACTAAGCTTAATCCTGAAGATGAGGTCAGGTTCAAAATATTTTATGTTTGCTATGACAGCTTAAGAAAGCTTGGAAAGAGGGTTGTAGGCCAATTCTTGGATTAGATGGTTGTTTCTTAAAAACTGTATGTGGGAGTCGATTATTATCTACAGTGGGAACGGATGGGAACAATCAAATGTTCCCTGTAGTTATGACTGTTGTAGAAACTGAAAATGGTGATAATTGGATATGGTTTTCGGAGTTGTTGGTTGATGACCTTAACCTTGTTGAAGGCTATGGATTTGCTATAATCAGTGACCAAAAAAAGGTATATATTTAATATAAATGCCTCTATTTTACTAAATGCCTTTATTTTAGTACTAATTACATATACTTTACTAACTTAGTTTGTGTTGTGCAGGATTTGAAGAATGTTATAGGTGAATTCCTTCCTCATGTTGAGCATAGAAATTGTGCTAGACACATTTATGCTAATTGGAGGAAAAGGTTCACTTCACAGGCACTAAAGAGAGTGTTTTGGGAAGCTGCATGTGCAACTCATGATCAAGCACACAAGAGAGTCATAAGGGAAATTAAGAGGCTTTCTGGCCCTACACATGATAAGATTGTTGAGCATGATCCAAAGGTTTGGTCTAAAGCTTATTTTGGTACTCATTCAAAGGCGCCGGATAATGTTGAGAATAACATGTCTGAATACTTCAATGCTTGGATTATCAAATCTAAGTACATTATTACTAATTTACAACAAATTGTAATGTACTGCAATATAATCAAGTTACACTTACTCTTATATGCCAGTTCTAACAATCCTTCAGGAAATGCTTACACTTACTCTTACACTTACTTTTATATGCCAATTACACTTACTCTTATATCAATATTTCCTACATACATGCCAGTTCTAACAATGTTTTAAGAAACTCATGATCAAATCATAGTTAGATTGCATCAGAAAGGGGATGATATGCTTAAGTAAGAGGATTTAATTTGTCCAAGAACTAAGAAGGAACTTGATGCAGTCATCACTGCCTCTGCCCACTTTAATTTGGGATGGAAAAATCTCATTCCAAGTTAAAGAAAGAGGTAGATCATTTACTATGAATCTTAAGGATAGAACTTGTGCTTGTAGAGTGTGGGACCTTAGTGGCATCCCATGTTGTCTCAACAATTCAATTAATTTATCAAAATCCAATAGACTATGTAGCCCACTGGTATACTAGAGATACTTACCTCAAGACTTAGTCATACTCTTTAGGTGTTAAATAGTGAAGATTTATGGGAAATTCACGGACTTTGACATAATGGGACCTCCACCAATACCAAAAAAATTAAATGACAGACCACAGAGGTTGAAAAGGAGAGAAGGCTGGGAAGACAGAGGAAATAATGGTCAAGTGAAGAAGGTGAGTCGAGTAGGAAGAAAAATGCATTGTAGCATTTGTAGAAAGTCTGATCATAGAAGGAACCAATGCCCAGTTAAAGAGACCAATGCAGAGCCCACAAGAGAGCACGTTGAAGATCAGTCAACTTAATAACCTAATCAAGAGCCCACTGCACATCCTACTGCACTGCCTGGTGTAGTAATTAGAGATAGATACTAATTCAACAAAGCAAATGTTCCAACACCTAATGTAAGTGTCCATTTATTATGTACATTATTTTTACTGAAAATTATAAAGACTAACTATGAAATATATTACAGTCCACAAGTAAAGGTAAAAAAAGGTGGGATGCTCTAATGAAAAAGAGAAAGATAGGCCCACGCAAGCATTTATGTTTGTAAGTAAAGTCATACCTATATTATATTCGTCTACTTTTCATGTTATCATTTAATTGTTCAATTAATTTGGGAGCTTTTATCTTTTGTAGATGCCAACTCCACGTGTGATGAATACTACTGATTTCCAACCAATAATACTGTAACACCCCCTTTCCCCAAAGGGAAGGGATGTCACGCACAAAACACAATAAATATATTCATGTGATAAAACTTAAAGTATTTCTAAATATATAGATTGAATACCAACAATCGTAAATGCCAATTTAAATAGAAAGGTATCCACATTAACATAATCTCTACTTCTAAGGATGAATGCCAAAATAGGCCCAAAACATCCCTCTACAAGATATTAGGAAAAACCAAGTCTAATAATAATCTCAAAAGCTAATTTAATCATTTGGATCAAAGGTAGCTCTCATCCCACAAATCATGATTACCCCTGATTACCTGCCGGAAAAAGAACACAACGTGAGCCAATTGCCCAGTACGGATATAAAGATGAATTGAACAAATATACTACAATATATAATGTAACCAAAAGAGGCGAAATGAACGAACGAATACAAACCACAAACGAATTATGAATATATTAAAATGAGTGAGACCAGGTACAAACGATGAACACTATCGAGCAAAAAACTATAGTTAAAAGGATCTCAAACAAAATAAGGTTGAATCAAATGTTCATAAGATAACAATTTCGTACTGAGCTCAAATACAAATAGCCAAAGGCTAACAAAATACATCGATACCGTGATGTATGCAAATCAAACCGGATAGTGCGTACGATACATACGTCACTAATCCGCCAATCAAATCAAATCAAATCAAATACTGGGTCAACCCATGCGTATCCTGAATAAATATATCAAATGGCCAAAGCTCATACCCAGAGCATACAAAAGGATACGCCGTGGACTGATCACACCGCCACGGAAGGTGTCATGCCCTTGTGTCAAGAGAACATGTCTGTGGTACCCCCACAGGTGGTTAGCTCAAGTATACCCTAATTATCAAACTACAAAATGTAAGCCAAAAGGGGTTCAAATCACAAGACTTACATGAACATCTTCAAATGACATCAAATTATCAAATACAAACATACCTAACTATCACAAGATACGAACGATTTGAATACTTTCGAATGTAAACAAGAATATACGAAGAAGGATACAAATGAATAAAGTCTCCAAAATATACTGACATGTATTTTTCTACAAAAATCAAAATGAATATTAAACATGAGAAAATAGCTCAAAGAGTACAACACGAGTTCTAAGTATTAATGACAAAACGAAACTATCACATAGATTTGAGAAAGAACAATCAGTTGCAATAACTCACTTCTAAAAGAACTACAAAATGAATATATCAAAATTAAAAGATTTATCGATGAAGGAGTACGAAATCTGTACCTGGAGCAAGCAATGTAATACCCAGATTATAATCTCAAATATAGTTCGTTAAATTCCTTCCCGTCCGAACTAATTAAACAAAACTAATAATGACTATAAGTACATTTATAAAAATATTCTTTTCAATCTTTAACCCGTTAATTAACTCATTTTATTATTATATATTATTATTATTATTTTCTATGAACATTTATTATTTCAGCATATATATACTGACCAAATACATAGATTTACCGTAGCCTATTCTAAAATAAATGTGTATAAAACTAATGCCAAAAAGTAAACTTATTAAGAAATCACTTGTAATCATCCAATTTTCGTCTCAAACATAATCTTAGAAATTATATATATAGTTATAATACTTCTTTGGTTCAGAACATAACAGATGGAAAGTAAAGTTAGATCATAATATATGAACATATAAATTCTAATATAATGAAAAATACTTTCTGCAAGAAGTTTTAATAATTCACTTGTGATATAATATAATTTATATATACATATACAACACCCTATCTTAAAGTATAATGTACTATTCCCAATTGATACAATAAATTATTATACTGACGCATTGCACTTTCTTATACTCATGCTGAAAGTACCAAACCTTACCAGATTTTACATATTTAATTTATTCGAATACTAAACAACTAAAATCAAATTCAGTTACAAAAACCACTTACTTGGTAACACGATTCTGATCCAACGTTTCTTTCTTCTCCACACTATGCATCCACTTCTCCCTTCTTTTCCCCCAACTCGTTTCAGGTGTAATGTTGAGTAAATTAGATTTTAGATATTTATTTATTAATAGATCTTATTAATTATTTCAATTATAATAGGATATAATATTACTCACATATAAATTAAACCCAATTATTTTAAAGTTCAATTTTGTCAAATTAATTTATTCATCACTTATTAATACTTATTAGCCCACATAAATTAAATGACTTATTTGACCCAAACATAAGAAAAGTCTAATTAAAATATTTAAAAAATATATAGATTTAAATGTTATTTATTTATTTACTAAAAAAAATGCGGGTATTACATCACCTCCCCCTTACAAAGGATTTCGTCCCCAGAATGAAAAGAAGAACAAAGATTTACCTAACATCAAAGAGGTTAGGATACTCCTGTCGCATAGTCTCCTCCGCCTCCCAAGTAGCTTCTCTCTCCGGATGATTTTTCCACAAGACCTTAACAAATGGAATTGTCTTTCTTCTCATAACTCGCTCTTGACGATCTAAATTGTCTCAGCTTCTTCCTCACAAGTAAGATCTTCTCGAATCTTATGTAACGGGTATTGCACAACATGAAGCGGATGATAATTATATTTCCTTAACACCGAAACATAAGAGATATCATGTATATGAGATAACTGTGGAGGCAAAGCCACCCGATATGCCACCTCACCAACTCTCTCAAGAACTTCAAAAGGGCCAATGAAACGCGGACTAAGCTTTCCTTTCATACCAAACCTTCGAACACCTTTCCATGGAGATACTTTCAAAAACACATGTTCACCGGGTGTGAATTCAAGAGCCTTCCTATTAATATCTGCATAACTCTTTTGTCGCGATCGAGCTTTTTTCAATTTTTCTTTAGCCATCGCTACCTTTTCCGTAGTAATCCTTACCAAATCGGGTCCTTCTATTACCCTTTCTCCAAACTCATCCCAACAAGTAGGAGCTCGACACTTCTTACCATACAATGCTTCAAAAGAAGCCATATCAATACTAGTTTGCCAACTGTTATTATATACGAACTCCACCAAACTCAAATAATCATCCCAGTTTTCTATCCATTCTAAAGCAAAAGATCGCAACATATCTTCTAATGTCTGAATAGTTCTCTCTGATTGTCCATCTGTCTGCGGATGAAAAGTTGTACTATATTTGAGTCGTGTTCCCCAAACTTATTGAAATCCTTTCCAAACCCGAGAAGTAAAACGTGGATCCCGATTCGAAAAATAGAAGTCGGGGTCCTATGAAGCCTAATAATCTCACGTTAAAAAATATTTGCTAACTTATTTACTGAAAAATCCTCATGAATAGCCAGAAAATAAGCCGATTTGGTCAAACGATCCAATACCACCCAAATAGCATCATATTTCTTAAGAGTCCTCGGTAAACCAGCCACAAAATCCATCAAAATGTCATCCCATTTCCACACAAGAACCTCTAACTGTTACAACAAACCACCCGGCCGCTGATGCTTTATTTTCACTTGCTGACAAGTAAGACATTTACTCACAAATTCAACTACATTCCTTTTCATTCCGCTCCACCAGAAATTTTCCTTCAAATCCTTATACATCTTTGTAGACCCCGGATGAATAGAGAATGGCGAACTATGAGCTTCGGTCAACACTGCCTCACAAATCATTGGATCCACCGGAACACGTAACTGTTTACCAAACCATATCACACCTTATTCATCAATGCGAAACTCAAGCTGCCTTCCCTTATCCATCTTCTGCGCTACAGCCCACAACTCGCCATCCTCCTTTTGGGCATCTTTAATCTGCAAAATAAGAGACAGCTCCACCCTCATACTTGCTACCAACCCATTTTCCTTTTGGTTCTATAATTTTGGTGAATGTATTTTGGTCCAGTGTGTTGGTTACAATGTATTCTTATAGAGATTGAATGCTTGGAATATGTAATGTTCTGTAATGAGTTGTTATGGTTCATGACAAAGTACTTATGAATATATGTTATTTTGGTTAATGTATTTTGGTTCTGTAAATGCTCTGTAATATGAACTGCTTTTTAGTGAGGGGTGTTTATGGTTCATGTTCTGCTTCTATATTTTCTTAGTTGTTTTAATTATAACTTGTTAGGTGCATAGGTTGGTGTCAAATTCATAATGAGTCTGTTGCATTCATTTCTTGGTGCCACATTAAACATGAAGTAATAATAAACCAAACATCAATTCAATGCTCTGCTTCAATTTTGCCAAATAAGCATTCAATTCAATATTAAACATGCATTCACATTTTAAGCCAAATCAATATTCAATACATACTTGCCAACCATCAAAATCAACCTTAAGCATTCAATAGATACTTGCCAAAATAACCTTCAATACATACTTTAAACCCTTACTACATTCAAATATATAGATCTACACATTTGGTTGCAATACAATGAAAAACAAAATCCAAGAAACTACTAAATCAACCCATAATTTCTTCTCCATTGAACTTTGCTTGTCAATTTTCTTCCTCAACTGATGCCCTTTAATTTCTTTATAGCACCAAAACCTCTTCTTCTTCATTTCTTTCTCCATTGTTTATCTCACCTTTGCTCATCAATGTGTTCCCAATTTTCATCTTCTTTATTACTTCCATCAAACTCTAAATTTTTTTGTTGCTTCTTTCTATCTTTTCCTTTAGTAGCAATATCACTTCCCTTGATCTCGCTGTAAATGGAGGATCACTCCATTTAAAGAACCGACAACACAACTTGTTATCCTGCAACCAGTTACACAAAAATCCAACCAACAAGCCCTTAACCCATATAGCAGATAAGAGTTTAATTACAATAGATATGTCATACTAAGCATTAAATTGGGTCATTAGGTCAGCAAAAACATAATAATCTTCCATTTCACTCTATATATCAATAACTTTTTCTAGAAGAAGTTGAATTTGTTGAATCTTAGGCTCCCATAGCTAGCACTAGTATATACAGCCTGTGATATCCCGAATATTAGTAATACTTCTTTTAAGGGAAATATTAAATGATTAAATAACGGTTAGAGATCGAACCTAATTTTTAATAAGAGAAATGTGAAAAGAGTGGATTAAATTTTTATTTTATTATAAGAACCGATAATGATGATATATAAATTGTGAAGGGAGACTTTTAAGATAAAAGGCTAACTAAGAATGACATGGGGAATTTTGAATAATGTAATTAATTATAATGAGAAGAATGTAATGTGTGAAATTGGTTTATGTCAAGATACATATTTGAGTATGATACAAATATGGAACTAGTTTGTGTGTTAATATTTAACACGTTAAATGCTTTGAGAAAAGAAATAAGTAGTAGGACAAATAAATATATAAAAATTATATATATTTATTTATCGGCCAAACAAGACATGAAATAAAATATATGGGTTTAAGGTTAAGGTGTGATGAGATTAATAACGAAATCAAATATAGAAATGAATGAAATCAATTGATTAGTATTAATTAATTGAGATTAAGTTAAAATTATATTATGAATAATATAATTTGAATATTAAGCCTTGAATGGCAATAGAATTATTATGAATTAAATTTCATAAAACGAGTTAATGAATTCACTTAAATTAGTGAATTAATGTATGTATTTTGTTCTAATAAAATGAGGGAGCTAATTAAACTCATTATTATAAATACATTACATATGAATGTAATATATTTATGTAATAACTTAATATATGATATTATGTCAAACAAATATAGATTAAATATGGAATGAGGTAAGTAATTCACTATTTGAAAATTGGTGGGTTAAAACTAATTGTTTTAATTAATTGAATAAAGAAATTTATTCGATTAAATGAGAAGTGAGACTATGTTACAATAATTAAATGTAACATGGTTAATGGCTTAATATACGACATTTTGTCAAGTAAATATAATTGAATACGTTTGAAGGACCCATATATAAATATTGATTTCAAATGAGTAAATTAAATTAATATTTAATTTGAGATGAGATGTATATGTTAAATAAATTGTCTTGAAACAATTTATGGAAGGAAGGATTAAATTTAATTTAATTATACAATATTAATTGTATAAATTAAATGAGTTATTTAAAATAATTAATGAATTAAATTATTGAAGTAATGGTTCATTACACAAAAAGTGTTAAATTAATTATGGATTAATTCCATAATTAGTGGAATGATTTTTTTTTTATATACATAATTTTAAATGTATAATTATTTAAGTTTGATCAATTGAAATACATGTAATTAGAATACATGAATTAATATGTGTATGTATTGGAAATATAATATGTATAATGTATTATAATATGTATTATGTATTAGTGTATGTATGTATGGACAGCTGGAATCAGAAATTGGATAAGAGAGCATAGGGGGTGGCTAGGGAACTTAGGAGGCAATTAGAGGTCATCAGCAAAGAGAGAGAGAGAAGCTAAGAGTTATCAAGATAATCAAGTTCTCTGCTCCTTCCTTACTCCCCTGCTCTCTTCTTTTTCCGTTCCAAACCACATCCATGTTCAACTCTCCGACTCTTATGTGACAACCCGAGAATTTATAAAATTATAAATGATTAAAATAAAGGTTAAAGAATAAAACCTAGATGAGAATTTTAGAATTTATTAATTTTTTTTTAAGTAAAACCTATAGGGTTTGCTATTTGAATGAGAATAACGAAAATATGGGTTACAAAATTTTAAAACCCTAGAAAGGGTGTGAAGGAATGTTAAGAATAAGGTATTACGATACTTATAAAAATCATTGTGAACTAAATGGTGTAAGAAATGTTATAATGATACATGTGGAAATTTTATTAAGGAAATAAAATTTAACATGAAGAAAATCTATAGGTTAAACGAAGATGAGTATATGTATAGAAATATATATATACTTAGTAAGGTGCTATATATTTTAGCAAGAGGAATGATGAATTACGTTAGGGATATGAAAATCAAGATAAAATAATGTTAGTAATTAGCATAGCTAGAATGTTGGCCTTGATTGGCAAATAAGAAGAGGAATAAGTATAAAACTAATAGCTAATATGATTAGCAATAAAAATAGAGTGCGTTAAAACTCGAAATTTGAGTTAGAGATAGAATTTTGAAGCACGGACTGTTCGGTTGCGTCCGGAACGTCAAGTTTAGTCAGAAAAGATAATAAACACAAAATGTGTAAAGGTTGACTTTTTGGTCAAAGTCAACAGTGGACTTTTATGGAGAAAAGTCAAAATTCGAATTAAAAGTGGTATATGTGATGACTTATGTGAATAATGAAATAGATTGAATAAATATACATTATATAATGTGTATACATTCAATATATATATTAGGAATGATAATTAAATAACCTAAGTAAAGCAAATCTAATTGGGTTATGAAATTGAAGATACATGAGTAAGAATTTAAATTACGAATGTGTGTAACGGAAATCCTAATTAAATAATTAGGGTAGGATATAACTAAAATTAGTGGACTATGTTAATTTACATAGCCCATTTATTTTATTATCAAGCCTAAAAGAATTATTAGGTAGTCCAATGAGAATTTATTCAGTAACCCAAAATAATGGGATATGTGCTAGCAGAATAACTATGGTTAGGAAATAACCATACTTGAGTTAAGTGTCGGAAAGTGTTGGTATATAAGGTGGACCCCACTAGTAATGATGGGTGATGATTGTTAAGAAATTTCTTAGGAAATTTCCTTGAAGTGGCAAAAGACTATTTTGCCCTAACAGAAAATTATTAATAACTTTTGTGTCCTAAGAAGGAAATTGCTAGGAAGTTTCCTAGTAATAGGAAAATGACTAATTTTGCCCTAAGAGAAATTTGTTAATGACCATGGAATCCTTGAAGGAAATTTCTAGGAAATTTCCTAATTATAGTAAGATGACAATTTTGTCCTTAAAGAAAATTGATTATGACCAATATGTCTTATGAGAAGTTTCTAGAAAATTTCCTTAAGATGACTTAAAGACCATTTTATTCTTTTCCTAGTGATGGCTATAATGACAATTTTGCCCTTGATGGTAGCTAACTGGCCAAATTAGTGGAGGGACTTTAATGTCATTTGATTAAGGCAAATTTAGCAATTAAAAATAAACAAAAAGTGAAAGAATAATAAGGCCAAGTAGCCGGTTAGAGGAAGAAAGAAAGAAGATGGGGGAGAATGTATATTAGATATACAAAACATATCTATACATTTTTTTATCAAACAAAAATTCATTTCCTTTCTCTTTCATCTATCTCTCCAAAATTGTAAAAGAAACTAGAAAGAGAGAAAGAGAGGGAAGGGGTCACGGCTAAGAAATGGAAGAAGAGGAGAGAGAGTCCAAGTTTGATGCACCCAAAATTTCTAACATACTTTGGAAAGAAAATGGAAGGTTGCAATCAAGGGAAGGTAATGAAAATTTTCTAGCTTTAGTTAAAGTTTTATGAAACTTTGCACTTTTATGAAATTTTATGAACTTGTTGGGTAAACCTTATGAAAAGGTTAGATCTTAAGATATGTTATGTATCTTGGTTATATATGTTAGATTGTGTTAGAAACATTTGGGAATAATGAAGTTAGTAAGTTTTCATGAAAGTTTTTAGTTAATATGTGAGATCCATGTGATTTATTTTGAAGATTCATTTTTGATATTTGAGATTTACTTGTTGGTTGTGCTAGAGCTATAAGTTATGAGTATAATCCCTTTTGAATGGCACAAAAATATTAAGGAATGAATAAGTTATGGAATTTTTAGTAAAACACTTTCTAGTTGAAAAAACAAAAAAAAAAAGTTTCTGACCAGCCACTTTGGGGCTGTTTTTCGGAAGCTAGATAGATCCAAATTGAGTGTTTGATAAATGAAAACTGTAGCTTGAGAAGTAACGAATCCAACGCCTCCGACGGAACTTAATTCCGAGTTGTACATTTCGTTCTACAAGCGTTTCCGTAAAGAACGCCAAATCTGAAAAATTGTGGGCGAGAATGGCATAATCGTAAATAAGTGGAAGTAATTAATTTTTGGAAAATAATTATTTAAAGCCATTAAATGGTTAGCAAATGAATTACATACAAAATTAAATATAATTAACTATTTAATTATTATTTAAGTGATAATTAAGTAGAGTTAGTATTAATAAACTAACTATTTATTATTTAATTAAGATTAAATAATAAATAGAGTTGAACAATTGATTATTATTTAATTGATATTAAATGATGATTTAAGAATGTTTTAGTAAAGATTAAGTAGTAATAATGTAATTACTTAATTACATTAACATAAAAGGTTTTAATTATTTATTATTTAATTAAATATTAAATATTAAATAATAAATAAAGATAAGTAATAATTAATTATTCTTAACTTTAATAAGAAAGAATAATTAAAGATTTATGAGATGAATTAATTATTTGTTATTTAATTAATATTAGATAATAAATAAGGCCAAATGTTAATTAATTATTCTTTAAATAATAATAAGGAATAATTAAAGACTAATAAAGTAAATAAAATAATTATTTACTATTCTAGGATAAGAAATTAATTAATTATTATTTAATTAATATTAAATAATAATTAAAGACAAACAATAATTTGATTATTCATTATCTAGTTACCATTAAATAATGAATAGATCTAATTGGCTATTATTTATTAGTTAAATAATAACTAAAGGTAATTAATTAATTACTATTTAATTAATATTAAATGGTAATCAAATGAAGATATAGATTAACATTATGATAATAAATTTATTTAATAATTGTATTAAATAAATTATGTAAAGATGGTTTTAATGTTTTAAAAATTATTTAAAAATGATTTAAAGGTTATAAAAAATGTTTTAAGTTATAAAACATAACTTTTAATATTTTGTCATGAATTACATTAATATTTTAATATTAATGGCAGTTATTTAATAATGATTTTAAATATTTTAAAATAATTTAAAAGTGATATTAAGGTATTAAAAATACTTTGAGATATTATAAATAACTTATAATATTATGACATATATTTCATTAATATTTGAAATTAAATAAATATTAATGATAATGGAATATTGTGGTATTTAAATCATTTAAATATGATATTTTTGATTGAAAAATCATTATAAATGATAATAATTATTTGAAAATTATTATGAGCTTGTGAAAAATATTTTAATTGATTAATAAATTATCTAAGATAATTGTATAGCGTTTAAGTAAAGTCTTATTAATATTAGGCTCGATAATTATCCGATTAGGCAATCGGGAGATCGAAATAGGACCGAACTCAACTCAGACTGAAATAGTTTGACTTGATACTAGGTCTTATGTGTTCTGTTGACCGATAAGATTATGTGATAATGTGTTTAGGTTATTTTATAACTGTAATTAGCAATAGTTATTGCGAAGATATTATTCTAATGTGGAGATCGGTATTATTAATATTAGGTCTTTAGATGAAGCTAAATAAACTGCGTAGCAGTAGTCGGCGATAAAGGCAAGTTCTTATAACTCTTTTATTGAGCAAGTTTCCTAACTCGAACTCGAGTTGTTATTGTAAAGCATGTTCGTGATTAATCATTGTTGATTATATCACATCTATGATTCATTGATTCGCACGTTGTGCATATTGTATATGTTCATCAGGTATGAAAGGTTGATCACTATCATTACCATTTGGTCCAGTTGACTTATTCATGTTCATTATTGACCATTCATTTTTATTTTCTCAGTCATTCAGTTATGTAAATTTGATTCATGCTATTTCACAATTATTATATTGTTGAAAAGTTGAAAGCTTATTGTTCATTCTTTTCAATCATTATATATCCATTTTATATTTAAACTTGCTGGGCAAACTTGTTGCTCACTCTTGCTATATCATGAAAACATTTTCAGATTAAAGCGAAGGCTCGAAGAAAGACAAAGACGAGGATAGAATCCAATAGTAGATGATTATGCACGTTAACTATTTGCTTATCTGATGCAAATTAGTATGTAAACCTTTAAGTAATTAAGGTATGTATCAAGATAAAGGTTGTAGACCTTGGGATTATGTTGTTAAAACTTATTGTATAAATAATTTATGTTTATATCTTCCGCATTAGTTATAGAATATGTTTCAAGATGAAATACCGTAACGTACCAGGTCCGAGGTTCAAGGGACCCGGATTTGGGGATGTCACATCTTATGCTACCAACACAGCCATCCTCAATTTCTATAAAGAAATTACCGAATTCTCTAAGAGCGGGAATTACCAACTGAAATTGAAGAAGAATTAGAGCAAGGAATTGTCAAGGAAAGGATTCAAATCAGGCCTTGGGCAAGAATTGAAACAAAAATTCAAGCAAAACAACAAACAAGAGGTAAACCAATTTCAATTTGGCAATTCGTGGGAATTAGAGTAAAATTTCATTGTGTATTGCTTTGTTTGATTGTGGAATTGTGTGATGATGGAAGTGTATGCTATATGGAGTAATAAGGGTGGAAATTATGGTTTGAAGCATGTATAAAAGTTAGTGAAATCTGTCCATAAAATTGATGCACACGTTATGTTTGATAATATTCCTCTTAGAGTTGTTTGCTTTAAAAAGAAAAAATTGGGCAAGGCTATTATCAAGGAAGATTATATATATGTATATTGAAGAAGTTCAAGTAAGTTGGGTGAGTTAGATTGAGCTTAAAGTTTGTTTTTGAGAAAAGGTCCATTTAAAATAGACAATCTTTGAATGTACCAAATAAGAGAATGTACATGGAGAACTAAATTTCATATTCAGTTCAAAAAAAATAGGTGACAAAACTGTTGTGTCTAATGCAAATAATAAGGTTTAAGAAAATAAGAATGGAAGTAATTTAAATGATAATGAAGCACCTGTTAGGGGAATTTAATAAAACAAGAGCTAAGAAGTAGGGGATGCTACCCATTGGCAGCAGCGAGCTACTGCTATAGCAGCGTTTGGTGAGCCATTTTTTTTGCACTGTAGTGTAGTTTGATAATTTACCCATAAAGTTTGGATTATTATTTCTAAATACATGAGTATATAAGATCTATAACATATTTACAATGTTATATAATTGAATCTACAAGATAAAAGCTAAGCTTGGGGCTATTGAGCCAAGTTTGGGTGGTTATTGTTTTATGGGATTATTTAGTATTGCTTGGAAACATACTGGGTTTTAACAAAACAGTTTACAGAAATGGGTATATTAAGCAATTTAAAAGCTCTAATATATCCATATATTATAAAAACATGAACAATATATGGAATATATTTCGTATTCACTTTGAATACTTTAAGTGAAATATAAGAGATATGAAGAATATATGTTTTAGATATGAGTGGGGTATAAGCTGAAGTTGTGATATATTCATACTACAATCATATCAAACTCTATTAAAGAGAAAAATGGTTATTGTAAGTAAAATGATGAGGTATTTGAAAAATGTATAAAAAAAATTCAAAAGTAAAAAAACATAAGCTAATGATATGGTCAATATGAGTATGTAATATATAACTGTACAAGTTATATGACTTGGATACTTGCCTAATACATTCATTTATGTGAATATGATTGTATAGGATCCGTGAAAGGAAGTTAAGCTGAATTTTATATCGATAGTCATCGAATAGGCTAAGGCAAGTTTTCTCAGTCTATTTCTGTGTTTACTTGTTTTATGTTTACAAGTATTTGAGCATTTATGATTTGTTAATGATACTTGGTGAATGATTAAAGTCAATATATGAATAAGGTGATTTGAGTTATGGAACTCAATTTGTTTAAAGCATGTAATATGCAGATGATGATAAGTTGAGAATGTTTAAAGTATGATTTGAATATAAGGCTATATGCTACATGATGCATGATAAACTGTTAAATTTGCTGAGCTGTCAAGATTTAATGCTATAATGATTAATATCTGGATGATATGGGTAAGAAGACGAGCAAAGGAATATTGTTTCCTTTAGTTGAAACTTAGATTGTACTATGATAATATTGTACAAGATACAGGTGGGTAAATTTATGAGATATTCAATAAAAGTAGAATATTTGTTTGAAGTATGTTGTGATGATTGCTTTATTAAGTGAAGCAATGTGGTAATAGTATTATACAAGAAAGATTGTGTAATAAGAATGAGTTTATATTTACTCTGATAAAGGAATCATTAAATGAAATTGATTCCGCAATCTATATAATCGTAAAGATTGCGATTCAGGGAACATATGGAAGATAGAATGAAAAGTTTTAAATTATTCCGCATTTTTAGCTATTGTAACATTGAATAATGTTTTAAAGCTGAATCAAGACAATATTTAACGCACAAGATCGGGAAGGGAAATAGTCCCGATTTTGGGGTCATTACACAGCCAGTAAGTGGATAGCTCTTTAAATGTTTACATTTTACATAAATTTTAACTTCTAGTCATATGTTGGTGGTCTAAGTGAGTAATTGCAGAAAGATAGTCAGACTCTCTTCTCCTTGAAATAACAAGTTGTAAGCTTTTAAAATCTTCAAATAACTCCTCAAACATCTAAAACACAAATATTTAAAAACACCAAAAGTTGATCTCAATCACAACAATCATTACACACATCAAGCCCAGCCAGAAAAAATTAGGTCACGTACCTTGAAACGAGCACAACTGATGAACCTTCTTCCCGGATCAACAGTTCCCTCTTTCCAAGCTACCCACATCGATGCGACAATCCCACATCGGTATGTCACCGGAGTTCTGGGCATCTCCTAATCATCGACACGATTTGAAATCGATTTGGGAATGATTTTGGGGATAGCCAAGCTTTTGATTCCTCTCTTCAATTCTCTTCTTCGTCGATCTACCTGATGTCGAAGGAAGAGGAGTTACAAATGATTTGGGACTGATTTTGGGGATTTAGTCAGTTAAAGGATTTAGGGATTTAATCCACGTAATTAAGTTACTTAATCGATTGTCACGTATTGCCACATCTTTTTTCGGTTAAATAGTTAACAGACATAGACGACAAAATCACTTTTTGTAAATAAAATATAGTTCAATAAGTTGACCGTAAAAAAATTCAACCTAGTGATACATTTGTAAACCGAGGTCGAGTAGAGTGAGGAAAAATGTATTTAACCATTGCAAGGGTTTATCAGTGAAAGAAATATTATGAGGTCAATTTGTAGCAATAATTAAATCTATATTACAAAAAGAAATTCAGAAAATTGGACAAAAATGTATGTAATATGGAGAACTTTGACCACCTTATTTGAAAGAGTAAAAACACATTAGCAGTACATTAAAACTTCGATAAATGAATACCCTTAAGATCGAAAAAAATATTATTTTAGCAAGATTATTTATTTATTGATAAATGAATAATTATCGATAAATTAATATTTATTATTTTAGAGGGAGTTTTTCAATTTATGTATGTGGTCAAAAAAATCAAGAGACAACAATTAGTGTATTAATTTGAGTCTAGAGAAACTAAAAAGAATTGGTGAAACTTATAATGTCTTGGAAAACAAAAGGTTTTAAATTATTCCGAAAGTTGTGTATACACAACAAGAAGTTAAGGATGGGGTTGAATTTAGTTTAGGTGTAAAGAAAAAATAGGTAACTTTAATTAGATGCATATTTTTAGGACAAAAACGTGGATATTGTTGATTGACTGAAAAATTTGGGTCTATTGTAGGGATGTTATTACAAAAGTTCAAGAATATGCGGATTATATATATATATAAATTTTTATATGAAATTTAGTAATTATTAATTTATATTTCCGTTGGGTCTTTAAGGATTCAAAAAAAATTTATTACTTAATGCATTTAGCGTGATTATTATTTTAGTACACATGTCCAAGTCGAGACCGAAAGAAATTATTATCTAAGTGAGATTATTACTTTATCGAACATTCATTTATAGAGGCTTTACCGTACATATTCGCTGTAAGGCCCCGACATTTATGAAATAAAAATTTAAATTCTTTATGATTATTATTTTAAACAATAATGTGTTAGATTGATAAAATTAATGATAAAGTTAATGGTGATATGTGCAAATTATAAAATTATGTCGATGAATATTCATTGTGTCGGCAAATATTCGTTTTGTCGACAATATTAGGTGAAAGTACGACGGCGCCGAAGTAATCAATCATTAGTGGGCACCACAATGAAATATTGTCGGATACAGAAAATGACATAAATTAAATAACTTTTTAGTAAAAAATTTCAACAGTACTATCACTGTTTAAATACCCGGTGATCAGAGCCAGTCCTGGATTTTCTAAGGCCCAAGACAAATTTTCTCAAGTGTGCCCCTTTACACAAATTAAACAAAAATAAATAAATTATCAACTAATTAATTTTATTAAAATTATAAGAATTTACAAAAGATAAGGAAGAACACTTTGGGGCATCATTAAAACCTTGTTTGGGGAAAATTCAATGAGACAAAACCTCAAACGAAGGAAAAAGAGTTCCCCGGATTGTAAACATTGCATTAAAAAACTAAAACTACATATTTGAGTCTTCATGCTTTCTTCTTCTTTTTTCTTTCTTTGTCTCTTAAACTTTGAGCAATTTCTTCTTCTTTTTTCTTTCTTGGTCTCTTGAGATTTCTGGAAAGTTGTTTCTTAGGAAACATTTCTTAATTTTTATAATAAACACAACACAATAAAAAACAATAAAACTAATTAACAAAGAACTTTAAAACCTGGATTTGAGCATATTTTCTTCCACTTGAAACTTCCAATTATAAAGAACAAGAATCCCAGCCAAGTTTTCTGTTGAATCAAATAATAAATAAGAAAAAGTTAATAAAGTTATGTCTTAAAATTTACAAAATCTATACATCTAGATTTTATATGTATCTTTAAAAAAAATACCTTCAAAGAAAAGCACTAGTTTAGTTGGTGGATGATTTATTTTCCAACTCTGTTAGAGAAGAGGAGAATCACCGGGAAAAAAAATTGTTTGCGTTGCGTTATGAACTAAGAGGGCCGAATGGTTTTTCCTTCTTTTTGTGGCTAAGAGCCTGTTTTGATTCCCCATATTTATTGATTTATTTTATATTATTTTTTATAATTAATATGGAACTTCCTTACTCAGTACGTTTCTTCTTGAGATTGAGTATATAAAGACTGATTGGCTTCCCTTTTCACTAACAGGTACAGGCGGCAACTTCTTTTATTTTATTTTATTATTTTTTTATACACATATATACATAAGATTATAAAAAATTTTGGGCCCCCCTCAGCTGTGGGCCCCGGGCAGTAGCCCTGGTGGCCCTTGGCCAAGGCCGGTTCTACCGGTGATAAAAGTACAGTAGCACGCGATATTCTACAGTGGTACACGACATTCCACAGTATCACACGGTATTGTACAATATTTCATATTATTGATTCGATAATTGTTACAGTAGCAATTGCACAGTATTTTAACTCAATAATTGTTACAATAACATCAGAACAGTAGTTTATATTAGTACATCAATAATTGTCATTCTACACAATATTTTGTATTATTAAATCAATAACGACACAACAATTTATATTATTTGATATGATATTATTAGACCAATTAGAATTATTAGCAATGTCTAAGAAGTTCTGTCAAGAAAAAGTGTTATTTGATTGCGCATCGTGTATTTGAAAGGCCCCTTCTTTCTTAGAAACGACCTAGTTGTCAATAATATGAGTCTGTAATATTAATTGAGATTAATTGTTAAAAAATTGAAAATGTGTAACTATTAGTTAATGGATAAAAGGTATTGATTAAGGATAATTATAATAAGTAAAGTGGGGTAAATATTTGTTTAGCATTAGGCGGTTGTTGTAAGTTCGGCTAATTATTCTACGGACCCACCATTTGCCAATTTGTTAAACCGTCGGCAAAATTTTCTTCTAGAAGGTCCTCCGTATTTGTTTTATTATTATGATAATAGTAATAAAACATAAAACTTTTTATATAAAATAGAAAACTTTTTAATATATATGAAGTTTTTTGTTTTATTGAAATATTTTATTATATATATATATATATTAAGTTATCTGTTTTATTAGAATATTATATTATTAAAAAAATTTCAGCCGAACGAAAATTCAAAATCAGTGTGCGAAGCCTCGCGTTTGTCACTTAGTGTGCTAAGCATTTTCTTATATAAAGTTTGCTTAGTTGAGCAATGAAGAACACACCAGAAACACAAATTTCTTCTATTATAATATTGTGAGTATTTCTTTTGAGTGTAAGGATATTCAAAGTATTGTAAATAGTGCAAGAAATTCTCAAGTTAATCTCTTACATATCACACGGTATCTAGCTTTCTACTAAGGTAAGGGAAATTATTTTTTTTCATACTCCATATTATGGTAAGACACTATTATTCGTTTTACAACTTTATCCTTAAATAGTGAAAATTCCTGAAATGATTAAGAATATCCTTAATAGTTTGTACTTCATCTAATATTTTTCACCTGAATCTTCCTATTTTAAATTGTTATTTTTGAACTGGGAACGATATATTTTCTAAAGTTTTATATTTTATCAAGAACTCTAATCGATTTTTTAGATATCTTATTGACAATTTGGACTATGGATAAATCATTAATATTTATTCTTTATATAATTAATGTGATTATTTCTATCTAGTAATCATATCATTGTTATTGTTCTAATTATCGTCCGGGTTAGTGGTTGTCCTCATTAAATTATAAAATAGTATAAAAATAATTATACTGAGGACTTAAAATGTGTGATACCGTATTTTGTACAGCCTTGTAATAATTTGAGTGTGGATGATGTCGTACTTTATACGATACGATATTTGTATTGAACACTCACAGTATGTGTGTTGTCGTATTTTGCACGACAGTATAAAAATTGTAAATAGAAAATTTTGTGTTTGTAGTAAGTATTTTGGCGACTCAAATTGGATAGTAAAGACTCGAATTTGGGGGTGTCATATTCACCACCTTAATTAAATGAGGTTACTATCTTCCAATATTGTGTTCTTCAATTTACTCAATCACAAATTTTTTTAATGGAAACTATTCTTCCACCCACGCCACTTTGACAAAATTTTATGGTTATACATTTATATGTGTTGGGGCGTGATTATTTGGGTCCAGATGGTTCGATGGGTCATACTCCAGGTGGAGGAAGTCTCCCCACGTAGCAATCTGTTTTGGACAGTTGAAAACTTTAAAGAATCTAAGATTCCTAACTGTATTTAATTTCCAATTCATAAGGAAAGAGTCGGGATAATATTCGACTTTCTTTCTTTAAGGAGATTCAGTTTTGTTCATTAAGGTATCCATCCTAATGAGGAATATTTCTATTTCCATACGGGGACGGGCATGTAGGAGGAGGTGTGATCACTATAAATATAAGGTTACATCATAATTCTCATGTATCTTAATATTTTCTAGCACTAAAGCAATTTAAATTTCCATTGTTAACCTTAATCAGCCTGTACTTATTCTCATACCGGAGCTATCTCCCTGACAGCCTAAACAATCAAGTTTTCCTGTGTGATTTTATTTTTATGCAAGATTGGACTTGCTATTATTAATAATTGAAGAACATGAACGAATCTTGATGTTAATAATATGAGACAAAATCAGTTTTCTCATTCACTATCTTATTTATCGTTTCATTTATGTATTTGTCCCATAATTTTTATTTTTTTATAAAGTTGACTGTAAATAAGTGAATAATAACAAGTGAAAACTATACAACTATAACAACAATCAAGAGTAAAATAAATGTCGCAAACAGAGACAGACACATGCGCGCATATATATATATATATATATATATATATATATACCCCACCTGCTTCGCACATTCATTCAAGTTTCTATCAGGGAAAATAATGGGAATTATAAAGCATATGCATGTTCACCCGCACGGGGCCGAGTACTGTTGCCCATTTTAGACTTCTTCTCCTCTGAAAAATTACCTGATTAGGTGTTCTTAATCTCTCCGTCATAGTAACATTTAATAATAGGGAATTGATATTTCCACAAGTTAATTTGATAATTCTATAAGTGGGTTTTATTTTTAACTAAGTCAATCCTTTGTGCAGTAAATTTACTATAGAATTTAGTTCTTATGTCCAAATTACCCCCACTTGATAAATAACTAAACATCTAGTTGCTTAATTTTTTTTGATTATTAGTGTTACTCAATTGAAGACAACTTTTATTTATTTAATTATTATGATAGTAATAATATTAATAATAATTAGAAAATAGTTAGGAAATAAGTGAGAAAAATTATTTATACATAAAAATTAGTATCTAAGACTTTCTTCTCCCATCAGGGAAAAAAATATTTTTAGAATTTCTATTATCATATTATATTACTAAATTAAGATTTTTATGAAATAAATTATACTTAAAATATGTAAACTTTGTATATAAGACTGTGTAAATTTGTATATAAGACTGTGTAAACTTTATCATATCATATTACTAAATGTATAAATTATTTTCAGAATTTCTATTATCATATCATATTACTATATTAAGAAGGAAATAATTTTAATGTGTAAATAATTTTTCACACTTATTTCCTAACTATTTTCTAATTATTATTAATATTATTACTATCATAATAATTAAATAAATAAAAGTTGTCTTCAATTGAGTAACGCTACTAATCAAAACAAGTTAAACAACTAGATGTTTAGTTATTTATCAAGTGGTGGTAATTTGGACATCAGAACTAAATCATATAATTAGTTTGTTGCACAAATTGTTGGTTTAGTTAAAAGTGAACCCACTTGTAGAAATATCAAATTAACTTGTGTAAATATTAATTCCCTTAATAATATTGAAAAAGTAGTGCCCGAGCAACTTAATCTTTTAAATCAATCCGTTCCAAAGAAAGAGTTTTATTTAATTTCTTCCATTCTTAATTTTTAAAATTCTTTAATTAATGTAATAGTTAATATTATAAATAAACTCATATTTCAAAAATATGTTCAAGTAAAAAAATTGCACTTTAAAAATTAAAATAAAGTTACATCATAATTTTAAATTTTAAATTTCACAAATTTACTATATATATGATCAAAGTCAATGAAACTCTTTTTGAAGGGAGGAAGTAATTTGGGTATATTGACTATTTGCCATACAATGCTTTAGCATGATGGCTTCTTGAACAGCTGACGTACAAGCCACAAACTTCGACTGCATCGTAGAAAGAGCAACACAAATCTGTTTCTTACTACACCAAGTGATGGCACCACCATATAGCAAGAATGCACATATCCTGAGGTCGACTTGCGCATCCCCTAGTTACCTCTCCAACTGGTATCGGAGTAACCGATCAAACGCAGATTCGGTCCTCCATAACACAACATGTAGTCCAAAGTACCCTTTAAATATCGCAAGATCCTCTTGATTGCCTTCCAATGAGCAATCCTAGGGTTTGATTGACACCGACCTGAGATAACCGACTGCATATACTATATCAGGTCGAATACACACAACTGCATACATTAGCTTCCCTATAGCATTGGTATACGGGTAATAGGACATCTTCTTAATCTACTCGGGAGAAGTAGGGCATTGCTCGAGTCCAATAGCGTCGCTTTTAGCGATAGGAGTGTCTATAAGTTTGTAATTTTCATTTGAATTGCTCAAGAACCTTCTTAAGATAAGTCTCTTGAGACAAACCAAGAAGCTTTCTTGAGTGATCTCTATAGATCTTAACCCCAAGATCATAAGTTGTTTCCCCCATATCCTTCATCTCAAAATTAGAGGGTGATAGACACGTAATTAATACATTTTAATAGTCTCATATTCATTATTTTATATGCTTATTTTATTTAACTAATACATTTTATTTTGTTTTGTAGGAAATAATATTTATTTTTCTTGGGGAGCGAATAAAGGATTTACATTCAGCTCTTAAAGATAGAAAAGGACTCTTGGATTGATTGTCATATAGAGATTGAAGTCAAGAAGGAAAGAAGAGGAAAAAATAGGAACAAAAGTGTCCAAGTTCAATGTATCTAAATTAGGGCACAAATTTATTTTCCTTATAAATAAGTCTCTTGTTTTAGAGAGAAATGGGATTAGGGATTGTATTAGTTTAGGTTAGGAGTAGGAGTAGATTATATTACTTCTTCATTGCACGCTTGTTGGGAATCATCAATAAAGGGAGTTTTCTTATTTTATTTCTTCTTCTTTATTTTAGTTAGTTAATTTATTTTTCATGTCTAGCTAATTTTTTTATATCTAGGATGAAGATGAAATTAAATAATTATTCATGATAATATTTTTCATCTCTTTTATTATTTATACTTTTATGTTTAATTGATTTCGCCTTCATGTTTCGTTTTTGAAATACCTTCATTTTATAGTTCTTATGTAATTTTAAATTAATTAAGAGGTTTTGATATATTATTGTTAATATATGAGTTTTTCATAATCCATGCTTGCTCGAAAAAGTTTTGATGGGTTATAGTTAATCCTTAAATTTTCATAATCTATGCATGCCCACGTTAATTGTTAAATTACTAAATTAAAGGGAAGGGAGATCAAAATTATAATTAAGTTATAAAAATAGCAGAGATTGAATTATATTTATGTTTATTATTTAATTGATTCGGATTCCTAGATTGCTTCCTCATTATTAGTTTTCATATTTTAGTTAATCAATTCTCAATCTTTATTTCTAATTCGCCTAAAATAGATATTAAGGATATATCAAAATTAATCTAGTCTCTGTGGGTTCGACCTATACTTGCCAGTTCTTCAACTTGACACTGTGCACTTGCAGTTTCATATTTTTATCACATCAAATTTTTGGCGCCGTTGCCAGGGACTAGAATTAATTTTTTTTCCTTAATTTTTATTTATTCGAATTAATTTTTAAATCTAATATTTTTTTTATTTTTTTTTCCAGGATTATTGAAGCGGATCGAAGGAGCTAGAAGATAAAAATTTTGTTGCTGCGCTTTCTTTGGTACTTCGTATCTTCATTTTTTTTAACAAAAAAATATAAAAAAATAGTAATTTAGTTTTTTTTTATTAATATTTTTTTTATTTGCCACATTCATGCATTCACTCACGTAGAGTACACATCTTGTTAGGTTTTTATTTTTTTGTAGGACATTTTATTTGTTTATAGTTATTTTTTTTATTTGTGCATTTTCATCTTTAATCTAGCATTAAGGGCACAACCTGTAACAAGATAAGGTGGGAATTTCATCACCCTTCCTTGGCCCACAAACAACCCAACTTGCATTTTGCATAACCTTGACCTAATAAAATCAAGTAGACGTTGGCCCGTAGAACTCTCGAGCTCAATTAGGACAAGAAACTCCAAGAGGAAGCTAAATTTTAAATTAATCAAACTACTGGTGTCTAGGCAAGTGATTCAAAAGGTAAACGCCTAAAGATTGTGTGGTTATTCAATTAGTCACCGTATCTACGGAGAGACTCCCACCTCTTACACTTATCTAACTAGTGGTGTGATTAATTTTGAATTTTGTAGACCTTAAGGTGTAACTTGGAACAGTTAAGAGCTGTCTAGATTTTATTTAGGTTAACCGTAGAATTATGATTCTTATTTATTTTTTTGTGACTTTCGTGGTTAGTTGTTTATTTGTTTTGTGATTTGTGGAAAGATGGATTCTTATTATAATTGGAATAATAATTTTGCTTGGAATCAAGAACCCTATGAAAATTTTGATACACACCAAGTAAATTAATTTTTTCCAACTTATGAAAATCCTTATCTAAGTTCATATATATATCCATATTTGGATCCAGAACCTCAATATACACAAGAATTATCAAATGAAGAAGAGGAAAGACTTAGTGCCTTAGAGAAAATTATGGAAGTCTTAATGGAAAATCAATTTAGCATGGATCAAATTATATCTCGTCTAGAAATTCAAATGAGTCGATTAGCCACCATAATAAATGAACAGGAGGTGGATGAATTTTCTAGTAACTCTGAGGTTAATTTTGAAAATCTTGATGGTTGTGGAAATGATGAGGAAAATAAAAATTTTGTATTCAATTCTACACAATTTGAGTCGAGCGAATTTGAGAAGTTTAAAAAGTATGAGTCTATACTTAAAAGTGATCATGTCACATTTAATGAATCGGTTGAAAAAGTCTATAAGCCTAAAGCTCCATACCCTGAAAGACTTATTCCTAAAAAATCACTTAGTGATTTTTTGGACCAACCCATTAAAATAAACATGATCCAAGAGTTGTCCATGACCCAAGATATAATTCAAAATAGAATCTTGATTGAAAAAGATCCAATTGATTTTTTCTTAAATCACCTTGAAAAAAATTGTAATGAATCTGAATATTTAGATAAGGTCAATGAGATGTTGAGATCCACTACAAATAAGTCAACTAAACTAGAACATGTATTTGAACCAATTCTTCCATCATTTGAACATGTTAGTGAAAGTTTTCTTGAGGTAAATTTTAAGCATAATTCTGATGAAAATTCTGACTATTTTCAATTTCCGAGACCTCCAGAAAATTATGGTAAGACCACACTCACTTACCCATATGTATCATTCATGTATAGTCACATAATTTTTAAGATTTATAAAATTTGTAAGATATGTACATTTGTTTTCCTTCTCACCACAATTTCTTGCAGAACAAATGTCCCGCATACAAGGTACTATTCTTTCACATCTTTGTTCTCTTTTCTTCATTTGCATACATTGAGGACAATGCATGATTTAGGTATGGGGGAGTTTGTTTATATTATTATATTAGATTTTTTTATAGGAAAATATAGAAAAAAATGAAAAAATGAAAAAAATGAAAATTTTGTTTGACTTTTTATGAGTTGGATGAATTCTAGTAAGTGTAGGTGGAGCAAAACTCATGAGTGAGATTGAAAGATTTAAAACTCTTGAATCTTTGATTAGATACTAAATCTTAGTTTGAAATACCATCTAGAATAAAATTAATTTCAAAAGCATTTTTGCAATACACATTTGCACAAATTCTTAGTTGTGGGGTATAAACTATCATTTGAGTAATTTCAGAAAGAAAAAAGAAAAAAAGTTGAAAAAGAAAAAGAAATAAATAACTGTTTCAATGTCCATTGGACGAAATAACTGGGTATCCAAGCCTTATAAAGCATCGATATTCACGCTGAAAAGTGTGATTGATAAAAGCAGTTTGACTAGTCTAGTTTTATGGCCTTTGTTACTCGAGTTAGTAAACCCTTAGGGGTGTCTCTACACCTAGTGCCCTAAAACCAACTGGTTTGGGAGTCAGTGGTCCAACGCTCGGTACATGGGTAACTCTGAAAAGCCTAAGAAAATGAGACATTGCACAAGTCGAGAAAAAAATTCAAAAAAATGGAAAAAAAAGAAAGAAATAAGAATAAGAAAAATGAGTTTGCTTGATTTTCATGGTAAAAATTCCTACTAAGAGTTACATCACATATAAATGCATGCATCACATGGAATTAAATTTATGAATAATGGTGTCTAGAATAAAGATTGAATATTTTTAAAAAGGTAAAAGTGTGATTTTGAATTGAATCTTGCTTATGTATAATGCCCATGGATATTTAAAAGTTTTATTTCAATTTCATGACTTGTTGAACTCAAAAATATTTTTGAATTTTGTGGGTATATTCACTGCAAACCCTCACGAGACACAACTCGTCCACTTTGGGTAACCTTGGGGTTTAAAGGCTTGTTGCACATACTAAGTGCAATCGTGTTTCCTACGAAAATGGGATAGTATCATTTTTGTTATTATTATTTTACTCGAGGACGAGCAAAAATTAGGTATAGGGGTATTTGATATACACGTAATTAATACATTTTAATATTCCCATATTCATTATTTTATATGCTTATTTTATTTAACTAATACATTTTATTTTGTTTTGTAGAAATAATATTTATTTTTCTTGGGGAGCGAATAAAGGATTTATATCCAACTCTTAAAGACAGAAAAGGACTCTTGGATGATTGCCATATAGAGATTGAAGTCAAGAATGAAAGAAGAGGAAAAAGGGAACAAAAGTGTCCAAGTTCAATGTATCTAAATTAGGACACAAATTTATTTTTCATATAAATAAGTCTCTTGTTTTAGAGAGAAAGGGGATTATGGATTGTATTAGTTTAGGTTAGGAGTAAGAGTAGATTATATTACTTCTTCATTGCACGCTTGTTGGGGAATCATCAACAAAGGGAGTTTTCTTATTTTATTTCTTCTTCTTTATTTTAGTTAGTTAATTTATTTTTCATGTCTAGCTAATTTTTTTACATCTAGGATAAAGATGAAATTAAATAATTATTCATGATAATATTTTTCATCTCTTTTATTATTTATACTTTTGTGTTTAATTGATTTCGCCTTCATATTTAGTTTTTGAAATACCTTCGTTTTATAGTTCTTATGTAATTTTAAATTAATTAAGAGGTTTTGATATATTATTGTTAATATATGAGTTTTTCATAATCCATGCTTGCTCGAAGAAGTTTTGATGGGTTATAATTAATCCTTAAATTTTCATAGTCTATGCATGCCCACGTTAATTGTAAAATTACTAAATTAAAGGGAAGGAAGATCAAAATCATAATTAAGTTATAAAAATAGCATAGATTGAATTATATTTTATGTTTATTATTTAATTAATTCGGATTTCTAGATTGCCTTCCTCATTATTAGTTTTCATATTCTAGTTAATCAATTCTCAATCTTTATTTCTAATTCGCTTAAAATAGATATTAAGGATATATTAAAATTAATCTAGTCTCTGTGGGTTACTTGTCAGTTCTTCAACTTGACACTGTGCACTTGCAGTTTCATATTTTTATCATATCAGAGGACAACCACCCTTTTGTGGCGACAATCATCTCCTTATCGTTCCCAGCTAGAAGGATGTCATCGACATACATAGATAAGATGAGGAATTTATCTTTGGATCGTTTGATATATACACAATGGTCTTCCTCGATCGTCGTAAATCCATCAGTAATGATGGCTCGATGGAATCTCAGATACCATTGTTTGGACGCCTGTTTCAAACCATAGATGGAACGTTTGAGCTTGCATACTTTGCGCTCTTGTCCTTCCATGACAAAACCCTCTGGCTGATAGAGCAGCTCGATAAGATCGAGGTTCCTCATCGTCCAGCGCATCAGCCACAAAGTCATCCCCTCAATCTCAAAGAGACGACGTGGAATGTTACCCCTTTGACTTCTACGCATTTGAGGAATAGGAGACTCTTCATTTGATGGATGAGAACTACTCGAAGGCATGTCATTCTCAACTTTCTACAGAAGCTTGAGGAATGTCCTCTTCGACTTCTACTGTACGAGTTGGGGCGCCTAAATCTTCATCCATCTCATAAAGATTCATCTCTTGCTCGCATCACCTCTATTAGGAAAATCCATCTCAAGGAAATTCCGCATCTCGTGACTCTATCTCAGATACAGACCCATCAGGCTGCTCTCTAACAAACACATAGCCTTTGGAGTGTTCAGAATATCTTACAAAGATACACTTCTTACCCCTCAGGCCTAACTTCCCATGCTGATGAGAAGTATTGTGCACATAAGTAGCTGATCCCCAAGGTCGCATTCCGCCCAATTCGGGCTTTCTGCTAGTTCACATTTCATATGGCACTAATAGAAAAAAAGTAAATAGACAACGTTTAAAAAGCGTTGTAATAGGTCCTCCAAAAGTGTCGTAGTTAGCAGTGTCATCTATTAGACACAAATAGATAACGTTTAAAAAACGTTGTCTTTTGACACATTAGACAACGTTTTTTCAAAAAAGCGTTGTCTATTTGTCAAATAGACAACGTTTTAAGACACAAATAAACAACGATTAAAAAACGTTGTCGTATGACACATTAGACAATATTTTTTCAAAAAAACGTTGTCTATTGGACTCATTAGACAACACTTTTTTTAAAAAGTGTTGTTATTGTACACATTAGATAACATTTTTTTTCTAAAAAGCGTTGTCTATTTAACACATTAGACATCATTTTTTTAAAAGCATTGTCTATTTGACACAATTCACAACGTTTTTTTTTTAAAATACGTTGTATATTTACACATTACACAATATTTTTTTTAAAAAAACGTTGTCTATTTAAAAAACACAATCTACAACATTTTTTTCCAAAAAAACATTGTCTATTTGACACAATCCACAACATTTAAAGCCAAAAAGTAAGCATTCTATATTTTAAAATACCATACATTCCAATAATACCATACGTTTACAGTTTCAAATTCACTTGTCAATATAATTACTACTACGTACATTGAATTGCGAATTTGACTACTTCCACAAAATATACCAAACTATCCATAAAATTAAGATGTTGGCCTCTTCTTGTGCTAGCTCCACTGTAGTCAGCTTCTCTCTCAGCACTTCATTCTCCTTATTTGTCTTTTTCAACACTCTTATCCTTGCACAAAAGTCGATCCCTACATTGAAAATTTTGAATATCTACAGCTTTATGAACACAGTTCTCTTAACAACCAACAAAGCAAAAGCGCAAGAAATTGAACTTAAAACTTTAATGTCCTATTGTAATTAATACCTAAATCTTCCATACAGCATAGGTGTTCTCTTTGGTATTTTTGCAAATCATTAATATATCTTACAAAAAATATATCTTCAGTAAGCCAAACACAAACTAGTTATGCATCCCACACACAAAACAAAAAAAATAAAAATATTTATACATAGATATTTCCATTTAGTTATGCATGGCAAGCTTCAAGTCATAAATGTACCTAAACCAATCTCAAGCTCAAGCTCTAGTAGTACCCACGAATCAGTTCAAACTGGGGACTAAAACAGGGGACACCTTAAGACAAACTAGCACTAACCACAATCAGCATGAGTTACTATTACTTCGGTGTGTCATGGCTTATGAGCCTGCAATTGACATAAAATCAGTACAAACTCAAAGGACTAGATGGATTTCTCTACATAACAAACAAGCTAGACAGGAAACAAAAGCCCAAGTACAATTCAAAATTCACAAGTTAGTAACTGGAACAAACCCAACTCTACACATGAAATATATTAAGGATGGGGGAGATTTAGAGGCTGAAGGAGGGCATATCCAGTCAATTCTATGAAAACATACTTTATGAATATCATTTGATCACATCATAACCTTAAAAACAATACCACTATCAATAATTGTCCACTATAGCATCTCTTTCAGTTTTTCAGTACCAGGACACAACAATAATTCCAAGAAACCATTACAAAACACCAAAAAATAATTGTACCTTTTTTAGATACTTTTTGTGTAGTTTCAATGCTCCAATGCAAACTTTTTTGGCATCTAAATTTCCTGTTATGCTGTTCAATATCTGAAATCAACAAAATAATTTTGTTTTAAAAAAAATGAGCTGATAGGAAACAGTCAGGTAGCTACTGGATACATTGTATATATATTCTCTTAACTAATTTTTCAACCAACAAACATGCACCTCAACTAACTAACTCACTGTGAGGATGGTGTAGTGTATCTCTCAGAACCAACAAGCATGCAAGTAAAACAAACTGTAAAGTTTAAACTGTCTTGTTGGACATGCGTCTACCTAACTGAAAATAACTTTTGAAGTGGACGTTTCTACATAATTAAATTTTCTCAACTTATCAAGCTGACCTTGACAACATCGTCCAATCCACGAGCTTCTGCTAGTAATTTTGAGCTCTTGTCCTTCAGGATACTAGCTACTAAGAAAACAGAAATGGGGAATGCAGCTTCAGCCACCTTTGCCTCCACTTTTCATGTTTTCCCTTTTATACTTGCCGCATTGGCGTGTTGATTTTGCCTTTGCTTTAGATCCATCAGATTTTTCAGTAGGTGCGTCAGAGTCGTCCTCATACACAGAAAACAAATCTGGGTCATATTCCAGAGCCCACGTCATCTGTTGAAAGTTTAACAAGCACGGGAAAGATCATTTAAAAGACTAGAACCTTGTAACCTTGGGAAAAGAGTAAATAAACAAGGCAAACCAGAATTATTAACAAAAAGTAAAAGCAAGGATATGCAAGAATGCAAGGCATGGGGAGTTGTAATTGATTAGATTCAAAATGCCCTACAGAAAACCAAGGAAATCAAAAAAGCGATCTGCTCGTTCGATCTAAAATTCTTTTTTTTTCATTGGCTTTTTGGAGTAGGGAGAGGAGGGTAAGAGGGTGATGTCTCAGACCTGAATCCCATGTCTTTCCCACCTTTTGAAGAAATCTTTCAACAATTACATTCAAATAACTAGTTCTGATCCAAGAGAATTTAAACAAGCAGCAAATATTGTAATTACTACCAATTATTATCTCTTTTTCAAAATTGTGGCATGTATTTAATTCATTTGATCACATAATAACCGGCATACCAATTATTATCTCATATAGCATTTTATCTTAAGATATTCACCATCTCCTACCCCATCAAATTCAAACTTTTGGTTCCAGACAGGATTCGAAGTATTTTGATTACTTTTAGTTCTCTGGAGAGCCTGAAAAGAAGAACAACATTATCATTAAGAATTTTAACTGTAATTTGTCCAACTAACAGCATTATTGATATCCGACTTTGTATAGAGTTACCCATCCTGTTTATACACTACTTGATTTTGAAATGTAAATATGCCACAAATGGGGAGATACCATAAGTTTTCAATAAGGTTCTGAATATTGAGGAATAAGATTGCTATACCTTCCCATATTAAAGTTTAACATAAGGATCACACTTTCCAGATTTATCTTTAACTATAAGGTCCTTCCCTTCAAGGCTTCAACAATAGTCACATAAATTTTCCTACCAGTTCTTGTTGGAACTTGATGACCCATAGAGTGATGATGCTCGAGAGTTGAGATGGAAATCGTTCAAGCTATGAGAACCATCTGAAAACTGCCATTCTTTCAATACAAGTTTCATTGCCAACTGCAAATTTAATTTTAGCAAATAAGAAGCAAATGCAGTTAAAGAGGCAGTATTAAAAATAAATACTAGCTTAATATTTCAATTAATCCTAAGATTTTTTAATTTAATTTTTTTTTGGGGGGGTGTTTTTTCAGTAGGTAATCTTTAGTGACAATTTATAACTGCCCAATATGATGTAACAGACTTGTGAATAGAGCTAATGAAAATTTTCCATTGCTGATTTCTAGCAAAAAAAGTTGAAATTCCATCTAAGATCATATCCTAAGGTAAGAGCAGAATATACCTCCCCTGATTGAACTCCCTCAAATAGAACAATAATTTCAACTTCTTTCCCACAAAATTCAGCATGCTTGGCTATCGCACTGTATTATAGAGTCATCTGCAACATATTTCATCTGTGATCACCGGACATAATAATACATGTATCAGATGCCAATGAAGTTTCAGAATAAAAATGGGAAAGAGATTTAAAGTCGTTTGGGGGGGTGTATTCTCATGCATTTTTGGTTATTGACATGCTCATATTTTTAATTTCTTTTTGGTGCATATAAATCCTAAATGTGGTACTTAGAAGTTTATTGCTCAATATGGACCTAAAGAAAAGAATATTACACAGCAAAAGGTTAATAGTCGAGAGTGATAAAAAAACGTAATAAATCATCTTTCTTCTCTATCTCTGAACAACTCGTATCAAGGACTGATATACCGGGATTGTCTTCAACCGGCAAATTGTTTTGAGTCAATTTCTTATAGTTTGTGGTAACCCATGGTTTGGAATGATTAGCCCAATTAAATTAGCTTTCTTTTCCTACTTATTGGTTAGCGGATATTCATTATATTGTCATTCCCTCTGTAAATTGACATGCTTCTAATAAATAAAATTTTCAAAAGTCCCATACTAATGCCCAGTTGAAGAAAAATAACTCGAACATAATCCTTGGTCCACGACCTAATTAACGAGAACACTTGGTAGAAATTAACTGATTGATATACCCATAAAAGTAAAATTAATGAGTAGAAATACCTGGTTCTGATCGAAGAGGTCCTTGAACATGACGGTGCTCACCGGACGCCATGTAGATGCTAACGTCACAAAGAGTGTCGCAAATATTTTCGGAGATACCGGCGGTGGAAGAAGAAGCTCTGGCGACAAGAGGGGGACGAGGTGATTTTAGGGATGAGCGGACAGCGGTGACGGAAGAGTGAGATTGGGATGATAATCTATTATATGACTGGGGAGAAGATGAAGAAAAGAATATAGAAGAAGTATAATGAAGTTTAGGTTTATTTTTAGGAACATGTAATTGGTGGGATTTTGGAAGATATGATCATCTTCATCATCACCTACAACTACAAACTTCAACTTTTCTTTAAGCAGCAGAAGTTTGTGTGGGAGGGAGAGACTGACACAGAGAGAGTATCACTTACTCCTTCGATTACGGTATGATAAGGTATGAAATTGATGGACCTGGAGGGCTTGAGAGGGCTAGGGCTTCGATTGAGAGGTATGATAAGGGATGAAATCATGCTAGGGCTTCAATTGAAAGAAGAAAGAGCAGACAGAACAACAAGAACAAGAAGAAACCTCCGTGTTTTTTCAAGTCTATACAAATCAAACCTCCGTGGATTTTTAAAAAACAACGTTTTCTTTAAAAAACGTTATCACTTTAAAACAAAAAATTACCCATTTCAAATACACAACGCTTTTGTATATCAAATCACTAACACTTTCTCAAAAAAAGTTATGAAAAAATAAACCACAACATTTAAAAACGTTGTCTATTAAGTGTCATCTATTTACTATTTTGTAGTAGTGTGGGGTGGACTCAACTGATTTCGAAGGCACACGATTAAGTATATATGTCGCAGTCAACAATGCATCACCCCAATACGAGATAGGCAAATTGGCTTGCGCCATCATAGACCTAACCATGTCTACTAATGTCTGGTTCATTCTCTCCGCCACACCATTTTGTTGCTGGAGTTCTAGGGATTGTCAGTTGTCTGATTATCCTTTTTTCTTCACAGAAGTTCTTTAAACTGATCGGACAGATACTCGCGGCCTCGGTGTGACGCCCCCAAATCCGAGTTCTCTAACATCGAGTTTGGTGCTCACGATACATCAACATCATAAACATTCTATAACTATTGCGGAATAATAAACGTACATCGTTCATTAATATAAAGTCTTACAACAATAATCCCAAGGTTTTCTTAACCTTAACTTAAACTTACCTTTGCTATTACAAAAGGTTTACATAACTAATTATATTAGATTAGATAATAATTAAACATCTTTAACAACTACTATTCCTGAACCTTGCCCTTGCCTTTATCTTTCTTATTTAATGCCTCTGGCTTAGCTGAAATAAACGTCATGATATAGCAAGAGTAAACAACTAATTTGCTTAGCAAGTTTAAATACAAGGGAGATATATCATGATTAGAAAGAAATTTAAGCGTTCAATGTTCAACAATGGAATTCGATTGTGAAAGAACATGAATTAAGTCTCAATAATTGAATAATAGATGCTGAGTGGTTTGAAATAACCATGAACATATACTAAGGTTGTCAGTATTTAAACTGGTCCTTTTAGTAAATTTTGGTAGTCAAGGGGATCAGCCTTTCATACCCGGTGAATTATGCATAAACACTTAATAGCCGAGCAACAATTATTTTTCAATATAATGCTTTAATAGAATTGTTCTTTTCCTCAGTCTCGAGTCCTTACCAAATCAATTGGTTAAGAACAGCTTTTAAAATCTATTTGATTTATCAAATTTAAAACATATTCGATCTAGCTGACACAACTAGCATAGATCTATCTCATAAACAGTTCACGAATAAAAGAACTTTAATTGATTCACAGTTCAATAATTATAGAACAGGAATTCAGTTGCACAAAGTGCGATTAACAATAATCATTAAGGAATGTGGAATAATCAACAATAATTATCCACTAACATGCTTTGAAATAATAACTCGAGTTTGAGTTAAAGAACTTGCCTTGTCTGCGGACTACTGCTACGCAATTCTATAATCCGCTTAAGGAATTTAACTTATCCTTTTTGGAAAGACCTATCATAGATCCTTCAATTAGTATAACATATAATTATTCATAACATTATTATTCTCATATATTATCTAACATTAATCACATAATTAAATATTAGATATCACATTAATTCCTTAATAATATTATTGTCCCTTGATAATATTATTATTAAGTAAGTATCTTAACGCTTGAACAATATTATTAACCTTGTAATAATATTCTATTCGCTTCCTAATATTATTAATTATTTAATAATATTTTAGTCTCTCTCTAATATTATTAATCTTATTAGTCTTTAATTATTATTTAACACTAATTAAATAATAATTAATCAATATTTATCTTTATTTATTATTTAATATTAATTAAATAATAAATAATTAATGTATTAACTTTATTAGTCTTTAACTATTATTTAACCTTAATTAAATAATAATTAATTAATATTTATATTTATTTATTATTTAATATTAAATAATAAATAATTAATTAATCCTGATCCTTATTTATTATTTAATCTTAATTAAATAATAAATATTAATTAATTATTTATCCTTGAATAATAAATAATTAATTTACTTCATAAGTTTTTAATTATTCTTTCTTATTAATCTAAGAATAATTAATTATTATTGTTATTATTTATTATTTAATATTAATTAAATAATAAATAATTATTTTATAAATTTTATGTCAATGTAAGTAAGTAATTACATTATTATTATATAATCTTACTTAAATATTCTTTAATTATTATTTAATATTAATTAAATAATAATTAATCAATTGTTTAACTCTATTTATTATTTAATCTTAATTAAATAATCAATAGTTAGTTTCTTATCACTAATTCTACTTAATTATCACTTTAATATTTCTTAAATAATAATTAAATAGTTAATTATATTTAAATTATATGTAATTAGTTTAATAATCATTTAGTGGCATTAATGATTATTAATTAGTAGGTTTTAAATGATTTAAATGCATTTAAACCATTAATTACCCAATAATTACGTAACTGTTCAGAAAAATTCTGAATAAAATATTTTAATATTCTACATAATTTTAGAAAAATTTGGGTCCTGGACTTACCACCAGAACCGGTCGGAAAGTAGGTGAACCGGTCGTCGGAAAATTTTCCGGTTCGCCGGAAAATGCTGAACCGGTCATTTTCTATATTTTTCTTAAATATTTTAGCCTTTGTTGACAGTTTCGGCGTCCTTCACTAAAACCTCCACAAAATGAAATCTACAACTCCGTTTTAGGTCCAATTGGTATCGTTGGATTCGTTTTTTCCCGAACTACAATTTCCATATATCAAACACCAAATTTGGACACGTTTTGGTCACTAAAATTGAGCCGGAAGTGGACTGTTATGCACAGATTTCTAACAGTGAGGTATTTTGGTATAAAATTCATATCTTGCTCATTTTAAAACATTTTTGCATGATTCCAAAGGGATTTTGTTCTTAACTTAACCCTTTAATATCAGAAAAAGAAATTACAAAAAAATCATATGTAGATTTCAAAATGTGCAATTTTTACGGACAAGTTACGGTTTATTCGTCGGTAAAAATATTTTCAAGCATTTTGCTCAACTTTTCTACACAAACACATACTAATACACAAGTTAAAGCCATTAAACTTTATATCTATCATTCTAGCATGCTTCTAGATATTCAAAGCTTGAACTCCATAAAAATACTCAAAGCATACAAGATTAGTTTTTAGAGTTTTTTTTTTTTATACCTTTTGCTCTTAAAGGCTATCTTTCTTTGCTTTCCAAAGTAGGAGATATAGTTGTTGGTCATCCAAAAACTCTTCTCACAAGTTGCCGTGCACCTCCTCTATTTGTCCCTCTTGATTTTCCTTCTCTCTAATATTTTTGCTCTCAAACTTTCTCTAGACTTGAAAAAAATATGAAGACAACAATATACTAACTTTGCTCTCTAAGGACTTATGTCTTACAAAATCTATAGATATATAACTTATATCTATAGATTTGACCATCATTTGCCTAGCTTGCTTAATTACACAAGTAATAATTTTAAGTACAAAGTGGGTGAAATGGCCATGCTTCTTGTACTCCTTTCTAGTCCTTACAAGCAACCACTTTAAAAAAAAAATTCAACCACTCTCCAAGTGGGTCTTTCCCATTGTCGGCAGCCCACTCTCCAAATAGGCTAATTTCTTATTTTCTTTTAATGCTTCAATAGAATAATTAAGTTATTAGGAGTATTTTCCAAGTTGGCCAACAATTGGACTTTCCTATAAATCATTTTTGGGCTCACTCTTAAGTGTTTTGGGCCACTAGTATTCAAATGTTGTTAATTCAACATTTGGGCTACTAGTTTAATACATGTTGGCTAAGTTAACATAACAATATCCAAGTCCATAATCAAATAAATGAGTGGGCTTGGTTAATTAATTAACTAGGCTAGTCCACTAGCATTTACTTACTAATTGGACTATTATATATAATTAATCATGTTTCACATAAATTCTCAATAATTAATACCCATATTAATTAATTTACAAAAATCAATATTACTTACTATATTCAATTTAATTGAATATTTAATTACTTACTATCTTATCAATTGTTGGATATTAAAACTCTTAGGTTAGTCCACTAATTTAAATAACTATTAGTGGGACCTCCTTTAAACTAACAATTAGTCACATAAATTATTAATCACACAAAGGTTTAAATTAAATCATACAAAAGTAATTCATTAGAAATTAAATTCTTTATTTAATTACTAATGAAACTTGGAAATTCCTGATCATTACACTCGGTCAGTTCGAAGTGCCTTAACACTTTTATCTAACTGATTCTCGACCTCAATCAAATAACGTTTAAAGCAATCTAATGCCTCGGACTTATGAGAGATCAAAAAAGTGTACCCAGAGCGCGTATAGTCATCTACCATTGTGAGAAAATAGGAACGTCCATGCCTTTCTTTTACATTCATAGGGTCACAGATGTTTGAGTGAATGAGATGCAATGGTGTTTCTACCCTTGTGGCTTTACCGAATGGTTTTCTTGTTGATTTCCCTGCCAAACAATGTTCACATATGGGTAGATTGACCTTAGCGAGTGGGCCTAAAAGACCTGCTCGAGCTAACTTGGTCATTTCTATCTTGTCCAATATGGCCTAATCTAGCATGCCATTGAATTGAACCATCATAATCATTTTCAACAAGTAAGGAATAAGAATCACTACTATTAATACTAGAATCAATAGTATCCAAAACCATAAAACCATTCGTCATAAAACCTGTGATAACCCAAATTTTTGGTTAATATTAAAATAAGAATTAAAGAAAGAAAATTCTTATTAGATGATATGTTATGTGATATTGTAGTGCACAAAGGAATATATGTCATGCAATATGTGAGGTTGTGTATAATAAATATATTGGAATTATATATTTAGTATATGTAAGTAAAGTGTAGGAGTAAATTATTAAAGAGAATTAGATGGGTAAAATTAAAATAATTTATAATATTAAATTATTTTAATGTGCTAAATTGATGGCATTAAATATACTTCATGTATAACCACTATTTTATGGAAGAAATCATATATTACATTATAAAGTGTAATGTATGCATGTATTTAAGGTGGTGAATATATTAATATATTTACTACAGTTAGATAAATTGTGAAGGCAATTTATAGAAAGGAAAGAAAACAATTGGATATATGATATAATGTTACATGGATAATGGTATAATATTAATATTATACCAAATGATGTAAAGTAAAAATATGAGATGAGACCCCATATGTAAAATATGTATATTGGTATCAACTAGTTAGTAAATTAAATTCATATTTGAATAAATGATTGAATATATTAAATTATATATTTAATATATAAATAAGTTGTTTGAAAACAATTTATGGAGAGAAGGAGGAAATTAAATTTAATTATACAATATAAATTGTATAATTTAAATAAGTTATTTAAACTATATATGAGAATTAAATAACCTAAATAGGTTATTTTTAGTTAGTGGTCCTAGTATTTTAATTATATACTAGTGACCTAATCTAAGAGATGTGTGGATCATGTATAAATCTATTAAAATATTTTATATGAATATGTGAGTAAGTGAATATGAATATTATGTGAATTGTTTATATTTGTTTATTATATAAACAAATAAAAGGAACTAATATAATCCTAATTATATATTAGGAATGAAGGATTGAATAACTTAAGGGTTATGAGATGGGAGAATAATAGTATTTATAATATATACTAATTCTAAGAGATTTATTTTATATATCTCAATTAATTAATTTTATAACCTAATTAAGGTAAGTTTAATTGGGTTAAGAAATTAAATATACTTGAGTAATGATTTAAATTTCAATTGAGTACATGAAAACCCTAATTAAATGATTAGGATAAAATATAATTAAAAGTATTGGACTATAATAATATCATAGCCTAAGAATTTAAACAGAGTTCAAGTGAATTAAGATTTAATGGACTAAGGAGGTTATATTATTTAAACGAGCCCAATTATTTAATTAAGCATTGGACTTGTAGATAAATTAATTTAATGACAATTTAATTATTAACTAGCCCAATATAACATGTATATGGCAAGTTTAATAATAGTCCAATTTAATTATGGGTGAAAACCCAAATTCATTTTTGTTAGTAAGTAAAACAAAAAAATATAAGCCCAAAAGAATTATACTAATGGCCCAAGCCTAAGCCCACTTGAGGGAGGGCAAATTAGGCATTGTATATGTATTAAATAAAACAAAAATCAATTGGATGTCCAAGGCCATGTGGCCGAAAATTGGAAGAGGAGCAAAGAGGGGAGTATGTAATAATTATGCTAACTTTATTAGGTAAGTGCTTTTTGTGGGGTCAAATAATAAATGGTGCCACCACCTTTTAAGTTGCTTGCAAGCAAACAAGTAATAATGAGATAGAGATAGGATGAGAATTTGTAGAGATATGGATAGGTAGATATGATTTATCTATTCATTATTACTCATTTTGTTCTCATCTTATTTTCCAAAGAAAGAAACGGGCAAGAGAGAGAGAAAGATAAAAAAAAAAGCAAAGAAACAAAAAGAAATAGAGAAAGAGAAAGAAGAGGATGGGTCGACAGCCCTTAGGGAGAAAAAGAAGGAGAAAAATACACCATGAAAGAGAAGAAAAAGAAGAAGAAGAGGAGGAAGAGGAAAAAGAAGAAAAATAAAAGGTATAACACCTATTTTTCTAAGCTTGTCTCTCATTTATTTTATGGATTAGATGAAAAAGGAGTTCATGATTTAGAAGTTTAAAACCATATAATATATGTGTTTTTCATGGATTCAAGTTTGGATCTAACTATTTCAAGTGTTAGAAAGTGAATCAAAAGAAAAGAAAAATAATTTTTTTAGTTTAGGAAAACCCTAACTTTTATGTACTTTGGATGTTCACCATTTTTTATCTACACCTTTTTTTCGCGATCCGTCGAAGAGAGATGCTAGATATATGTGTTGACTAGTAAACCCAAGTGGTAGAACTCAAAAATCTCGTTTCTCAAAGTCGTGGTGTGGGTTTTGGCGAAAACAGTCCCGTTTTCTATAAAACTGTTTTGAATCAATCTGAAACGGGGGAAATTTCGTCCGCTTTTTGTGCTTTAAAAATTCTGAAAAAAATTTAGAGTGTTAATATCAGAAGATATGAAGGTCCTGTAAAAATTTGAGAATTTTTGTCCATACGGTTTGAGAGATATGAATTTTACGGTGAAGGGTTATTTTTATGAAGCCACCCGAATAACTCTGTGTATAAGTCCAAAAATTATGAAATTTGTACTGGAAGTACATATATATAACAGGAGCTTATCCTATAAATTTTAGAATTTTTGGAGTTAATCTCGATTTATGATAAATCTGAGAAGATTTGGCTATTATGGACTATTTAAATATAGTAAATGTATTTTAAAAATTTTGAGAAAAATATATGTTCAATGTGGGACTATATTCTGCCAAATCCCAGAAAAGAAATAATTTTGGGACTGATTTGGTATTTTTTATATAAATGATGTTATATGGATATATGAGTTTAATTAAATATGTGATGTGAAAAATATGGAAAATACGGTTTTATGACTTGAGACCCTTAAGCATGGAGTATGCAGGTTTTTGATGAAGTTTTGGGTTGGTTGTGAAGTGTTATGGTGTTTATGTCATTTTAAAATGCTTTAATAAGTTAATTAAGGAAAGAAAAACAATTAAAATAAATTATTTATTAATGTGATTAATGACTTAAATTATTTTTATATGACTAATAATATTGGATTGAAATATTATTAGTAATGTTTGACTTCGAAGTTATTAAAAGGTTAATAACCTTAGCTTAAAATATTATTAAATAATTAATAATATTAAATGAAGAATTTAAAATGAAGAATTAAGTTATTTTTCAATATAGTTGTTGAATTTGATATTCAATGAACTATATTATGCTTGTAATAGACTAAAATAAGAATTCAGGGTGCTGAATTGGATTTTGGGTTGCTGAAATGATTTCGGTCTGTTAAAACTGATTATGGTCTGTTGAAATGGTGGTTTCAGGATGCTGAAATGAAATTCGATTTACTGAAATAGTATTTCGGTTTACTGAAAGGTTATCTAGCTTACTAAGATAACATATAAAGGGGAAAACTTATAAGAATAGGTATAAGTTATGACGTGATGAAAAGATTATCAAAGTATAATGATAATACTAAGACTAAAGTGTAATGTCTAATACTTAACTTTGTGATTGAAGGTTAGACAAGTTAATATAAGATGATGAGATTCTAAGTGAGTAAAAGATAAGTCTAAAGTAGTACAGTCGTACTCTGCAATAGTTGATGTATAATAGCTGGGCTAAACAATTCCTTTAGTGAGCGGAGGTATATACGAATTAGTAACCGATCTAACTCACTGTGAAAACAGTGTAGACGAGACGGAGCTAATTTGTTGGTTGTTTGTGGGAAATCACTCAGTATACTATATTGAATACTATTAAAGACTAGATGTGTGCTAGGTTTAGACTTGTGGATGTGTATGGTGTTAAGGTTATCTAATATTTAATAATGTGTTTAAATATTAGATAGTTTACTTATAAAGTAAAGATGTTATAAGTAAAAGTATGATATGCTAATTGAAAGATCAACCTTATATCTGATAGGTCTTTCCAATAAAGAGAATAAATTAAATTGCGTAGCGGTAATCGACTATGCAGGCAAGTTTCCTTAACTCAAACTCGAGTTGTTATCTCAAAGCATGTTAGTGGCTTAATTATTTATAATTATTCCACATCTTTGATTATTGATTCGCACTTAGTGCAAATTGCATATGTTCATCAGGTATGAAAGGTTGATCACCTTCATTACCCTAAGGTTCAGTTAAAGTTATTCATGGTCCTTGTGACATTAAACATTATTGATTCAGTCATTCAATTATTGACATGTTGATTCATGTTTTTTCACAATTATTATCTTGTTAAAAACTTGGAAGCTTATTATTCTTTCAATCATGATATATCTTTATTGAATTTAAACTTGCTGGGCAAAGTAGTTGCTCACCCTTGCTATATCATGATAATAAATTTCAGATTAAGGCGAATGCTTGAAGAAAGACAGAGACAAAAGCAAAGTACAATAATAGATTGTTGTGCGAATAACTATTTAGTTATTTTATGTAAACCTTTTGTAATTTTGAAGGTATGTATTCAGTTAAGATTAATAAACCTGAGAGAATTGTTATAGAATTATGTGAAATAAACAATATATGTTTATTATTCCGCATTAGATGATAGAATATGTATGATAATGAAGTACCGTAACGTACCAGGTCCGAGGTTCTAGGGACCCGAATTTGGGGGCGCTACAAAACCATATCCAAAAACATTTGTCCCATTCAAAATTATAACACCATTATTCTCAAAACGAATAGAGTATCCTAAACGTAGTACTGATAGAACAGAAAATAAATTCATGCCAGACATCCGGTGCATAAAGTACATCATATAGGATCAATGCAGAGCATCCTCGCATTTCCAGTTTGTAAGTGACAATGCCTAGCACGTCCACATGACTGGAATTGTTCCCCGTGTATACTTTTCTGCCAGCCAAAATGCGGCGGTACTCCACAAATTCGGTCCGATCACGTGCTATGTGGTTCGTTGCTCCGGAATCTACAATCCAAAAATAGAGAGAATAAGCAACGAATACAGTGGAAGACACTAAACACATAGCTTGATCAAGACAAATGAGTACTTGCTTCGGCTCAATGCAGTCACGAGCGAAGTGTTCTGCTGTGCCACAGCTGTAACAAATCAACTTGGCCTTGTCCTTCTTGCCAGAACTACGTTTACTTCTCTTCCTCTTGGAAGTACCAGCCTCTGCAACCTTCTGAGGCGCATTAGCATTGACAATCTCTATTTATCGAGCCTTTAGGCGTTCATCCTGTAGTCGTTCAGTCTTTAAATGCTAAACCTCTAGCTACTCAGCTTCTAAGCGCTCGAGGTGATGAAAAATAACTTTCAAAGATTTAATATTTTCATCTTGAGCTATGTTAATCTTGAGATTGTTCCAATTGATGGAAAATGAACATATCACTGCCCGAATTTGTTGTTCATCTAATAAAGGGTTGTCAGCGGCTCCTAACGCTTCAATCATATTCGACATGACCTGAAGATGTTCTCTAAAGGTGTGTTCATCTTTCTTTGTATAAATGTCGAATTTGGTAGTTAAGAGATACAACCTACCCATGTCCATTTTCTTTTGAGAAAAGAAAGGGGGAGAATCTTATTAGAGATATTCGAGTAATTCATCACAGTATATAAATCATCTTTTACCGTATGAATCAAATTAACATAAAAATAATATAACATAAATATAGAAGGGAGACTTCGCCAGCTTAGGAATCACAATCCGTATAAATGTCTAATTATTTAAATTTAATTTTTCAGCGCACAAGATGTGTAATTTAGGGAATAATTTAATTAAATTACTACAACATAAATCACTCCCACTAGGAACAGGGGTATTCATGTAATTATAGCATGATAATTTAATTTCAAGCATCACATATTAATATTCCAAAATTATTAACAAAATAAATTAAATAATAGGCATTAATACTCAATTAATATACCAAGTATGCTATAAAAACATTCAAAAAAAATTCAACAGTATATTAACATCACAAAATATCACTGTAATTTTTTGAAATTTATTTTGATAATTTTGCTAGTTATCACAATTAATTAATCATGCATAAATAGATGGAAATTAACCAAAGATATCCAAATCTGTTAATTTCTTCCAAAAAATTTGTAACAGTAGATTATCATCATAAAAATGTTGCTATAATTTTCTGGAATTTTCTGATAATCATGCTAATTATCATAATTAATAAACTATTGCATAATTAATTGGAAACTAACCAAAAACTATCAAAATCAGTTATTATCCTTTGAAAAATTCACAATAGTAACTTAATATCATAAAATAGTCACTGCAATTTTCTTGGAATTTTTATGATAAGTTTGCTAATTTTCATAATTAATAAGCCATTAATTAATAGATAAAAAATTAACCAAAATTAGCAAAAACAGTTAATAATTCAAAATTCCAAGGAAACATCAATTACATGCTAATAATTAATTTCTGTTAATTTTTCATAATTTAATAATCAATATTTTTTAATTATTTTATTTAATTTCCATGATTAAAATAATTAAGAAATCATTTTTTGGAAATAATAAAATAATTAATTTCTAGCGAACCGGATCAGTGCGCAGGTCAAAAGCCCATGTCAAACCGGTCAGGCGGGTCGGACCGGATCAGGCGGGTCAAGAAAGCAGGTTAACCAGTCAGACGCGGAGCCACAAGTGTGCTGCATAAGCAGCAACCGCGCATGGCGCACGCGCGTGGGTAGCGCAGCAATCCGGCGAGCGATCTTCTCCGCCTCCGTTCGCGACGCGGCTTTTACTGTTCTGATCGACTGGTCCTGGGCTTTCGAATGGTGTGCTCAACCACCACTTTAGGAGCTACCATAGAAGAGATGTGATGCACACAACTCCCACTGAGAGTGGGATTGCGCTTCATCTTCAACCTCCAGCCATCAGATTTACCAATTCGCGACCCAAACTTTGAGAGGCCATATCTCATCTAATATAAGTCCGATTTAGGCGTATAATATACCGTTGGAAAGCTTACAACATATACTACGCATACATATGAGAATCATGTAAATCGGACAACCACAGAAAGAGTTATGGATGTTCAAAATAGGATGTTTGCAAACTAGGGTTTCAAATTAATTCTAAAATACAAATCCAATTAAACCCAAAATATGCAGATCATATACACTGTACGTGTTTAGGATACAATATACTGCAATATTAACCTAAAAAGTAAAGGGATAGTAAAATCTCATAATTTACGATCAATTCATTCAATATTTGTCTTTTATTCCAAGGCCTAACTTGTATCCGTGCGCTTCATATTCGATCTCATAGATACATATAGAATTCTGCGGAAAGCCGTATTCGATGAAAGTCGTATGTACGGCTTGGAGGGAGATCTTTCATATCTTTCGATCCAATCAGGGGATCGAATTGATTATAGAAACATGAGTTTAATTAGTCGATTTATTACTAACATTTAGTTTAACTAAGTTTGCCATTAATGATATTTTCAAGCTTTTTTTAAACATGCAATTAGAGCTGCAAACGAACCGAACCGAACCGAACCGAACTCGAACACTTTTAGTCGAACTCGAACATGTTCAAGTACCTTGATCGAACCAACAACTATGTACGAGTTCGGATCGTTTGGTGTTCGCGAACAGTTCGCGAACAAGTCGAACATAAGCTTGTTTGCGAACACAAACTATATTCGCGAACACAAACTATGTTCACGAACACCAAACTTGTTCGCGAGCACAAACTTGTTTCGCGAACACAAACTTGTTTACAAACACAAAATTATTCACGAACACAAATTTGTTCACGAACACAAACTTAGAACTCTGAAGCAAAAAACAGTTAAATAAATATAAAAAATGTTTTCTCTAAGAGTTTAAGTATTCAATCAAAAATTAGATTAATTATTATAATCATCATTCATCCAAAAAGACCAAAACCAAAAATGATTACTTAGAACTTAGAAGTTATAATTATTTAACTTAAAAGTTAAAAGTTAACAAATACTTAAAAATTATTGATTTACAAATATCAACAATCAAATATTAATATCGAAAATTCTTTCAACTCTTCAAGGTCCAACCACTTCAAGTAGAGTCTAAAAATAAATAATTATCAAAAACTCACAATTTAATATTAGTAATATATTTCTTTTGTTGTCATTTTTAATTAATATTCAATTTTTTTACAATTTTTAAATTTAATATCTAGTTTTTATTTTCGATCTTCAAATTTATGTATAGTTTTTTAAAGTTTTAAAATTATTCAGTAAATAATTTAATGATTATTACTCTATTACTGAAGTCTCGATACGTACATTGAAGACTTGATTTCTCTATTCTCTATCTCGATTTTACAATTTCAATAACTCATGTACATGTAAGCAACTGTATTGTATCATTCTTTAATTAATGTCAAATTGTCATTGCATGATGATTAATGACTTTGTTTATGTGCTTTATGACATGAGTTATAATTTATTAAATTATTTGGGATGTAAATTATAATAATCCAACAATCATTGTTTAAAATTTTATAAAAATTTAAAAATTATTTTAATTAAATTAGAATTTAGAGGTGAAGAAGTACACATTATTTTTATTAATTATTTAATAAAAAAGTTTACTTATAATAAATTGTTAAAAAAACAAAAAGATGTTTAGGTAATAAAAAAATAACTATAAATTTAACAATTATTAATAAGACAAACTTTAAAATTTAATATGAAATAACCAATTATTTATATTTAGAATTTTAGAAACAATTTAAACATGTAATTAAGAAATCGAACTACTCGAACCGATCTCGAACTTATCGAACCGAACTCGAACCTATCGAACCGAACCGATCTCGAACTTATCGAACTGAACTCGAACTTACCGAATCGAACCGAACTCGAACTGTTCGCGAACAAAGACGAACCGAACCACATGGTTCGCGAACATGTTCGATCGAACAAGCGAACAGAACACTCTGTGCGAACTAGACTGGACTAGACTAACAAGTCGAACTCGAACTCGAACCGAACCGAACCGGTTCGCGAACAGTTCTGTTCGTTTGCAGCCCTTCATGCAATCATGGCATAGTGTGTAAATATAACATACATAGCATACATGAGATCTTTAAACCATGCTCTAATACCAATGAAGGAATTTTATACGCATGTTATTCATATATTTACACATAATAGGAGGATTAAAGGCATACCTTTTGAAGCGTGATTGAACCTTTGATGCGAAAAACCTCCTGCTATTACTGAAACCCAACGGACGTCTCCAAACTACGATCGAGAACGGAACGCTATATCACAGTTCGTAGCAATTAGGTTTGGTCTCTATATATATGGGAGCGCTCTGTATTTGGCCAAAACTCAATGAATCGTATGTTAATTGATCGTCTGAGGAATATGGATATTTAATACGGAAGTGATTGAACCACTTTCCCACGTTCTCTCCACATTAAGTCATGTGGGAAGTCAGTTAAATAAATCTACTGGGTCGGATCCTCCATGGATGACCCATTTGGATACTCAATATCCAACAATATACCAACTGTATTAGTTGGAAATGAGAGTTTAGTTTACATTTTTTCATATATATATATACGGTCCGGATCTTAACCTTACCCTTTATCCAACATATCTTGCTTACCTCTTTAGTGACGAACCGGGCGACAGTTTGGTCCGTCGCTATATATACAACCGTTGTCTTAGCTTTTAGCGACGGACAACATATAGACGACGGTTGTATATATAGCGACGGTCGTCCGATTCGTCGCTAAAAGGAGTAAGCAATGTATGTTGAATAAAGGATAAGCTTAAGATCCGGAGCTAATATATATATAAAGTTTTGGGTACAAAATATATTATGACTAAAGTACTATGTAAACATGGGACCCGTGTTAGCATCAGCCTTTGATATTATGCTAAATTAAGATGCATTTAAATGCTAATCATCGGTCCCGGCCTTCCTACCTAGCTAGCTCCCATCAATGTGCATTCATTTTCACATCCTACTAGGGACGCTTGTGTTTATGGTCATTCATAAGGACATTAGTAATATTGTAGTTGGTCTGTAGGTAGGTGTGCCCTTCATAGCTTTGTTTGGAATACATTCGAAAAATGATCAGCTGTATATGGTTGGTTAATTTCAAATAGTACTAATGTTTTTTTTTTTGTGTGTGTGTCGCTCTCTTACATTTACTAGCTAAGTTTAACTTAGTAATAATGAGTTTTATAAAAATTACAAAACATTTCTGAAATTAATATTCATGTAGTACTAAGAACCCAAATAACAACTGTCACTCACAATTTTACCGCCAAATTCCTCAACCACTCAAACCACATAGGTAAAAAGTCAGCCAAATTAAGCCTAACCTATATCTATATATAGCCAAAATTAGTGACATAGAATATAGATACACATACATACAGAAAAAATGCAACTGAAGCTCAACAAATTTTCCCTCTCCTCTCTCCTCACTTTCTCTCTCCTCATTCCTCTTTCTCTCTCTACTACCCCTAATACTAACCCGGACTCCACCGCCTTGTTAGCTTTCAAGCTCTCTTCAGACCCCTCAAACTCTCTTCCTTGGCCCCACCCGGAATCTGACTCCGACCCCTGTTCATGGCTCGGTGTCACCTGCCACCCCTCCACCCTCCGAGTCACCAAACTCGTCCTCAACCACCTCAACCTCACCGGGTCAACTCAAACACTAACTCCTTTAACTCAGCTTCGACACCTCAGCCTCCACCATAACCGCCTCTCCTCCGCCCCCAGCCTCGCCTCCTTGCCCAATCTCAAGCACCTCTACCTCTCCCACAACCGCTTCTCCGGCGAATTCCCCGCCGGAGTCTCCGACCTCCACCGCCTACTCCGCCTCGATTTCTCCTATAATCATTTTTCCGGAGAAATTCCGTTAATCGAGTTGACTAGGTTGCCGCACTTACTCACCCTCCGCCTCGAGTTCAACTCGTTCACCGGAACCCTAAAATCAACCCCCTCAAGTTCACTTATCGAATTTGACGTCTCTGGCAATGACCTTGCCTGGAAAAATCCCAGACTCACTTTCAAAGTTTCCGGCGACGTCATTCACCGGAAACTTCGGTCTCTGCGGCGAGCCGTTGTCGTCGAATTGCTACAATAGGACAGTCCATAGCATGCCAAAGGCGGGAGGCGATTCGGCACAAATCAGGGTTGGTGATGAGAAAATGAAGAAGAAGGTGAGGGATAGTGTGAAGCTAATGATCATTAGTGTTGGTGTAGTTGCAGTTATAGCGACGGTCGTGGTCGTCACGTGGTGTTGCTATAGTAGGAAATATAAAAGAAATAAGTATGGAGGGAATAAAGAAAAGGCTGGAGGGTATAATAGTAAAATTCATGGTAGAAGAAGCAGTAGTCATGAAGAGAAAATGGTGTGTTTTGAGGGGTGTAAGGGTTTTGATAAGGTGGAAGAGTTGTTGACAGCTTCGGCTGAGATGCTGGGAAAAGGGAGTGTGGGGACCACTTACAAGGTGGTGATGGACGGTGGTGATGTGGTGGTGGTGAAGCGGGTGAGGGTGAGGGAGAGGAGGAATATTAAGAAGAAGGAGATTGATGGGTTTTTGAGGGATCAAATTGGAGGGTTGAGGAACCCTAATATTTTGAGCTTGAGGGCATTTTCTTGTTCAGAGGATGAGTTGCTTTTGGTCTATGATTTCTTACCTAATGGAAGCCTTTACAATCTTTTGCATGGTTAGCTTTTCATTTCATTCTTCATGTGTTATTCTTTTAATCCTTCCTTAATATATAATTAGCCATGCATCTAATTATTAACATTTAATTACTATATACTACCTCCTGTCTCGTAATAAGTGTTTTTTTAGCTTAAATCACACAAACCAATACACAAGCTAAAATGACAAAAATATCCTTAATATACTTTCTTTGTTTTGTTTGAGACTTTTTTTATTGCCTTTTGGTCTTTCTTTCTCTTTCTTCAACCTTTCAACTTCCCAATAAATATCATTGGTTGCATAAGGCCACATATGAAAAAATATTATAAAAATTGTATTGAAATTCTAACACATCACTTATTTTGAAAAAAAATGTTAAGCCTAAGAAGGCACTTATTGTGGGACGGAGGTAGTATATATATATATATATAACCTCTGGACAGTTGATATTGTCGAACAAATTAAAAATTATTTTGTCAGAACAATTAGTGGAGCTTTACATCCAACTAAAAATATAAAACAAACCAACAATCAAATTGTACAAATTCTTAAAAACACTTTTAATCATGTAACTTTTCTAATTTAGGAAATAAACTGAACCTTAAAATTTAGAAAAATTGAATTAAACCTTTTTGTCATCGGAGTACTAATGCATGTGACAAAACATGCCATGCACGTCGTCTCCGGTGATCGTAAGATTTTATGTATCAAAGTATAAAAAATTTGAAGGTTCAGGATTATTTAATTAGTTTAAACATTGGAGTTGATTTCTAAAATTAGTAAAGTTAGACGGTCTAAACCTACCTACATATATATTAAGTTTCATATCCTTACATGTAATTAATGTCTTTTATTGTTCATGCATATAATCGGACTATCTTTAGCGATGGATAAAATAGTCACTAAAACCGTCGTCATAGGGTCTGAACAGGCTATAACGACGGTTCTAGGCTATAGCGACGGTTCAAATCCTATGACGACGGTTTTAACGACGATTTTGTCCTTCGCTAAAGATGGTCCGCATATATATGAATAATAATTACTCAACAAGCATATAAATTTCAAACTTGTTATTTGCAAATTAATTATATATAGTTTTGATTCTTAAACTGATCAAAATTTGCAGGAAATCGTGGACCGGGAAGAACACCACTAGATTGGACAACAAGGTTAAGGCTAGCTTCAGGTTCAGCACAAGGCCTTGCATTCCTCCATTCTCAAAATAACTCCAAACTCTCCCATGGAAATCTCACATCATCAAACATTATAATTGACCACTCAGGCAATGCTTGTATATCCGATATCGCTTTAAACCTGCTATTGCAAATGCCATTTTCGCCAAACAATGCCTACAAAGCTCCAGAACTAACACAAGTACTGATCAACGACACCGCCACGAATAATAATAATTACTCCAAAAAATGTGATGTCTATAGTTTTGGAATCATTTTGTTGGAGATTCTGACAGGGAAAACGGCAAATGTTGAAGGAGAGGGGAGTTTGGCTAATTGGGTAGGGAGAGTAATGGTGCAAGAAGATTGGAGTTGGGAATTGTTTGATTTTGAGCTTTTTAGGTACAAAGAAATGCAAGGAGAAATGGTTGCACTTTTGCATGTTGCATTGCTTTGCCTGGCTTTATCGCCTGGCGATCGGCCGGAGATGAGTGTTGTGCATAAGATGGTTGGTGATATAATTAGGGTTAAGGGTTGTGGAGAAAGAGAAGGAGAAGGAGAAGGTCAGAATGAGCTCTCTTCTGGTTCATGTTCTCTTTCAGAAAGTACTACTCTTAATTTTACTAGTAACTAGCTAAGCTAGTTAGGTCATATGATTTAGTTTAATTTGTTTTGTAGTAATTATTTTGTAACTGGCTTTTGGTTGGTAATAAATTTTGATTGTTGACTTGTGTTCAAACATGATTGATAATATTTTCTAGATGCCTTTTTCACACAATTGAATTGAGTGATACAAGGAGTGTAATGATCATGGCTAAAATGTTCCTTTAAATTTGACCATCGCTCTTTAATTAATTCAAACCCAAATTTGGCTTTTGATCAACTTATATCTGTGACTTGTGGGTGATTGCAACTATTCAAGATTTCAGTACAACTGACACAGTCCAAGGTGGAGTCCAAGTAAGTTTTTCAGCTTATTGTTTAGTATTTAAGGAATATTTTTATGGGTTTTAGGGTTAACTTATTATTATCATATTTATGAAATATTGTGACTGCTTAGTCAATTTATCCAAATTTTGTGAATTCATGTGATTGCAAAGTACATAGATTCAATTCCATGTGTTTGTTTCTATTCTCTATCCGTCTTCCGTTGTGTCAACAACGATGACTGTATCACAAAAAAAAATGTATGGTTAGATTGGTTTCTCATCACTCTCATTAAATTGGTCATGTATGAATGAAAGTGGAAATTGAGGTGAAGTACAATGGATTTTGCACTATTTTTTGACTTAGTGCTAAATATGATAAGCATGCAGCCAGGAGGTTGAACATGACTGATAGTCCCATATTCCAGTGGTGCAACAATCTGGATTTGGCAGGACTGAAAAGCACTTGTTGGAAATAATCAGCTGGCTTTGATAGAGACATGACTAATTTTGTGAACCTTGTAATATGTAAAACAGATAGATAAATAGATAGAGGGGAGGAGGATAAATACAAAAGAGGATGATTTATAGGTCACATGAATTGGACAAATGTTATTGCTTAATTTAAGAAGAGCCAATTTTTTCTGTTAGGGCTGGATGGCAATGGACTGGCATGTGGGTCCTAGCTGTTGGTCACTTACAAGTTGCATGGAATATTTGTCCAATATCAAAGGGTCATGTTAAAACAATCTAGAAAAACATTCTCTTAGATTGTTACAATTAATCTAGAAGTAGCTCAAGATTTCCCATGCAAGTGAGAGACAGTTGTGTTGAAATCTAAGCCTCTTTAAGTTGAAATATTCTTTTTAATTATTATTTTAAAATAGCTTGTAGTAGTTTAGTTAAATTCATTAAACTATATATATATATATATATATATATATAGAGAATAATGTTAGAGACATAACTTATTCTACAACTATTTTACAATTTGCTGATGTAGCATACTCCACCTCAGTTTTTACGTGGGGCCGAAGACTACATTAAAACAATTTATTCATCAATATGCTGAGGTGGAGTATGCCACATCAACAAATTGTAAAATAATTATAAAATAAGTTGTGTCTCTAGCACTACTCATATATATATATATATATATATATATATATATATGTCAATCATCCATAACATGTATTTGCTATGGATCAAAAATAAGCAAATAATATCTCCACCTTACATTACAATTATCAACGGTGGAGATTAAAAAATATTACTCGCCTTCCGCCTAGTCTAACCAGCGGACTGGAAAAAAAAAATCAGCATGTCGATTATGCCCATGCCCCCATCAACGCCATCGATATTAAAAAAGTTAGACTGTCTGCTAGTTAAACTAGCTGATGTAATGTCCATAAAAAAAATTTCAGCCCGCTAGTTAAACTAGCAGAAGCCGAGTAATATTTTTTAATTCCCACCGTTGATAATTGTAATGTAAAATGGAGATGTTATTTATCTATTTTTGATCCATAGTAACATACTATGGATAATTGCCCATATCTATATATATATATATATATATATATATATGATGATGAAATTGTAATTTTTAAATATATTAAAGTTATTGAGGTCATGATTAACTAGAAAATCAAACAATGATTAAATGTAAAAAAACATAACCTTGGTTAGTTAACAATTAGCAAAAAACCTATACTTAAAATCTTATCACAGAAATTACCTAGAGAATTTTTTGTTTTTGCATGTAGCTCAAAAAATGAACACAAACATAAGAAACTCAAATAATGAGAATATATACCAAAAATCAATTATATATTTATGGCACACTTGATTTCTACCTCTTGTTCTTTGTACATCTCCCTCCAGAAAAAAAAATTAAACTAAACGTTCAGATTGTCTTCTTGTTCTTGCTGATGAAATCCACACCAACTTGTACCGCTGATGTGCCGCCGGTTTTATAAGAACGTCTACTAAATTCTAGCGTTACAGTCTAACCACTATTCTATTCCGCTGTGTCGTATTAACTTTTCTGAATCAGATGCGTGGACGAACATTTTTTCCTGCTCCGGTGCACGATGACCGCTTAGGCACAAAGACGTCGTCCTGATTTGAAGGTCTCACAAAGTCCAGAACAAGCGAAGCTAACTCATCTTGATGGGAGGTGTATTCATGGTCAGCTCCTTCTAGAATGTGCAATCTGTGATTCGCAATGTACTTGGCAAACTCCATGGCATCTTCGACTGGTACTGTTTCATCCTTGGATCCGTGAACAGTCAACACACTAATAAAATAAAATAAAAGCAGAAGAAAAACGGCAGATAAGAATTTTAAACAAAATGAAAAATATAAACAAGCAATCGTTTTCTACTGAATGGGGATGACTAGCGACTACTGGCCATCTGTGAAGGCACTCGGCAGAGACTTTCAACAATAAGAGTTGCATTTGTAAAGAAAAATGTTCCGAAAAGAGACCCATTTGGGACATTTCTTTTTATGGTAATATAGAATGACACAATGTACACACAAATTAACCACCATAATTTCATTATCATGCCAGCACTACTAAACTAAACATTTAATTAATCTACTGAATGGGGATAACCAAGCGACTACTGGCCATATGCAAAGGCAGAGAATTTTGACATATAACTGACATGGAAAAACAAGATCATACTTTCCGTTGGACAACAAGAGTCTCATTCGCTAAAAAAATTGTTCCAAAAAGAGTTCCATTTGTTTTCATGGTAGTAAAGAATGACACAATGTCCTCAAATTTCACAGCATAATTTCATTATCATGAATCACTATTCACTACTATACTAAGCACTTAATAAATTTAGGGGTAAATGTGGAACAAAAATATACCATTGAAGTTTGTATAATTTGCAAATTGGACCTTTTCTTTGGAAAGGAGGTAGTATTTCACAAATTTTATCGACAAAATGGATTGTAATTTCTCACCTGCAGTTTTGTTGAATCATTTGGGATGCTGCATGCATATCAGTTGTTAGACGGTCCATCAAACTTGCTTCAGTCACGCAATACTCTATCTTTCCTACAAATTTATAAAGATATCAAACAGATACAAAAATAATTTACTGACAATCCTGCTATTCATTTAACTACCAATAATTGTGATTCTACGGCAACAGATGTACCCCTCCCCTTGAGCATATTATAGACAAGGCATTAACTAATTATAGTCAACTACCATTAGAAAACAAAATGAAACAGAGAAGTCAACACATGAAGCCGAAAAAGTAATGTTACTAGAGACGAACAGAAAGATGCATGGAAACAGTGTTTAGCACAAACCGATAGAGTAACTATGCACTTTAATGCTTACCTCTTCTATTTTTGACATCTATAAATCCATTTTGTTTGATTCTTTGTAAAAAGTCTTTACCCAGGCGTCCTTCAATGCCTCTCTCTAGATAAAATCGGCCAGAAATGTTGACAACTGTATTAACATCATTATACCTTGAAGAATATAACAGCACTGCATTCCCTCCTGCAAAAATACCATTCACCAATATTGCACAATCAATAACAGAATACATAAAGAATATGTGTGCCTCCTTAGAAACATAACTTTCATCATTGTTGTAAGAATTATATGATTCTGTAACAGACCTTTACTGTGCCCTATAATTGCAGCTATGAGACGTTTCTCGCCATGAAAGTATTGCACTACAGTACATAACTCGTCAGCTTCTCTACGGTAATTACCATACTGAAATGAACCTTCACTTTCCCTGAAAGACGGTAGAAAGAGTATTTCATTATTGATTGCATTAGATCAAGTAACTAGCATATCTCAAATTTAATAATAGGAATATATGCACAAACATAGTCTCTCTTTTTTTCCTTTTTCTTTTTCTTTTCTATAATAAAACAACCTCCATGAGATCTTTAAAAAAATACAAACAATAACCTCCACGACCTCTTTAATGAAAGTACTTTGGGTGCATCCAAGAATACATATCCATCAAAATAAACCATAAACTATCATATCCATTATACACGAGGAAATATCGAACTCTCGTGTAGAAAGCAAACTGTAGTTATATAACACCACAGATACTGCATCAACAATTTTATCTATTTATTTATTATGAATTGCATCAATAAACTAGCTTTCAAATAAAGGGAGAAGATGAGTTAGACCAGCTAAGAATAGAGAAATAACTATTCAAGTATTAAAAAGAACATCCTAAATACGATGCTGATAAGAGAATATCGACAGAGATGCATGGATGCCAGACTACATAAGTGTCTCATTTGTAGTCCACGCCAGTGACTATGGAGAGAGTCTATGCATAGCTGAAGGGACTTTCAAATTAAACTATAAATACTAATTATTTGGTTATGCTTTTGTTACTTCAGTGGATTGCAACTGCTAACAACTTACCCGTTGCCAGCAAAATCAAAGCGGAAAGCACTAATACCTTCATTTCCAAAAGCAGCTGCAAGGTTCACAATAGGAATTCGATCCTAGCAATTAAATAAAAAAGGAAGACAACTTTTAAACAATGCAACTCTAGTTATTACAAGAAATCTACATTTTTGTGCTAGAAAGGTAGAACTAAAACAAGCAAATAGCCAAATAGTAAGATGTTAAAAGAAATGCCTGATATTTAGAAGGTAACAGAGTGAGACTTGAGCCCTAAATTCATTCTTCCTTTCAAAAGGGCTAAAGTTCAATCACAAGCAGATGGATGTGAATTTTGTAAACTAGGACTTAGCTATTTCGGATGGTTATCCATGAAATAATACTTAGAAAACATTGAGAATCAGTGCATGCCACAGAAACATGTACTTGTATGTATATCTTATAATCACTGTCCAATCTCAGTAAAAGAACATCCAAAATTCATGCCTAGATAGTAATGCTTGACTTCTTTTCATTGTTATAAAACAGAAAGAGAAAAGAAAGAAGAATAAAAAACACACAGAGTTTTCACTTAAAATTGATGCACAGGGAGGAAAAGGTTTCTTCAAGGAAACACGAAAGAACCTTTTTAGAGCCTACAAAAAGCAAATATAGTGTCTATTAATGTGCATAAAGAAAGCCAACAAAACATCAGTGGTGGAACAAAAGGAACTAATAACAGTGCCCAGCCCATGTATACATCCATTAAAATTAAGACACAAGTCTGAGCATTCCCAAAAGAAATTGCCTACCTTTGAGGACCTAAATCCATGGCAGATGATTACAAGCTCCATAGAACCAGTTTCATGTAGTATACCAACAAGCTTCTCACCATTGTTGTTCGGTATTATAATTTTCTGCAGTTGAACTAGAGGCAAACGAGAAGGATTAAACTTTGCCAACTCAATAAATTATACTAACAACTTGCGAGATAACGAGAACGGCTTGCAATAGCTTACATAAATACATATTTCTAGAAACATTGTCTTCTGTATCCATATCTATCCCCTCCTAAAAGATATTACAGTCTATCAACTGTTTCCCCACTATACTTTGTGTTATAACTAAGTAAATAAAGCCCATAAAATTGTAGCATGTAACAATACCCGAAAAAAAATTCTCCTATACCTCTTAACAAATTAATAAATTCATTACACGACCGTCAAAATAGACATCTCTAGAGGAAATAAGAATCTAAAATGACTTCATATAAAAACTAAAGTGTTTTCTAATTTGAGCAGATTTACATAAACTAAACTGAACAGAACTAACTGGCTTACATGACCAATCAACTTTACTACATTAGTACATTATTAAGCTTAAATTGAGAGCAACAAATCTTTGAAACGGATATAATCAATCAAAGTAAGAGCAGAACCTCAAAGAATTACAAACCAAGCAACATGATTTAGGTCAAAAGAAATAACTTCAATAACAATGATACCAATGCATAAAATAATACTCCCTCTGTTCCACAAAAAGAATTTCATTTAATTTTTATTTTTTTTCTCTAGTCAAACTTGCAAAATCCTAGAATTCAAAATATATATGAATTTATTTGATTTTATTAATGTAACATTTAATATTGTAAACTTCTTAAAGTAAAAAATTTAAAAATTTAAAATAAATTGACAAATTCAAAGGACTTAGCAAATTAACTAGGATCAAAGCCAAATGGGACTTTTTTGTGGAACGGAGGAGTATAACTTCACTAAAAATTCCACCCACAAATGAAAAATAACAGCTAATGAAGTAGAATCAAGTCAATTAAACATTTTACACATATCGAAGCTTTTAGACATGAGGAACCGACAATCCCTTTTGAAACTAATCAATCATCTATAAGAATATAGATACTTGAGGCCTCAAGGTATACAAAAACACTCTAATCATGCAAAAAAGTTATGAATTGAGCATAATTATTTGATAGGTATTGGAAAAAGATCAATGCTTTTAATTATCAAAGATTATTTTCGAGTTATTATCGCACATGGGGTGTCCCTAAAATTGATTGGAATTCTTACCTGGGTGGTGGCATTTGTCTGAGGGAGCCATATGATCTTCTTGAGTTTGTTTCTTTGGATAATGGATTGGTCAATTTGAAGAAGAAATACCCACAACAATTCGAAAAACGAAATTGTTTTTCGCTTCTTCCGTCACTCCTCTAATTCTTGTCGGGAAAACGAAGGGTATTTTTTAGGTTCTCTTGCAAGTAGTCTTTCAATTACAAGAAAAGACCCTCCTTTATTATTATGTTTTTTCCAAAATAAAATAATATAATAATAACTAACTGTCCTATCCGCGCTTTCAGCACTAAGTACGAAGGGAAAGACAAGGAGAGATTGATGGCGCTAGAGAATGGAGGAGACAGAGAGTGAGCTCGGGAGGAGGAAGAACGGGGGAGTATCAGAGAGTGAGAGAGCAATTTTTTTTCCTTTGAAGTTAAAGAGTATATAATGGACGGTGAGATTTATCGCAAACTTTGAACGGTCCTGATCGTTTATTAATTGTAGCGGGAAATTTAAAATCAGTTTTGTTTTTGTTAATTAGATAGTATTATAAAATAACATATTTTTTTATTTCATAATTTTAATTTTTATTATCATATGACACTATTAAACCAATAAATTGTCATCTTTAAGGATATAAATGAAACAAAAACATATTTTCTTAATATTTAAAAAAATTAATGAGACCTGCTCAAAACTTCTTTATCATGCTTTTCTTTATCAAAGATAAATATTGATTTTTTAAAAATAATTGTGAAATCTTAAAATTCAAAATAATATGACTTCATTTAATTTTGAAAACAATAAAGATGTAAGTTGGTAGTTCTTTATATATTAGCTAGAATTGCTATAATTATTTGTAGTAAAACTAAATACTATCACTTTAAAATTATATACATATATATATATATATATATATACATATATATATATATACATATATATATAGTTAGCTTCAGGTGGTCCGTAAATATAGAATAGCAAATTGTATATATGTGCTATAACGACGGTTCGGTCCGTCGCTATAGCTATGACGACGGTTTACTTTTCTATAAACCATCGCTATAAATGGTCCTACCTGCGCTTTCGTGTCTCTCAGTGTGGTCAGCACTGGGTGTTTCCGAGCAGCAAGACTTACACCCATTCGCATTAGTTCATCCAAAGTTCCTTACCCTTGTGCACGAATTCTTGAATAAGCCATCTTCCTATCAAGGTTAAGGGGTCAACTGAGCATCTCAACGGTAGGATTTAATACCCGGATTGAATTAGAGTTCACGTTGCCAGCCTTGAACAAATAGGAGGCGTGGGCCACAGGTCACACATACGCTGCCGGGTCACACGACAAAAGAACACCCAACATACAGATGCACACCATGGACCACCAGCACCTGAAGCGCTCTCTCTCTATATATACACACACAGAGACACATACATAAACAAACTCTATATGTATCATCTGCAGGACTTCAATTAAAATGGAAAAACTCATTTAATCAAAACGTGTACCATATAAAAGCCATGCTGAAATATTGAAACCTGCAGTTATTATAATTGTTTGATAATAACATTTAAAACTTAAAAAGGATTTTTCTTTTTTAAAAGACAAAACTTAATACTGACCAAACTTTTGTCTTTTAAGTTGTCTGAACAAAATAAGAGTTAACTTTCAAAACAGCCTCAAGTCTCTTTATATATATAAAAATATATAACAAACCAGTGAACTACACATTGCAGTTTTGCACTACAGTTTGTACGTCCAAGCTAAGAAGAAGGCCATAGTCCTACAGAAAGAAAAGGAAACAGCTCAAGAGATTTAAGGAGGCAACTAGTATGCAATTCATTCATCAAACACTTCTATGGATCTTATTTAAACTATCTTACAATCCCTCATGGTAGCGATCCGATTAGAATCGTAAATTTGAGGCTCCTAAATCATAATTATTTTACAATGTATCACCAAGCTTGAAAGAAAGAATGAGGGAGGGAGGAAGGGAGGGAGGAGAAGAAAAAAAAACATGGAGAAGCAAAGCATAAATTCATTATTGTTAACAGTGGCTAAATAAAATAAAGGGGGCAATTATTTCGTCCAGTGGACATAAATAACTGCTACACTTTGACATGGCGACTTCCTGCGGTTCCTCTTTCTTCTACAGCTTTTTAGACTTCCACACTCGCAATGGTACATAATAGGACCTCAGTGGCGTTGCCATTAAACTACAGTAGCTTCTCCAACGGAAAAAGAAATTGCCAGTGAATAATATGCACATGATGCTTACCATCATCTCATGCTAAGATCCAACAGGAGCAACTCCTTTCCCCTTGGCTGCATTGGCTGCAGCAGTTGCAGCGGCGGCGGCGGCGGCAGCGGCTGCAGATGCTGCGGCAGTGGGTCCTGAGGGGGGGACTGGGCTGGACTGTGAAGTGCTCTGAGGTGCAACTAGCTTCTGTTGCTGCTGCTGCTGCTGGTCAGAGTTAACCTGAGCTAGTAGGGCCGTAATCTGAGCTCCGCTAAGCGTCTCGTGCTCAAGTAATGCATTAGCAAGTGCATGGAGCTCCTTGTTACGGGTGGTGAGAATGGTTTTCGCATTATTGTATGCCCTTTCCAAGAATTTTCTGACTTCCTCCTCTATGAGGAGCCTAGTCTCGGTGCTCATGCTCTTTCCATTGTCATCATAATTGTGAGTAACAACCCCAACTTGTTTGCTCATTCCATACTTTGTAACCATAGCTCTGGCAAGACTGGTTGCTTGCTTGAGATCAGAAGATGCACCTGAAGTAACTTCGTTTTCTCCAAAAATGAGTTCTTCTGCAACTCGGCCGCCCATGCAAACATCAAGCCTAGCAAGCATCTGCTTACGGGATATACTCGTCTCATCCTTGTCTGGCAATTGAGCAACCATGCCAAGAGACATACCTCGTGGAACAATTGTTGCCTTGTGTACTGCAAGAGCACCATCAGTATGGATTGCCACCAAAGCATGGCCACCCTCGTGGAAAGCTGTCAGCTTTCTTGATTCATCTGATATAACAGCTGATTTGCGTTCACTACCCATCATGATCTTGTCCTTGGCATATTCCAAATCAGCCATGCTCACCGCTTTGGCACCATCCATTGCAGCCTTGAGTGCTGCAACGTTGACCAAATTTGCAAGATCAGCACCTGAGAATCCAGGAGTTCCTCTGGCAATGATCATCAGATCAACATCATCATCCTTCAAAACCTGTCAAATGGTGTTTGATCACACATTAGGATTATAAGTACTTTTAAAGTAAATACAGTCTTGCAGAATTCCTGCAAAAAAAAATGTAATTATCTGTGCATGGTTTTGTCACATGTCACAAAGATAGTATGCACTCTACAACATGCATAATAGAGGACACGGATGAGAATTGGAGGCCTTTAAACAGATTTTGCCTTGCATTTATGGTCATCCAAACTAATAATTCTGGCAAATAAGGAAATTTGTAAGAGAAACCAGTAAGCACATTCACTTGCATACCACCCTCGAAGGGTGATGACATGCCATGGGCGTGGGATAAGGAAACCCAAGCCCATGAAAGATGACATGTGACTTAGATAAGTACTGCCATCTAAGCTAAACTTTTTTCTTTTTTGCACATACAGGTCAGTCCTGTACAAGCTCTTCTTTTTCGCTCTCTTCCCACCTTCCACATCCCCATCCCGCCACCCCCACATTCCTTTCCCTCAATTTAAATCCCTATTGGTGCTAATGCAAGGAGCGCTGAATAGTTCACTTAAAAAGGTAACCTAAGAACGAATAGTGTGTGTGTGTGATACACAGTGATAGAAATCCTATCAGCAAGTCAACACACCAGGATAATATTCGATGAATTCAATACCCTTCCAGCAATTACCAATTAACAATTACCAATCACCAAATAAAGCTTTAATCTCCAAATAGCAATAGTACCTTCAACATGTGAGATTCCATGATCTGCCTCCTCCCCTCAACATCTGGATTTGGAACAACAATGTGACGATCAAAACGTCCAGGTCTCACCAGTGCCTTATCCAGTGACTCAGGGAAGTTAGTTGCAGCAATCACAATAATTCCTTCATTTTGTTTGAAGCCATCCAATTCAACTAGCAACTGGTTCAAAGTCATCTTCATGTATTGCTGGTCCTTTGGATTTCGGCTACCTCCTATGGCATCTATCTCGTCAATGAATATTATGCATGGTGAACGCTTCTTTGCAGCAGAAAATAGATCTCTCACTCGCCTGGCTCCAACACCAACAAACATCTCCTCAAACTCACTGCCGCTGCATGAGAAAAATGGAACCCCAGCTTCTCCTGCTATAGCCCTTGCTAACATAGTCTTGCCGGTGCCAGGAGGACCAACGAGAAGAACTCCTTTGGGCAGCTTCCCACCGAGACGAGTGAAGCGCTGCAACAAACAAGAGGCTAAGAATGTTGAAAATTTTAAATCTTGACTAGATATTTTACTTCAAAATCCTACAGTCTTTTGAAGCAAGGCTGTCTACAATCCGAAAATGAGAATTCAGTTGATAAATGGGGCACAGTACGCATGGTTACACTATTACTCAGTTTACTGGTTACAAGTTAAGATGCTTCTACATTGGAGGAAGAGGCGGCAGGACAAGGGCTCCAAAGTAGGTTTCTACACACGACATCAAAGATGCAGTAATACTAAAACGTAAAGATCTTTACACTATTACTCAATTTACCAGTTACAAGCTATAAGATGCTTCTACATGGGAAGAGGCAGCAGGACAAAGGGTCAGGATTAGTTTCTAAACACGTGTCAAAGATGCATTAAAATAATTAAATACCTTAGGGTCTCGAAGGTAGTGGACAATCTCTTCTAGCTCAGCTTTTGCTTCATCAACGCCCTTTACATCATTAAATTTTGTTTTAGATTCCATGCTGGGTTGCACCTCTTCATTGAGACCAAGTCCTAAAAAGGATAAACAACAAGAAAGGGAAAATGCTTATCCAATTATAGACGTATCTGGGAAAAGTTTTGAAGGCACCTGCAAATGAATAATTTATAATACCTTTACTTATTCCTCTATCCTCAATCAGTGCTCCAGCACCTGAAATCAAGAGAAAGGCCAAGCCTAAAGTACGGAAAGTACGCCACAACTGTTCTTTAAAATGTCCTCCTTCGGCAGCCACCATATGTATTGGAGCACTGGGAGTTCCTAGGACACCATCTTTTGTCATTTTCCCCACATTTCTAAAAGCTGCTAGGCCACCAGTACTTTCTTCCCCCAATATACCGGTACCTGAAATTCCTGTGTACAAGTATTGTTAACTTGCCATTAAATAGAAAATTTGACAGCCCAATGGAAGACAAATGAACTAAATTGTTAATTTGTCCTAGGAGGACGAACAAAGTCCTTACAATTCAAAAATAAAGACCTGAAAGGAATTTCCTCATGCAACAAAATTTTAATTCCCAACAGGCAAGTACACTAAAAATTACGAAACCAACAAAACGAGGAAAGAACAAAAACAATGACGTTCAAGAGCGGACAAAATATTTGAAAACCAACAAGCAATTCCAGTCAAAAACTCACCTCTCTGCAATGTCTTAAGCAACTCGCTTTCATCCAACCTATCAACTTTAACTAATGCCTTGACATATTCAGCAAGTGCTGATTGGTTGGTATGCAATGAAGGTTGGCTCTCAAACAATCTTATCACTGCATCTGAATCATTTCGTTGAGAAAGCTCTCTAAGATAAGCAGCATTGTTTGATCCCTCTGCATCTCGTACTCTGCGTGCTAAGCTTCCAGCATAACTAGACTGAAACCTACGAGGAGCACTGGGAAGACTATTCACTGCACAAGAATGAGGGAAGAGAATTCAGTCAACCATTATGATGTATTGAAGAATAAATATATAATACGCTTTTCCTTGCATAATGTTTTATCAAAGCATACCACTAAACAATTGAACAACCTCTTAATTTTTTAATTGTTTGAAAAAAAATATAGTATAAAAAATCTCAAGAACATATATTCCAAGATGCATCTCAATAACCACAGAAGAGAAACGAACATTTTGCAACGTAAATTTCAGAAACTTCAAAGCTATGCTTATCCATGACTATTTAGGTCCATAGATTGAAAATTAAGTACATGCGAGTCAACTGACTATGGCAATGGCACAAACCATCAACACTCTTTTTGGCAGAATCCTCCATAACATAGTTTCAAAAAATTTAAAGCTATCCATATTTCGTTTGCTAGCCTTAAATCTCATAGACTTGAATAAATTAGTTTAGTGGAACAAAATCCTGTAACTAACTAATACAGATTAAATTTTAAGAGAAGAACAGGAATTTGCCAATGCAGGAGCATCTGCTATTTTTACGAGAGAAGAAGCTATAAAGTAGAAAATGAACTTCCATCCAAAAAAAATCACAAATAACAAGTTTAAGGGTGAAACTCTCGACTTGCAAGGAGGAAAGGCACATTAGTAAAGCTTGAAATTAAACTTTAAAGTAGTCAAAATTACTAAGATTGTCCTACTAACCTCTACTATGAAGTTAATCCATAATTGCCAGTCTAAATTCCTGCCTATAGAATAACTACTAAGCTGGATAGATAGATGCATGAAATGACCAAATATGACAAAAGCCAGCAAGCACATTTAAAGTAAATTATGAAAAACAACTGAAATTGTCAAGATCTTTGCAGACATTATGCACAACAAAACACATTAGCTTCCACAATTTCTAAGTCTTGACAATCAAAGAGATAAAAAAATATGAGTCCGCAACAAATGAAATGAGAGGACTCCAATAAGCAGAATATACCTGATAGTATTCTACCATTGCATGTGAGCTAAAATATACTTATGAAACAAAAAGTATTTAAAGGGAGGACATGTTTGCTTACCAAAATGAAAAGAAATCAGCTTGATGTGAAGTTTTAATTATTTTCAAGGATGACAAAATCAACTTCCAAATAATAATTAGTCACTAAGGTGATCAAATAACCCTATTAATGTATTGTCACCAAAAGGAAACAGTAGGAACTTAATAATGACATAAAAAGTCATTTGTGGTAGACAAAAATAAGTACAGCAATGAAATATAAACACAAGTTGTGATGGAAAAAAGTAGGTACACACCTCCGCCACCTCCAAACTTCTGTGAAGTGAGATAAGACCTAGAAGACAACTTGTTTAACTGCTTGAACTGTGGTTGCTTCTTCACAACCTGTTGCAGGGAAATAGATCATAATAAGATGGCAGAGGATAAAAGATAGGCCCTATACCTATTACAGTGACCATTATTCATTAATATGATGTAGAAATTGTTGCATCATTAACTAATAAAATGAAATTTTTACAAAACAAAGACAAAAAAATAAATATAACAGAAGCTACAGAAGCAAAAAAAGGTCAGCAAAATGCAATCTTTAACAAATATTCTGATTCAGAAAGAAACCCAATTCAGCATACAAAACACCCAACCTAAAAACACGATTAGAAGCTACAGATGTCATTCTTATTAACATATAATATGCAGGCAATCTTAAGAAAAGCTCACAAAACCTAGAAAACATATAATATGCAGGCAATCTTAAGAAAAGCTCACAAAACCTAGAAAAATTAATAGCAAACCTTGGCTAAAAAGTGGAACGCTGAAAAGGGTCTAAAAAAACAAATAATTTCAAAACATCTCAGCTTCAAAATAAACCTAGACCACTAACTTCAACCATATGTACGTAGATACGCAATATCCCCAAATTTCTTCATCTTCAAAACCCTAAAACAAACCCCACTAAAAGAATCCTCAAACTTGTCCCAAAAAAATAATCGAAATTAGGGTTACTGGGTTTCATAACCGAAAGCAATGTCAATGATAAAGAGAATTGTCAGACTAATTAAAAAAAAGGTCCTTAACATAAATCTGAAAGAGTAATAACATGTATCCATGAAAGATTTCTTTGAACTGACCTCTACGAGAAGGCGCCTCAAAGTCATCTCCTCTGACACAGAACCCGGTAAAAATCCGATCTTTCCCTCTTTGAAACTTTCTTTGGCAATCTAATTATCAGAAATAATTGCGTAGAGATATATTTATATTATGATATAGAATTTGTATGTGAGAATTTTCTTACTAACACTAGTTTTGGTTTAGGTGAGGTGAGGTAAGGAGAGGCGATGGTCGCAAATGGTGAAAGAGAGATAGAGAGCTCTCGAATGCGGACGAAGATGGATTTTTTTCAGGGGCTAAAACCCAAATATCTCACAAAAGAATAAGAAATATGGACCGTCTGATTTGGATTTGGTGAGGGAATTCCACCCTGCACCACGAGGTGCTCATGCAGTACAACTTTGACCGTATTTTGTAATCTCTTTTTACTTATTTTAGACACTCTTCTCTTTGCATACATACACACACACAAAATCTCATATTTAATTTTTAAGTTTTTAAATTTTAATTATAACACAAGTTTAATTAATTTTTGAGTAATAATTAATACTCAATAACAACTTTTGAAATTATAATTTAGTAATTATCAATATTTTGTTTAACTACTTTACAACTTACTAATAAATTGTCTCACTAAATATTTTGTTAATTAATTATCATATCAAATACTATTATACTATTATAACAAATTAATACCACTGGCTATATTATTATTTTTTAAGAACTTCATGTTTAATTTGATGATGAGATGCTACTAATGTAGTCTTGTAAAATTCTTAATAAAAATGTTATACAAAAACTTAGAATAAAAAGATCAAATGTATTAGGTTGATCAAATGATAATGATTATAGAGTACATGTTATTATTTGAGAATTAATATTCTCACAAGTAAATTTGATAGTTCCACAAGATTCTCTCTCACATGAGGTGGACACTACTTATTATTTATGTAAGAAAGAACTTGTGGAACTATCAAATTTGCTTGTGAAAATATTAATTCTCTATTCTTTTATGAAAAAGGTATTGTCTATATATGATATTGTTTCTTTATATTTACCTATTTTTATAATGTATTTTTTGATTTTATAATATATCAACCAATATTTAAAGAGAAATAACATTGCAGCATAGAGGAGGGAGAGTACTATTTCCACATAAGTTTTTTATATTTTCACATGATCCTCTCTCACATGAAGGTGAGACTCACTTTCTTCTCATGTGGAAGAGTACTATGTGTGAATATCAAAAACACATGTGAAAATATCAGTTTTCATAGAAGAGGTGTGTTTTGTACATATTTTTCCTTTTTATCTCTCAAACCTAGCTAGGGGTGTGCAACTTTTTCAATTTTTTAGGTTTTTTGTCTAACCGAACCAGTTCAGGACAAAACAAAACCAGTTTAGTATCGGTACATGTAACCGGTATATACTGGTTAGTTGGTACCGGTATCGAGAAGTTATTTTAAATTTTTGGAACGTAACGTACCAAACCGGTATACCGATTGAATATAAAATCCTTTAATTTTATTCCCCAACACACTATCATTTATGCTTTATTCATTTATTCCCGATTCTCAAATCAAAATCCAGTCACCGCCTCTCTACACAATTCCCTAATTGCTTTAGTTTCGATCTGTGCAGCTAGGCAAATGGGGTTTGAAAATAGAAAAGAATGTCCACATCTTTGCAAATTAGCTTCTAACTACATTTAAAAAAAGAAGTGTGTGAGGAGGATATATATGAATTCTTTGCTAATGACCCCGATGCGGATTCCCTCTTCATCAAGCATATCGAGGAGTTTGAAAGGTGCACCATTAGTTACTTTGTCTAGATGCTAATGAAGACGGGTCTCATTTTTCTTAAAACCAGGACAATAATTGTTGATCTAGTTTACAAGGTATGTGTATTTTAAAAAATTAGTCTTTCATGATATGTAATTTATTAATTTAACTAATTAGTTTCTTGTTTTATTTTAAATGAAATTTCTTAAGGATGAATATTCGACCAACAATTCAGATTTATTTTAAGGTTTTGATAGGACTTGGGTAGTTGTTTTGTTGCTTTTTGTATTGTTTGTGATCAATTCGTTTTTGTTGGTAAAAGTTTGGGAAACCATGGAATCAATTATGTATTATTTTTTGTGATCATATGTTTTGATCAAGAGTTTGTGAAGCCATGAAAGCAATTCTGCCATGTGAGATTACTATGTGAAAATATCAAAAACACATTTGAAAATATCAAGTTTCCATAGAGGAGGTGTGTGCGGTACATATCTTTTTGTTCTCTTTCTCTCAAACCTAGCTAGAGGTGTGCAACTTTTTCAATCTTTTAGATTTTTTGTCTAACCAAACCGGTTCGGAACAAAACGAAATCGGTTTGGTATCAGGTACATATAACCGGTATATACTTGTTAGTTGGTACCGGTATCGGGAAGTTATTTTAAATTTTCGGTACGTACCGTACCAAACTGTTATACCGATTGAATATTAAATCCTTTAATTTTATTTCCTAGCACACTATCATTTATGCTTTATTCATTTATTCTCGATTCCCAAATCAAAACCCAGTCACCGCCTCTCTACACAATTCCCTAATTACTTTAGTTTCGATCTGCGCAGTTAGGCAAATGGGGTTTGAAAATAGAAAAGAATGTCCACATCTTTACAAATTAGCTTCTGACTACATTAAAAAAAAGAAGTATTTGAGCAGAATATATATGAATTCTTTGCTAATGACCCCGATGCGGATTCCCTCTTCATCAAGCTTATCGAGGAGTTTGAAAGGTGCACCATTAGTTTGTTTGCCTAGATGTTAGTGAAGATGAGTCTCACTTTTCTTAAAACTAGGACAGCAATTGTTGGTCTAGTTTACAATGGTATGTGTATTTTGAAAAATTAGTCTTTCATGATATGTAATTTATTAATTTAATTAATTAGTTTCTTGTTTTATTTTAAATGAAATTTCTTAAGGATGAATATTCGACCAACAATTCAGATTTATTTTAAGATTTTGATAGGACTTGGGTAGTTACTTTATTGCTTTCTGTATTGTTTGTGATCGATTTATTTTTGTTGGTAAGAGTTTGGGAAGCCATGGAAGCAATTTTGTATTATATTTTTGTGTTCATATGTTCTGATAAATAGTTTGGGAAGCTATGGAAGCAATTCTGCCATGTGAGAGAGTGCTATTTGAAAATATCAAAAACACATGTGAAAATATCAGTTTCCATACAGGAGGTGTGTGCGGTACATATCTTCTCTCTTTCTCTCAAACCTAGCTAGGGATCTACAACTTTTTCGATTATTTTAGGTTTTTTGTCTAACCGAACTGGTTCGGGACAAAACGAAACCGGTTTGGTATATACTGGTTATTTGGTACCGGTATCGGGAAGTTATTTTAAATTTTTGGTATGTACCGTACCAGACCGGTATACCTATTGAATATTAAATCCTTTAATTTTATTCCCCAACACACTATCATTTATGCTTTATTCATTTATTACCGAATCCCAAATCAAAACCCAGTCACCGCCTCTCTACACAATTCCCTAATTGCTTTAGTTTCGATCTGTCCAGCTAGGCAAATGGGGTTTGAAAATAGAAAAGAATGTCCACATCTTTGCAAATTAGCTTCTGACTACATTAAAAAAATGAAGTGTGTGAGGCTAATATATATGAATTATTTGCTAATGACCCCGATGCGGATTCCCTCTTCATCAAACTTATTGAGGAGTTTGAAAGGTGCACCATTAGTTACTTTGCCTAGATGCTAATGAAGACGGGTTTCATTTTCTTAAGACTACGACAACAATTGTTGGTCTAGTTCACAAGGTATGTGTATTTTGAAAAATTAGTCTTTCATGATATGTAATTTATTAATTTAACTAATTAGTTTCTTGTTTTATTTTAAATGAAATTTCTTAAGGATGAATATTCAACCAACAATTCAGATTTATTTTAAGATTTTGATAGGACTTGGGTAGTTGCTTTATTGCTTTCTGTATTGTTTGTGATCGATTTGTTTTTGTTTGTAAGAGTTTGGGAAGCCATGGAAGTAATTCTGTATTATATTTTTGTGTTCATATGTTCTGATCAAGTGTTTTGTTTCATGAGTCTTGGTGTGTTACTCATTTCAAGCTGCAAATTATATCTCAATTGGGATTTAGGATTATGATCTGCAAATATATAAATCGATACAAGCTTATGTAAAAATCGGTACCTAACCGGCTAACCGGTTCGGGACACCGATCTAATCGATACCAGTATCAGTACGTAATTTTGGGCACTTTTGATAATCGGTTCGGTACAGTTCGGACCGGTCCGGTACGATTATTTACCAATGTACATTCCTAAACCTAGCCTTCTTCTCATTCCATCTTTCTTTTTCGATCTATGTTTGGTGCGGTGGTAGTTTGAATTTTGTGAGGCGGTGGTAATTTGGTTTTGTGAGTTGGTTGTGCATGATAGTGAGTGGTGGTAGATGGTCTAGCTCTATATTTTCTTTTATTTCTCAAATCTGACCAATGGTGGTGGGATGGTGTCTTTGTTAATCTTAATTTATGATGTGTGATGGTGGCAGTGTGGCAGTGGGTGGTGGTGTTGACGATGGTTGGTTCGGTGAATCTATTTGTGACGCCCCCAAAATAGGTCCACACAATCTCATTCCGAGTCGCCAAATACATGGTACATAATCTAAATACAAATATTTTTATATCAAACTGTTGTACAAAATACGACCACACAACTGTGAGCTTCAATACAGATATTATGTCGTATATAATACGAAAATATCAACGCTCAAATTAAGTCCTCATTACAATTATTATCACACTATTTTACAAAATAGTGAGGACTACTATAGCACTATCTCGGACCATCATTCCATTCCCCGACTAGTCCCAGCTATATTCTCATTTCCTGAAGAGAACAATGAAAGAAAAAGGTGAGCTCAACTAGCCCAGTAAAGAATATTATGATTGAGATAATGAAGAATAAATTATCTTTAGCCTTTAACAATAACAAATTAGATAAATACAATGGACAACAAGTTTTAGATCAACAACTGCAGTGGAAATAGCAATCTATTAGAAGAGTCAAGTAGAGCATGATGTCTACTATCTTCTATGATTTAAAAGTTCATCATCAATATTTTATCCCTGTAACATCAATCAATAAATATTTCAAATCAATAATTTATCTTTGCATTACGGGTCAAAGATATTCATTTGTATCATCAGTGGTCATGATCATGCCAAACACCTGTCCATCTTTGCACTACGGCCAAATATATTTATCAATCAACAGTTCATCTTTGCACTACGGGCCAAAAATATTCATCAATCAACAGTTTATCTTTGCACTGCGGGCCAAAGATAACTTTCACCACAATTTAAGACTGAGGATGATGAAAAATGATATAAGGAACGAATCAAATGAGATCAAGGACAAATATTAGAGATATGTAATTTAATTTATCCAAGTTCAAGAATGTTCAAATTGTCAACATTGTTAGGAATACTCATGAGAATGATATTCCTATTTATATATGATTTGATTATGATATAAATGAATGAATATGCAAGTATGCTTGCATTGACAGAAGCTGTAAAGTCCTTTGATAGATAATAGGAATATATGTATAAGGACTTAGAATGCATTGATCAAATGTGTTAGGTTGATCCTACATAAGCAAAACAGTTTCTGTAAAGTCTTTAAAAAGAAATGATGTACAAGGACTATAAGTATAGAAAGATCAAACTTGTTAGGTTGATCTTTTACAATGTAATAGATAGGCTTGTCTGATCGTCGAGCACTACATCAAAAATTGTAGTTTTCCAGGAGAGACAAAGGAGACTCGAGAGCTATCAAGGTGGAATCATAATCTGCAGGATAGCAGATCTCGGAGTTCGTAGTCTGTCAGGAAAAACGAGGAAGGATCGTAGTGTGTCGAGAAGAACTTCCTCGGAGCCGTAGTCTGCTAAGGAAGTCACGTTCAGAATCAAAGAGACAGTCTGTCTATGAGCCGATTGAGAATCTGCCAGAACTAAGTCAAGAATCGTAGATCACACTTAAAACAGTGGAGTCTATTGATCATCAGAGGCAGAGATAGTAGTCGGGCCAGATCAGACGAAGACATCAAGCACGAAGGCAGAATCGTAGTCTGTCAAGGTCTGATCTTGGAATCGTAGTGTCTGCAGCAACAAAGCCGAATCATAGTCTGCAGAGCTAAGGTTTCCACAATGGTTGCTCAACAACGCTAAGGGAAGAATCGTAGTGTCAACACGATTCTCAACAAATGGGCACTCCCAATATATCCAAAGCATGAAGCCTCTGGTCTGAGCTACAAAGATACATTCTACATGAAGAGTACTAGAGAGCACTCACCAAATGGCATGCAAGCTAACAAAAGATCTAAGCATCAACTCTATTAACATGCAGACTGAGTTGTGAAGCCATTCGAGATGAAGTTTTCCACAAACCAATCAGAAGAAGACTTCATACAAAGTAACTGACTAGAGAAAGTCAGCAAGTGCAGTAGCTGTCAAGAGAACAGAAAACAACGATCTTGAGAATCACTCAAGATCGTAGTGTTTGCCAAAGTGAAGAAGGAACTGATACAACCTACAGAGATACCGGCCAGCTTGTGAAGAACAAGACAGAAGTGATTAAGCATGGGTCAGACCATTGAAGATAGGTGAACGGGAGATCACCAAAAGAAAGAAGCTGGGTATGCCACAAATCTAAAGTGTCTTGCTATTCAGAAGAGGTCAGAACGATAAGTTAAGATATCAGTTCCTAAGATTAGTCAAGGCAAGCAGAAATGATGAAGCACTGCAAAAGAGAAGGAAGGGGTGTTCCACATTAAAAATCCAAGAATACTCTTCAGAATCGTAGTGTTGTATCAACCAGTCAAGGCAACATTAAACATGACACACTACGATAAATGTCCAAGAACAGTTGCATCAGAATCGTGGAGTTCGGGCATCTGAGTATTGAAGCACTGGCAATGAATCAATATGAAGACTGGCATCTGAACGTTGTTGATTGAGAGCATCGATGCAAAAGGACAACTCCTAAGAATTCGAATCAAGTAATCAGAAAGGAGAAATAAAGATGACTACCAGCCTGACACGGAACAGTGACAACTCTGAGGCGGTAGGTGAGAAAGCAGACTGCTGTGTCAGTAAAGTTAAAAAGGGCATGTCACATCACATCAACAGTCTGCACCAAATAACTCAAGATCTGCGAAGCAATTCAAAAAGCTTCCAACGACTACTTTCCAACGGGAAGATCATGGAAGGGTATTTAAAGGACAAACTTCAAAGATAAGAGTGTTTGCTGAGTTGTAGATTCATCGTGTTGTTGGAATGCTACATTGTTGACTCTACGAGTTCCACCAGAGCTGAAGAGAACAAGTCTCAGTGGCAGTGAGACTACGAAGGTGGAAATGAAGCAGACTTAAAGAAAGACTGAACATACTAAAGCTTCACTCAACAAGGATGAGAATGCCACTGAAGATGGCAGTCAAGCTGAGAGCCGAGAAGGCCAAGAAGATAGCATTCAAGAAGGTGGCTGAGCATAAAGAAGATCAGAAGAGCCACTCTACAGATCACCATGAAGAACCAGAAGCTGAATAAGAAAAGATGCAGAACCATGTCTGCATATCATTCAAGAAGGGTTCAAGGGATTCTAAGGGTCAGAAGAAGGTGACCCACAATGAAAAGCCTTAGCAGTCCTATGTGGTGATAGTGCACAGCTGACAGCAAGTGTAGATGAGCTGAACAGACTGAAGATCAGCTGCACCATAGAAGAGGTCCAGACTCAAAGCAGAATGCTAAGGACCAAGCCTCGCTGCTAAGTACAAAGATGATCAAGCTTCAAGACATCTTAGCAGCAAAGCACAAACAACAACAACAACTACAACTACAAGTAGCCAGGGCCAAAGGGTCCTTGTCCGAAGGGACTAAATGAGTTCCAAGCCGGAGGGCTTGAAGAGTTCTTAGTGAACTAGAGTTCCAAGCCAAAGGGCTTGAAGAGTTCAAAAGTGAACTGAAGTTCCAGGGCTGCTGGCCTTTGAAGGAATCTTAGTGATTCAGGGTGCTGCCCATTCCTTAGTGGATTTCCTGCGAGAGTGCAGAAGAGTGGATTAGGAGTCGAGTTGGCTCTGAACCACTTAAAACCCTTTGTGTCTTTTATATTCTGTCATTTGCTTTATGTCTTTACATTATGTACTTAACTGCTATAACTGCTTTGTATGTACTAACCAATTACAACTAAACTAACTCCAAGAAAGATGCATCAATGTTTCTCAATATATCAATGAAGGGGATATATAACTTATTCCGCTGTGCTTGAAATTATTCTTATGTTTGTTATGTGCTAACTTCTTAGCAATACAAAATAAAATGGAAAAGAGTTTTAAAATGCAAAGGATCTATTCAACCCCCCTTCTAGATCTATTATTGTGCCTACTGGGAACTAACAATTGGTATTAGAGCAGGTTCTCATGCTATTCAAAAGCTAATCGCTTTGAGTCTGATCCTAGGCACAAACATTGTTCTAAACTTAGTTTAGTAGTAAGTAACTTGTAAATGCAGATGAGCTCACACGTTGGACATAATGTGTACAAGTAGATGTGTATATACACCTGAAACTGCTCAGATTGGTCCAGTTCTTAAATGCCATTACATCAAGACCAATCCTTGTCCATAGTCAATCTTGTAGTCTGAAGACCAGAGTTGGGAAGTCAAGAAGTATCTACAACAAAGAATCAAGCATCCTCCATTCTGAAAGATGAAAGGCCATACACGCTAAGAAGTGTTTATACAGAGGAGAAAGAAGATTCTCTCAACTATGATTTGGCCAAACAATAGTTGGATGTGAACCTTGAGGTTCAAGAGAGTTAAAGAACTAAAGATGCCAAGATCTTCCTAGCTTATCTTTTCAAGGCTATGACTGATTAATTGAAGGACAACTTGAGCAACAAGCTGTCAGAAATAAATATAATGATATGCACATCAATGCCTAATCTCATTCTAGTAAGGTAAATGACTGTCAAGAAACTGACAGTGTAAAGGTACGGTTTCTCATTAATATAAATGTGTACATCATGTTACATCACCTTATGTACTATAATAGTATTCTATCAAGAGACCACACTCTACCCAAAAAGGGGAAGAGAGAAAGTACATTGAGGTTGGAAACTTAATTGCTAACAAACTTTCTCTTCACCCAAGTTTTAGGTTGAAGATAACATCTTGAAAGAAGTCTAAAATAGGTCATAAGCATATCAAGATCTAATTAAGATTAAGTGGAGTAATCCTAGTTGAAAGGTTAGTATGTATGTACAAACCTATGTTCTAAGTTTTTGATAATACGTAGAGTATGATCAGTTCTAGAGGAGTATCTTGAAGATTCTTAGAAACTGATCACCTCCATGAATCAACAAGATACAACTAAGTAATAGAGTTGATTCCTACTCTGCAGACTTTCAAAACTTGTGAACATAACCAAGCAAAGGGTGAAACCATCAAAGAAAAAGAGTGTCTTATTAAAATGATTAATCTTACACATTCTCACCAGCATGCATGATAAATATCTTATCTAATCTGATACATGCGTAGATATAATCATTGATGCTAAACTTGATGAAAATTCTAGCATATGAGGAGTAGAGGTTTTGAGAAAACTAACCTAGCAGGACTCAATCAAACTTGGGTACCAAAATAGAAATTATCTAAACCTGTAGGTACTTGGTCTACCTGACCACACTAAGGAATACTGAAGCAGACGGCTTCAGTCATAAAGATTCAAACAGCTGGAGGCTCAAGACATTTCAACAATGTTCTTGTCAAAATCATTCTATGCCAAAACCTGTTCTTGAAGACTTGTTGAGCTAACTTAAATGAAGCTCACAAGATTGCTGATCCCCATATGGAAGCTGGTTATTCATGCCGAGATTAACAAGATCCTCTATGCTTATCCACTCAAAGCATATCAACTCAGAGGAAATATCAAAGAAGCAGAACTCCACGAATGCAGCCTATCAAAGAGCTAAAAGAAAATCATAGTGTTCTCTACGATCAAGACTATACCAAGCCTGTGCAAGCCATCACACTACGATTGTGTCATAATGACCTTAATCGTAGTGCCTCTCTAATCAGCATCAAAGATTCCAGTTCTGATTAAGGAGGAAGAACAAATTGCTAAAGAAAGGCTGATGGATGATGACTAGTTGATAGTCTAAAGGAATCCATCATCCATCCTTAGCTCATAGTGAAGATTCTAAGGAAGGACTACAAGCAGCTGAAACATCCAGTCTGGTCTCCAATGAAAGTGACTACGTTCGTAGTTCTGTCAACATTCGTGGAGTGAACAATCCTAAAGAAATCTCTCTTCATGATTCAAGGAAGCTTATACGAAGTAGTAAATTCTAGTCAGAAGGAGATCTTCAAGGCTGGCTTCTAATGAATATGAAGAAGAGAAATTTATGCTTCAATGAAGAGATAGCATCATCTATGGGGGAGCAGTGATCTGCTAAGAGCAGCAGCTCTAAAAGTGTCAAAGATGATTGATGAAGCAAATTCTTTAAATCTCTCAAGTAGAAAAGATAGTAACTTGATTAACTCAGAAGGATCAAGCGAAAAGTTGAAGAAACTGTGAACTTCAGGAAAAGAAAGAAGTCACAGAACAAAGAAGTTTTCCCTCACTACGATTGTAGAGTGATCACCAATCGTAGAGTCCAGACAAATTATAACTGTAGATAGAGAAACTGCAGCAGCCTCTCAGCCTAAACAGATGAAGGCATGGAGATGGTGAAGATCAAGGAGTAAAATGAAGAAGTGAAACTTTTGCCAGAGGTTGTGAGATAAACAGGAGCTAACCTAAACCAGAAAGATTCCAGCTACAGAGTCCCAAAATTCTGTGATTGATGAACCAAATGAATGTCCATCATAGTCAGTAGTAATGTCCCAAAACATGCTACTGATAACCCTATAAGCCACCTATCTCAAAATCGTGAAGTGTTTATGATCAACCATCTGACCATAGCAAAAGAGCAAAAGGACACCACGATTACACCCTATACTAAAACCAACACAAATGAATATCCAGAGTTGGTAGATGAACTCCCCAGCAGAGAAGTCAGATGTGATGTCAGTACTAACCTAGTATAAGTCTTTTCATCTGGTAAGCGCCTCAAGGACAAACCTAATCCTTAGCGTTAAGCTAAGAGATTTACCCTTCCTGAGCAACCTTACTTTAGAAGGAATGCTAATGTGGAATGCGTCACAAGAATCTTTGCTGAAGCAAACAGCATCTCATCAGAAGATTACAAGCTGCAAATGAGAATTGCCAATCCCTCAGAGGCTAATGAAGAAGATGTCTATTGAAGCATGACCACAGACTACGATTTTCGAAGAAGATGCAAATGATATAGATCAGTCTGGGAAATCGTGGAGTACCAAGCTAAGTCATAAGTCACTCCACGGATTGAAGAAGTCAATGGTCAACAGAAGAAAAGTCAAATCTGGTTAACTGACACATGGAGAAGTTACAGATTGTGACCTATCAACGTTTTACAACTGTCCCACTAACAAATGCGGAGGGAATAGTTACAAGAGGAAAATTCAAATTATTGGCAGTTTCATTTTAGAGAGTTCATCAAAAGCTGCAAACCTGTCAAATCCATACACTCATCCTCTCAAGCCAAAACCTAAACTTCCAAACAACCAGATCTTCTCAAACTGCTATCAAATCTTGAATCGCTTCCTGATATCTCACAAGATTCTCACACAATCATAAACTCAGTAAACCCTAACTCTCCAAATGGCAAACTGGCGAGTAATCACTGGCATTCAGCTCGGAACCAAGACGTTCGAGAAATCTGAGAAGAAGTTCAGAGATATTCTTGAACTTGTGAAGAAGGCTGGATTCTCAGCATGTCTTGAGTCAAACACTCGAATATATGTTGACCTGGTTAAAGAATTTCACTCAAATGCAACTATGAGTTCTGGAACTCTTTCTACCAAGGTAAAAGGGCAAATTCTAAAGCTGAAGTCTTCTGACATCAATCAATGCTTAGGTTTTCCTGACCTAGGACTGAAAAGCCTTGATGAAGTTGATGTCGAAGGAGCCAAGAAGATTATGGGATACAAAAGAAATCCTATTATGAAAGATATGAAGAAAAAGGAGTTTCCTGAAGGGTTTGAGTTCCTTGTAGAGAATGTAGGCAAATGTATACTATGTAAGGACACTGCACATGACACTGTGATTGATCAACAGCTGAAGATCATGTCTGTGACGCCCCCAGAATAGGTCCAGTCAACCCAACCCATTCTGAGTCGCCAAATACATGGTACAGAATTCAAATACAAACTTCATATCATACGGTCGTGCAAAATACGACCACACAACTGTGAGTGTCAATACAAATATGTAAAAAATATTAAGATTCAAACTAAGTCCTCATTACAATTATTATCACACTATTTATCAGAAATAGTGAGGACTACTACTGCTCTAACTCGGACCATCACTCTGTCCCCCGACTAGTTCTCGCAACATTCTCATTTCCTGAAGAGGACAACAGATGAAAAGGGTGAGCTCAACTAGCTCAGTAAAGAATATTATGACTAAGATAATGAAAAATAAATTATCGTTAGTCTTCAATAAATCAGATAAAATATAATGGACAACCAATCTTAGATCAATATTCGCAGCGAAAATAACAATTCATTAGAAGAGTTAAGTAGAGAATGAAGTCTACTATCTTCTATGATTTAAAAGTCCATCATCAATATTTTATCCCTGTAACATCAATCAATATACATCTCGAATCAATATTCATCTTTGCACTACAAGCCAAAGATATTCATTTGTATCATCAGTGGTCATGTTCATCTCAACACCTGTCATCTTTGCACTACGGCCAAAGATATTCATCAGGTAATCATTCATCTTTGCTCTACAGGCCAAAGATAATCAGTTATATCACCACTTAGAACTGAGAATGATGAAAAATCATATAAATAACGAATCAAGTGAAATAAAGGATAAGATTAAGGATTCGTATTTTAGTATTCAAAAATACTTCGTAATAATCAATTGTGGAGCAAAATTCAAGAATAAAGCTCAAAACTTAGATCCAACCAAAGATAGTAACCTTGATAAACAATCTGGACAAATAGAAGAAAATTTAATTTTTCCGTGAATAGTGCCGTATACGTGAATAGTGTCGTATACGTGAATAGTAACCCCGACGGAAAAAGTAAGAATTTTATAATAAAATTCATGTCAATATTTAGGTATAATGATATTGAAAAGAATAACATCATTTACGAAAGAAAATAACATCCCTTACCTCAAAAGAATAGTACTTCTGACTGGAATATCGGATATAATACCGAAGAAAACTTGCACTGAATACTAATACTCAAATTATTGAAATACTCACAAAAATATGCTCGATATTATAGAGAGAGAAAACTTCTGATTTTGGTATGATTTTCAATTCTAACCTAAGCACCCTATTTATAGGAAAAACTTAGGATGCCAAAGGAGACTAAATAATAAAATTTTTTTTTTTCCTCCAGCCGCCGGCTGCTCTCCTTAAAAGCCATCAGCATATTTTTCAACCAAAAGTGGGGCCCACCCATTAAAAAAATATTTATTTTCTGAAACTTCAATAATTCATAATAAATAGCCCCTTTGTCAGAAGAATACAAATGATGTGTCCTTTTCATAGGAAATTTAATTCTCTACAACTTTGCAGAAGGAAGTTTTTCCAAATTCCAAACATAAATTATCCGAAATCCATAAACAAATAATTTTCCACACCAAGATACTGATAAAAACACATCAGCACTAATTCCTTCTTTTATATATACAAAATAAATATTTTCTTATCATATAAATTAATAATTAATTATTCACAAATAATATTACAGAACTACAATATTGACAACCAGGTCGTTTCCAGGAAAGAGGGGGCCTTCCAATAAGGACTTCTCCTTATTGGCGCGCAATTAAATAACCCCTCCTAGACAGAACTTCCTTAGATATTGTCAATAATGCTATCTAATAATATTATTCAAATAATATGAATTATTGAGTTGATAATGTGAAATACTGTGCAGTGACAATTATTTAATCAATAATACCAAAATATCAACTGTAGCCATTATTGAATCAATCATATAAAATAGCAACGTAGCAATTATTGAGTCAATAAAATATCAACGTAGCAATTATTGAGTCAATAATATAAAATATTGAACAGTAATTACTGTAACAATTATTGAGTAATGGCTTCTCACGTAAGACTCAATAATTCGAAATACTGTGCGATACCGTGTGCTACTGTGCAACACCGCGTATCACTGTATTTTAACCACCGGGTATTTCAACAGTACTAACGGTAATAACCACGCCGTTATTTTGTAAAAAAGTTATTTCTGTCGCTTTCTATATCCGACAGTTATTCCGTTATGGGGGCCCACAAATAGCTGCGCCGTCGTACGAATATTCCCCGACAACAAGAATATTTCACGACCAAACGAATATTCCCCGACAACAAGAATATTTTATAACCACTTGCTCATTTTAAAAATATTTGCACATTTCACCCATAACTTTCATATTTATCAAAACAACACCTTACTGTTTCGAAATAATATATAAAGAAAATTAAATCTTTATTCATAAAAGTTAGGGTCTTACAATGTCTGCCATAGTTCTGAAGAAGCAAATCAATTTTGGAGCTATCCTGCTTGATCAAATGTCCAAATGGCTGAACAAGGTAGAGAAGAAAAGGTTAACAGGAAAACCACTCACAAAGATTTTTCATGGAAGATTACTGAGCATCATTCTGAAGAAGAGGCTGAGGAACAAAATTAAGGATGATGAAGGTGAAGTGCTTAATAGCCACAAGATAATGATTACACAGCTGTTTGCAAACTGGAAGAAAAATCCAATGGAGAACAAACGGCTGACCCATGGCAGCACCAGCAAAAGTACTTCAAGGAAGAGGAAGGCAACTGCCATGATAGAAGAAGAGTTTTTAGCCTCTGAAGGTGCAATTATCCTAGAGCTTAAGTCTGTAAAGCCTGCAAAGAAGAAAACCAAAGTGGTGCAGAGGCAAAAGTCAGTTCCACAAAGAAGTATATCTACTAAAGAAGAAAACGTAGAGTCAGAAGATAAAGTGGAAACTGAGAACTTTAAGGATGATTCTTCAAGGAGTAAGTCTGATAATGAAGGAAAAGCTGCAAGTCCTATGGCTAATCCTCAGAGTAGCCATTCTGCTGATAAAGGAGAATCTAGTCCTGAAACAGTTAGACCTCCTAGTGCTGAAGTATCAAGGAGCCCTTATGATGGTTCAAAAGACATAGAGTCTAAAGAAGTATCTATCACCACTCCTGCTGTTGAATCTCAAGAAAGTTTGTCTGATGAATCAGAGACTTCAAGGACTGAAGATGAAGACAGGTCTGAAACTCATGAAGTTGAACCCCCAAAAAGGAGGAACATCAACAGATTGAGTGATCAAGCTATTCTCAAAAAGAGAAGAGAATCATCTACAGTTATCATAGAACTCAGTGATGATGAGGCTGTATCAAAGGGAAGACAAATGAAGATGTCTGCAAAGAATAGCAGCAAATGGCTGAAGATTAAAGAGCTAGAAGAGGCTAGTGAATCTGTAAAGGCAAGCTCTGCTGATGTTAATGCTGATAATGATCAAATGCTGAAATAAACTGATGAGTCAGTTGAAGGAAGTCTACATCAGTCTGACTCAAGCTCAGATCATGAAGAAAATAAAGGAGATTCCAATCCTGAGGATGACGTACCAGAAGATTTTCACATCCCTTGTCTTGTTCAACGCAAGAGGAGAATAGTGGTAGAAGTTGATGAAGAACCACTAGATGCACTTCTAGAGAAATGGATTAATCACGGGAATGGAAGGCTGCATGTGGTGAAAATGACTGCAGCACATCTACTCAACCATCGTGAAACTATAAATCTAGACTCTTCAACCTTGATTTATGATACTGAAATCAAGGATCATGTTATAAGATGGTTTCATCCTCACATGCCATGGGCAAAGGCATCCCTCACTGGAGACAACAGCTATCTCTCATGGTGCTTCTCTTATCTTCCCAACCTAGAGCTGGTGGCACAAAACTTTCCAAGGGTCAAGAAATTTGCAACTCTGCTAATCAAAGACCAATCTCATTTCAAGATCTATCGACATGTTGAAAATCATTACATCCCCTATGACTGTCGAGCAGATTCAGATGGAAGAAGAATTCTGCCCAAGTTTACAATCGAAGAGTTTTCTCACTCTACCAATGAAGATGGTCATGATGAAATTGAGAAGATGTACTCTGACCAAGCAGCATGGAACTCAACGATTTACCAGATTCTCACAGTCTTTGAAGATTTATCCAAGAGTGAGAATCGTGGAGTCCAATCTGATGCTCAGAAAGAAGAAAATCGTGGAGTGCACCCTGATACTCAACAGGAGGCTGATCAATCAGTAGCTCAGAAATTTGATGATAGACACCCTCAAGAGCAAGAGCCTCAGAAGTCCTCAAAAGATTTGGTTAAGGAGATTTCTCAAATTGCTACAGAAGTAAGAGACCTGTCAACAAGAGAAGATAATGAGTTAACAACAAGGCTTCAAGACAGACTCTCAGACATATCCCTCAAGCTTCATCTAAGGGATCAAGTATTTCTGAAGGCCATGAGTGATCAGAAGGAAGAAGCTCTACAAGTTCAGAAGGCTAATGAAGATCAAATCCTATTTCTCTCTGACAAGATTGACGATCTGAAACAGTCTCTCTCTCTCCAACTTGAGCTAAGCCAACAAGAACTTAAGATTGAGGTTGGTAACTCCTCTCACATGATGGAGCAGCTTATAGCAAACGTGGAGCAACTTTCACAAGTGATTAATGACAAAAAGGGGGAGAAAAAGATGCATCAAAAGAGACATCTAAAGGGAGAGCACTCAAGGAGGAGATTGAAGGTTCAGTCTAAAAAGAAGCGAAGCAGAGATACAAAGGTGGTCAAGAGGACTAAGGCAAAGAAGAAAGAGCAAGCAGCAGCAGCAGAATCATCATCTGAGGGGGAGCCAAAATATGATGACCCCATGAACGCAGAATCTGAGGGGGAGCTAAACAAAGAAGAAGAGCATGCAACAGAACCAGAAACTGATCAGACAAAGATGTGAAGCATGCATCTGAGGTAGAGCAAGGGAAAGAAGAAAAGAAAGATGAGGAGCAGCAGAAGTTAATCAACAGACATTCTGGAGACATACATGGAGCAAAAGAGGTACATCTCTATCTAGTTAAGTATGTTCTGGATCCAGAATGTAGAGTGTCATAGCATATGTAATTTCATATTCTCATCAATGACATTCATGATTATCTGCTTTAGAAATACAGATGCTCACTGTATATAAGATTCATTCATCTTATACATATGAACTGATTATTTTTGTCATAATCAAATAGGGGGAGATTGTTAGGAATACTCATGAGAATGATATTCCTATTTATATATGATTTGATTATGATATAAATGAATGAATATGCAAGTATGCTTGCATTGACAGAAGCTGTAAAGTCCTTTGATAGATAATAGGAATATATGTACAAGGACTTAGAATGAATTGATCAAATGTATTAGGTTGATCCTACATAAGCAAAACAGCTTCTGTAAAGTCTTTAAAAAGAAATGATGTACAAGGACTATAAGTATAGAAAGATCAAACTTGTTAGGTTGATCTTTTACAATGTAATAGATAGGCTTGTTTGATCGTCGAGCACTACATTAAAAATCGTAGTCTGCCAGGAGAAACAAAGGAGACTCGAGAGCTATCAAGGCGGAATCGTAGTCTGTAGGATAGCAGATCTCGGAGTTCATAGTCTGCCAGGAGAAACGAGGAAGGATTGTAGTGTGTCGAGAAGAACTTCCTCGGAGCCGTAGTCTGCTGAGGAAGTCACGTTCAGAATCAAAGAGACAGTCTGTCTATGAGCCGACTAAGAATCTGCCAGAACTAAGTCAAGAATCGTAGATCACACTTAAAGCAGTGGAGTCTACTGATCATCAGAGGCAGAGATAGTAGTCGGGCCAGATTAGACGAGGACATCAAGCACGAAGGCAGAATCGTAGTCTGTCAAGGTCTGATCTCGGAATCGTAATGTTTGCAGCAACAAAGCCGAATCATAGTCTGCAGAGCTAAAGTTTCCACAATGGTTGCTCAACAACGCTAAGGGAAGAATCGTAGTGTTAACACGATTTTCAACAAATGGGAACTCCGAATATATCCAAAGTATGAAGCCTCTGGTCTGAGCTACAAAGATACATTTTACATGAAGAGTACTAGAGAGCACTCACCAAATGGCATGCAAGCTAACAGAAGATCTAAGCATCAACTCTATCAACATGCAGACTGAGTTGTGAAGCCATTCGAGATGAAGTTTTCCACAAGCCAATCAGAAGAAGACTTCATACAAAGTAACTGACTAGAGAAAGTCAGCAAGTGCAGTAGCTGTCAAGAGAACAGAAAACAACGATCTTGAGAATCACTCAAGATCGTAGTGTTTGCCAAAGTGAAGAAGGAACTGATACAACCTACAGAGATACCGGCCAGCTTGTGAAGAACAAGACAGAAGTGATTAAGCATGGGTCAGACCATTGAAGATAGGTGAACGGGAGATCACCAAACAAAAGAAGCTGGGTATGCCACAAATCTGAAGTGTCTTGCTATTCAGAAGAGGTCAGAACGACAAGTCAAGATATCAGTTCCTAAGATTAGTCAAGGCAAGCAGAAATGATGAAGCACTGCAAAAGAGAAGGAAGGGGTGTTCCACATTAAAAATCCAAGAACACTTTTCAGAATCGTAGTGTTGTATCAACCAGTTAAGGCAACATTAAATATGACACACTACGATAAAGGTCCAAGAACAGTTGCATCAGAATCGTGGAGTTTGGGCATCTGAGTATTGAAGCACTGGCAATGAATCAATATGAAGACTGACATCCGAACATTGTTGATTGAGAGCATCGATGCAAAAGGACAACTCCTAAGAATTCGAATCAAGGAATCAGAAAGAAGAAATAAAGATGACTACCAGCCTGACACGGAACAGTGACATCTCTGAGGCGGTAGGTGAGAAAGCAGACTGCTGTGTCAGTAAAGTCAAAAAGGACCTGTCACGTCACATCAACAGTCTGCACCAAATAACTCAAGATCTGCGAAGCAATTCAAAAAGCTTCCAACGGCTACTTTCCAACGGGAAGATCATGGAAGGGTATTTAAAGGACAAGCTTCAAAGATAAGAGGGGTTGCTGAGTTGTAGATTCGTTGAGTTGTTGGAATGCTACATTGTTGACTCTACGAGTTCCACCAGAGCTGAAGAGAACAAGTCTCAGTGGCAGTGAGACTACGAAGGTGGAAGTGAAGCAGACTTAAAGAAAGACTGGACAGACTAAAGCTTCACTCAACAAGGATGAGAATGCCACTGAAGATGGCAGCCAAGCTGAGAGCCGAGAAGGCCAAGAAGATAGCATTCTATAAAGTGGCTGAGCATAAAGAAGATCAGAAGAGCCACTCTATAGATCACCATGAAGAACCAGAAGCTGAACAAGAAAAGATGCAGAACCATGTCTGCATATCATTCAAGAAGGGTTCAAGGGATGCTAAGGGTCAGAAAAAGGTGACCCACAATGAAAAGCCTTAGCAGTCCTATGTGGTGATGGTGCACAGCTGACAGCAAGTATAGATGAGCTGAACAGACTGAAGATCAGCTGCACCATAGAAGAGGTCCAGACTCAAAGCAGAATGCTGAGGACCAAGCCTCGCTGCTAAGTACAAAGATGATCAAGCTTCAAGACATCTTAGCAGCAAAGCACAAACAACAACAACAACTACAACTACAAGTAGCCAGGGCCAAAGGGTCCTTGTCCGAAGGGACTAAATGAGTTCCAAGCCGGAGGGCTTGAAGAGTTCTTAGTGAACTAGAGTTCCAAGCTAAAGGGCTTGAAGAGTTCAAAAGTGAACTGAAGTTCCAGGGCTGCTGGCCTTGAAGGAATCTTAGTGATTCAGGGTGCTGCCCATTCCTTAGTGGATTTCCTGCGAGAGTGCAGAAGAGTGGATTAGGAGTCGAGTTGGCTCTGAACCACTTAAAACCCTTTGTGTCTTTTATATTCTGTCATTTGCTTTATGTCTTTACATTATGTACTTAACTGCTATAACTGCTTTGTATGTACTAACCAATTACAACTAAACTAACTCCAAGAACGATGCATCAATGTTTCTCAATATATCAATGAAGGGGATATATAACTTATTCCGCTGTGCTTGAAATTATTCTTATGTTTGTTATGTGCTAACTTCTTAGCAATACAAAATAAAATGGAAAAGAGTTTTAAAATGCAAAGGATCTATTCAACCCCCCTTCTAGATCTATTGTTGTGCCTACTGGGAACTAACAAACATAATAATCAATTGTGGAGTAAAATTCAAGAATGATATTCATATATCAAAAATAATTTGGACAGAAAAGAAATAATTTTTTATCTTGAATAGTACCCCGTATGAATAGTACCGTATGAATAGTACCCCGTATGAATAGTACCTCGACATGAAAATATTAAAATTTTATAAGAAAGTTTAGACCAATAATCCAGTGAAATGATATTAGATGAAGCGCAAACCTTAAATTTTTAATCATTTCAGGAATTATAGAAGCAATACTTACCATAGTAAGTTTAAATTTAAGAATATGAAATGAAATAATATCACTTTCATAATATGGAGTACGAAAGAAAATGATATCCTTTACGAATATTGAAAGAAAATAACATCATTTACCTTAGTAGAAAACTAGATTTAACTAGTATACCGGATATTATCCTGAAAATATCTTGCATTATAAGCTACACTCAAAGTATTCTTATACTCAAAAGAAATACTCACAATATTGTAGTAGGAACACTTGTATTTTTTTGATGTGTTTAGGATGAAGGGTTACCTCCCCTTTTATAGTGCAGCACGGAGGTAAAAAATAAATAAACATGCCTAACTTTTCTCTATCAAATTGTCCTTTTTTCCTTCTTTGCCTAACTTTCACATTTTTCTTATTGGTTGAGAGTCCACAATTTGGAAAATGGATTTGAAGGAGGAATTCTTAACCAACCAACTTAAAAAAAGAGGACAATTACTATAACTGCTTTTGAAAATAAAGCATTCAAATACAATTTGCTCACCTCCGTCCCTTTTATCACATGCTTATATATATATTATAATAATATTACTATTTAAACAATTATAATTTTTAAAATTATAATAATATATTTGAATGAATATTTTATCGGAGAAGATAATTATAATTCCACAGAAAAATATGTCAAACTTTCAACAAATGTCTCATGCTAAAATTCCTGCATTTGTAACAAAAATTGGACAAATATCCACTACATAATAATTATTCACAATTAATATTTTAAGCTTACAATATTGACAACCAGATCGTTCTCAGGAAAAAAGGGGCTTTTCGATAAGAATTTATCCTCATTAGCGCAATTATATAACATAACCCCTTTCCTTGACAGAATTATCTAGACATTGCCAATAATGCTATCTAATAATATCATTTAAATATATGAGTTACTGTGTTGTGATAATTATTGATTTGATAATATAAAATACTATGCAATTATCACTGTAGCAATTATTGAATGAAATACTGAGTGACTTCTTATATAAGCATCAATAATCAGAGATACAGTTCAATACCGTGTGCTACTGTGCAACAACGCGTATTACTGTACTTTTATCACCGGGTATTTCAACAGTTAACGGTAAAAGTTCCGCCGTCAATTTTTAGAAAACTTATTTTTGTCGTTTTCTTCATCTGACAGTTATTCTGTTATGGGGGCCATCAATGATTGCGCCGTCGTACGAATATTCCCCGACCAAACAAATATTCCTCAAATATTTTATGACAAATTGTTTACTTAGAAAAATTTGCACATATCACCCATAACTATCACATTTATCAAATCCACACCTTACTATTTAAAATAATATATAGAGAAAATTAAATCTTATTCATAAAAAGTTGGGGTCTTACACTATTTGTTTGTGGTAGACATACATTATCTCTATCATTTAATATACTAACTAATGGTCGAGATTAAAATTGAAAATTTTACGTCCGCTACTAACAGGTTACGGTTGCTGCTAATAGTACCGGAAGATGATATTGTTTTCAGTGTCATCCGCTACTATTATTAGCCGGACGTAACTCGTCGTCCGCTACTAATAGTAGCGGATGCGACTTTTTTAATTCTAAGACGGTATTATTTTTAGCGATATCCGCTACTATTAGTAGCGGAAGACGGGTTACGTCTGACTACTAATAGTAGTGGATAACGGCCGGGTGTCATCCGCTACTAATATTAGATGATGCCACTGAAAATAAATCTTAACCGTTAATTCAGAGATCCAATTTTCCAAAGAGGAACTGGCCACACCTCTAACCTACGACCAGATAATTTTTTTTTTGCTGGCTACAGGTAAGACGTGCTACCAGAAGAAATGTTTAAAAGGCCCACACCTTAGTTAGATTTAAATAGTTTCAATGTATAAAATATTTGTTAGGTAATTGTTTAAATTTTAAATAATCAAATTATCACAATAATTGACAATGTTAAATTATATTACATAATAAATTATTTATACAAATATTTTATAAAAAATAAATACATTAAATATAGTTGAAAATGTTAAACATTAAATATGTATGAAAAAATGAGAAGTTATAATACTAAAACCTATGACAAAATCTGACAAGTGTAAATTTGTGGTATATATTTTAAAGAAAGTTTAGGGTATTATTTCTATAATCTTACTGAGTAAAAGATGTTTGTTGTGAAACACACTGCATTCTTGAAAAAAGAGTTTATCTTTGAAGGGGCTAGTGAGAGGAAGATAGATCTTGAAAAAGTTCAAGAACCACAAAGCACTATAAGTCAAATGGAGGAACCTGTATATAGACTTATAGTATCACAACCAAATCGTAAATCTAGAACCGAAGATACCTGAAATGTATGAATTCATCATAAATGATGATGATGATGATGATCCAGTAACATACGATGGGGCAACTATGAGTAATAAAGACTTAGAGAAATAACAGATGACCATGAAATCTGTAACGAACTCCATGTATGAAACTAAGTGTGGATTTTGGTTAACCCTTCGGAAGGCATTAAATCTATAGGGTGTAAATGCGTATTTAAGAGAAGGACTGGAGCAAATGACAAGGTGGAGACCTATAAGGTCCGATTGGTGACAAAAGTATTCAAACAAAGGCAATGAGTTGACTATGATGAAACAAGGTGCTCCATTATTTTTGAACTCTTGAAACTAATTATATTTATTATTATGATTGTTTATATTTTAAATAATCAAATTATCATAATAATTGACAATGTTAAATTATATTACATAAGAAATTATTTATACAAATATTTTATAAAAAATAAATACATTAAATATAGTTGACAATGTTAAACATTAAACATTAAATATGGATACAGTCGTGATGGCGTAATATGGGTTAAAAAATGTAAAGAAGTTGTAATTAAACGACGTCGTGTTGCACCTTTGGATATGGCCAGCGTACACAATTAATAATGTGCAGGCTATCCCACATCCTGTTAACCCTGTCTCTGCTTAGTTATTATACCCTTAGGCTATGTTTGTTTGCAATGATTACACTTGAGGTATGACTATTAATCCCAAGTGTCTTGTTTATTTTTAAATTTGAGCTTGAGACTATTAGTCCTTGATTATAAAATAGCTTAAGATGAGGGATTATTTAATATCATGTTCTACTTGGTATTATAATCCCTACCATTTGGGATTAAAAATTGCTAGACAAAATTAACCTCAATCTTTTTCTAAAATGAGCATCATATCCTTCAATCTCCCTTATTATTACTGGCAACTTAAAACTTACTGGTACAAAGACTATGTACCAGTAATCTAATACACATAATTTAATTATTTGATATGTGTAATTTAAAACTTACACTGACATATTGATAATTTGCAATCTCCGTTTATGATTTCATTATTTGATATGTGTAATTTAAAACTTAGATTACGTGTATTTGATTGCAGACAATAATAATTTACTGTAAATGTTAAAATTTAAACGATAGTACTTTCGTTAAATTAAATTATGTGTATACTATATAAATTATTTAGATAAAATTATAAATTTATTTAAAGTTAAATTATATAATTAGTATCGGTGAGCATTTGATTGAATAATATAACCACTTATTTAAATTTTTTTAATTAATTGTTCATCATTTTTTGATATATAAATAAGTTTAAAATATGTTATTATTGGTAAGGGTATAATAGTCCAAACTATATTTTTTAATCCAATCCTTTAATTAATCCTGAAAAAAACAAACATAACACTGAGATTATTTTAAGTTATCCCATGAATAATCCCATAAAAAAACAAACATGTGACTAGGACTATTTAATCATAGGATGAATAGTTTTTGGATTATAATCTTATGGATTATAATTGTGACGCCTCCAAATTCAGATACATGTACCTTGAATCTGGTGCTTCACGTTCTAACTTTAATAACATACTAATATCTCAAACAACGAAATAATAGAATAATTTACATTGATATAATATAAATATTCCCGTCCCAAGTCTCGCAACCATTACTAACATATTACACAACTTAATACATAATATTAATTAAGTCTTATTACAACATAATAATAAAATTCTGGTATGAAAGAACAAAGGTACTCCATAGCCTTGCTCTTTCCCTAGCCCTTATCTTTTTCTGAGGTTACCGACATGTTCTGCCTTAACTGAAATGTCTAAGGAAAGCAAGAATGAGAAACAAATTTGCCCAGCAAGTAATATAATAAGAAGGGTGAACATGCATAATATAAAGTTCATAATATCAAGGGTGTAACGGTAAATGATAGCTCCAGAATTAAAAGAATAATGTTGTAATCAAATAAGTATCAACAGTTCCAAATCCGTCCTTTGAATTTTAAACAATGAGTCATTATAAACCAAAGGATTATCAAAGAATTCAAAGGATTCAACACTTTTAAGTTAAAGAATTTTTTTAACACTGAGTAGTCACTATGGACCAAGAACTCCTGCTAGAATTAACAGTATTACACTGACAATTCAATATAAACAAGTACAATAGTTGATCAGCCCAAAGTACCCTACATTATGCATAATATTTAAACATGCTTTTTGTGCGCACTTCGGTCCCATGACAGTATATAATTTCCCTTGCTATGAGGGTTGTTCATCTCAGCAGATTATAAAAGTCCGCACTAAGGCAATTGGTTTGGATAGCTTTCTAAGTCATAGATATTGGTCTAGCCGAATCAAATGGCTTAGACACCTTTCACAATGCATTTAGGAACAATTTATAAGTTCAAAACTTGCAACATGATTGTAAGAATATAATTATGATTTAAATCAAGTCTCAGAATGTGAATGATAATTTATATAACACAAGAATCATTCTAGTAATTACTTACTAGTACGATAAAAAAGAGTACAAGTTTAGGTACATGTCTTTCGCATAGATTACCAACTTATAGCTTAATGTCACTTCAATGTCCTATAGTATCATAGTTATGTATATATACACATTCATTAGTTATACAAGCTCGATACGTAAACCAACAATCCTACACACCTATTATACACATGTTCAATCACGTATGTTAAGCATATATTTTCAGCTCTATCTTTGTTATACAATTAGGCCACATATTAGTACACTATCAAACCACGTAGTTGCATAATCAACATTGTCTTTACGTTTGAAAGCTTCTTCTCGAAACTCCTTTATAAACTTTTGAAATCTTGATTCTATATAACCACTACACAATTGAACACTTAAAACATCACTTAAACTCTGTTTTATAACTTAGGTTATCAATATAAACATGCTTCAAGGTTCAGATTACAGTTTAAAACAGTCAGGTAAAACTAGCATGTAGCGCGACCGCGCTAAATTTTGACCTGGGAGTGGCGCGGCCGCTGCTTCCCTGTCAAGACTAGATTGAGTTTTAAGATTACTTGATTCTAGCTTAATATCTAGCATATATGGATACTAATAAATATCATTTACACTTGTTAAGAAGTATTGGACTAGGTTTGGTCTCTCATATGGTCATTTCAAGTTTACTTTCACACATATGGTTTTATTTGGAAAATTTCTATTTAACAAGGCTAGATAAGTTTATTTCACGAAGGCTAACTATGATAACCATTAAACCACATAACGAGGCTAATAAACCTTTAACACGCCTGCTCAAAGTCATTCAACTCATGTATTTAAAGTTAACTTAGCTTTACTATTGAAATTCATTGTAAATCATACTTGAATAGTTCATATTGTGCCTAACTAGATGAGTGAGCATATCAGTCATGTATAGAGGCATAAAGTGTCCTAGCATGTTATCTCATAAGATTAGAATATAATTAACACTATGTTTAACAATATTAGTTTTCAAAACTTTCAAGTTTTCTTTGAAAATCATTGTAAACCAAGCTAAAGCAACCTAGTATATGCATAGCAACTTTGAATCACATTTCATGCCCAATTGTACACATAACTAAGCCATATACACATGTTAAAAAGGTCAGAACTCAAAGGACACAAATGTTCATCAATGTTTGTTTTCAAAACTTCAAGTTTGCTTTTAAACTCATATTTAACCAAGTCAAATCTATTTATTTCATGTAAGGCAACTTGAACATCATATCAGACATATTTCTATACCTAACTAAGTTATACTCATATGCTCAGAACATCAGAAGCAAGAAAAAATTATTTTCAAGGACTGCCAACAAGCACGACCTGCGCTGATTTGTACTAAGAAAGTGGCGCGACCGCACCATATCGACACAACATCAGACTTGAGCTCTGTTTTATGCAGAACTCATAACACAAACATGAAAACCATTGAACCTGTATACTTAAATTAACACAATGTTTCCAAAAAACAGATTTACAACTCATATAACATAATGATACAAGTTTCCAAACCAATTATCAACTAGTTCATACTAATTTTCATGGATTTCATCAAACTTATACATAGATATTACCAACATTGTACATTCTTTCATTATGATCACATAATTAACCATGCTTTGTTATTCTATACTGATTCAAGTTTAAAGAAGTATAGAGGATTAAGATTATGCACCTTTGGTGATCTCAGAACAGTACTTCTTCTTCCCTCACTGCCTTATAGAAATGCAAGAGCTCTCTAAATACTCTCTTTTCTCTCAACCTCACTGCCTCTCTCTTATATCAATATTCTCAGCAGAAAATTAGCAACTTGAATCATGTGCAGGGAGATCTCATTTATAAGAAAGCTATTGCCCAAATGTTGGATTTTGCCCAAGGAATTAAACCAACAGAAGATGGAAGAACATGATGGTTAAAGAGAGTTTGGTGAAAAGCTCCCAACTGCTCCTTCCCAACCATTCCCACAAACATCATTCAAATTTCTGATTTTGGGCAACATAGAGGGATAGACCATTGGCCTAATATGTGACTGATGGAAATTAATTAGGGACTAAGAATATGGGAAACTTACTGCAATATCAATTTGGACCTCAACACTTCTAATGTAGGTTCCTTTTTGGGCTCACAAGGTCAAATTTAATTACTTACTATTATTACCTAGGTTTCGTTATGAGTACATATACAAATACATATAATCATATAATCCATGTGTATTGGGTTAGTCCAAATAATATTTGAATTGTGCTAGAATGTAATTTAGTTGGGTACTAACAACCCATTATTTTTTATAAAACTTATTATTCTAATTACACCCAAATATCATAATGATAATTAATTTCAAACATTTATTTTCTTAAAATTAATTATCTTCTATAATTCTAATTAAACCTTAAGTTGGTCCAACATTAATATTTATGCCACACAAGTCTCATTTATTCAAGTTTAGTAGAATTACATAACTCAAACTTATTATAATATAGTATCACAGAATAATATTCACATAATAATATTATTCTTAATATCACATTTATATTTTATGCATGGTGCAATTTTATTTATATGCTCACACAACAGCATATAATTTGCACATAACAAATAAATAATAATAACAATAATTAGTCTCTCACATTATTTAATTATTCCTTCATCAATTAAATTAATGAATTATTTAGTCCATCGTTATGCCACACTAGGCATATCATATAAGCTTAATTAAGCTCATTATTATTTCAATCACATTTCTCAATTATCACAAACTTAATTCAATTTAATTGAATTATCACATTTCATGCAACAAAAATATATATGTATTAAAAATAAATATTCAAACATTTTTATTTTCAATACTAATATTATTTATAAAATTCACGGATATTATAATAATTCTGAGATTATAATCCTTGCAAACAAACATGAACTTAATTATATACAAAAGTATAGTTGAAGGACATTTTTTTCCAAGGAATACCCTTCAGTATCCCTCCCAACCAAACTAAAATACTTCCTTTAATTTTCTCTAAATTATAAAATTAACATTGATTTTTTCAAAGTCAATTTCAAATGTTTTCAAAACTCAAAATTATCATGAACACATAATAATTTCTTCTTCTTTTTTGCTAAATACGCATAATAATTTCAGTGGGTATGGTTTCTGAAATGGGTTTTTTAACAAGTGGGTAATCTATGGAATTTGAAAATTTACCTATATTTGTTCGACTGCGTAAAAGTGTTAAAAATTGTTTGAATTATTAAATACTTTGTTTGATAATACGTCCAGACAAAATTATTTACTTGTTCATCATAATTCAGAGGGGTAAAATAGTAAAAGACAGTTATTCAGATGTTTTAGACGTATCAATTATCAAACAATTTTTTTCATTCAGATTCAGATTCAGCTTCAGTTCATTCAGATTCAGCTCATTCAGATTCAGATTCAGATTCAGATTTATTCAGTTTTTATCAAACAACCCCTTAATTATATACAAAAGTATAGTTGAAGGACATTTTTATCCAAGGAATACCCTTCAGTATCCCTCCCAACCAAACTAAAATACTTTCTTTAATTTTCTCTAAATTATAAAATTAACATTGATTTTTTCAAAGTCAATTTCAAAACTCCAAATTATCATGATCGTACTCTCTCCGTCGCTTAATATATGACATTTTAGATAATTCATTTTTTCTAAATTATTTATCATTTTATATAATCTAGGAGAATTAACTACAATCTTTTCAAAATAAACTCTATTTTGAACATAAATTAATTATTTACAATTATATTACATAGATATTAACAACCAACCAAACAAATATGCCTATCGTTCCAATACAACTGTATTGAATAAAGTAAAATACTATTGCATCCCATCAGATTTCTATCAAACCCCACGAAAGTGCAATTAATGAGTACGTACTGAGGAGATTCCGAAACCACTGATGAATTCATGGCTTGTCAAAAACCTGATGATACGACTGGAGCTAGCTAGTATATATAGTATCTTCATCCTTTCTTGGGATTGCAATCCATTTGCACCCATATAAGGAGTCTAAAAGCATCTCCTTTTTTGTTTTTGCATATCTAAACCCATGCTAACTTTCATTCTTCAAATCTCTCTAGCTGTCAGCATCCAAAGCCTTGTGCCTGCCTGCCTGGCTCAGTTACACTTGTGCATTTCACCATTCATCTTTAGTTATACGTCTTCATGTTTCATCTTTTTCTTTATTTAATAAAAAAAAAACAAGGCAAGCTGCATGCAGTACATTTATTCAGAATGAGGAGCAATAATTTCAAAAACATAAAAGTACTATCGAATCTATCCCTAATAATTTCAATTTTAAACTGTATGTTACTTTCTTGGAATTAAAATGATAAAACTTCAGTTTTAAGATGAAGAAGATTAAGAGAATGTTATCCTTAAAATGTAATCACATATATATAAATACACTGCACGCATCTTTGTGATTAATGACCAGTACTTCTGAAAGATGCTTCACACACACACACACACACACACACACACACACACACATATATATATATATATATATATATGATAAGTCTCTGGAACGAACTAGTTCGTTTACGAATATATGTAGGGTTCATTGTTGAATGTTGTTGATTGGCCCAATTATGTACCTATCATATTTTCGTAATAAATGTTAAATATTCTCATTCAATTAACAACTTTCAATACTGAACTCTACATATATTCGTAAACGAATTATTCGTTCCAGAGCTTTATCATATATATATATATATATATATATATATATATATATGACCTTAGTTAGTGAGCTAGCTTGACAATGACATGGACAATCTAATAATGAGTCATTCATATATATATATATATATATATATATATATATATATATATATATATATATCATATATAGGAGGGGTTATATCAAATGATTAAGAGACCAATTATGTATACATACTCTCTCTCTCTCTCTCTAAATTAAAGATTATATCAAAAAAATTAATATTTGAGTTATAAATGACATGGTACTTTTTATTTGTTATAACTTTGTTAGATTAATTATTCTATTCGTCCCTTAATATATGTGATTTTAGAGTTGTACATAAATATTAAAAAAATAATTGTATAACATTAAATATAATATCAATTGACTATATTATCCTTATATTAGAAAAATGTGTGTTATTTATTGAGTAAAAAATAATGAGAGAAACAAAGTTATATTTAATACTTGAAGTAATATTAAAAACTAAATAACTAAAGCTTAATTAAAATTCTCAAACAATAAATATTAAGAGACAAAAATACTTCTCTAAAACGACATTTAAAAATGGATGGAGGGAGTACTTTATTTTAACACCATATCACCACTCCTAAATTTTAAAAATAAAATCGTTTTAAAAATACGGGAGTGATTAATATGAAGTTAATTTTGGTCAATTTATTAATACAGTATCGACATGCAGACTGAAAAATGATCTCTCTCTGAGTATCAGCACTGTATTGATCAATTGACCAACTTATCATGAATCATATAGTATAATTTATTATTATTGAATTTAGAACCATTTTCTAGCTATCTAGTGCTGTTTAACTGGAAGTGCTGGAAGTAATTAAGTCTCGTGGACCCAAAAGTCCATTTATTTATTTATTATTTTTTGTTGCTAATTACCAAAAGTCTTTCTATCATCAAAAGGGAATAAAGGACCAAGGCTGGAGCATTGCATTTAATTTTTCATTTTCTGTCGAAGAAATTAAATGTATTCGGTAGAAACCAAATTCTGCCTTGGCATTGTATTAGGTGTACGTGGTACACACTGACACATATGTGTGCATATTTATTTATTTATTGTTTTTATTTTACAAGTATTCATTCTGTTCCAAAATCAAACTTAATTAATTTGAGACATTTTAAATTTTAAATTAATGTATATTTATTTAAACTTGAAATCAATAGAAATTATTTTAGTTTTTACTTAAAGAACTATGGGAGAGCTTCAAAAAAGAGGCAACACCAACCTGATTCCTCTATAATAAATATCAAGGACATCTAAAAGAATGTACATTGAAATAAATAAATAAATAAAATGGCCTCCTGCAATGATATAGTGGTCAATACAACATACTTGAATTTAGGTTATTGAGTAGAAAACTTAATTATAGAAGTCTTATGCTGAAGGAAGGACTAAATAAGGGTTTCATTGCAATTGCAATTGCAGTTGCAGTTTTTTTTTCTTTTCATTATGAGGTAGAATCACAAACAATAAATTTCAACAATAATTAACATAAATAAACTACATTAATCAATAAAGAAAATACAATACTGAAATTATGAATTGAAAACACACACACACACACACACATATATATATATATATATATATAACAATAATAGCTAAAAAGAGTACTGTATAAGAGCACTAACTCAACAATGATACAATTAAAGAGGGCTCTACTTAATCTCGCTCGTCCCAAGAAAAATACAACATACAAGGAAAAATATAAATATTAAAAAAAATCTACAAGACTTATATAAGCTAACCTTGCCATGGAGTTTGATTCTGATTCTGATTTTGATTCTGGTGATGAAACGATGAATTATTGCTCATATGATCAAAACCAGCCATATTAAGAAAATGAGATCTATGTTGAGGAAATGCTCTTAAACCCAAGAAATCCCTTGTCATCCCCTCATTTACACCACCTTCTTTATTACCTTTTTGATCATTCAAGTGGAAAATATTTTCTTGTTTTTGATTCAACATTCCATCAAAAGCCTCTTCAAAGCTTGTTGATCCTTCAAATCCTTGAGCACTTGCCATCAAATCTTGAAGAAGAGAATCAGGAGGAGCTCCACCTGTCCCATTTACTTGTCCCATGCAACCTCCAGAGGTGACATTAGCAAAACCATGGCGCCCAGCACTACTAGTTACTCCCATTTGTGCTGCTTTTTGTAGCAATGCAGTTGCAGACATATGAGGGGAAGAAGAAGGGAATGTAGGGTTAGGGTTAGGGCTAGGGTTTGCATGGGAAGAGAATAACTGAGAGGAAAGTTCATGGCCAGATTCTAGCCAAGGTGGGATATTATTATTTTCTGGCCTAATATTAATTAGGTTGAAATTATTATTATTATTATTATTATTATTAGTTTGGTCTTGAAATTCTCTTTTGAGTTGAAATGGTAATTGTTGGAGGGGAAGAATATTAGGGTTATGAATATTTAGTGTTTGATGAAGGTTGATCAAATGGGGTGGTAATATTGATGATGATGATGAAGCTCCTTGTTGTAATGAGGAGAGAGAAATATTATGGTCCGGTGCTGATGAACGTGCACTCTCTTCTGCTAAAGCATCACAGAAAGCTCTATGAGTGATGAAACTGTCCCTCCTGTGAACCATACAAAAGCACAAAACAACAAAAAGAACAACCATCATTCTGCAGCTTAAACAGTACTAGTACTACTACTTCCTCTCTCCTCTCACTACCTTTTTGTTTTTGTATCCCCTTAAGTTCTCTTCTCTAATTAATGGAGGCGACACGGATTTGGATTCAGTGAAGTTAATAACTGTCGAGGCTATAGAAAAATATTACGTGCGTATAGCCATAGCTGCGTGTGATGACTACCTGTTAAGACTATAGAAAAATGTTGTGTACGTGCTAAAATAGTTGCATTCAATGACATTTGTCATGCAATAATGCAACTCTGTGCTATAGGAACCGTTCGTAACATTAACACTTTTTTTCCTTCACCGAATATTCTGAATTCAACAAAAGACTTATATATATATAACACACATATATACCCATTAATTAAAGATGTCAATGCTAAGTGCTTTAATAGTTGAAAATTAAGTACAAATTAAATTTCAACTTACAAGTCTTAATTAATTACATGTCAGTGCCTCTCTTTCTCGCTCACAAAAAACACACTCATGCATAGTCAACAAATTTTAGAAACTCCAAATAAGTCTCATTCATATTAAGAGCTAGAGCTAGCCTTTTAAACTAGTTCTCTTTATCTCTCACTCGTGAATAAATATCTAATACAGTAAGAACATACTTAAACACTAATTATCTCGATTAGTGTGTTTGTCTCTATGATAATGAGATATAGACATTAATTGAAACTTCTACACATCAAGATGCCTAATGTAATCTACAACAAATTAAATTTAAGAAATTAAGTGAGATATATATATCAAGCACAAACATATATAATTATCTCGAGGTTTTAATACTACTACTATATCACGATGCATATATAATAATTATGAAGCATAATGCATTATTCTTAATTAGTTAATTAATAATTACCTAGAGAAAAGGGTACCACAATCACATCTATACTCCCTTGTGCCACAAATCTTGGAGTGAGCTTTCCAATCTGACTGAACAGCATATCTCTTTGAACATTTCTCACACTTCCACTTCTTCTCACCATGCTTTCTGCAGAAATGCTTCTTGATCCCAGTGAGATCCCCAAGTGCCCTTGAAGGCTCATGGTGAACACATGTAACCTCTGGACAAACATACACTTTTTTCCTTATAACCTCCTTGTTTGATCTTTGCTTTAGCTTCCATGGCAAATTATGCCCTCTTCTGTGTAACTGAAGGTTTTGATCTCTTTGAAACCCTTTGTTACAGATCTCACATAGAAATCTGTTTGTTGCCATTAGAGCTCTTGGTGACAAAGCTATCACTTCAGCTTCAGGGTCTAAATTAGAATCAAATACTCAAAATTAACCCCCGGCTCCCAAAAAAACAATTATAGCAACAGCCATAGTTACCAGCAACTGGTACACGAAACGAAATCGAGTACGAGGAACGCTACCTGCACTCTCGTAGCCCGATTCGGAACGACAGTACTGGCAATAAGAGCTCCAGGTTACCCTGACTAGCTAGCTCTACGTGATTAAATTCAAGAAATTTGAGTATATTGTTTTTATTTATATACCTGGATTTCCCGGAAGATTTCTCTTCTTCTTTGGTGGTTGTGCTTGAGGTGTTGATGCAAAGGATTGTTGCTGGTACATAATAGTACCAGTTTCATTTCTGCTACTTGAAGAAAAGCTTGCTTCATTAGATGCAGACGATGTTAAATTTGACATATTCTCATCCACAAACATACCCTTATTCATCTCTTTCTCTCTCCTCTCCCCTAATAATATATATTACAAGTTTTTTTTTTGGAGGTTAAAGATGAGATGAATTATTTAATCAACACAACTTTTTATTGAGATCTGGATACAAATCTCAATTTAGAAAGCTTAATTATCAAAAATATAAAAAACAATGAATATATATATAAGCCCTATTAATTTCTTTTTCTTTCAAACCCTAAAGAATTCAACAAAAAGAGATCAAGAAAATTAACAAACAAAAAGATACACACTAAAATTTACCAAACCTCTTTTTGCAGTCTCAACACTCAAGTTCTTCAAATTTGAAGTTCCAAACACCAAGAAAAAGATTCAATAAAACCTTACATATCTATGAGTAATAATACAACTAAACAAAACCCAAATTTCTATAAGGTCAAAACGAACTGCAATTATATGTATGTGTTTTAGTGTGTGTTTCAGTGTGTGTGTGTGAGAGAGAGAGAGAGAGAGAGAGAGAGAGAGAGAGAGAGAGAGAGAGAGAGAGAGAGAGAGAGAATGTGGATGAGAAGTTGAGAAGGGAATCCCTCTTTAGTCCTTTGAAGCCTATCAAAACCATAACATGTACAAGCCAACAAGGCTTGAAGGTTCTGACGTTGGATTTGTCCTATCCTTTGTTTTCTTCTCAATCTTAGAAATAAAAATATTACCACTTCCATTATTGAGGTTTTGCTTTAGGAGTATGTAATTCTCTTTTTAAGGGTTAAACACTACTTTTTTTTAAACTTTGTTTTACTTTCACCAAACTTTCTATATATTCCTCCAAAAAGTAGATGTAAAGCAACCAAGTAACAAAGAGAGTGAGATTTTGACATCGTAAATCCACCGAGAGAGATATATAGAAAGTAATTAGAGATATATAAAAACATGATTATATTTATTTGGATACGCTTAGGGTGAAGTTGGTACAAAAAGTTCTATAACTTTTTGTTGAATTGATTATAAAAAATGTAACACTGATAAGTTTTATATCTTTTTATTGTATCGGTTAAAGCAATATTTTTTATAATTAATGTAATAAAAAATTATATAACTTACTACGATGAAGTTGATGTCAACTTCATTCTAACTGAATTCATTTTATTTTCTTAAAGTGATCATGCATTGGACAAATATGATTACAAGTTGATTAATTTGGAGAGAGATTTAACATATTAGCATATTAGGTAGCAAGGCTAAAAAGTTGGTACCTTTTCTTATATATGTGCATCTACGTGTTCACATAATTGGTTTGGTGATTAACTAAATTCCCAATAGACATGCTCATCAATAGTTATTCACACTTCACAATATCATATTATTAATCATTATTCTTTTAAAGAAAATTGGTTATATGCTAATGGCTTAATTTACAGCAAAATACATTTAATTATTTTTTTGTCATTCTCTTTTTAAATACTTGTAATAGGATCCGGTTATGGTGAAGTTGATTTTCAACTTCATCATAGTGAGTTATAATATTTTTCATTACATTAAAATTGTACTGATAGCACATTAATAAAAAATATTATAACTTACTATGATGAAGTTGAAAATTAATTTCACCATAGCCGATCCCTTGTATTGTAATATGGGCTTTATTGTCATCTCACTTATCCCGCTATTAGAAAATTCACGAGTAACTACTAAATGCTAGCTAGAGCCTGACCACATGAGACTTGTTCTAATGACTAAAAGAATCGTTATTCTATCAACACATCTAGGGCCACTGAGGCAAAAATCAAGGATTGTCTATAGGTAATGAGTATTTTTTTATACAAATGGTATTAATTGCAAAAGAAACTGATATTTTTACGTGTTAAAATAATATTTCTATACAAATCTCTCTCACATAGAGGTGAAACTCACTTACTGTGAACGTGTTTTTATGTAAAAATATCAATTCCCTATTACAAAAAGTTGCATATATATGCAAGAGTCAAGATCAAGATCAATTATTGTCCAACAAATACAATTTTTTGTTATATCAGTTGTATATGAATGAAAAAGTTACATCCGCATTTTTTTTTCTGCGAATTTCTTTTGGTGCGCACTTAATTTTTTTTTTCCCCCATTAAAACTAGCTAGGTGCTTAGAAATAGAATTAGCAATATTAAATATAGATTACACATAGAGTCAAGGTTAGCAAAAGGGTGTACCAGTCAGTATAAAGTGTGTAGAAAATTCTGACAGATTCACGGATATTGGAAACAAACAATGGGGAAAAGATTGGTCCCAACCCATCAGATATATCATCATCACTTGTATTATTCTTTCTTTTTTTCCTTCCTTTCTGTATATAATGGAGAGAGAGGGGGAGAGAGATGACCTTAGTCAATGCATGTATGTGGAACACGGGTTCAGTTTTGCACCAATCTCTTGTCAGTTTTATTTTAAATTATTCAAGAATTAAAACAAATAAAAATTCCCACCATTTACACATAGCTCTCTATTTAATAAATTTTAAAAAAATTAATTATTTCTCTCCCCATGAAACTACAGTTAATTAATTGCATGAGTTTTATTCAAAGAAACAAGTGGGAAAGTTCTTTTCTTGTTTTGTTTTGTTTTGTTTTGTTTTTAGATGACATACCTAGGTAGGTAGGTAGGTAGGTAGGTAGAAACTAGGTGTTGGGATTGTTATTAATTGCTGAAAATTATTATTCATGTTGGTTTCTTTTGGTGTCGCATGTATTTTATGTCACCTAAATAATTATGCTATCTATACATTAGCTAAATCTAAATGAATGAGAATTTAATTTGATTTTTTCATTTATTTTTGTGTATATTAATGTAAGTTCATGGAAAATGCACTTGGAACCAAAAATTATTTGTTCCCCATGACCACATTAAGTTGCATGAGTTCTGTTAACGTCAAGATTTGTTCACGCACCTCAATCACCAGAGCGCTGTCAAATTCTGCACAGAAACGAAGTCACACCAAAAGTTTGACGGCTTGGGCTGCCGACAGATAGCTTCTGTGTGAGAATAAGTACCGGCTGGAATAAGGTTTAACAATGTAGGCTTAATACTTTAGTGCTGAAAAATAATAATGAATTGTGTGTACCTTAGAATCAAGGGTATAACCTTCTATTTATAGGTGATCACACCTCCTCCTCCAAGCCATTCCCCGTACTAGGAATAGGATTTCTCATTAGGTAAGATACCTTAATGGGATTAAATAGAATCTCCTTAAAGAAAGGAAGTCGAATCATATCCTGACACATTACTTAGGAGTTAGAAATTAATTATGATTAGGAATCTTTGATTCCTCAAAATACTCAACTGCCAAAACAGGTTCCTATGTAGGGTCAAATACCTCAACGTGGATTTTGGTCCACCATATAATTCAGGCGCAAATAACTACGCCCCAACATTGCCACTAATTTTTCTATTAAATGGAACATTTAATGGAAGAATCCCTAAACAAAAGCACAATAATTCACCATAAATGAATCGAAACCTAATCTTCTTTGGAAAACCGCCCAATACATAAAGTAGGGACCCATCACCTACTTGGCATGTTCGCAATCATAACAGACCATTAATAGCCACCTTTCAAAAATCGCGCGAAGTTAAAAAGACAAGACATTTCAAATCCCTAAATCAGACAGTTTTACTTTTCAATTTCAAAATCTTCAGAGCTTTCTCCTTCCTCCTACAAAATTTACTTTCCGACAAAGAATCTTGTAACCCTCAAATCAGCGATGGCTTCTTCAAGCACGCCCATCACCTCCAACCCAACCAACACTGAACCAATCGACGCAATCCCTATCTCTTCCATTCTTCCCTTACGAGTGAACGCTACGACCACCAGTATCAACACCCCCACTGACAACCACCACTAAATCCACTACCGTCACCACTAGCTCTACCCCCAAACTCCTATCCTATCAAAAGCAGAATCGAATTTCCAAAGAATGATCAAAGAGTACTCAGATAAAATAAAATTTCTCCATGCCAACACCAAATCCACCATCACTGCAAGCCAACCTCGCCAAAATCCAAGAACGTTATCACATCCCGGATAGCTACCAAGTCAAGGCACCTTCTGCAACCGACCGGATGTACCATCGTACTGGCGGTTGGACTGCAATCCCCTTAATCTGCTGGAAAAAGGATTTGATTGTCTCTCCATGCCTTCATCATAACCTTACTAGGGTTTATCGGCGTGGGATTCGGCCCAGTTGGTGCCGAACTCTTATATCAACATTGTCGCCTTCATCGCTGTTTGTCATGAACTTGGCGTTCCCGCAACAATCGATTTCTTTTTCTCCCTATTTTCTCTAGGCCAACTACGGAAGCCTGAACATCAGCATTAGAGAACTTCCCCCAGACCGAGTATTGGAAATAGTGAAGCTAATCGAAAAGCTGCCAATAAAAGAGCTAACCTTCAAACTTCTGACAAAGCAATCTTGGCTATACGAGCACAAACGTAAGTTCTGAAACCCCTCTTTACTTCCTTGTACTGTTAAGTTCGATACTGACCTAACTCTTCTACACTATCCCTCATCAAACCAACATCCCCTGACGGGGACGACCCTGAAGAGATGGAATCTGAAAACGCCATCCCCGAAGATATCGATTAGACCGTCATTGATCCCTTCATCAACGAAACTACAATCGAAACAATTATATCTGAAAGAGCCCACTACCACCAGTTCCGAGCAAAATCGAACTAAAAGAGTCCCACAAACAACCACAATCCCCACTCCATCTGTTACCGAAATAAACCCCCTGGATATGCCTCTTTCCAAAAGAACCACCCTCCTCAGAATCAAACGAAGGCGATCAAAGCCTACACCTAAAACAACACAAGACCACCTTGCCCAATCTTCCCAAAGTCAAGCTGAAATGCCACTGTGCTTACACTAACAACTATCCCTGAACCAACACCAAACATAGATGTATTTGAAGTCGAAGACATAACCCACCAAGAAACTTCCGAAGTAACACCTAAAGATTCCCCCATAACCAAGAAACCTTGCACCAAACCATCTCCTAAATGGCAGCCTTCTACCTAACCCCTACAACAAACTGGTCCTTCAACAAGCCAGGTTTGGGAGGTGCAAACAAAGATGACACTTTAACCGGCAGATCCTAAAGACTACCCCCATGAACTCTTCGAGAACTTTATCCTTCCTGCTGATGAAAATTGGTTCAAAGATATCAGTCTCCAAAGGCTCATATACTTCGGAATCAAGCATCAGGGTCAAGTAAAATACTTCCTTTTATTATAAAAGTAGCTTCATTATCCCATTACTAACTTATTCTTAACTCTGGTATACAGGCTGCAGAAGTATCTGGTCGAGTCATACGTCGATTCCACCAGGTTGAGGCCAGATAAAAAGAATTGGATGTTGAAATCCAACAACTCAAATTTGAACTAGGCGAGGTCGAACTACTCAAAGATGAACTCTACTATATGAAGCTCAGAATGGATGCGGCCATAGCCGGGCTTAGGAAGGAAAAGAGTCTGCACTCCAACACTACTTTTTACAGCCAAAAACTCGAAGTCGAACTGAAGGCCGATAAACAGAAAGTCGCCGAAGGAGAAGAACGTCGAACAACCCTTCTATTCAAAAGCTTGGCAATGAAAGTAGAAAACGAAGGCATGAAGAAGAATGCTGAAATCATGGTTGGCCAACTCCATAAGATGCATAAAGAGAGAAGAAACCTCATCGTCTTTTGCAATGCCAAAGAAAAGGAACTTGCCAAACATAAGGAACTTGGCCCTCCATTCACCGAAGAGAAGAAGCAACAAATTTATTAAGAGTACCGGAAGTCCCCCGAACTAACCAAAGAAGTCACACAGCAATTCGGGGACGACTACCAAAGTGCTTGAGACAAAGACAAGGAAAGAATGCAGGTTGCTGGTCTGAACCCCTCAATACTAACTTTTTCGACGACGAGGCCGACCCCTAACAGTTATTTTCTTTTCGCTTCTATTGTAATTCACTTGTACAAAAAGTATTCATTTAAATAAATTGAATAAGAAGAGGGTGATCATACGGGAGAACTGAACACCAACAAAAGTACTCGTTTAAAGACTGAATACCCACATAATAAAAAAGTTACATTCGTTCGGACAGAACTAAATAATTAACATAAGAATTCTCGTTTCGGCAAACTGAAAATTCATGCAAGCAGATAATGAAAAGTACTCGTTTCGGGAAACTGAACACCCTTACACATTAATAAAGAGAACATTCGTTTGGCAGATCTGAATACCCATAAACAATTAGAAGAAGGCATTCATTCAGAAAATTGAATAACCTCGTAAGTAATATTCATTCCGGGGAACTAAATATCCCTTCAAACATAAATAGATAATGACAACATTCGTTTAAAAAACTGAATACTCATTTTATTGATAACTTTGAAAGATTACAGAATCGTATTGATAAATTACATAGGCATGCTCTATTGGTAATATTTTTGAAACCTGCCTCCATGCCAAGTGTTCTTGACCTCTGTTTCATCCATTGCCCGAAGCCGGTAAGTACCTGGCTTTGGCACCTCAATGACCTCATAGAGTCCCTCCCAATTAGGCATCGGCTTCCCGAGATTTTGGGGCATAGAAGTCTCTTCCTCCCGAAGAACTAGATCCCCCACTTTGAACCTCCTAAGTTTCACCCCTTTATTATAATATCTGGCCACCCTCCTTTGGTAGGCTGCTAGCCTTACCAGAGCCGACTCCCTAACTTCCTCCAATAAATCCAAGTTGAGGCGAAGACCTTCATCGTTGTATAGGTCCTTGAACTGACTGACCCGAAGTGAAGTAGCACTAATTTCAATAGAAACTAGGGCATCTGTTCTGTATGCCAGTCTGAATGGTGAATCACCCGTCATCGTCTTTAGAGTAGTTCGATAAGCCTATAGCACACTAAGTAACTCTTTGGGCCATCTGCCATTCACTTCATCAAGCATTTACTTTATCCCATTCATTATAGTCCTGTTGGTGACTTCCACTTGTCCATTAGACTGAGGATGGGGCCACTGAAGTTTTTCGATGCTAAATCCCCAACTCCTTTAAGAATTGCTTGAACTTTGAACCCACAAACTGTCGGCCATTGTTTGAGATCACCACCATCGAGATACCAAATCGAAAGACCACAAACTCCTTCAAAAAATTCAAACATTCTTGCTCTGTAATCTGTCAAAGAGGTTTTGCTTATACCCACTTGGTCATGTAGTCGATAGCCACAATTATAAAACTGACTTGACCCTTCGCCTTCGTTAATGGACCCAATATGTTGATCCCCCAGACAGCAAAGGTAATAGGGGATAGAATATAATATAACTCCTCTGGTGGCTTATGAGTAATAGGGTTGTTCAACTGACACTTGGAGCACTTCTTCACGTAGTCTGTTGCCTCTTTAAAAATTATGGGCCAATAATACCCCTGCCAAAGTACCTTATATGCCAACGTATTAGCTCTCATATGGTCGCCACAGATTCCTTTGTGAACTTCCCAAAGAACATACTCAACCTCGGATGACACAAGGCACTTTAGTAAGGGAGAAGAGTGAGCCCTTTGATACAAATCCTCATCGATAAGCAGAAAATTCAAACTCCGATATTTGATATTCTTTGCCATTATTTGATCCGAAGGTAAGACGCCATCTGCCAGATAATCTAAGTAAGGTGTTAACCAATAATTCGACCGCCCCAAACACAAAACCTCCGCATGTTGAACATTCGGTTGATTCAAAATTTCTAAGTAGACTGATCCACTGAATGTACTCACATCTGTCGTAGCCATTCTCGCTAGAGCATCGACGATGGTATTATTAGATCTGTCGAGTCCCTGAAAGGTAAATGAACTGAAGTAGTGGATCCGATCTTTGACTTCAGTAAGATATTTAACCATCCTTGCTCCCCGAGCCTTATACTCCCCTAAAATCTGTTTAGCCATTAGCTGAGAGTCATTGAAAATTATCAACCTCTACACCTTAATACTCTTCGTCAGTCGTAAACCGACTAAGATTGCTTCATATTCTGCCTAATTACTGGTCGTCTTGAACCCGAAGTGGATCGCTTATTGTACCTTGAACCCCTTTGGACTTGTCAAAATAACACCAACCCCATTAACATCAAAAGTTGAAGACCCATCCGCATACAGCGTCCAAGAAGCCTAAACCGACTGACCATCCGTAACTGTCTGAACTACCACTTCTGTTCGGTCAACGTTATCATCCGACTCATAGAATGAACACTCCACCACAAAGTCGGCCAAGTCCTGACCTTTTATTGCTGTTCGAGGATGATATTCCAAGATAAATTGTGTCAACTACATCGCCCACGCAGCAAGCCGACCCGAGACGTCTAGCTTGCTCAACACTTTCTTTAAGGGTTGATCCGTGTACACCGCGATGAACCTTCCTTGGAAGTATTGTCGTAGTTTTCGACTAGCTATTATCAATGCATAGGCAAATTTCTCAATATTTTGGATACCTTGTTTCTGTATCCCAAAGAGCATGATTCAGGTAATAAATAGGATTTTGCTTACCCCAAATCTCCCGAACTAATACCACGCCAAACACCAATGAAATTGCAGCCAAATATAGATACAATTGTTCAGAAGGAACCCGTTTTACCAACAAAAGAGCCAAAGACAAGTACCTTTTAATCCCCCTAAAAACATCCTCGCATTCCGAAGTCCATTGGAAGGTTATCCCGTTCTTCAACCCTTTCAACGTATCAAAAAACGGCAAACACTTTTCTGTTGACTTGGACATGAACCTCCTCAAAGCTGTTATCCGACCCGTCAGATGCTGAATACCCTTATACGACTGAGGAGATTTCATATCCAGAATAGACTTGATCTTCTTTGGGTTCACCTATATTCCCCTCTTGCTGATCATATACCCCAGAAACTTCCCTGCTCCCAATTCGAATATGCACTTTGTCGGATTTAACCTGAGTTTTTAGTGCCTAACAGTTTGAAAGCAGTCCTTTAAATCGTCCAGATGACCCCGAACTGACATATTTTTAACAATCATGTCGTCCACATACACTTCCATACTGCGACCCAACTACCTGTGAAATATATAATTCATCATTCTCTCGAAGTCCGCCCCTGCATTCAATAATTCGAAAATCATCTTCTTATAAACATAAACCGCCCGATGAGTGATGAATGTTGTCTTTGGAATATCCTCCTTATGTATCGATATCTGATGATACCCCAAAAAAGCATCCATGAAACTAAGCAAGGCATACCCCGAAGTGGCGTCGATGAGTTGGTCGATATATGGGAGTGGATAAAAGTCTTTCGGACACGCTTTGTTCAAGTCTGTGTAGTCGATGCAAACCCGCCACTTCCCATTCTGTTTCTATACCAGCACCACGTTTGCCAACCACTCCAGGTAATCAATCTCAAAAATGAAGTTTACTGCCAAAAGTTTTGCTATTTTCTCATCAATTATCTTTTGACACTCCGGGGCAAAGATCCTCCTTTTCTGTCTAACTGGTTTTTTAGTCGGGTCCGCATGTAGCCTGTGCACAGCCACCTTCTTCTCAACACCAGGCATGTCACTAGGAACCCATGCAAATATATCTGCATAACCCTAAAGCAACTCAATCAAGTTTATTTGAAAAGGTTCCTATAGCCCTGATCCAAGCTTAACCATCTTGTCTTTCTTTCCCGGTACCAACTCGACCTCTTCAGTCTCTTCGACGGGCTTGACGAGGGGCTTTGTACTGCCTTCGATTAACGTCTCGATCTCTATAGACATAGTCTAATTTTTTTTGCTGACTCCTACCCCCGAAGAGATCAACGCATTCCTATAGTACCTCCATGCCAGATCGAGATCCTTAGCAACTTCTCCGACTCCGTTCAGCGTAGGGAATTTGATCTTAAAGTGAGGAATCAAAGTTACTACATGTAGATCTGTTAAAGTTGGTCTCCTGAGAATGGAATTATACAACGAATCCACATATACCACAAAGAATCTCCAATTATCTCCACCTACTGTGAAACTGTATCGAAGACCAACGACAGCTCGACCGTTCTTACAACCCGAACCGACTCGTTGCTGAAGCCATATAAAGGAGGCTCTTGTATAATTTCCATCTTTCTACCTTCCAAGTCCATCCTCTGGTAAGAATGAGCATACAATATATCCACTGACGAACCATTGTCTATCTGTTAGAGTTTATGCTCTAGAGGCCAATTCTTTGATGTAATTGCTTAACATTTTTTTGATATTATATTTGATTGAATAAATAAATTATTTTATTATAGTTTTATTTACTGCGTTATATAAATGTTAGCATAATAAAAGTCCTAAGAATAGTGATACAAATTATATGACTTCAAGTATGTGACTTGAACATGAGATCATATAATTACAATTAGTATCATTATTCTTAAATGTCCCTAGTCGAGCGTCATTGTTAATGGGACACCAATGATACATTGAGACTAGTATGTGGATTGACTAATGGCCAAATCTCATTAGGCATAAATATATAAGATATTGAGTCAATGCATAAGTACGTGCTAGAGAACAATGTACTGGACAGACCCACTATGAGAATTCTACGTGGAGTATTATGCAGAGTGTCATAAGCAATTCTCATAGTGACAATGATGTAATGATCCTCCGACCTGAAATCACTATATTACTACATAGGAATTTATGTACTTTGATATCATCAAAGGTCACCTTTAATAGGGTGGACAATAAAGGTGATTATTGGATACATCATGAATCGTGTGAGGAATATGAGTGATCTAGATGGAATTTAACCCTCCTATATATTAGGGGTGATATCCATAGGCCTCTTGATTGAGTAGGACTATGAAATGCATAGCCATGCTCAAATAGTAATTTGTTTCATATAGTCTACTCATTGATCAAGAAAACTCAGATTAAATTATGACGAGTATGACACATTCCATGCCTCGAGTTTAATCTAGGATGTCAAGGTTAAAAGGATTAAATTACATTGAAACATTGGTCACGAAAAGGTTGTATCGAATCACCGATCTTATTATTATTTGGGTAGCAGTGATGCATTACTAAATGCCGCTCACTGTTTATAATTTTATAATATGATTTTAAAATTATTGTCAACATAATAATAACCTATAGGGTCACACACTAAGAACGTAATTAAAAGGGAATTAATTTAAATTATAAGGATTTAAATATGTCAATATGATTGATAGTATTTAAAATTATAAATTTAAATTAATAGGATAATTTGTATATATATGTATATTAATTAAGACAGACTTAATTAAGATATAATATATATATAAATTTGAATTTTACTTTTCTATAGGGATTAGGTTTTTGATTAATTCCTTTTAAACTGCTATATATATGATATCAGCCGTTTTAGGGATTTTTATTATAAAAAAACCCCTAGCCGCTCTTAGAGAGAGACTTGAGAAAAAAGCTCCAAAATCCAGATCTTGATGGCTACTACCGCAACTCTCTTTGCTACAGATCGTGTGACGATTCGCGGGCCGTTCGTGTGGATACCGTAGAGACGCAGTTCCATTGGATTGCGTTGAAGATTCAAAGCAGTTTCAGAATTTTCATCATCTCCATTCAAGCTTGGATAATCGGTAAAATAAATCTAAACCTCTGAATTAATATGTTTTCGCATGGATCCTGTTTTACGGTTTTGAAAAATTTTAAATTCCGCTGCGTTTATGTGCCGAAATCCCTACACTATCATCATTCTCTTCATGTCCATTGAACCCACTTATGCGGTAATAACCAATGCCCCTTTGTGTGGTTCGATCGGCTCCGAAGGGAAATCTTCATCTGTAAAAGTTATCACCGAGTCGGGATATGATTTTCACACCTAAAAGGCTGATCAGACACTGAAAGAACTACATCTTAAAATCCACGCCTCTTCTTCCCCGTAACCTTCCCGACTGACCCGCCCGTGATCACATCCACCACCCAGCATGCTACTTGGGTCTGATCTTGTGGCTGGGTCTGGGTAATCAAGTTTTGTATTGGGTTGTTGTTCGCCTGTTGCGCCCTCAAAGCATTCCGTCCCGCGACATACTGAACCAACTCTCCACTTTGGACATTCTTCTCGATCAAGTCCTTCAGACTCCAGCAAGATTCAGTAGAATGTCCGACCTACTCATGGTAGTCTCAGTACCTATTTTGGTTTCCCCGGTTTGACTTTGTGTTATCCTTGGCTGGCTCGAAGTACGACTTTTCCTTTATCTTCCCTTAAATAGTGCCTAGACCTATGTTGAGGGGGTATAGATTTTGTTGACCCTCTGATTCGAGAAGAGTGGACAACCCCCGTTGTTGTTATACTTTTTCTGTTGTCCGTATGACTTATTATTATGGTTATCACCTTTGTTATTACTACTCATGTCCTTATCCTTTGGTCTCTCTGTTGTGCTTGACTTCAGGTTGTTCATTGCCTCCTCTACCACTATGAAGCCTTCGGCCCTGTCAAACGCTTCGGCCAAGTCTTTCAGATGGTTGAACATCAGGTCTTTCACCAGCTTCTTTGACTTCACGATGTCTAAACCATTCTGAAATAGTCTGAGAGCCTGAAGATCATTCAAATCTGTAACTTGTCAGACCGCTTCCCGAAACCTTTTCACGTACTGGCCCAAGGTCACGTTCAAATATTGTTTGATCTGAGCTAATAACCCAGTTGACTTTCCTCTCCATTTATTGCTACCGAATCTGGCATGGAACTTATCACAGAGAGCTTTCCACGATGAAATTGAGTTCAGGGCTAACGTGATCATCCACTGTCGAGCGTCCTTCTTCAGGGTTGTCATGAACATTTGACATTTCGCAACATCAGAATAATGACAAAACTATGCTTTTGGTTATCGAAGTTGGCACGTATTACTGAATACCTGATGGAACTTTTAATTTTTTAAATTAACTCACTGAACTAATTATTATTTTTAAATTGGGTCATTTCGTTAAAAAAAATTGACAGACGTTAATTTTTTATCTACGTGACACTGACGTGGACGTAAAAAAAAGGAAAAAAAAAAAGAAAATGACATGGAAAATAAAAGATAGCATAAAAAATAAAAAATTTTGCTTATGTGGCAAAAAAAAACTTAAAAATAAAAAAATCATCAAAACATCTTTTTGCAAAACAGATCTAACCATCTTCTTTATTTGATTTCTTTTATTTTTCATCAAAACAGATCTAACCAAAACAGATGAACATACAACCCAGATCTAAATGCACAAAATCAAAATTTTCATCTTCCCCAAATCTTTCTTATCAAAATTTTCATCTTCCCTAAATTTTCATCAAATTACCCAGCAATCAATTCTTTAAAATTATAAACCAACAAATAAAAACAATTCGAATTAATACAATGATGAACATGCTGGGCACAAAACAGATCTGAAAACACACCCAACAAAATCCAAAAAGTAAATAACTTTAGTGAATCTACAGTTGGTTCAGCCTTTAGCAACTGGTGCACAAATTTTGCATCTTCATCTTCCCCAAATTTTACATCTGGATTTCCTCATTTCCTTCAAATTTGTCAAAACAGATGAAACCCAACAAAATCCAAAAAGCATACAACCCAGATCTAAATACACAAAACAGATCTGAAAATAAAGTATTAAGATCCCAAGAATATGACTCCTGCAACTTGGTTTTGGGATCACTTTCAAAGTTTCCAAGTTTGTTGTTATGCAGCTAACCAAAGTAGAAGAAGTACTTAAACCTCTGATGAGAAATCCTAATCTAGCAACATCAACAGCCCTACAAGGAGAGTTCATAAATATATAAACTCTTTTCTCAGTTCTCAGTTCTCACACTAGCCTTACTCAATAACCACAAATTCTTCGATCCGTTGACTAGGTCTAAAGAGAGATAACTAGTTATCTGACAATGCCGAACCCGAAGGTTTTCTTTGACATGACGATCGGCGGCCAACCAGCCAGAAGAATCATGATGGAGCTCTACGCCGATACGTCTCCGCGGACGGAGAAAACTTTCGTGCACTCTGCACCGGCGAAAAAAGAATCGAACGGAGCGGGAAGCCGCTGCACTACAAAGGCTCCAAATTCCACCGAGTCATCCCTCAATTCATATGGCAGGGAGGCGACTTCACTGCCGGGAACGGCACCGGTGGGGAGTCGATCTACGGAGAGAAGTTTGCGGACAAGAAGTTTCCAAGTTTGGGTTTAGGGCATGGATGAGATGATGATGATGATGATGATGATATGAGGAGATGCAGATTTATTTTTTTTGTTTTGATAAAGATCTGTTTTGGTTAAATCTGTTTTGATGAAGAATAAAAAGAATCAAATAAAGAAGATGGTTAGATCTGTTTTGCAAAAAGATGTTTTGATTTTTTTGTTTTTATTTTCAAGTTTTTTTTGTCACATAAGCAATATTTTTTATTTTTATGCTGTCTTTTATTTTCCATGTCATTTTATTTTATTTTTCTTTTTTTATGTCCATGTCAGAGCCATGTAGATTAAATCTTAACGTCTGTCAACTTTTTTTAACGGAATGACCCAATTTGAAAATAATAATTAATTCAGTGAGTCAATTTGAAAAATTAAAAATTCCATTAGGTATTCAATTATACGTGCCAACTTCAGTGACCAAAAGCATAGTTTTGCCTCAGAATAATTATAGTAACTCATCAGCAGGTCGTAGGTCTGGTTGTGCTCATATGGGTCTCCCGATCCGTCATAGCTCTCCATATGAGGGTGGTTTTGCCCGGGTTAGTCCGTTCCCGATCTATTTCTGGGGAGAATAGTAATGATGGCTTGATCGTATTCACATTCTCTTCCTTGACTTCGGCCAACTGCTTTTGTAAATTTTGCAAACTTATGGGCCAGCGCCTCGAGACCGTTAGCTTTCGGGGATGACTCTCGCCTATCCCAACTTTTATGTTCTGGAGAGGCGACCCGCCGTCTCCATTCTATTCTTCCTCTGACTTTCGAACTAGCATCTCGAGAATAATTTTTTTGAACCGACCAATTTTTTTTAGGACTCCCAAATAATTTATAATATTTATTGGAATTAGAATTTTTACAGAATCCAGTAACTTAGGTGTCATTTGGATACATGTAAAAAATAGGATTGTACAATCTATTTTTTACATGTATCCAAATGACACATAAATCACTGGATTCTGTAAAAATTTCGGTTCCAATAAATATTATAAATTATTTAGGAGTCATAAAAAAAATTGGTCGGTCGCCCAAAACTAGGGCTGCAAACGAACCGAACTGTTCGCAAACCGGTTCGGTTCGAGTTCAACTTGCTCGCCTAGTCGAGTCGAGTTCGCACATAGTGTTTCGTTCGATTGCTCAATCGAACATGTTCGCGAACCATGTGGTTCGGTTCGTCTTTGTTGGCGAACAGTTCGAGTTCGGTTCAGTTTGGTAAGTTCGAGTTCGGTTCGATAAGTTTGAGATCGGTTTGAGTAGTTCAATTTCTTAATTACATGTTTAAATTGTTTCTAAAATTCTAAATACAAATAATTGGTTATTTCATATTAAATTATAAAGTTTGTCTTATTAATAATTGTTAAATTTGTAATAATTTTTTTTATTACATAAACATCTTTTTTGTTTTTTAATAATTGATTATAAGTAAATATTTTTATTAAATAATTAATAAATAAAAATGTGTACGTACTTCTTCACCTCTAAATTCTAATTTAATTAAAATAATTTTAATGTTTTCATAAATTTTTTAACAATGATTGTTAGATTATTATAATTTACACCCTAATAATTTAATAAATTATAACACATGTCATAAAACACATAAATAAAGTCATTAATCATCATGCAATGACAGTTTGACATTAATTAAAGAATGATACAATACAGTTGCTTACATTTACATGAGTTATTGAAATTGTTAAATCGAAATAGAGAGTATAGAAATCAAGTCATGAATGTACGTATCGAGACTTCAGTAATAAGTAATAATCATTAAATTATTTATTGAATAATTTTGAAACTTTAAAAAACTATACATAAATTTGAAGATCGAAAATAAAAACTAGATATTAAATTTAAAAATTGTAAAAAAAAAACTGAATATTAATTAAAAATGATAACAAAAGAAATACTTTACTAATATTAATTAAATTGTGAGTTTTTGATAATCATTAGTTTGTAGACTTTCCTTGAAATGATTGGACCTTGAAGAGTTGAAAGACTTTTGGATATTAATATTTGATTGTTGATATTTGTAAATCAAGAATTTCTAAGTACTTGTTAACTTTTAAATTTTAAGTTCTAACTTCCAAGTTTTAAGTAATCATTTGTCTTTTTGGATGAATGATGATTACAATTTTTGGTCTAATTTTTAATTGAATACTTAAGACTCTTAGAGAAGATATTTTTCAAAGTTTTAAGCTTGTGTTTGTGAACAAGTTTGTGTTCGTGAACAAGCTTATGTTCGACTTGTTCGCGAACTCGATCATGTTTGCGAACAGTTTGCGAACACCAAACGATCCGAACTCGTACATAGTTGTTGGTTCGATCAAGTTACTAGAACATGTTCAAGTTCGACTAAAAGTGTTCGAGTTCGGTTTGAGTTCGACAAACTTCGATATGGTTTGGTTCGTTTGCAGCTCTACCCAAAACCGATCCCCCCAGAAGAATCTATGTTTGGTTGCTTAGTGTCACATATATGTATATATCCCCCAAAACAATTATACTACCATTAGCCAGCCTAAACCTATATTTAATTAATCACTTCATATGATTTAGACTTATATTTATGTATATAGTATATGTGGTACACACTATATGTGTGTAATTAAAAAAAATTAAATATTTGAGTAAAACTTGAAAGATATGGATGAGAAAAAATAGGAATAGAAATTAGAAAGTGGGAGAAAGAAAGAAAATGGTGATAAATCGTGGGTATGGTGAGTTATTATGAGTTTATTTTCGTGAAAAGATAATTTAACTAAAATATAATAATTTTTAAATTTTATCATAAAATAGATCAATATAAAGTGAGAGATCAAGTCCCAAGCTCCCGTTTTATATATATATACGGTCCGGATCTTAAAATCACTCAACTAAAATTTCACCCAACTCACTTCCCTTTAGCGATGGACCGGGCGACGGTTTGGTCCGTCGCTATATATACAACCGTCGTCTTAGCTTTTAGCGACGGACAACATATAGCGACGGACAACATATAAACGACGGTTGTATATATAACGACGGATGAACCGTCGTCCGGTCTGTCGCTAAAGGAAGGTGAGTTTGGGTGAACTTTTAGTTAGGTGAGCCTAAGATCCTTATCATATATATATATATAGGCGTGTGAGAACTAGGAAGATACGTACACTTGAGCCAAAAATAATATTTAAAATAGATTATACAGATTATATTTTATTTGATAACAATTACAAATCATTGGAAAAGATCATATTTAAGTGACATGATCGACCGAGTGGTATGACCTAACTCATGATATTCATAAAATTGGGAGTTCAGTTCTTGACATGTCAAAGAATGAGTGTATAAGTTTAAAAAATTATTAATATAAAATTATAAAAGGAAGAAAAAAAAAAAGGATCATATTTAAGTATTTTAATAGCAAATCATTACAATTGAATTAATAAAAAGTCGAAATAATTCTACATAATTTTATTTCTACACCTATTGGTGTGACACATGACAATCGATTGTTAAGTTACAAATCATAAATTTGACTTTTTGGTTGATTCACCAATACATTTGACACACATCCTCCCATATTCCCATGCAGACTACTTTAAAATAATAATGGGATTCTCATTATACACGGGGGCAGTGATTCAAAAGAGCTGAAAACTGCAGGATTATATGATTGGAGCTCACATTAAACTTGTAAGCGGCAAAGTTTTTGTTTTTTTTATATGAGAATTTTAAAAAAAATTAATCTTAATAAGATAAAAGGATCGAGTTTATTTCGTTTATGAGCGACGTATAAATTTTTATGAGAATAAATATTTTTATAAGTAAATTTGATAATTTCACACAGTATTTTAAAACTTGGATTAGATCGGTGTTCGGACCGGTAAATATCGGAACCGGTCCGTCTTTCGGTCCGATTTGAACCAATGATCTGGTTTTGATCAAAATTTGAGTTTACCCGTTGACCACCGGTAAACTCGATTAATTGACCCAGTTGACTCGAATTTTTTTAAAAAAATTATCAAAAAAATTTAATATTAAAATTAATTACTTTTATTAATATTGTAACTCTTCTTTATTATGTTTTACTTCATAAAAAATGTGATTTTTAAATTTTTTATTAATTACTAATAATATTTATTTTTATATATTAATGACGTCAGTGAGTCAATAACGATTCGACCACTGGTTGAACCAATGACCCATCCACCTGGTATTTTTTTCGGTTCGATGAACATTCCGAATCACATAAATTTACTATTACTGTGAGAAAGAGTTTGTGAAATTATCAAATTTACTTGCGAAAATATCAATTCCCATTTTTAAAAGATACACTCACACAACTTTGCAATTTTTTTGACGAATTCAAAGAATTATGCATTATTATTATTAGTTAATTTTTTTTCTTTTGCCCTTTTTCCTCCCATATATCCAAGTTGGTTGCGTTTAGAATTAATGGCTAAATATAGAAAACGGTATAAAAAATTATAAATAAGGTATCCTGCAAATTTTAAGAGATTTGTTATGGATTTATGCTATCTTTCTGTTTATTCATGTTCTCAATAGTTTGTATTCTTTTTCAATGAAAAGTAATAGTTTAGTGGCTTTCGTTTGTCATTTTCATGCTCTACAACTCGATATTATAATCAAATATTATTAATTTATTGATTAAAATAAATAAAATATCTGACAATGATATGCTACCAGCCATATCTTGTTCTTATTTCCGATACCAAACATCATTCCGTGATACAATTGAATATTCAACAAATAAAGAATTGACATTAATAGTATATATATATATATGAATCAATCCATAGTTAACGGTGTCAATTTAAGATTACTCTTACAATATATTGTGACCTTCCATACGAAGATCGAACAATTAAATAGAAGGTCTGTCCGCAGTTTAGTTTTCAATATTCTGCAGTTTAATACTGCGAACGCGACAATTAAACTGCAGATGTCAAATTCAATTTTTTTTAATTTTTAAGACTCCTGTCATATTGAATGCTAATGATATACGTTTTGAAATTTTAAAGTCTCCCCCCAATGATATATCTGTCATCTGAGTCAACTTAAACCCTCGTCCTTTGTGAAAAACTATGTCAGCATGTTAAATGCAAATATGCAATCTCTGAAATTTTTTCAGATCTTCCACGATCCTTTTCCAATCTTCAAGAGAGAATCATATAACGATCTATTCCAAGTATCTGACATTCCAGACAAACACCTATGACTGCAATATTGAGAATTGATCGAACCTTGAAAACTAAAAAAAATTGAATTTGGTATCCTCTGTATAATACTGCGGACGAGACTTATTTACAAACGGTGTCGTTTTTCAGTCGGTTATACCTAGCATCCGCAGTTTAATACTGTAGACGAAAACTTTTATAAAAGGGTATTTTGGTCATATGCCCCGTCCACAGTATTAAACTGCGGACGTGAACTCTATTAAATCGTTCGATCTTAGAATAGACGTTCACGATATGTTATAAGGATAATATTAAAATGATAACATTGTCAATAGATCAGTTTCTTATATATATATATATAAGAGACTGATTCATAATCAATGTTATGAGGATAACATTATTTAATTTACGGATTGAAAGCAATTTAATATCATTATAAAAAATGATTATTTTCGACTGAATTAATTCCATTGAATTTAAGGTAATTCGAGAGATTATTCTGTCGCAATTAATTATGGAGATTTTAATCTACTTTTGACAGAATTTTGTCGAAACTAGTTATGGTATTTGGTGTGAAGATTTTCTGCCCGCACAAATATATTCTTGACGGAATCTAGCCTAATATGGACGAAATTTTCGTTGCAGGGAATAACATTTCCGAGGGAATTAATTCAGGCGGAATTCCGTCGGAATTATTCTTTTAATTGGGTCGCAACAATTAGTCTCCTTATTCCCCCATTTTAGAATCATTTAATCTCCAACCTTCTCAGAACCTTCAAACTCATATCCAACCTTCATCTAAATCTTCGGTCAAATCCATCTAAATGTCAAATTTCATCCATTTCTAACCTTTCAAACCCATCCAAATCTCAAAACCATTAAGTCTAAAAACCTAGATCTAAACCCATCTAGGCTGTCGGCACCAAATCCGGTCACGACGACTTTTTCGATCCATGTCAACTTCATCTCTGGTCAGAACCTTATATCTAAACCTAGATCTAAATCCAAGTTCTAAACCCTGATACAGAGTTATGAAAAACAAAAAAGGCGTATGATGAAAGGGAAAAACTCTGTATTTTTTATTGATAGAGAAAAAGGGCCAATAAATATTCTTTACATCAGAACACTTCATCCTAGCACTAACCACAACTCCTATAAAATAGGATCACATACTACACTATATCAACCACGAAATCAAATAACCAAATGCATAAATACTCGGACAGACCTATCAATGACTGGCGCTTAACACATTTAAATCTTAACACCCTCCCTTAAACTAAAATCTGCATAAATCAGTTTAAAAGAAAAATCTATCCTCTACAAAGTCCTCCTTTACAGCAGAACGTGAACAAACTCCAAGTAGACCACGCAACTTCATAAATATAGCTAACTTGAGAGGCTTGGTCTGTATATCTGCAACTTGGTCTTCACTTTGACAATAAACCAGTTTGATTGTTCCATCATTGTTGAGATCTCTTAAAAAATAATATTTCACATCGATATGTTTGCTTCTTCCGTGTAGCACAGGATTCTTGGAGAGTTTGATTGCTGAGTTGTTATCACAAAAAATTATAATAGCTTCCAATTGCTTGAACTGTAGCTCTTTGAGAATTCTTCTCAATCAGATAGCTTGACAAGCACAAACTGTTGTAGCAATAAATTCAGCTTCTGTAGTTGACAAGGTGACAATTTGTTACTTCTTAGAAGACCACAAAACAGCCCTTGTGCCCAACATAAAAACATAGCTCGAAGTGCTCCTTTTTTCATCTTGATCTCCTGCATAATTACTGTCAGTAAACTCGAACAACTCTAACTTTTCATCTTTCTTATAGAACAACCCAAAGTCTCTAGTTTCTTGCAAGTAACGAAGGATTCTCTTGGCAACTAACAAATGCATTTCTGTTGGATTCTCCATATATCTTCTTATTAAGCTCACATAATACATTATGTTTGGTCTTGTTACAGTTAAATACACCAAACTGCCAACAATTTGCTTGTACAGTGTCATGTCCACCTTCTTCCCTTCACGATCTTTGTTTAGTTTCAAGCCAAACTAAGTTGGAGTGCTTACAGGATTGCAATCCTTCATCCGAAACCTATCCAAAATATCTTGCACATACTTCTTTTGAGAAATAAAGATCCCATTGGTCGATTGCACTAATTTTATGCCAAGGAAGTAATGCATCATACCAAGATCAAACATTTCAAATTCAACCATCATAGATTTCTTGAATTCTTTAAACATGACACCATCATTTTTAGTAAATATAAGATCGTCTACATATAAGAAAACAATGAGCGGTTTCCCTTATCTCCAATTTTAACAAAAAGTGTGTGCTCATATGGACATTTGTGAAAGCCTTCTTTCAAATAATAAGCTTCAATGCGACTATACCAAGTTCGTGGAACTTGTTTTAGTCCATAAAGAGCTTTCTTTAATCTACATACTTTATGCTCATTTCCGATCTTAATATGACCAAGGGGTTGTTCTACAAATACATGTTCCTCCAAGTTTTCATGCAAGAATTCTGATTTGACATCTAGTTGGAAAATAGGCCACGAGTTCTGCGACGCAAATGCGATCAGCAATCTGATTGTATCATGTCTTGCAACGGGAGCAAAAACTTTTGTATAATTAATCACATATTCCTGCTTATATCCCTTAGCTACCAAACACGCCTTATATATAATTATCAACTTCGCCATTTTCATTTAGTTTTTTTTGAAGACCCATTTTACACCAATGGTTTTCTGCCCTTTCGAAAGATCAGTCATCTCCTAAGTATCATTTCTTTCGATGACATTAGTTTCCTCATCCATCGCCTTCCGCCATTTTACTTTTTTGACAGCACTTTTAAAGGTTGTGGGATCACAATATTAAAATAAAGCGAAGTGAGTGATTGGATCTTCTATTTCAGTTACCTCATAGTCTTCCATCTATGAGGGCCTTTTTCGAATACGAGAAAGAGATCGAGCTGTTGCATCAGTAGCTTCTGCTGCTGTTGGTAAAATTTTAGCTGCTACTGGCAAAATTTCAGCAGCTATTGGAGTTGCTTCTGATGAATTTTCAAGCATAATGGCTGCTGGAGAGGCTGCTACTGGAGTTGGCTCTCTTTCAGGATTATTGTCAAATAGTATTTGAGTAGGTTCCTGTCTATTCCAATCCCAAGTGTTTTCCTCATCAAAGACAACATCTCAGTTGGTCACAATCTTCTGGGTTAGTGGATTAAACAATTTATACGCTTTGGATGCTTCACTAACACCAAGAAAGACACATTTTCCCCCCTTATCATCAAGTTTCTTCCTTTTCTCAGTCGGGATATGTGCATAAGCAATTTCATATTCATATTTGATATTGAAAGTAAATATAAATGCTTAAGTGTACAGTCTTTAAGAGAATCAATGTACAAGGACTTAGATGATAGATCAAAAATGTTAGGTTGATCTGAGCTTTAATGTTTATCATTTATGTAAATAAATGTATAGAAGAAAAGATCAAATTTATTAGGTTGATCTATTTGTGCTGTAAAAGTTAGAACCTTAACAGAATCGTAGTCTGTCAAAGATAGCATTCAGAAGACAAGGCAGAATCGTGGAGCTTAAAGGAAGATGTTCAGAATCGTAGTCTGCCAAGAGAATCAAGCTTGCAGAGACCAAGGCAAGATTCGTGGAGCTTAAGTGAAAGTATCAGAATCGTAGTCAGCCCTTGGAAGTTACACTGAGAATCATGGAGAAAATTCGAGCACCTGTCGAGCTAAGTCAAGAAACGCAGTGTGCTCTCGGAAGTGTGAAGTCTGCAAGACAAGCAAGCAGGAATCGTAGTCCACCAGAGAGCTTAAGAGAAATCGTAGTGTTCCCTACGATTAAGTCTGAGTCAAGCTGTGCAAGCCAACACACAACGATTATGGTACACAACGGTGAAAGAGTTTTATACCAATGGAGTCATTGAAGAAGACTTCATCCTCACCAAAGTCAAAGGCGAGCATATTCGATTCAACTCAGAAAGCATATACCTAGCCCTAGGTTTATCAATGAAGGTCTTCCATCCCTGGAAAGAATCAATTTTCTTGAAGGTCTAAAGAAGATGAAGCACGTCAGAATTGAAGGAAAGAGTGGCTACAGGAAGAAAAAGTTTCCCCAGGAATATGAGTTCCTTGCTGATATTGTTGGCAAATGCATATGCTGCAAGGGCACGGGCCACGATACTGTCAATGAAAAGCAGCTGAAGCTCATGACAGCTATTCGATACAGAGTTCAACTTAACTATGGAGCCCTACTGATGGAATGGTTTGGGAAATGGATGGAAAGCTCCAAAAAGACCAAGAGCACTGCGAAGATGCCCTATGGAAGATTTATCAGCAAGATTCTAGAGGCTACTCTGGGTGATAAGATTGAAGATAAGGAAGGTGTCTCCTTTATCCCCAACAGAAAGATCTATGACCCAACAGCTGTTCCTAAATTGGAAGAGAAATCCTGCAGAAAACGTGAAGATGATGTCTGCAGCCTCATCTGCTGTGAAGAAGGCTGAGGAAGATAAAGAGGTAAACCAAGAAGAACCTGCAGCTCTGGTCAGAAAGAAAAAAAGGAAGAAAAAGGTGAATGAAGATATGCAAGTGGCTGAGAAACCCCAAGGCCCAACCACTGATGCACATCAAGCAGACCCTGATGCTAAAATAAAGCTTTAAAGCTTAATGCCTGATAGAGTTATTACTCCTAAGGAAACTCAAGCACCAGAGGAGGGGGCTCTGAAAGAGAAGAAGAAGAAGAAGAAGAAGAAGAAGAGGGAAACAAGTGAGGACAGGGCTAAAGGTAGTTCTGAGCCTCAGATAAAGAATAAACGCAGCCACAGATCTAAGAAATCTTCACTGACTACGATTGTGGAGTCTTCGCCAATAGTCGAGTCTATACTGGCTGCCACTGCTGAAGGAGAAACTGCAACAACTTATCAGCCTGAACAAACCATCAGGGCTAAAGCTAGAAAAGGATCTAAGGCTGTAGTCAAGCCTAAGAAAAGGAAAATATTGGTTAAGAAATACATTCTTACCAATGAGGAAATATTAAGGGAAGAGGACAGAAGAAGGGCTGATGAGAAGACTGAACAAGCCATTGAGCCTCAAGCATCTGGTCTAAACCTAGAAGAGACCAGACCAGACCTACTAAAGAAGATGATCTGACCATGATCAGTTAGGCAGAAACCATTGCTACTCCTGATCAGGTCATAAAAAATGCTGAAGAGGAACTGCCTAAAAGTGTTAGTCCTTTTGAAAAGATTCTATTGGAAGAAGAAATGGCTCTGTCTGAGGAAGAAGCGCTAGAAGCACTTGAGTTGAGCCAAGATGAAGTATTGAACGAAACTCTGGAAACTCACGTTGAAAAGAGTGCTACAGCTGAAGGGGAGCTGTTAAAAGCTCAAGAGCCAGAGTATGCAGAAATTGAGGGGGAGCTACCTACGAATGGAGAAAACGTAGTCTCCTCAATTAATGAAGAAACCGTAGTGTCTGCTGAAGCTATGATGATGGATGTTGATAATTATGTGTTGACAGATGTGGTGGAAATTAATGATGAAGAGGAAGATGATGATCTGGAGATTTTAGCCATAAGAAGGAATACAGAACGAACAGCTAACTACACACAGTTGTTCAGTTACTTGCCCATGATGCCTTATCATAGGGCTCTAATCTTCAGTAACTGGGATCATATATTCCGGACCTTCAAGGCATATCCAGCAATCTCAGTGCTTGCCCATGGATTTCCAAGAGAGAGGAGGTTTGCTCAGAAGCTGATTTCAAATAAATCAACTTCAGAATCTAAGTATGAGGTACACTCCACCCCCCTCTCTTTCATTGTCAATCACTCTCCATCATCGCACTTTAATGAATTCTATGAATTGCCTAAATGGATGGAAGTGGTTCTTCACCCACTCAACCAATTTCCAGTTACAGAGTCTCAAAACTCTGTAACTGAGGAACCAATTAACCAACTTGTCCTCATCGAGCAAACTACCTGTGACCCAATGGTTTTTGAGCATATCACCATAATCGTCGAGGGGATGCTCAATAACTCAACAATTGAGACATCCACTCGAGACGACGAACTACGATCTGTGTCTAATAATCAATCTGATTCGGCAATCGTAGAGTCACCAGAACTACTCCTTGAATTAGAAACATCTGAGCCAAACACTACGCCTATACAGCACACACCATCTCAAACACCCCTAACCCAAGCTGATATTTCTTCATCCTCCAACAACGAGTACTTAGACATGACTCTTGCTCTCGAAAGCATGTCAAGAAGAGGTGAACACACTATGGCTACCCCTCCTCCTGAGACACAACAAATTTTAGATCAATTGGCTTTCATACCAACTAAGGAGGAGCTGAATGAAACGTTAACCCAAATAGGTTCAGAGTCTAGAGAGATTCTTGAAGCACACTCACTTGCGCTTCACTTGAGATTCGACCACATCATCGACTCTGTCAAGACTCTTCCAGGACACTTGGGAACTGAATTGTCTAAAATATTGAGGGAGATTTTCAAAGAAATGGTTGCAAGCCTCAAGGCAAGGGATGCTATTCATTTTGCTCCAACAAAGAAGCATAAGAAAGCTATGGAACTAATGCAGAAGAATTAGAAATCCCAAAATGAGCTGATGAACAAATAGATCTCAGAACTACGTGTCTCACTACAATAATTCCAAGCCTGTAGTGTAACTCAAATAGATCAAAATAACAATGCCATGGAGCTACTTCAGAAACAACGAAGAGACACTGAGGCTATAGTTGCTGAACAAAGTAGTGACATCTCTCAAAATCGCTCTCAGATGCATGAGCTGGTAGAAGGAGTCAGACATCTCTCTGAAGATATTAGAACCCTTGATGCTGACATAAAAGGGGAGAATAATGAGCAAGGAGATAGAGGCAGAGGCACCAGCAATAGCAACAGCAGAGGTGGAAGATAGAGGCAGACATACATTCAACCACCACCTTAGCAGGGAAGATAAAGGCAAACTCAAGTTGGTCAGTCGTCGGGTGGAAACTCCAGGAGTCCCAACTTTCGAACTCCACGATCTGATCAACAGCACCTTCCCGTGGCTATAGCTCTTGAAAGGAATCAAGGTCAAGCTTCTGGTTCACAAGGCATGACTTCTACAAATTAGCTGTCTCGAGAAGAGCTTGAAGACATTGCCTGGAGAGATAAGCAAAATAGAAGAATGAGAGCTGCAGAGCATGCCAACTTGCAGAGAAGTAAGAGGTAGAGAAGATAGAGATAAGTCTAAGCTTAACAGTGTATTGATGTTTCTATGTCAGTGTAAGACCCCAAATTTTATGAATAAAGATTTAATTTTCTTTATATATTATTTTGAAATAGTAATGTGTTGATTTGATAAATGTGATAAGTCATCGGTAAAATGTGCAAATATTTCAAAATAAGCAAGTGGTTATAAAATATTCATTGTTGTCGGGGAATATTCGTTTGGTCGTGGAATATTCTTGTCGTCGGGGAATATTCGTACGACGGCGCAGCTATTTGTGGGCCCCACAACGGAATAACTGTCGGATATAGAAAGCGACAGAAACAACTTTTTTATAAAATAACGGCGTAGTTGTTACCGTTAGTACTGTTGAAATACCCGGTGGTTAAAATACAGTAATACGCAGTGTTGCACAGTAGCACACGGTATTGCACAGTATTTTGAATTATTGATTCTTACGTAGGAAGACACTTACTCAATTATTGTTACAGTAATTACTGTTCAATATTTTATATTATTGATTCAATAATTGCATAATATTTTATTGATTCAATATTTGCTACGTTTATATTTTATATCATAATTGTTACTTACTATTTTATATTAGTAATTCAATAATTGTCATTTCACAGTATTTTAAATTATCAAATCAATAATTCATATTATTTAAATAATATTATTAGATAGCATTATTGGCAATGTTTAAGAAAGTTTTGTCTAGGAAAGGGGTTGATTAATTGCACGCCAGTAAGGAGAAATCCTTATCGGAAGGCCCCCTCTTTTCTTAGAACGACCTGGTTGTCAATATTATAGTTCTGTAATATTATTTGTGAATAATTAATTATTAATTTATATGATAAGAAAATATTTATTTTTGTGGATATAAAAAAAAATTAGTGCTGATGTGTTTTTATCAAAAATTTTGGTGTGAAAAATCATCCGTATGTGAATATCGGTTATTTTATGCTCAGAATTTGGAAAAACTTTCTTCTACAAAGTTGTAGAGAATTCAATTTCCTATGAAAAAGACATAAAATTTATATTTTTCTGATAAAAAGGCTATTTATTATGAATTATTGAAGTTTTGGAAATAAATATTTTTATTAAAAACATGGGTGGGCCCACGTTTGTCTTTTGTGGGTTGGAAATGCTAAAAATTCAATTTCAATAGTGGTGGGCATAGGATTTTTCAAAGGTGGTATGCTGGAAATTTCTCCGAGGCTACAATTGTCAATTGTGGCATGCTAAGCATTTTATATAAATAGGATGCTTAGTTTGAAATAAAAATCACACTAGAATCAAAAAAATTTCTCTCTATAATATCGAGCGGATTTCTTGTGAGTATTTAGATACTTTGAGTGTGGATAACGGTACAAGTTTTCATCCACATAATATCCAATATTCCAGTCAAAACTACTCTTCTGTTAAGGTAAGGGATATTATTTTTCGAGTAAATGATGCTATTATCTTTCAATATTCATAAATAATATTATTTTCTTTCATATTCCATATTATGGAAGTAATAATATTTCATTTCATATTCCTAAATTTGAACTTACTACGGTAAGTATTGCTTCTATAATTCCTGAAATGATCAAAAATTTCTTGAGTTTTGCATTTCATCTAGTCTCATTTCACCGGAATAATTTTCTGAACTTTCTTGTGAAATTTTTATCTTTTCATGTCGAGTTACTATTCACGGTAAAAAAAAATCTTTGATTGGATCCAAATTTTGATCTTCATTCTTGAATTTTGCTCCACAATTGATTATTACGGAGTATTATTGAACTTGGATAAACTAAATTACAAATCCCTAATCTTTGTTATTTATCTCACTGAATTCGTTATTCGTATTGTTTTTCATCATCCTCAGTCCTAAATGGTGATATAACTGAATATCTTTGGCCTGTAGTGCAAAGATAAATGATTACTTGATGAATATCTTTGGCCTGTAGTGCAAAAATAAATGATTACCTAATGAATATCTTTGGCCCGTAGTGCAAATATGGACATGTGTTAAGATTAACATGACCAACTGGTGATACAAATAAATATCTTTGGCCCGTAGTGCAAAGATGAATATCTGATTCAAGATGTATATTGATTGTTGTTACAGGGATAAACTATTGATGATGAACTTTTAAATCATAGAAGATAGTAGACTTCATTCTCTACTTAACTCTTCTAATGAATTGCTATTTTCGCTGCGAATATGGATCTAAAACTTGTTGTCCATTATATTTTATCTGATTTATTGAAGGTTAATGATAATTTATTTTTCATTATCTTAGTCATAATATTCTTTTACTGGGCTAATTGAGCTGACCCTTTTCATCTATGGTTCTCTTCAGGAAATGAGAATATTGCGGGGACTAGTCGGGGAACAATGTGATGATCAGAGTTAGATCTGTAGAAGTCCTCACTATTCTATAAAATAGTGAGACAATTATTGTAATGAATAAGGAATGAATTTGAATGTTTATATTTCGTATTATATACAATTTGTATTGAAACTCACAGTTTGAATGGTCGTATTTTGAACGACCGTTTGTTATAAAAGATTTGTATTTGGAATTCTGTACCGTATTTGGCGACTCAGAATGGGTTGGTATTGAACCTATTTTGGGGGCGTCATAGTTAGATTGTAATATCTTTTCAAACATCAATAAATTCATGCTTATTCTCTAGAAATTTCAGCTGCTCACTGAAATACTAAGCCATATTTACTTTCTAGCACTCTGCATTTAGAAAATGATGCTATGATCCAAATCTCCTTTATTATGTCAACATTAAATAGGGGGAGATTGTTGAGAATTGCATATTCATATTTGATATTGAAAGTAAATATAAATGCTTAAGTGTACAGTCCTTAAGAGAATCAATGTACAAGGACTTAGATGATAGATCAAAAATGTTAGGTTAATCTGAGCTTTAATGTTTATCATTTATGTAAATAAATGTTTAGAAGAAAAGATCAAATTTGTTAGGTTGATATATTTATGCTGTAAAAGTTAAAACCTTGATAGAATCGTAGTCTGTCAAAGGTAGCATTCAGAAGGCAAGGCAGAATCGTGGAACTTAAAGGAAGATGTCCAGAATCGTAGTCTGCCAAGAGAATCAAGCTTACAGAGACCAAGGCAAGATTCGTGGTGCTTAAGTGAAAGTATCAGAATCGTAGTCTGCCCTTGGAAGTCACGTTGAGAATCATGGAGAAAATCCGAGCACTTGCCGAGCTAAGTCAAGAAACGCAGTGTGCTCTCGGAAGTGTGAAGTCTGCAAGACAAGCAAGCAGGAATCGTAGTCTACCAAAGAGCTTAAGAGAAATCGTAGTGTTCCCTACGATTAAGTCTGAGTCAAGCTGTGCAAGCCAACACACAACAATTATGGTACAATGACCATAATTGTAGTGTTCCTCCGGTTAGCATCAAAGATTGGAGTTCTGATGAAGGAAGAAAGAGCAACAAATGAAGAAAGGCTTATAGTCGTTGACAATTTGATGGTCACAATGTTTCCATATTCATTCTTAGTTCAAATCGAAGAAGCTTATTGAAGAAGCTAAGGAAAGGACTAAATCTCCTGCAGAAAATACCTTTTCAGGTGTTAGGTGAAGTTGCAGTCTGCTGTGTCGGTGGGCCAATCGGCAGTGCAGCAGGAAAGCAGGATGTCAACATCAAATGCACAGAAGACATCTGAAGCATTAAATGCTACAACGGGAGCATTCAAACGGACATATTTCGAATGACTCTTTAATAAGGAAATCAGACAAGGATTCAGACTAAGCAAGCAAGATAGAATATCAAGAGAAAATCTCAAGAACACTCAACGACCAACTCTACGATCCTGAAAGAGGAAAGCTTGTTTCGCTACTCAGTTCTTCAGAACTGATGCTTAATTGCAACTGAGTAGCACTCCTCAACAACAACTGTCAATCCAAGTGAGGAACCAAGTCAGAGGACTTGAAGAGTTCAAATGTGAACTAAGATAAGATCCAAGTCAGAGGAATTGAAGAGTTCTAAGTGAACTAAGAGAAGTTCCAGGGTTGCTGGCCTTGAAGGAATCTGAGTGATTCAGTTGTAAGAGACATTCTTAGTGGATTTCCTACTCGTGGAGTAGAAGAGTGGACTAGGAGCCTTGTGTGCTCTGAACCACTTAAAATCCCGTGTCTCATTGTCTCTCATTAACTGCTATATTTGTTATAACTGCCATAACTGCTTATCAAACTATAACTGCAACATCTTGAAGGGGAACAAAACATATATTCCGCTGCTGTTAGTATAATCAATAGTGACAAAGTATTTTAAACAAAGAAATTTTTAAAATATCTATTCAACCCCCCCCCCCCTTCTAGATAACTAACGTGTCTTTGGGAACTAACAAATGCATCCAAAGATTTTAAAATAATCTACATCTGGTATCCTTCCACTCCAAGCCTCTTCTGGTGTCATATTTTGAACAACAAATGTAGAACTTCTGTGTCAAGATGTGAATACTCCAATTTACTGCTTCAAGCCAAATAGTTTTTGGAATTCTGCCTCTTGCCAATAAGTTTCTTACCATATTGAGGATGTTTCTGTTTTTCCTCTCTGATACACCATTTTGTTGTGGTGTATAAGCAACTGTTAGCTTTCTTCGAATGCCATGATCTTTACAAAAAACTTCAAATGCGGTTGAGCAATATTCTCCACCACGATCTGTTCGGAGGGTCTTAATGGTCTTTTCTATTTCATTTTCCACACATTGAAGCTCTTAAATGCACAAAAAGCTTCTGATTTTTCCTGTAAAAAAGTAAACCCAAGTTTTTCAAGTATAATAATTAATGAAGGTAATTAAGTATCTTTTACCTCCATTAAAAAATGGTATTATCGGGCCACATATATCGGAATGAATTAGCTCCAAAAACTCCTTTTGCTCTCCATGACTTCCCTTTAGGAAATTGAGAACGATGTTGTTTGCCAACAACACATTCTTCACAAACTTGGGAAGGAGTACTAGTCTGAGGAAAATCTGTCACCATATTTTTCTGTTGGAGGGTTTTCAATCCACCAAAACTCAAGTGGACAAAACGAAAATGCCACAACCAAGAAGGATCTTTTACTTTAGCTACCAAACAAGATTACATACTTTCAATCTTCAATGGAAACAACATGTTTGAATTCATTTGCACAACAGCAATAGCTCCTCTAGTAGGATCATAAATCTCACAAACACCTTTTTGAATAGTGATTACATAAACCTTTTCTTGCATTTGACCAACACTTAACAAATTGTTTTTCAAATCAGGAACATAAAGAACATTAGAAAATGTTTCTACAAGACCATTCTTGGTTTTTATCTCAATATCACCCTTTCCCATCACATTCACAGTGGAACAATCACTAAAACTTACTGTAGAATGAAAGTCTTCATTTAAATAAGAAAAAGAAGACTTACTTCCACACATGTAGTTACTGCAGCCCGTATCCACACACCAAAAATCCGACTCAGGTTTCTAATTAGCTGGAACAGCCATCAACAAAGTTTCTACATCTTTTTTTTTCTGCAAAATTCAATTGTTCTTCCTTTTCTTTGTCATTAGGCAGCTTAGTGTAACATTCAGAACGATAATACCCAGATTTATGACATCTAAAGCACTCTACCTTGGATTTGTCAAAATGTTAATCTCGTCCTCTGCCTTTGCCGGAAATTGATCATCATTGGCTTTAAAATAACTGTTACCATCTATATTGCCCCGAGCTCCCCTTCCTCTACCTCAACCCCTTCCTCTAGTGTTTGAGAAATGAGTAAAAATAGAAGCCTTCAAAGCTCGCTCGTCTGAAGTTGAACTTTGGTTCATCTTCTGTTCATGGACCAGCAAGGAGCTCTGTAGTTCATCAAGAGAGAGTGCATCTATTTCTTTCGATTCTTCAATTGAGAACACAACATAATCAAACTTTGGTGTCAAGGAGCACAATATCTTCTCCACAATGGTGACATCTTTCATCTTCTCACCATGAAACCGCATTCTGTTGCTTATTTCCACAGTTCTGGCACAATAGTTGGTGACAGATTCCCCATCTGTCATTTGTAGAATCTCAAAACCTCTTCTCAAGGCTTGAAGCTGTGCATGCTTCACTCTAGCAGAGCCTTGATATTTTTTCTACATATTATCCAAAATATCCTTGGAAGTTTCTTTGCTAAGAATTGTTTCCAAGATGGGACGATCAATAGCCTGAAAGAGGTAATTTTTTGCCTTCAAATCTTTTAGCTTTCTCCCTTCCAACTCTATTTTCTGGGCATCTGTCAAGACTACATCTTTTGGTTTTGCTGGTTCTTCAATTCTAGATTCAACGATGGACCAATATTCTTTTGACCTTAGAAAATTCTCCATTAGCATACTCCAATGGTCATAGTGACCATCAAAATGTGGGATCGCCGCCTGCACAAAATTGAAGTCTGAAGTCATCTCTTCACTTCTATGCTATTGTGGACTGGTTGAGGGATTTCCCTCTGTTGTAGGACTCTCACACTTTTCTCTTTAATGTATAGCTCTGATACCACTGATACAGAGTTATGAAAATAAAAAAAGAGACGTATTGTGAAATGAAAAAACTTCTTTTTATTGATAGAGAAAAAGGGCCTATAAATAGGCTTTACATCAGAACACTTCAACCTAGCACTAACTACAACACCTATAAAATAGGATCACATACTACACTATCTCAGCCACGAAATCAAATAACCAAATGCCTAAAGACTCGAACAAACCTATCAATGACTAGCGCTTAACACACTTTGAATTTTAACAAACCCTAGATTTAAACGGTTTTGGTGAACTCCCCAGCGGGGTCTTCTCCTTGCTACTTTTCATATGTTTCGGCCGGTCCCACCGTTCGTCACCGTTGAACCTCCGGTTAGCTGGTCCTACCGTCTGTGTTCTCCTCATAACTTACGTTATCTTTTTTTAATTAGCATATAGTAGTGATATTTTATGATTTTTGTGAAGTTGGGCATGAATTTGGATCATGAAATTGGTATATCGTCTTTTTTATATTAATATAAGCATGAATTGATATTATAAACGTTGAATTTCGTGAAGTTGGGCATGAATTTGGCATTATGAATGTTGTGAAGTTAGGATTTGGACATGAATTTTAACTGTTTATCATATTAGCATGAATTGGTATAGGCTGATTGGCACTTCTGTCCCTCCAAGTTGCCACCCACTTTCAAAGTCGTTCCTAAAATATTATTTTTGTCAGTTAGATCCTTAAATTGACATTTTATTGGCGTTTCTGTTCCTTCAACCCATTTTAACCTAAATCCGACCCATTTTGACCAAGTTTAACCCAACCCAACCCAGTTTAACCTAACCCAAATTTTTAATATTTAAAATATAATAATATTTTTAAAATAAGTTTAAATAATAATTATATTTAACATTTTTAAAGAATAATATTTAATTATTTAAAATAAGTATTATTATTAAATAATAATTATTTAATATTTTAAACTAAAATAATTATTTTAAAAATAGTTATTTTTAATATTTAAAAATAAATATTAGTTTTTCAAAAAATAAAAATAATAATTATATTTAATATTCTAAAATAAATATTTTTTTAAATATTTTTAAAATAAATTTATTTTTAATATTTTAAAAGTAAAAAATAATTTTGTAAATATTATTTTTAAAAATAATATTTACTTTTAAAATATTAAAAATAATATTTTTTTTAGAATATTAAAAATAATATTTTTTTTAGAATATTAAAAATAATATTTTTTTTAGAATATTAAAAATAATATTTTTTTAATAATTATTATTTATATTTATTTTAATTTTTAAATATTTACTTCTAATATTATAAATAATTCTTATTTTTAATATTCTAAAATAAATATTTTTAATAATATTGTTTTTGAAGGAAAAATAATTTTTAATATTCTGAAATACTTATTAAAAAAATTAAAATAAATATTATTTAATAATAATTATTATTAAGATTATTTTAATTTTTAAAATAATAATTAGTAAGCTTATTTTAGTTTTTAAAATAATAATTTTTAAAATAATAATTATTTGTAATATTTAATTTTTAAAATAATAATTATTAAGATTATTCTAATTTTTTTAATAATTATTAAATAATAATATTTTAATTTTTTTTATATTTATTTTAGAATATTAATTATTAATTTTCCTTCAAAAACAATTATTATTAAAAATATTTATTTAGAATATTAAAAATAATAATTATTTTATAATATTAAAAGTAAATATTAAAAAATTAAAATTAAAATAAATATAATAATTATTAAAAAAACTTTTATAAAAAAACTAAAATAATTATTATTTTTAATATTTAAAAATAAAATAATAGTTTTTTATAAAAAATTAATAATTATACTTAATGTTTTAAAATAATTTTTTTAAATATTTTAAAAGTAAATATTATTTTTAAAAATAATATTTACAAAAATATTTTTACTTTTAAAATATTAAAAATAAAATTATTTAAAAATATTTATTTTAGAATATTAAATATAATTATTAATTTTTTTTATAAAAAAACTAATATTTTATTTTTAAATATTACAAATAACTATTTTTAAATAATTATTTATTTTAAAATATTAAAATAATATTTATTTTAAAATATTAAAATAATTATTATTTTAATAGTAATAATTTATTTTAAATAATTAAATATTATTTTTTTAAAATATTAAATATAATTATTATTTTAAACTTATTTTAAAAATGCTATATATTTTAAAATATTAAAATTTGAGGTTGGGTCAAACTGTTCGGGTTGGGTTAAACTTAGTCAAAATGAGTCGGGTTTTGGTTTAAAAGGGTTGAATGACAGAAATGTAATAAAATGTCACTTTAAGGACCTAACTGACGAAAATGGTAATTTAGGGACAACTTTGAAAGTGGATGACAATTTGAGGGACAGAAGTGCCAATCAGCCAATTGGCATACGTAGTTTGTTGGCAATTTGATTTGAATGCGTCAATTTTAACTATATATCAGATGGCATGAAATATATTTGGCTAATGACACTTATGTCCCTCTAAGTTGTTACTCACTTTCAAAGTTGTCTCTAAAGTTTATTTTTCGTCACTTAGGTCCTTAAAGTGATATTTCTTTGGCATTTTCGTTCCTCCTATACGATTTGGCCCCAACTCGACCCATGTTGACCAAATTTTGACCCAAACCCGACCCAATTTGACCCAACCCCAATTTTTAATATTTTAAATAAAATAAATATTTTAAAATAATAATTATATTGAATATTATAAAAAAATTATTATTTTTAA